>LR990295.1:22796980-23996980 GCA_905147355.2 Apotomis turbidana
TCCTGAAAACACGGTTGTCTCATAACGCTAAGCTGCGCTTGTCCAATACATACACGTCAATATCTAGCATGGTTGATGACATGAAGAAACATTTGCTTACGCGGAAATCCGACACGGCTTTACAGAAAAAAATGCAAATTGCTCGGCAAGGTGGTAGAACTATAGAGCAATTTGGTAGGGAATTGGAGGACATATTTGTGAACCTCACGGTTTCCCAGGCCAACGGTGACTCGGCCGCTTATAGTATTCTAAAACCTATTAACGAGAAGCAGGCAATACACAGGTTTACTGATGGCTTGCGAAATGAGAGGTTAAGTACGGTAGTGTCGGCCCGTAATTTTTTTAAGAGAGGTAGGGCACAACGAGATTAACCGTCCCGTTCCAACCTGGAGCAGCCCGTCTGGGGAAGTACCTCCACCTTATAGAAGACCGCAGCCAAATAATGCTACACTTCTGTGTAGTGTTGTGTTTCTGCGGTGAGTAAGGTTGCCATAGCTCCCAGGGATTCGTCGTGTTGACAGCGGGGGACCGGTGGTAGCAATAATACGACAATTAGTCGGTATAGGCGCGAAATGATGGCGCGGCGATCAGGGAGACCCGGTGAAACGGCTGACCGCTGGCCGCCCGCAGGTCAGTAGGGTTCCCGAACCCAGGGAGTACTTAATCTCCGCCCTGGGAGGCTGAACCGCCAACCTCGCGAAAAATTCCCTGGTGTAGCAGTCGTGCCGGTGAAGGAGACCGGGGTGGACCCGGCTGATGCAACAGGGAGGGGACCGGGGGCCCTTCCGTACGCCGCGCTGACAAGTCGCACCACCTGTGCCGGCTTTTGGTCGATTTGTACCGCACTTTTTGTCCCCAGAGCTGTCAAGACGGCGAATCCCTTTGAACCTAACATTATCTCCCAATGGCAAGAAAGAAAAAAAGAAATAGTGTTTTATCAGCGGCATCCCTCTCCACAAAAGTGGATTTTTGCAATGTCAGGGGACTTCACTCTAACTTAAATTCAGTCCATCAGCATCTAGAGGCTGCTCAGCCGACCCTACTATTTCTCACGGAAACACAGATATCTTGCCCTGCCGATACATCGTACCTACTTTATCCCGGCTACAAGCTCGAACACAAGTTCTTGAGACATGCCGGCGTATGTATGTACGTCCGGGAGGATATCTGTTGCTGCCGTCTCCACTGCTATGAAGACGGGGACCTGTCAGTGCTGTGGGTGCGCGTCGATTATGGTGGCCACACCCGTATCTACGCGTGCCTATACAGGTCTCACAGCGGTGATAAGGAAACAGCTCGGCTTTTCGAGCATCTGCAGTTGACGACCGATAAAGTTCTTGAGCAGTATCCCACCGCGGAGTTGGTGATTTTAGGAGACTTTAATGCTCACCACATTGACTGGCTCAAGTCTCAGTCCACTGATTTCGCGGGTAGGTCTGCTTTTGAGTTTGCCCTGGCCTATGAACTCTCACAACTGGTTGATTCTCCAACGAGAATACCAGATATTGAGAATCATACAAGCTCTTTACTGGACCTCCTGTTGACCACACACCCGGACGGATATTCTATCTCAGTGAACGCACCACTCGGTTCATCCGACCACTGTCTCGTCCGGACTGATGTGCCATGCGCGCGGCCTGAAACTCCTCGGCCGATCAGTCAGCGCCGTATGTGGCAGTACAAGTCAGCAGATTGGGATGGATTGCGTGAATTCTACGCATCGTACCCGTGGAGGCAGCTTTGTTTTTCATCAGAAGATCCTGACACCTGCGCAGCCGCCGTCGCCGAGACGATTCTGGTGGGTATGGAATATTTCATTCCTAACTCACTAGTGGCTGCAGGCGCAAAAAAGCAGCCGTGGTTTAATCGGCCTTGCAAGGAAGCCAGACTTCTAAGGCAAGCCGCGTACGAGGCTTGGACCACGGCCCGTAATAATAAGGACCCAAACATCTCTGATGCTAAACGCAAACTAAATGCTGCCTCGAGGAACAGTAAACGAGTAATTGCCAGAGCTAAATTTGAATTCGTCGGCAGAATTGGTGAGCGACTCGTAGGCTATCCGTCTGGAAGTCGTGCCTTTTGGTCGCTGGCCAAAGCTGCCGAAGGAAACTTTTGTCGGTCGTCCCTACCACCTCTGCGAAATGCTAATAGCAATCTAGCCCATAGCGCTAAAGAGAAAGCCGATTTACTTGGTAATATCTTTGCCTCGAACTCGACTTTGGATGATGACGGGAGCACCGTGCCACCTATCATCCCATGTTGCGGTTACTCCATGCCGGAAATTACCTTTTCTCAAAGGGATGTCCGAAGGGAGTTGCTTAGTCTAGACATCCATAAGTCGAGTGGGCCGGACGGCATACCAGCAGTGGTGCTCAAGCAGTGTGCTCCCGAGCTGTGCCCTGTGTTAACGCGCCTCTTCGCGCTTTCTTACCGGAAAACGCAAGTTCCGTCTTCGTGGAAGACTGCCCACGTGCATCCTGTGCCCAAAAAAGGGGACAGATCAGACCCATCGAACTATAGGCCTATAGCTATTACCTCCCTTCTTTCAAAGGTGATGGAGCGTGTAATCAACACGAAGCTCCTAAGATATCTGGAAGAGCACGATCTGATCAGCGACCATCAATACGGCTTTCGCCACGGTCGCTGCACTGGTGATCTTCTAGTATATCTTACACACCGATGGGCATCAGCTATTGAGAGTCAAGGTGAGGCCTTGGCAGTTAGCCTAGATATAGCCAAGGCATTCGATCGGGTCTGGCATCGTGGTCTTCTGTCGAAGCTGCCATCTTACGGACTACCCGAGGGCTTGTGCAAATGGATCGCCAGCTTTTTAACCAACAGAAGCATAAAAGCCGTAGTTGACGGCAGCTGCTCTAAACACATGGTTATAAATGCTGGCGTCCCACAAGGCTCAGTGCTATCTCCAACGCTGTTTCTGATTCATATCAATGATATGTTATCCGTTGGTGACATTCATTGCTATGCGGACGACAGCACTGGGGATGCATTCTACACAGGCCGTGCTAACATCCCTCGTTCCGTTGTGGAAGAAAGCCGCGAGCAACTTGTGTCTAAAATTGAGAGTACTCTATCTAGAGTCTCCGATTGGGGGCGGGATAACTTGGTCCGGTTTAACCCCTCTAAGACACAAGTTTGCGCGTTCACCGCTAAGAAAACTCCGTTTACTGTGGCCCCGCAATTCCAGAACACATCCCTCAACATCTCAAAGAGTATTGGGATCCTTGGGGTTGACATCACCAGTGACGTTCAGTTCCGAAGTCATTTAGAGGATAAGGCAAAGCTGGCATCTAAAAAGCTTGGTGTACTGCACAGAGCGAAGCGGTACTTCACTCCTGGTCAAAGGCTACTGCTGTACAAAGCGCAAGTCCGACCCCACATGGAGTACTGTAGTCACCTCTGGGCAGGAGCCCCCGCATACCAGCTTAGCCCTTTTGACTCGGTACAAAGACGTGCTGTGCGAATTGTTGACAATCCTAAACTCACAGACGGAATCGAGCCTTTAAGTCTGAGGAGAGACTTTGCCTCCTTGTGTGTGTTCTACCGTCTGTATAATGGGATGTGTTCTGAGGAATTGTTTGACATGATGCCCACGGCTACCTTCTACCACCGCACTGCTCGCCATCGGCAGGGTGTTCATCCTCACATGCTAGAGCCTAAATGGTCGAGAACTGTCCGGTTCCAGAGGAACTTCCTACCGCGAACGCTTCGCATGTGGAATGAGCTCCCTGCCGAGGTTTTCCCCGGGGGCTACAGTATGCAGTTCTTCAAGAGGGGAGTAAATAGGTTCTTAAAGGGTCGGCAACGCGCGCGTGATGCTCCTGGCGTTGCAAGCGTTCATAGGCGGCGGTAACTGCTTAACATCAGGCGGGCCGCATGCTTGTTTGCCACCGTCGTAGTATAAAAAAAAAAAAAAAAAAAAAAAAAAAAAAAAATAATTACACATCGCTCAAAGATGCGATACAGGCTGCGAAAGATGAAGAGATCGCTATGTCTCCATCATGCTCAGAGCAAGTTTTTACAGCACGCGGTAGGAATATGAGATTACAAAGGGCAACGTCTCGGGGTAACGCATATTTTGCGAGCCGAGGCAGAAACCATTATTCGCAAAATGGTGGTTTCCGACAGCAAAACCGCGGCCATACCTTTCCAAGAGGGGGGTTTGTTCCTTGGAAAAGTTCTAGAGGTGGCTTTCGGGGCAACTTTAGTCACCATAACTATAGCCATAACAGTGGCAATAGGCAAAGTAGGTCACAGAGGCAGAACCAAATAAACGTGACTCGTGAATCACATGACGAGAATGATTTATCCGGCCAGCAGTTTTTTCGTGCCTAACAATTTGTCATACATCTTAGCTTACAGTAATATGAACTCTGTCCAATTTTACGTACAAGGCAAGTTGTTTACATGGCTCGTAGATACGGGAGCGTCACTAAGTGCAGTCAAGCATGACTCAGTAGTGACAACGACCCAGGTGATTCAACCAAAGACTACCACCATAAATGGGATCGGTGGAAAAATTAGTTCGATTGGTGTCATACATCTTAGTTTGGTTGAAGAAAATAATGATTCATTTAGTCATGACTTTCATGTTTTTAAAAATTTGCCATTGGATGTGGATGGTATCATAGGGCAGGATTTTTTGGCCAGATTTAAGTGCGTTTTAAATTTCGAAAATAATACTTTAACCCTTGATAATGAAGGTCACTTAACAGTTGTAGTTTTACACGTATACTCTACCAGTAGTAACATAAACCAATCGTTAGTTAAGCTACCAGCGAGAAGTGAAATGCTAGTTAATGTTCCGATAACTATAAAAGGAGATTTTGTAGTAGCAGCTCGAGAAATATGTGAGGGTATTTTCATGGCAAACTCTATATCTAGAAGCGTGAATGGAAATTTAACAGTGAAAGTGATGAATACACGGGAGCAAGAAGTAACATTGAAATGCTTAACTCCGGAAATTAGGCGGCTAGAAGATTTTAACTGTTTTACTTTTGAAAAGTCTTTAAATAATGCAGATCGAGTTAAGTCCTTACTGTCATTATTGAAATTAAACTATTTAAACAAAGAAGAAGAAAGTAGTATAGAAAGCATTTGCGCTAAATTTGCAGATATCTTTCACCTACCGGGGGATAAATTGAATACTATGAATCTTTATGAACAGAAAATTCACGTGAAATCTAACGAAACTCCAGTATACAGCAAACCGTATCGTCTACCATATACGCAGAAAGCTGAAATTAATAGGCAAATTCAACAGATGTTAGCAGATGACATCATCGAGGAAACTAAATCATCAGAATGGGCAAGCCCTTTACTGCTTGTTCCAAAGAAATCCGACTTCAGTGGGAAAAAAAAATGGAGAGTAGTAATAGATTATAGGAAGGTTAACGAGCGTATAGAAAATGACAAATTCCCGTTACCAAATATTAGCGAGATATTAGACTCTTTGTCAGGAGCCGTATATTTTAGCACATTGGATCTGAATCAAGGTTATTACCAAATTAAGCTCGATGCTGACAGTAGGAAGTGTACAGCGTTCGTAGCTGATAAGCACTATCAGATGAAAAGGTTACCAATGGGCTTGAAAACAAGTCCTAGTGCGTTCAGTCGGGCTATGACTATAGCCATGTCAGGTCTTAATTATTTACAATGTATTGTTTACCTTGACGATATAATAATAATGGGACGGAATCTACAGCAGCACAATAAAAATTTAATAGACGTTTTTTTAAGGCTAAGAAAAGTAAATTTTAAGCTCAATCCGTTAAAGTGTAGATTTCTACAAAAAGAGATATTATATTTAGGACACTTGGTCACTGCTGAAGGTATAAAACCCGACCCGAGTAAAATTTTGGCGATTCAGAAATATCCGACCCCAAAAAACGAAGATGAAGTAAGGAGATTTGTGGCATTTGCCAACTACTATAGGAAGTTTATACCGAATTTTTCTGAAATAACACAACCGTTAAATAATTTATCACGGAAAAACGTTAAGTTCAACTGGACTAAAGCATGTTCACAAGCATTCGAACACTTGAAGGAAGCAATGAGTAATCCACCCTTATTGCAGTATCCAAACTTTTCTGACGAGAATGAATTTATATTAAATACTGACGCATCAGGGGTAGCACTAGGGTGCATATTATCAAACGGAGATGGATTGCCAGTAGCTTATGCTAGCAGACCCCTAAATAAGGCAGAAAAAAATTATGCAACAGTGGAACAAGAACTTTTGGCAATTACATGGGGAATTAAATATTTTAGGCCATATTTATATGGTCGACGTTTCAAAATAATAACCGATCACCGTCCTTTAATTTATTTATTTAATATGAACAACCCTTCCAGCCGACTAACAAAGTTCAGATTATGTTTAGAGGAGTATGACTTTACAGTTGAATATTTAAAAGGTAAAGATAATGTAGCTGCAGATGCATTATCAAGGATTGTAATAACTAGCGAGCAACTGAAACGTATGAGTGAACATGATATGTATGTGTGTACACGACGTCAAAAGAGACAGATGGAAGAAATGGAGAAAGAGAAGAGTTTGGCCGATAAGCATTTTCAAAACGATTGGATTGATCACCCAAAAGTTGTGGAAATACTTAAAAAACCAAGCAATTCTACAGAGTTATCCTTTGAGAAAAATGACTACAGGAAATGTAAGAAAATGCACGATTCCGTTTTTAGTAAAAAAGATATGTTTGTTTATTCGCCCTCGTTGTCAATTATAGGTCTTGCTCCGATTTCTCAATCATGTATGAAACGAGATTTCTTCATGAGAGAATTGGAAATATTCTGCAAGAATCTAAATATAAAGGAAATATGCGTCATACGAAATAATGACAACGTAAATAAAATAAAAGAGTTAACTCAGCACATTAAAGATATAGGTGAATGGTCCGGACCACGAATATGTGTAATAAGAGGCGTAACAAAAATAAATGACAAAGACGACAGACGCGTAATAATAAATGATTTTCACATCCTACCAACTAGTGGCCACGCAGGTGTACGAAGGATGTGCAACAATATAAAGCGCTATTATTATTGGCCAGGTATGGAAGACGACGTAAGGCTATTCGTGAAGAGATGTGATAAGTGCCAGAAACAAAAATTTCATACCCCAGTTAAAGAACCTATGTGCGTAACTACTACCGCGACAGCGGCGTTCGACAAAGTATTTTTAGATCTGGTGGGACCTTTAACTAAAGATGACAATGGATATGCCTACATACTGACACTTCAGTGCGAGCTCACGAAGTACGTCGAGGCATACCCACTTCCTAATAAGGAAACCGAAACAGTAGCACGAGCATTTGTTGAAGGGTTTATTTTACGCTACGGTATACCGCGCCAAATAGCAACCGACCGCGGTACTGAATTCATATCATCAACAATGCAAAATATATGTAAGTTGTTAAAAATAGAACAAATTATGTCTACTGCTTATCACCATGAGAGTCTCGGTTCTTTGGAAAACTCTCATAAGGCCTTAGGAGCTTTCCTTAGAATCCAGACGGATAACCAGGTTCATACATGGAGCAACTGGTTGCAGTATTGGTGTTTCTCTTATAACACGACTATGCATACTGAGACTAGATATACACCTTATGAGTTAGTTTTTGGAAAAATATGTTCCATCCCTAGTAACATTAAGAATAATGTGGAGCCTATATATAATTATGATGATTATCCATATGAATTAAGATATAGATTACAGAAGTCCCAAGAGGACGCTCGGAATAATTTAATTAAGTCTAAAGAACTAAGAAAGTATAACTATGACATAAATTGTAATCCTGTTAGTTATAAGGTAGGAGAATTGTTATTAGTTAAGAAAGAAGCACGTGAAAAATTGGACCCTGTCTATATGGGACCGTATCCAGTAATTAAGGATATGGGTGTTAATGTAAAAATTAGTATAGGTACTAAACAAAATATTATTCATAAAAATAGAACTAAGCCATATTTTGTGTAACCCATTATAATCAGTTCATAACATAATTAAGTTGTGCGCCAGATGTGCGAGATGAATCGACATTGTATTGTAAACATTGCACCATATTAGCGCACTGCCAAGCTTGCATAACAAAGGATCAGCGAACTCGGCTGACCGACTTATAGTTAGATTACGAAAAGTCAATGACTTTAAGTAGCAACATAAAATTTTGTTTTCTAGTAATAGTAAAAAAAAAAAAAAAAAAGGGGGTGATGTGGTGTGGAGACTAGCCCATTTAGGCTAGCTGTTCTTTATATGGTAATCGTAATTAATCATCAATATGTAACCTTATGTAACCTGTATTATTCTGATCATTATAGATTCGTACATTGAACGGTAAACATGTGTTTCATTGATAATCTCCTCCATATCGTGTAGACCCTCAAGAGCAGTCAGTTCATACATTACAATGGGTTCCGTTCCGAACCCAAAGGGTAAACGGAACCCTATTCCTAAGACTCCGCTATCCGTCCTGCATCTCTAGCATAACTGTCATACGCGACTATTTCTCGCGCGAGATAAGTACCCGTCTCTTTCTGTGCAGTCATGTGAGAGAGTGACGGGTAGCGCTATGTCGCGCGACAAGAGTCGCGAAGCATAGTTGTGCTAGACGGGCTGTCTGTCCGCCTGTCACCAGTGTGTATCTCATGAACCGTGATAGTTACAGTTGACATTTTCACACATGTATTTCTGTTGCCGCTATAACAACAAACAGTAAAAAACAGAATAAACTAAATAAGGGGGCTCCCATACAACAAGCGTGATCGGTTGCGATAAGTTTGCACCTCATTTGTACCAGGTGCAAACATAACCCGGCCAGTTAAGATGGGATGGTACGGAACCCTCGGTGCGCGAGTTACAGTTCCCACACGCTCCGCATTGCGTGAGCGCAGATTTCACTTGCGAAGTGCGAACAGCAGGTTGTTTCATGTGTACTTAATTAAACGCATAACTGGAGACTCTAAGGCTGGTTCGTTCCTCGCCCCAATAAAAGGCATAGATATCTGTCCAGAGAAGGAAAGTAGCCTCTTTCGGGAACCCAACCCTCGGCTTTCGAAGAAAAAAAATAATAGTTAAGGTTTTATCCATTGCAATTTTTTTTTATACCTGATGAAATTATATTTCTTCTATTCCCATCTTGATATACAAAACCCACAGTCATGATACAACACCCTGATCTTCGTGTGCGCGATTGTCTATTGCTGCCCGCACTTCACTAGTGTGATAACCGTCGGATTCCCACACTTTTGCTTCGACAAGGAATGTCCTCGCAGGAACTGCAATGCGCATGACAAACATTAATTTACATGTATTCTGAAATAGATTACATTACATCAAAGAATCGTTGTTACAGAATATTCAGTTTGATTATATTATAACGCTCTCTTACTACAATACTTATGTCCACGCGTGGTTACGATATAGAATTGTAATATGGGGATAAGTTCAGTTTGGTGTTAATACTTAATAGTAGAATGCGCACTTGACTGATACTGAGTTATAATTACAATATACGCTGCCGCTGGTTTATAAATGTATAAATCTGGATAAACTGGCGGTCTTGGGCAAGATTGAAAACAACCTTCAAGAAATGCCACGCTACTATAGGACTCTATAACCATCAACGTTGATGTGGGAACCAGTAAACCCACAAGTGATGATGACTCCTTGTAACTTTTATACTAGTCGTTTCCGCTCACAGTTTGTGTCCGTATGACCACCCGAAACTTAACAACAGACGCTAAACTCTTCCTGTACCTCAGATAAAGCGCCGTGCTCCTAAACGCTCACCTAAAGTCCTGATACTTTGTAAACAGACAATACACGAGAGGTGCCCAGCGGGGCTATTACCGACCATGTATACATACTCGTATTTATTCTACCTTACCTATAACTATAACCGAGCTTAAGATCTGTATGTCCTTTGTCTATCTGTCCTTCCATTTCTTTCTAATCATACGAATAACTAGGAGATAGACGTAGGTAGGCATAACCCCTTTTCTTTATCGTAGCTCAGAAGTATCCTATAATTCTCTTTGGATCCATTGAATCCTGTTACCATACCAACATTGGTGGAAATCTATATAAAATTTTAGCGTTTTGAGCGCCCAAAAGCATAATTTTGTAGCTGGATGACGATTATGATTCTTTTTGACAACATGTTTATTAAGGGTCCAGCTCATATACCTAGCTTTTTGCGATTGTAGCCTCCTTACCGATGCCCCATGCCAGTACTAAAATCTTAAATAATTACTCTCCATTCTACTTTTAACCCTCCAACGTACCATAAAATTATGCCACCAGCAGCTAAATCTGAACTTACCTCGTTAAAACTTTGGCATTACATCAAGCGAAACCGCGTCAATAAATTAGTATACAACATATGAGCCTACAGAAGATTTTTGCGAGATAAAAGCCATATTTGCGAGAAACAAAAGCCAAAGCAAGTAAGATTCCTCTGGAGCTGGACATAGTACCTACTCATACAAAACGTCTCCTTCAGCAAAACGATGTATCTCATTAGTAATAGCATGGCGTTTACGTCATTCTCTTACTACATAATGTTAGAAATATCTTTTATTTCAAAATGAATGAGTATTGGCAGCAAACAGACGTATTTAATTAGGAATAACTTGGTAGTTGCGTCGTCTCGTTTCTGAATAATATTTGAGATGTCTTTTGTTTTAGAATGAATGGCTATCGGCACTCGACTCGGTCGCTCGATGGAATTGATATTTGGGTTCCTATTCCTTGAAAATAATATGGTTCACTACTAGATTAATGTAGATCTTGGTATTTGAGGTTCGACTATTATCTAAGTCTTTCGGGATATTGCTTCTCTCTGATCTCTGATATAAAATTATCTTCAACCCCTTGAGCTGAAATTTTGATGCCTACTTCTTAACTTTGATGGCAATACAATAATATCATGTGGCTGGTCTGATAATGGAGCGAGAAGGTAGGTGGCACTAGAAACTGTAATAGGTAAATCAATCCTACTGAGTTTGGGGTCTTTACAATGATGTTCAAAGAAAAGTATACCTAGCTGGCTATAAAATTTTGTCACAAAAATGAATTTTTTGACGGTCACTTATTTGAAGACAGTTGAAATGTACGAAAGAGCTGCAATCATTTGTATAAATAAAGAACTTGAACCATAAATAATAACATTCATGATTCTGCTTATTATCCCTCTGGTCTGATCTCAAACGGATATTCCATCAAGTATCTAGGGATTACTGTGTAATCAGATCAATGATTACTGTAATCACGGACCACCGCATCTCTAATCGCTGACTAAGAGGATCTTATTAATTCTAATCGATTTCGTCCTTTGTAAATGTCTTTTGAAGTATAATTGGTGCTAGATTACGATTGCATTTAGTATTAAACTACTTCAAGGGACAACTTCGTTCACGCGGAAGGATAATATTATTAAATTCTGACCCTCATCTTTTATCGAAAAACACTTTACCGAATGCTTTATTTCATAGAATTTTAATTCCATAAAAAATCTCAAGACAAATCCAAAGACAAAACTCGAAAGTCATACATTTTTCAGACATCTTGAAAATGCAACCTATAGATTAGGTTAGGTTTGTGGTATAACATTCCTAAATATTTAATGGTTTCCGAGAAAAATGCTTTTGATGAAATGAAAATTCCATGAAACGTTTGTCAATAAAACAAGGGTAAACCAAGTAGTATAAAATATGTAAAATTGTAATAAAATCAGTATTTTATAGAGAACCGTCATTATTTCAAAAATCTTAACGACACGATGCGATTCGAATAGGCGCGAGACGCCAAAGACACAGCGCCACCTGTTGAAACAAAATATTTGTCTACACATCGCGCTGAAATAGCCGACTGAACGAATTTTATCCTTCTACTATTATTATAAAAAAGGCTGTTTGGAAGAGATCGCTATTTAGCGATAAGACCGCTGCTTGTTTACCTCTGCCTGTAATTTTAAAGTATCTCAGAGAGTTCCCGAAATAAAAGGGTCTTGACGTCCGTCAAGACGTCAATGAGTGGATGCCCGACAACAAAGTGATCCTCAAGAAAATTAGACGAAAATCATGCAACTATGGGGGTGCCAGTTTTTCCCATTTAACTAAATACCTAACCCTAAAACCAAGACGATTATCTACCTCAACTCCTTTAATACTGAATTATCGACTGTATAACGCATTATTAATTATAACAGGTAAATTAAATTAAATTTTGTGATAGACACGAAGAAGAATTAATGGTTAACGCAATTTTCTTAACGCAAAGACGGCACTACCCAACCTATCACAGAGTTGGTCAACATGACACTTCCAGCTTAGGTTTGAGTCTATCATGAAGCCAAGAAACCTACATTCAGTGCATAATGGCATCGGGACGCTGGTAACACATGGGGGCACTGCGATGTGGCGGCCCGAGAAAACCATGACATTGGACTTCGTTACGTTTAAGAGTAAACCGTTCGACGAGAACCACTTTTGGAGGTGCCCACAAGCATCATGGATTTTATTGGCTAGCTGTTCGTACATTTTTGCACTAGCTATGACTGTGGTGTCATCCGCGAAGAGCACCGACAGACCAGTCGTGATTGCCGATGGTAGGTCATTGACAAATATAGTGAACAAAACATTCCCGAGGGCGGATCCTTGAGGGATGCCTAGACGTACGCAACCAGCATCCGATGTCACCGTTTTGCCATTATGAGACATTTTACCACCTGCTTCCGGTTGGATAAAAAAGACGTCAACAATTGGTGAGCGGAATTGTCAAAACCATACAGACTTAACTTATTTAATAGTAACCTATGACTAATAACATCGAACGCCTTGGAAAGATCACACAAAATTGCTGCCATTTTGTGTCTGTCATCCAGCCCAGTCGTTATGTAGTCGGTGATTTTATGGGCAGCCCCAGTGGTGGACCTATTCTGTCTATAGGCATACTGGTTTTCTGTAATGAGGTCATTCGATTCTAAGTGTGTCATTAGACAGGAAGAGATGATACATTCGATTAATTTTGAGATAGTGGGTACAATTGTGATAGGTCTGTAATTATTAACATCAGTCATGTCCCCTTTCCCTTTATAGACAGGGCATACCCTGGTACTCTTCAGCACATTCGGGTATATACCAGTTTTAAACATATCGTTAATGAGGACCACCAGGATATCAGAGACAACTGGCCAGACACTTAATATTATATTTAATGATATTTCGTATACGTGTTTTTAACAATGACTGTATGGTCTTGTCTAAGAGCTCGCGTGTTACAGTAGGAAGGCTGAACATGGGCATATCGCAGCTACCGAGGTGACTACGAACGTACTGTGTGGACAATGGTTATGTACATAAATATAGGTATATGTTTAAATTCATCAAACCTAAAGTGATTCTGCTGGAGAGCATGAGCAGTCTGCACATCGCGCTGAAATAGCCGACTGAACGAATTTTATCCTTCTACTATTATTATAAAAAAGGCTGTTTGTAAGAGATCGCTATTTAGCGATAAGACCGCTGCTTGTTTGCCCCTGCCTGTAATTTTAAAGTATCTCAGAGAGTTCCCGAAACAAAGTGATACTCAAGAAAATTAGACGAAAATCATGCAACTATGGGGGTGCCAGTTTTTCCGATTTAACTAAATAACCCTAAAACCAAGACGATTATCTACCTCAACTCCTTTAATGCTGAATTGCCGCCTGTATAACGCATTATTAATTATAACAGGTAATTAATTTTGTGATAGACACGACTAATTATGAGGTAAAGCTTTCCCTATTCATTCACGGCTTCATTAAAACCATTGATTTTCGCTGAGCGAGCTGCATAAACCAATATTAATAGAATAAGGATATATGGATGTTAATTAACAACTAGCCTGCGCGAAGGGTGCGCGTGCATCGCGTTATGATAGTCTAGAAACTTATAATTAAACTAGAAAGTTATAATTTTGGTTACCCAAGTAAAGGGGGTAAAAGTTTAGCCAATAGTTTGGTCACATCGCAAGACCACTAAATTGGACCGGAAAACTGCGATATATAATGTTATATCGGATTTCATGCATTTTGCAGAACAATTCTAATAAAACTACGTGGAATTACGTCCAGTAAGTTATGAGTTTTCATAATAAATAGCAAATTTATGCGACATAAAACTGTAAAGAATAGTCCAGAGATCATACTTCTCCATCGGTAATAAATGCCAAGGTTTATGTTTGCGAGCATACATCTTTCTAACTGGAGCGGGGAGACGGGATTTATAAATGTATTTTATGTACACATCATCATTATCATCATGTCAGCCGATAGACGTCCACTGCTGGGCAAAGGCCTCCCCCAAAGTTCTCCACAACAATCGGTCTTGCGCCGCCCTCATCCAATTTCTGCCCGTGATCCTAAGCAGGTCGTCGGTCCACCTTGTTGAGAGCCTTCCCCCGCTGCGTCTTCCGGTCCGCAGCCGCCACTCAAGAACGGTCTGCCTCAACGGCCATCGGTTCTACGAGTAATAATGTGCTCCGCCCACTGCCACTTTACTTCATAAATTATCTTTTTGTTACACAAATATCAATTTTATCAAACAGGCATTACTTACTAATTGAAACCAAATTTCGATAACTTGGATTAATGTCATACCTATGCACATAAATACATATAGGTATTATGTTTAAATTCATCAAAGCCAAGGTGATTCAGCTGGAGAATATGAGATGAAAAATGTGTTTTATTTTAACTGAGATATAGGTAATTTACATTTATCCTGGAAACGCACGGTCAAAGGACACTCTATCAAAAGACTTTTAAATCGGGAAAATCCGTGAAAAAACCTTGGAATAAAATAGTCTTCAGTAAACTTTTATAGTGAGACAACATTTAGAGTGACGGAAAGAAGGAAAATTGTAGAAACCGACTGAGTAATTCGGTCTCTTGGGAATTAAAAGGATGTTTTCTAGTAAGGAACCAACTGTCCGAGTTGTCGTGGGCTGTTGTGTTCCATAATACGAATAATATAATATTTATCGCTATTGTATTTTCTCATATACAGGCTGATAAATCCAAATGGGTCAGTAGGGAGAAAACGAAAACTTTAAGAGATAGGGAAATCTGTTCTTAAGAACCATGGCGTTGATTTTAGATAAATCTACATTAAAAAAACAAACAAAAAAACTGCATTATTTTTTTTTTATAAATCTCACACATAACCGTGAACCTGGTTAAAATTCAGTAAGTAATCGCATGTCGTATTGTAACGTTCTTTACAGCGGTTTTGACCGGGTTATTTATTTGAACTTTATTGCACAAAAGTCAGTAGGTACAAATGGCGAACTTAATGCCTAATGGCATTCTCTACCAGTCAACCATAGTTATGTATGAAATTATGTATGAGATTAGTAAAAGATAATAATGCAGTTTTTATTAAATGTAAAATCGACGCCATGGTTCCTAAGAACAGATTTCCCTATCTCTTATAGTTTTCGTTTTCTCCCTGCTGACCCATTTGGATTGATAACCCGGTATACTGCCTATTTTTGTTCCCTTTGCGGTGGAGACGGCGGGTTGCTGGGGGACAAATGTAAAAAGTTTTGTGCGCGACGTAGGCCGTAGACTCAGGCAAAAGGGGAAGACCCCCGCTCCGAGTCGTTTCTGGTACAAAGGTTGTCCATTGCGATCCAGCGTGGAAATGCTGCGAGCGTTATGGGCACCTTGGACCAGAAACGACAGGGATTGGTGTTTTTTGAACCTTTTTAGGATTAAGTTTAAATTAAGTATAAAATTTCTTGCTAATTTGTTTTTATTGTGCAATATATATAACAGATTGTGTAAATATGTAAACAAAGACATTAAGAAAGAATCTAGTGCGTTTTTTCCCTATCCCCACAAAAACTTTGACACAATGGTAAATTATGAAAAATGTAATGTGATTCACTGCAATGTAAGCAGGTCTCGAACCTACGACCCTACGTTTTATTCCTAAATAGCATTGAAAACCACTTTTATATGGGGAGACGTAATGCACATTATTTTTTGAACTTCAAACCTTTTTAATAATTATTAATTTGTAATCCATAGCTGCGTCGTAACGTAAGTGAATCTCAAACTTACGTAAAAGTCAAATCAACTTAATAAAAACCTCACCCCAGGCCAGTAACGTGTTTTCATACATACATTACATACCTCCCCAGTTTTATTATTCCAACAAAGGCGCAAGTTTTTTTATTAAAGCAACCCTGAAACGAGCCAAATTCCAGCGGGGCCGAGTCGGAACCAGGAGATAGTGATCCAAAAACACGTTATATTATTACATAGACAAATAAAACTAGGGTACTACCCAAGAGTCTATAATAAACTATACATTCATAACTAGACAAGGGTCTATGAGAAAAAAACCTCGTTTACTTACTCTTTCGAAGTATGAGTTTAAAAATGTACCCCTAACTATTGAAATAACTCCGTGGCTTCCTATGGAGAGCGAAAATATAACGGATAGAACGATATGCACTGCTTGGCAAACTCTAACTTAGTAGTTTAAAATTTTAAGGAGTCGAGCTGAACGAACAAAATTGAAAAATAAAACGGTACGTGAAGTTTTTTCTTAGACTAAAAAGTAACTTGTTTTGAAGCGAAACAGAAAATAGTAAGTAACTAACATTAGAAAAAGGATGTATTTTTTGTCACTGCCTCCTGGTACCTAAGGTATGTGCTGCAATAAAATTGTCGCGAATAAAAATGTATGAAATTGACATATTTATCCGTAGCTGTGAGAATTTATGGATGTATCGGAGAGTATGATTTAGGTAACACGAAACTTGGAGACTCTTGGCAGGCTGCCCCGGTCTGAACAGAAAAGAGCACTGTTTAAAACAGTTGGATAGTTTTTTAATGTGAATATAAATTAATCAATCGGCGAGTACTTGGTTCAAGGGATCTCCTTGTCGATACAGCGCGGCAACTCTGCTAGTATTCTAGGGACCTTTCAGCCAGGCACCTTCTGGAACTGTTTACGGTGAACTTTTTGTTTTATAATCAGTTTTACTTATTATTTTTAGTTTTATAGAGAGTTTTAGTTTATTGTAAAAGTGTATTTACTGTGTTACTGAATAAATGCATTATTATCGAAATAAAAAAAGAACGATTCAATCATTTAGACATATTTATATATAAATTATTGTATTAAGCGTTTTACACTTACGAAAAATTGTCAAGAACGGACATGTTTTGAAATCGTATGGAGCTCGTCTTTGTCGGTGACGCAGTTACTGCGTCGCTGTACGGGTAGCAGTCCCTGATTAAGAGCTCCATACGAGTTCGAAACATGTCTTGAAATGATGGCTATTTAGCGATAAGACCGCCTGTCGCCTGCCTACCGTTCTAAAATTGTATTTGTTTTGTTTCCTTTTGTAATATTGTATTGTTGTATTGTATTATTGTATATGAGATACACAGAGGGATGTGAGTGGCTTCTTATCGCGAAAAATGCATGGTTTCCTAAAGATAATAGACATTGTCGTTGCTTCGAACCTCCGTGGCGACTAGACGTAGATCAGTCCAACTGACTGACTGGCTGATTGACATCGATATTTAGAACGGACGTTCAAATTCAAAAGCGACACGACAAAAGACCATAAGTTCTCGACGGACAGACGACCAGACTGTTCAGACATTGAAACTAAGTTTACAAAAAAAATTTAACACCGGAATTGCAGCATTTGCAGCCAAAGTCCAGTAATAAATTAAACTACAAAAAGCCTTAGAAACTAAAACCTCCAACCATAAGTCTTTCAGTTTGACGTGTTCCTTCCTTCACACTTTCTGCGCAAACACGCCGGTAAATAAATAAAGTTTCTTATAATGTTATGCGGCTGGTGTCAGATAATTTTGCGTGTTCCGGAGGCATTTGAACCACGTGGGCCAGAAGACGGCCGAAAAAGTTCATAGCCTCGTCGGAATTCAGTCAGCTGAAGATTAAGAGGTTTTAAAGCACTCATATTTTCACCTATTAAGTTTTTTATTTATTTATTTAGCTGATGCGTGCATATCACTATTCACTTGTGTTCTGTGTTTGTAAATATTTGTCTAGTCTATTTTTGAAAGAGTTCACTGAGGGTGCACTAATCACGGATTCGGGTAAACTGTTCCACACTTTGACCACGCGATTGGCTAGAAAGTGACGCCTAGGGTTGCTAGTACTGGCTGTTAATACCAATTTCAAAGAGTGTCCTCCATTCGCTCGTTCGTGTTTCTTGTGTAGATGTCGCTTATCGCAGGAACATTGTACACTCCTATGAGTATTTTATATGTTTCAATCAGATCACCGCGTTGTCTTCTCTGTTCTAGCCTTGTTAAGCCTAATTCCTTTAGTCGGGCTTCATATGGTTTGTTACGCAGAAATGGTACCATTTTTGTAGGTCTTCTTTGAACTCTCTCTATCATGATGATGTCTTTTTGGAAACATGGGTTCCAAATTTGGAAAGCATATTCCAATAATAAGTTAAAGTCAGGTTTTAGTAATGGACATCTTTATACTCTTGGAAATCAGTGCGCTGTAAGTTAAGGGTCTTAAAGCACTCGTATTGTCACCTATTAGGTTTAAGTAAGGCTTTAGTCACAGGGCATCTTTATAGCATTGTTTGAAATCAGTTAAGAGGTTTTACAGCATTTATGTTCCTGCCTACTATATTTCAGTTAGTTTAAGTAATACGGTACTATCGAAAATCAGCACGGCGGTTTACCGTGGCCAAAATATATTTGGCATATTAATTAGTTGTATAAAACTGTTTAATTATTTTAAAGTAGGTATTTGTTTTTTAATAATTATGATGCAAGAGTATTGTTAATTTCAGAAATCTGCTTGGTACATACATAAGACTTTGGGAAGTAGTTAAATTAAAATATACGATTCCGTAGAATTAAACAATTAAACTAATTATATTAAGAACAAGTGACCAGAAAAGGAACCTCCTTTCTCATATAATTTATAAGATCGAAACATGTCGGGCCGTTCCTGTCAATTTTTACGTGAGTTTAAACCGTTTGTATAATTATTAAATATGCCGTCTCACGATAGTTTTAATAATATAAATTTAAATACGATATTTGCAGAAGAGCTAAAATACAGTTTTATAAGTATTAGCTCTCTGGCTCATGACAATGCAAGATAGATTCTTTGCCTCTACAGTATTTGCTGACGTGCCAAACTCCTCAGCAGGCACTCGGGCTATTCGGTAGGCATTTCCCAAGGTCGTCGGCAATGAGGATTTATGCTTCCAAGCTACTCGCTCTCATACTACTGTTAAGCTTGTTTATTCCCGACTCTGGCTAAGTAGCGACATGAGATGAGTCACTGTGGACTCTTGACTTTAAGGAAAGCTCTTTGTATACTTGGAGATGTGATTCTGAGACATTTTACGGGGGGTGATAAATGATAGTATGTTTTGAGATTATAGATGTTTTCGTTTTTCGGCTAAGTTAGATTACTAGCTTAGCTAAAAGATTTCAAATTGTTTACTAACTTAATAAAGATGGACAACTGGTCTGAAATAAATAATTTTTATTTATTTACTTTTTTGTTTTATAGGTACGTGACGTTTGGTGATCAAGTAAGTATTTATCCTTTTATTGATTGGTCCTTACAACTTAAATAATTGTATCTAAGAAGTACAGCCATTTTGATTCGGTTATCATTCGGTTCGGTGTCGGATTTGATTTGATTTGGTCTTTCAGGTAAAAAAAAAGCGGCCAAGTGCAAGTCTGACAAGTGCACCAAGGGTTCCGTACAAACACTTATCCAATCTATACTGGCTAGGTTGAGTGAAGTTTGCACCTGTTAAGTATGGCGCCTGATACAAATCATGAAACATTTATTTTATAACAGTCATAGTTTTTCACCGATTTCTTTACAAATTTAATACAGTCGCTTTATCATGGAAAATGTCTACACTAGTCGTTCATTAACACAATCTAAGAGGTCCACACAAAAGCTTGACCTTTGAACATAATGCGAAGTAAAATACCTATTCTTTTCAAATAGCCCGTTCGCGTGCGTCGGGCGACGATAGAGCCGTTACCAAAGTGCCGGGAAGTACGTTATAACTGTATTTATTATAACATACATAACGTAAAATAAAATAACTGGAGCCTTGTTCAATAATGGAAATCTGCTTCTTATTCGTCGAGGCATTTCGATGTCCTAGATATCTAAATAAATTAACATTATATCGATATTCGGGTGATTATTTGAGCGTTTTAATCGTATTTTTACTCTCTCCTCATTTTCGGCTTTATGGAAGTACAATTATTATCAAAATGATGTTGATTGCTTTTACGAATTAGCTAATATTGTAGACAAAGTAGTGTGACGGTTAAAAGGCTAAAATAGTCACCCATTCAGTTGAATTTGTTTAAGTAACATGACTTTAATGTAGCAAAATAAGATATAATAAATAAAAATTAATAGAGAGAGAGAGAGACAATCTTACACAATTCGACCTACTCTCAAACTAAACAATGCTACTATGGGTACTAGACGACGATATACATAATATAACAGCCATACAACAAATATTCGAATTGATGAACTCTGTTGTGTGATGGCACAGAATTGCTGGCTCAGCAGGTAGCTGCACTACAAACTGTGCCAACCGTATCCTCAATATAATATAGTGAAATATAATTATCGTTTATCGTAATGAAGTTGAAATGAGGGTTTGAAAATGAGACGAAACGGTTCGAGAAAAGGTAGGTATTGCCCCGCCTTTTTGTTCGTCTTGGCGGGGGCACTACCATGCCCCCAGATTTGCACCTAATCTTAAAGCTTTAACAGTACGTTTGACATTATATATACCATGTGGGCCCTGTAACAAGAGCAAAAAATTAAAACATTGATTTTCCTCGTCAAATTGAACAGCATCTGTTCAGAAACTTTTTTTTTATAGTTTTATTATGTTCATTTTTTCAATCAAAGTAAATAGCATTTTCAATGTTCGCCGTCCAACATTGACATCGCCTTAGCATTGATGATGATAGCTGTCACTTTACTAAATATCAAATGTTTCGCAATACATTGCTTCTTTGAAAAAACTTTATTTTACAGGTTTACATTGTAAATAAGTTATTTTAAAAAGTTGTTTAATAAACGCTGTTCAGTTTGAGGGGTAGAATCTAAGTTTTAATTTATTGCTCCTGTTACAGGGCCCACCCGGTATATTAGGTAAAGAAATAAGTTTCTTTCAAAAATGTGATTGATCAAAATATTGATAAGGCTGAAGATATTAATGATAGCGGCTATTTAAACAAAGGTAATATTTTCATAATCCTTACTAAACGGACCGAACACGAATCTAAACTACCGCTTAATACAAAATTTACTATTTGCGCCCGCCCACAAGCGCCTACCTTAACTCCAAGGGCACTTACGTCAGATATTTTAATATTTGTATGGGAATATGAGGAAGAACGTCGTAAGTGCCAGGTCTGCTAGTTCGTTTTGCCGTGGGGGCTATATTTTTGAAGTAGCGGGCTATAAATTCCCATCAAGGTGGTTACCGCGACCCTCATCCATCATAACCTCGGATTGCACCGCCCTTCGCCGAAATCGGATCTGCGGGATATAATATTATTGCTTCATTACTTGAGATTACCTGGTTTATATCATAATTTGTTATTGAAGAAAAACTCGTTTGTCGTGATTACAAAAATAAAGGTTCTGAAGTGCGCGCGTATGTTTTTTTTTCTGTTATTACCAACAGAACTCTGCCTAAGCACACGTTTGAGGCACACCAAATTTCAACATCCATTAAACTTGCAACGTCCCGTTTTTGCGTCAAGGGTTGATAAGTAGCTTGAGGGTTTGTAGTTGAGGGTTAATAAAAGCTTCTCACTGTTAAATTATATCTTGACAAATAAGATAATATACAGTCGAAAAACAACTTTATGGAATTCACTCTCCGACTGTCCGTGTCCTGTAAGTCCACATTAATTTCTCCTACCTTTAACTAGAATTTTTCAATTTAACTTCTAGCTGGCTGTGTAAAAAACGGCCAAGCTCGGAATGGAGCGAGTTTGCTGAGCGACTGTAGGTGCACAAACAGACCGCTCTGAGTAAACATCGGATGCATGTGAGGTTTACTCGTGTACTGCGAGTTAGATAAAGAGTTAGTAACTAATACCGGTAGTTACGAGGATATATCACTAATATTATTAAAACTATCGAGAGACATCACTACATAGTATAAAACAAAGCCGCTTCCTGCTGTCTGTCTGTCTGTCTGTCTGTCTGTCCCTATGTATGCTTAGATACCTATAGAGTGATTCAATAGGAAGGTACATATGTATAATCATCATCATCATTATCTCAGCCATAGGACGTCCACTGCTGAACATAGGCCTCCCCTTTGGACTTCCATATATACTGGTTGGAAGCGACCTGCATCCAGCGCTTTCCGCCGACCTTTATAAGGTCATCTGTCCATCTTGTAGGTGCACGTGCTACGCTGCGCTTGCTGGTCCGAGGTCTCCATATGTATAATACATGCATAATTTATCAGCATTGCACCCGTGCGAAGCCGGGCGGGTCGCTAGTCTTTATAATTATAAAAACGGTTTAAAATTTCTTGCGGACTAAACAAAACAACAAATTGGCGTACCTTTGAAACATAAGTATTTCAAAAAATATTATTAGTTTTGGATTTCTTTTTGTTTGTTTCATGACATATTGAGCCAATTTTATTATATAACAATATGTATTCTGTAGAATTGAACATCAGCCGTCACCCCTATCGTGCGCACCAAAGCCCCGTACCAATTTGATATCATCTTTCTTTCAACATTAAGCGTATTAAAACTTTCGGGAGACATTTTTAATGTATTAACCTGTTTACACTCACGTAAAATTGTCAGGAACAGCCCGACATGCTTAGAACTCGTATGGGGCTCATCATCAGGGACTGCTACTCGCCGCGGCAACTTCGTCACTGATTCTTTGATCGACGCTCCGTTCTAATAGCGCGCGCTGACATTTAACATTGTCTTTTAACATTCTATAATGTAGATTTCCAATAATTTTAAAACTTTTGGCATTTTATGTGCATAAGTTGATTACAGTATTTAGTATAATAATTATCAGGGAAAATGTAATGTCCCTATTAAAACTTATTTGAAGTCAGCAGATGAATGTGGAAACTTGCAAACTCCCAGAGACATAACGATCTATAAATAAGAGTAACGGCCATTAAAGCGACCCTTTACCGACTGCGGCCAACCAAATAGGTTCTTCAATAGACAGTTCTCTTTTTATAGCTCTTTTGGTATCATTTAAAACCGCAACCCTCATTAGAGGATTTAAATTATTTTATTTTGTTGCATTTTGTGTTGTGACGCCTAGAGACCATGTATATCTGTAAGAAATTTAAATTAAATAATTATTTTGTAAGTAGCATCAGTTATTTACTTTGACGCATTGAGATCTTATACTTAGATCTCAGTGGATTAAAATTATTTAATTAATATCTTGCATGTCGTGAAGCCTAGAAACCTTATCACATCTCTGAAAAATTCACTGTATTTTATATAGGTAATTATTACTATAAACATTGATTTGGAGAATCTTGTCTATCCTCTCGACATGTATCAATTAAGTACCTAATTATAATATCATTGTGATAGTATAAAGTATAATCTACAAAAAAATTACTTACTGTTAAGTTTCTATCGGCTTTCTTCTCAACAGCGGTCTCTTGTGAAATACCGGTAGATTCAGATTAAGACGTAAAACTTCAGAATAAACGTTTTGGAGAATTTTGGGGTTCTCGCAATGCAGCAACGAAACACATAAATATTTATTTACATTAAAAATTATTTATCATATTAAAATGTTATGTTATGTTCAGTATCATATCACGATTTCATTTACCTTACAGTGTATGATGCTTCTTTTGACGTGACAACGTCTAATAAATTGATGAACGCCGGCCGCACATACGAAAAACATGACGTCATTGTAGTGATACTTTAAGATGACGTCATTGTAGTAATACTTTAAGATGACGTCATTGTAGTAATACTTTGTAGCGCCGTGGACATGACGTCATTGTAGCAATACACAAGCCTACGTCATCATGCTGTTCACAGATTCTCAAACTTTAAAGTGTGGGAAGAGGGAAGAGGGAAGAGGGAAGAGGGAAGAGGGAAGAGGGAAGAGGGAAGAGGGAAGAGGGAAGAGGGAAGAGGGAAGAGGGAAGAGGGAAGAGGGAAGGGGGAAGGGGGAAGGGGGAAGGGGGAAGGGGGAAGGGGGAAGGGGGAAGGGGGATGGGGGAAGGGGGAAGGGGGAAGGGGGAAGGGGGAAGGGGGAAGGGGGAAGAGGGAAGAGGGAAGAGGGAAGAGGGAAGAGGGAAGAGGGAAGAGGGAAGAGGGAAGAGGGAAGAGGGAAGAGGGAAGAGGGAAGAGGGAAGAGGGAAGAGGGAAGAGGGAAGAGGGAAGAGGGAAGAGGGAAGAGGGAAGAGGGAAGAGGGAAGAGGGAAGAGGGAAGAGGGAAGAGGGAAGAGGGAAGAGGGAAGAGGGAAGAGGGAAGAGGGAAGAGGGAAGAGGGAAGAGGGAAGAGGGAAGAGGGAAGAGGGAAGAGGGAAGAGGGAAGAGGGAAGAGGGAAGAGGGAAGAGGGAAGAGGGAAGAGGGAAGAGGGAAGAGGGAAGAGGGAAGAGGGAAGAGGGAAGAGGGAAGAGGGAAGAGGGAAGAGGGAAGAGGGAAGAGGGAAGAGGGAAGAGGGAAGAGGGAAGAGGGAAGAGGGAAGAGGGAAGAGGGAAGAGGGAAGAGGGAAGAGGGAAGAGGGAAGAGGGAAGAGGGAAGAGGGAAGAGGGAAGAGGGAAGAGGGAAGAGGGAAGAGGGAAGAGGGAAGAGGGAAGAGGGAAGAGGGAAGAGGGAAGAGGGAAGAGGGAAGAGGGAAGAGGGAAGAGGGAAGAGGGAAGAGGGAAGAGGGAAGAGGGAAGAGGGAAGAGGGAAGAGGGAAGAGGGAAGAGGGAAGAGGGAAGAGGGAAGAGGGAAGAGGGAAGAGGGAAGAGGGAAGAGGGAAGAGGGAAGAGGGAAGAGGGAAGAGGGAAGAGGGAAGAGGGAAGAGGGAAGAGGGAAGAGGGAAGAGGGAAGAGGGAAGAGGGAAGAGGGAAGAGGGAAGAGGGAAGAGGGAAGAGGGAAGAGGGAAGAGGGAAGAGGGAAGAGGGAAGAGGGAAGAGGGAAGAGGGAAGAGGGAAGAGGGAAGAGGGAAGAGGGAAGAGGGAAGAGGGAAGAGGGAAGAGGGAAGAGGGAAGAGGGAAGAGGGAAGAGGGAAGAGGGAAGAGGGAAGAGGGAAGAGGGAAGAGGGAACGGTCGGATACAAAGGTATCCGAACCAAAAAAAATCTAAAGGTACATTTTCCTATTGTGCAATTTAATAATATTCATATCAATAAATATTCTACCGAGAAAAAGATGTTGTCACGTAAAATCTTCCTTCGCCCGTAAAACCGACTTTACAGGCAACCATTTTTTTTTAATAAATATAATGTTAAACTTTTGTGAGACATATTTAATTATTGTATTAAGCCCCCTGATGGAGAGCTCCATACGAGTTCGAAACATGTCGGGCCGTTCCTGACAATTTCACGTGAGTGTAAACCGCTTAATACAATAATTAAATATAATGTTTTTAACCCCTATATTGAAGCGAGCAAGTACCTAATGCATCTTCAAGGAACAAGGAGGTCTGAAACTCCCTGAAAGCAAAACGGCCATTCTGTACGGTCATATTTAATTCTGAGCAACACTAGCATAGCACTCGGTTTTTAAATTAATGAATTTAAACGGATCAAACCGTATACCAGATTCCGTGCTCTTGCTCACGGGGTAAACTGAAATAAATGTTATAATAAATAAATGTATAATAAATGGCCATGCAAATTTTGCATATCAATAGTACATTACAAATAAAGTTATGGAGTATGTACTCACATCTGTACTATTATAAAATTGTAAAAACTGTACAAAAATTAAGTTAGGAAAAAATAAGATATTTGGAGATCACTAAATCCAAAAAGTTTTTTTTGTATTTTTTGTATGTAATGTGAGTGTGTGAGGGATTGTATCGGTGACAACTGTTTTGGTACACCCGGGTTATACGTAGGATACTTTTTACACAACTACGGAGAAGCAAAGTCATAATCCATTTTATTCTTCTGCTCGGACTAGTTCTAGTGCCGATAAGCCGGCTACATTATTGTCAGGGATGAAAGACATAATTATACGTTACATAATATTATCAATTTGTTCAGCAACCATCACCAACCAACCCTTACCAAGTTTCGAGTATATTGAGTAACTGGCGTGATGAGAGGATAATGAAATTTTTACCAACTAATGTTTTCTAATACAATTTTAGAATCCATACTAATATTATAAATGCGAAAGTGTGTCTGTCTGTCTGTCTGTCTGTCTGTCTGTTACCTCTTCACGATTAAACCGCTGAACCGATTTATATGAAATTTGGTATATAGATAGTTTCAGTCCCGGGGAAGGACATAGGATACTTTTCATCCCGAATAAATGTAGTGTTCCCGTGAAAAACGGGATTAAACTTTGTATGGAGAGCAAATCATTGTAGTTGCAACAACTCCCTACATGTCATCGTTTTGACGTAAACTAATCTACCTACGATAGACCACAAAACGCATACCAAACTATTCTTTGTAAAAAAACAATAAATTCTGATATGGGAACATGTATCCGCAAAATTCGATTAATCGCGTAATTTCAAGAATCAAATACATAAAATTTTACAAATTTGAATCAATCACATTTGATTTGACAAACGTCACACACCCATCTGGCAAGACATGTCAAACCAGTGATTGCAGAAGGGCTACTCCGATGTTCAAAATTTGACTGTCGAATAGTGCCATCCCTCTCGATCTCCTGTCAAGGTATATTTGAGTGAATGGAATAGCACTATACGAAAGTAAAATTTCGAACATCGGAGTAGCCCTTCAGGTAGGTATCACGTTCTGATACGCACATCATCTGAAAATAGTGCCTACGAGCTTTGATTATGTACCTCCGCTTGGTAACTGAGTATAAATAAAGTAGTAAATAACTCAGTATGCAAAGATACGATACTTAACATATATAAATAATCCTAATAATATTATAAACGAGAAAGTATTTACGTTCATTCCCATTTCATTCATCTTAATTTTAAACAATGATTGATGGAAGGTCGCCAGTGTTCGGAAATCGTCGTAAATAAACAGCCAATTGCTGAATTGCCTCTTTCTAACCCATAATTTGGCGTGTATGGTAGGGTTAACAAATTCTTTGACCATCTTTTTCCATATATTATTTTCGAACCAGAATATTTTGCTCAATTTTACCATAACGAGGCTTGAACCAGCGACCTTCGTCATCTTTTGTCAAATTAAGGGCTAAAGACCGATGTGCAATATTTATCGCTGAGTACAGTATTAGTGCATAAAGTTTTTGTATTTTTCGGATCTTAGACTCGGATACTCGACAAGACCCGAATTGTCAATCAATTATTATGCTACATAATCGACGTGCTTAAGTCAAGGGCCTGACACGCTTTGATGGAGAAGGATAACCTTATTATGATACTTATAAGAGGAAATAGAAAAAGTGCAATTTTTTGGCTCTATCACCGACCGAGCATTTTTTCATGGTCGGTTTATAGGCACACTTATATTCATGACGAAAACTGGCTATGTGAAAGAACCATATTGGCATCAAAAATGATATTGTTTTCAAAATCAACAAAAAAAGTACCAGTTTTGTTAATGCGCAACTTAGACGCACCCAAATTTGGCAACGGCGCTAGATTGAGAATCACCTAATTAGGGAAATACATTGTGAAGGGCACGATTTTAACGGTAGAAGCCAAGGGACAAAGTGTACTTATACCACGTGTTCCAATTATACCGAATAATTTACCATTTAATTTTAAACGTCTACAGTTTCCATTAAAAGTTTTTAACATTTTCTATGACTATTAATAAATCAAAGGGGCGAACATGAAAAGTAGCAGGAATACATTTGGGCACGAAATAGTTTTTCTCATGAACAGTATGTAGCTTGCTCATGTCTCCAAATCAAAAAAATTACATGTTTTTACTGACCTAAATAAATAATTTAGGATAATTTATTGAACTATACTTCAATAAACTAAGTTGTAAAAACCAAGTTAGAAAAATAATAGTAGCTACCTAATAATTATTTTGTCCCAATTTCATAATGTGAAAAAATTCTTTGGTGAATAGAACCATACCTTCTTCGTCAGTTGATTATGGACCGTCACCATCTCGAGCCATTTCTGAGCATAGCTTATGGAATCGAATAGGACTTTAGCCTCGGATAACTTATTGAATCGAATGGGACTTAGCCTTGCAACTCCAAAAATATTAAAAAAAGGATGTTTTGCATTTTGTCCATGGCTTTCACCCAATAGCCCAGAACTAAACTACTAACTAGATTCCATTCGAGTATTGAATACCTGAAAGGGTTGAAAGTCTAATTGTTTCTTTTTTTTTATTGTCAATATCAATTAACGAGTTCTACGCGTACGAAGTCGCGGGCAAAAGCTAGTTGTATAATATTATACCTAGATGTATCAAAAATTATCGATTAAGTAGTGAAAACTAAATTTTTTCTGCTTTGCTCTAAGGTTGACTGGTAAAGAATGGCCCATGGCATTAAGTCCGCCTTTTGTACGCTAAGTTTTGTATTTTGTGCAATAAAGTTTAAATAAATAAATAATAAATAAAACTATTTTTCGTAATTCAAATTACTGATGCTTTCTATAAACTAAATTCCGGACCTTTTAGGTGTCGTTTTAGAAGTGACTTTTTTAAGGTTTTAAAATGTTTCTGAATGACAGGGCAAAACCGGTCCAATTGAGCATGCTAGTCGTTCAGAGCAACCAGAATATTATATGGGCCAGCGTTTGCGGTTTCTTCCCGCTCAGCAGTCCGGGCACTGCTTTATTTATAGACCTTAGAACAGCTAAAACAGTTGCTATTCTTCTATACTACTCTTACTATAAAATTCTACAATTAAAATACCTACATACGAAACGGCTTTACTCACGTCGTAGAAGTCGAATATCGCTTGACATGTTTCTTATCGGTACGGAACGGTTTAATAGAATACTAAAGGCGGACTGAATGCCATGGGGCATTCTCTACCAGCCAACCTTAGGCCAAAAGAGAAAAAAAAATAGTTTTCACTAATCGATAATATTTATACATCTAGGTATATTATTATAGAATTTATCGCCGGAGTTATTCGTGTACACTCGTCCCAGCGAGTCTCCTTTGCTTCAGCCCATCGAAGATTCGAAGCTTGAAGTTTTGCAGATTTACGAAGATCGAAAAGAGAAGACGATGCTGACTGAAGATATATTTTTACAACTGTCTTTTTCGAGACAAAACAACCTGCTCTTTTCAGAGCAAACGTTCAGGCATCAATCATCGCTGTTTCTAATGAAACAACGTCAATCACCTACAGAGACATTAGGCCACTAGGCGAAAGTTTTCAATGTGTTGCGAGTATGTGTAATTGTGTACAGCGAGTTTTTCGATCCTGATTGAAGTTAAGCAAGGAAATAAATCTGTGGCTCTAGTGAAAAGGGGTTAAACTCGAAAAACACTACTTTACAGGAGACGCAAAAAACCGTTGCGGCTTAAAATTATTCAGACTTCTGATCACTGTACTTCAACCACTATACTTACAAATAAACTTTAAATGCACTTTTAATATTTAAAAAATCCTCTTTCAGGGGGTAATATTCTCACTTCTTCAAAGTTAACGGTTAAAAAAAAATGTGACTTATATCCGTGCCAAAACGTGTTCTTAAGGACATAACTTACTTTATACCCCTTTTCACCCATAACACTTACACTACCCGGGAATATAACTGAACTTATACCAATTTTCACCATTATTTTTGAAAGTGTAAAATGGACTTGCTGTTCGGCTTATTTAAAGTTATCTCCTTTTATAAAGGAAAAATACACGAACACCCTAAATAAGAAATACCTAACTAAACGAAACCTATCATTTAAGAGCTTCATTTCAGAGATAATCCTAAGAAAACAAACTTTTACCCTTTTGCACTCAATTAATTTAGGTGTACTGTAATATAAACACACTTTTACCAATGGTTTTTTAGAAGTTATATCATTTTTTGCGGTGCAGTTATAATAAAAAATCTTCATTTTTATTTATTCTTTATTACAAAAATAACAGAAAAAGTCAACATCAGCATATAAAATTATTCTCATCGTTTTTAACTTGTGGTCGTTCATCAAAAAGAATAAAATATTAAGTAATCTTTCTTAAGCGATACAAGATGATAAGTACCAAAACCAAGATACGTACAAAATTTAGTTTTTCCAGTTGACTTACAATTACGGATAACTTTTAGTATGAGACCTTATACTAAAATTTTAACGCAATTGTGAATATTTAGACACGGAAAATAACATGTATCACGTATTGAGGGTCAGCTTGTAAAATTTCAATTCTTGTATAAAATCAATTCTTGCCTGTGCTCTGTTGGCGCCAAAGGATGGGAATGGGAATCTACCACATCCTCAGAACATAATTTTTTTTCGTAAAGGATCTTACACTCGGGTTTATCAAATTTAACAAAAAACCGTTTTTTACCGATATCCGTTTGGACCACTGTAAATCTTTCATATACAAGAAATAATGAAATATGTTCCTCGACGGCTTTCAATCCATTTTTACTTATTTTTGTGGTACTCAGCATTATCCATCACGCTGAATCTAGGACAAGTTCTTTACTGATTTTAAGTTTTTCAGTTACTCCTGGAACAAACTTTGATGTTTCGTTAAATGGTTATCGCATTACCAGCCTCTGCAAATGCGATAACACTCTCGTCTTTATTTTTAAATAATTGGCAAACTGTCTATTCTTTGTTGTTGCGTCTACTTTTGTGTTTTTAAACTCTAATTCAATTAAATTAGCAATGAACTGAACCCTTTTGTTATATATTCTCCTAAAGCCCTATTAACTCTCAAATATTTGTTTTTGAGTTCTTCTTGCATATTTATTGCGCATTTCATTTTAAAATTTTCCTAGCATCTAAACTCCTTTATTTTTTTGCTTTCATTATATTTGTTTCATACTATTTACCAAAATGTCTCCTCTTTTTCCTTTCCTCCCTATGTTTATTTTCTCACTTTTTTTAGGTTGTCGTTTTCGTCCTTGACCGACTCTGTCCCAAAACGAAAGTTGCTCTGCTTCTTCTGCCGTTCCGGTTTCTTCCGTTTCTCGTAAATTTTATGAGTCAGAATCAGTGAACACTACGTTCTGCCTATTTCAGGAGTGCTAATAGAGTCGACACAATTATTGTCACCTTTCTCCTCAACAAGTTTGAGCATTCGATCGATTCGAGATCGGCCTGCCGTTCTGTGTAACAAACTAAAAAATATTATTAATCCTAGGGCCACCTTCCGGGCATCAGACCAGTCCCATGGTACCATATTATTATATTGTCATATTTAAGTAGCAAGTAGGTACTTGGGCAAAATTTCAGCTCAATCAGTTGCAGATATTCTGCTTCAAAATGGAATTGCAATATCCCGAACAAACATAGTAGTAACATACATTGCAAGTTAAACAACTAAAAAAAAATGCCTACATCACTACTGTAGGTCAGTCTAACTGGTGAGCCAAATTTTATAATGGGATGATTTATTAGATTCAAGTGTACTTAAAATAAACGACAGCGAAGAGACTTTATAATACTAACTTCTTGATACAAGTAATCGCCGTGGTGTAAAATGATACATCTCACTGGTATAAGTCTATATACACCCATAAATGCTAAATATTTATTCGTGAATATGGATTAATTTCGATTTATTTTTATAAATTATGGGTAAATTGCTGGTGCAAATCGGTACAAGTAAACATTGATCATTAAATACCAGATTTCATACGAGATACAATTCGAGTTATACCATTAATGTTTAACATTAAGTAGTGAATACAGATTAATATCGATGTATATTCTTTAAGGTTTGTAATCTTGTTTTGTAAAAAGGTATAAGTAAACATTGATCCTTTAACACAGGATGCGTCAAAAGAGACAAATGAACTTAAATCGTTCTCCACATGCAAAACACCAAATTGTTCAATGTTATCTGTAGTTGCACCATATTTCACGATATAATTCACCAGATATACCGTTTGGCACAATCCTAACTTTGTCATTTTAAAAGATAACTTAGCTCCGATTACACCAAAAGATGCGCAATTTTTTTTGTGAATTTTGGTGTATATAACGCAAAAAGGTCATAAGTGCACTTTAACCCCTTTTCACTAGAGCCACAGAAATATGTCTGAGGCTCACAGTAGTTCTCTAAATAAAATCCTAAAATTGTATTGTATATCACTTGGACTTGAAAGTCACTATGGAGAGGCGTCATACATTATTTCAGGATAAATCTAAACAGTGCAATGGAGCAGCGTGGAAGTATTCTATGGCATGGCGTCGTTCAATAATGCTGATAGCTTTTTCTTACTACATTTTTCTCTTTGATCAACTATGTTTCTTAACATATTATCAATGTTACTACTTGGAACCGGGCTATTGCAATTTGTAGGTATATATTTGAAACCTACAGTTTGAATTTTTTATTAAAAATTTTTGTTAAAAAACTACTCAAAATTTACAGAGAAAACTGTTTTTTTCGACTTATTTTCGACTACACGGAATAAAAGCATAAAATAGTTATGTTACTATGATGAACTCAGGTAAAAGTTTTATTCACTTAAATAAGTTGGTTGAAATTATCAACATATTTGTCATAAGTATGAACAAATAACAAATTTTAAAAGGAAAGGCCTCTTAACACTTTCCTGAAATAATGACTCCTTTTCATATAAAACTCATTACCAATACCTATTACCAACTGATATAAATATAACCGACAATACCCAATTCTCTTGCAATTAGTTCGATAGATTACTCCGACGATATTAAACAATTAACGATAGACATCCCATTGGCTCAATTATCGACGGGCCCGTAATAACCGCCCGCTCACAGGATTTCATTACTCCGATAATGAGTCGACGGGCGGCGATTACGAAGACAATGGAGCCTTCGAGATATCGCCCCATTTGGTTTTACGGTCGATTTGGAAATTTTGAAGCGTCGCTCGTGTTTGGCAGTTTATGTGAGGTGGTTCCCAGAATTGTGAAGTAGGTTAGTAAGGTAAAGAGGCAAAGCAAACGTTGGATATTTACTACTTTACTGGTTTTTATCTACCCACATAATCTAATAGGTATTTTTATTAATACAACGCAACAGATACTTAAAAATACGTCTATATATACATGTTATTACTAAACTAAATCTAAAACTAAACTGTGTCTTAAAACGGGCCCCGTGGCACCAAAGACGCTGGCAGCGTTACCTCGCTGTTGTATTAGCTGTACTCAGGCGCTGAGCGAAATTAGGCATTGTTGAAAAAGTTTATCTAATCTACATTGACTTTTATCTTAGATTGCTGACATTTTGAGTTATTCTTCCCTTTTATTATTATAAAAAAATAATAATAACTGTTTATTTCTATTAAAAAGCAACCATTTTGCAACTTGAATTCTAATCGTAAGTTTTAAAGATTATATCGAATTTAATCTTAAAAAAAAATTAAATGACACCTTTTTTTTTGTAATCGCGAAGGCTTAATAAATATATTAACAATTTTTACGAATTATAAACTTGTTTATTTTTTCCTTTCATAGTATAATGTATGTATGGAAGTCTGTTCAAAGCGAATGACACCCAGCCTACGGCCATTTTTAAAAGATGCCAAGATTTTCTAAAATGTACATTTTGGAAAAGAGTCTCCATTTTGATTCGAATATTGGCCGTGCCCTGCAGCCCAATAAAGCCCCATTTGATTATTACATTTTCCGTTCCTTATTAACGGCTGACTGCGTCCGTCTCTCATGACTACGGTTAGGACTATGGTGTGGCAAATGTGTTTCAAAAATCCACGGCGTGGCTAATTGTAAACCATTTCAAAATCAAAGTTTAAAAATATACCATTACCAAACTACCTACTAATTTTAGACTTTGACCTTGATTTTTTTACAATTAGTGTCTCCATGGATTTTTAAACCACGGTTGCCACCAAACCCAACCCTTGTCATGATATTCTATTCTAAGAAGAGAAAAAGAGCTATTCTGAAATAGGAGCCATAAGTCTATTTATCAAGTCTTTATAATCTCGCGATATATTGGATTACGGCTGAAATAGGAGTTATGCGATTTCATTCTTTGTGATCCAGAAATACATAAAGTAATAAGCGAGTGAGGGCCGAGAGGAGGACTAATTCAATAGCTGTCTTTAGTACTTGGTAAAAATACTTCTACCATTTAAACGGAGCTTTATAAGGCCACGTGCAAACTACCAATATAGTTTAAGAGGCCTTCTACATTTTAAAATTGAGGAGGGGGAGAGTAGAAAATATTTTACTTTGCTCTATAGCCTACATTATCCTGATAGATAAAAGTTGTCCATTAATTTTGCCAAATTTTCAGCTAATTTTATTGAACTAGAAACAGTAACCATGCACTTATTTCGTAGACAGTTCTAACTAAGACGCATTTTGATAAATATATTCCTAACCTACGTCTAAGTAATCCAACATTTTAACAAAAAAAACCGACTTCAGTGTGGAAGGCCAACAAATTATTAAATAGGCTTCCGACAGTGGAGGTCACACATAATACACCTTAAGTAAAAATAAGACATAAGTATGGTTTTCTCATGGATACCATTGTCAGAACTGGACCAAATTGTAATGCCACACGGGGAGCACCATGCTTTCAAATAAAAGGAATTATCAAAATCGGTTGACCCAGTCGAAAGTTCTGTGCAACATAAAAAAAAACTCCTTTTTTAATGTCGGTTAAAAAATAAAGAAAAACGAATATGGTAGCACATACGGGACCCCAAACGGGCTCCAAGAAAGACGAATATGGTAGTACAGACGACCCCAAACGGGCTCCACGTATTAATAAAGTTTTAACTTTCATGCAACAGGCAGGAAATTACGCCGCCCGCCGACAGATGGCGGTAACGTCATGCCGGTAACTTTGTTTCAGCCTTTGATAAAAATAAGTTTCACTTCAAAGCGGAAAGTTGTATGTAATTTATTTTTAACAAAGTTTGTAAGGGAGAGCTATGTTGACGCTTAATGTATTATCGCAAAGGGCCCGTTCAAAAGTAGCGAGCTACTTTATAAAATCGCAGTGGCGAGGCGTCCGTGGAAAAGTCTCAGTGTGGAAAAGAAAACATTTTTCAAAAATCTTAAAAATGTTTAAATAAAAAGATTTTTCTGTAGCTTGTAAAAAGATTAAAATGTTTATTCCTGCCTTGTACGAGTATCGTACGCAAACCTAACCAGGGTAATAATTTTTATGAAAAATATTCAAGTTTTTTGAAAAATTTCATCGTTTCTCTGCTGGCATCACGCAACAGAAATCACAGACTTTTACATTATTTACCAAAGCTCAAAAATATTTGTGGAAATTTATTCCAATTACATTCCAATACTGTTCACAATATAGATTGAGAAAAAAAAACCATGTGCGAGTAGGACTCGCGCATATAGGGTTCCGTACAATCAAATCTAAAAAAAACGGCAATAAAACGTTTGTTGTATGGGAGCGCCCCTTAATTATAAGATTTATTCTGTTTTTGTCTGGTGACAGACAGAGACGGACAGTGGAGTCTTAGTAATGGAGCCCCGTTTTTACCCTTTGGGTACGTAACCTTAAAAACTACATTTCGACATCAACTTTAAGAATAAATGATGTTTCATAATCTATGGGCCGCCTTACATAGACACCAATATTAAAGTTGAGGTAAATATGCATCTGAATTTCCGAACCCTGTGTAATTAGAACATCTAAATAAGAAATGTTTAAGAAAAATAAGTAATATATCAAGTAAGTTAACCTACATAATAACCAACAATGAAAAATAAACCGTAACTCAATGGTTCTTAATGCATAATATTTGGATGTACTTAACCGATAGGCTGATAACAAATAAATAAAAAAAACATACCAAGTTTTGGGTCCTTGCAACTAGAAAACGACTGAATATTTAAATCAACATTGATAGAGATATCTCTTTTTTTCATAGCCCGACTCTTTCCCCTCACCTCCCGGCCTAAGTCAGGATGACCCGGTTGAGTATATTAGGCTTAATTGCCCTGATACAGATCAAGTCATGTAAAAAAAAAAGAAAAAAAAAAGATGTCACGTCAGCTAGTTCCCCAATCCGCCAAGAGATGGCGCTGGGTATCGGCTGAATCGCGCTATCGTTTGTTTCCTGGAGATCACTCAAGAAGTCCGCGCGGCGTGTGTACGGGTGCCATCAGAAGGGTCTTAACTGACTCGACTGAACAGCGAGTGATGATCTCGGAAATGATCCCTGTGATTACACTCCGCTCGCGCGCGTCTCAACTATCGCAGAGGCGCGTGTCGAAGAACTGACGCTGTTTTTGGCCACTCTTTAATGTAAAAAAAAAAAACAATAAGTAATCTTAATTTTATTTATTAAACTATTAGTATTTTCATTATCGTTACTTTTTTAACACGGAACCCAAATCTATGTAGCCTATTTTTTTAATTGATTATACACAATAGTTTGGAAATATTAAAGAATGGTGAAAGCAGCGTCGTCTAAGAATCACCATTCAAATGACGTCACCTTCTGGAAAAATTGACAGTTGCAATCTAGAAGAAGTGGTGGTGGTACGATTTTCATACGTCATAGTCCGACTGTATGATTTAATGCACTGTGAACAATTACTTGTTGTCTAAGCTCTTTTCGAATGAGGCACTTTTTAAATGGATTTTTAAATTATAAATCGTGATATTATCGAAAGTATAAAAATGCTGTTTTTTTTATTTTATTTTTTTTATAGGTGAATGATTAAAAAAATCTAGCGGTATCAACACTACACAAGTAGAATAAGCAATATCACATTCGCGTCTTACCGCCATTAGGCAAAGTTTCTTCCGTAATAACCACCTTTATTTTTTGATACTGATTAATTTTTTTATTCAAGAGATATTTAAAACTGTACTGCTCATAGCGCCATCTGTCCCACTGCCTTGACATCTCCACATCTCCAACCCTCTTTAAATACTGTCCGAGGCTTGGTTACACTACTCACCCACAGATGGCGCTTTAATCAAAACTTCGTTAATCCCACTAGAAACATTCCGTCAATTTCCGGAAATCCACTATAACTGTTATGTGTACTTATACATTATGTTGCGCATGTTCAATCGAGAATTGTTTACAAAAGAACGAATCGGTTTGTTGCCTAAACGACGACGATTTCGTTAATTGACGACAATGATGAATGATGGAAGAACTCCAACTTGGTATTTTCGATAATGTTTTTCAGTTTTTCTCCAAATAAGACACAAAGCCTTTTATTTGATACTCCACATTTATTTATTTATTTAATTCCTTATATTACACAGCATAACAGTTGAACCAAATCACTGTGAAAGTAAGACTAAACACACAGATTTTATACAAACATAACAACAATTAGCAATTAGAGATATACTGACGAAGGCCGTTCATCCATCATCTCTCAGAACCTCAAACATCCATCGCACTCGTCCAACCATCCACCTGCAAACACATCACAGTTTGGTGCCGATTCTAAGAGCGAGTTTATAAGTTCAAGGCTCGTACAAGAGGGGATTTTCTGCGGGACACAGTTCTCGAAGCTGACGCACATGATAGGAGTAAGAACGACAGAATGTAGAAGTAAGAACGATACCGTCATAACTCCCTCCTGCACTAAAAACCAAGACGGCTCTCCTTCTTAAAATGTTTTTATTGTTCAGTTATAGTTTTTATGTTTAGTTTTTTCTTTGTTTGTCACTTTTCTACGCAATTATGTTTTTGTCCCCGCATAAATGTTTTTCTTTCTTTCTTTCAGTGTATTGTAGGGTGTCAGAGAAGGACGGCCATAGTTGCCGGCCACGAATTGCAGTAAAATATGGTCCGTTTATAGATCCATTATAAAAAAAAAACAATCCAATGTTGACTACTTATTAGCTTTACTTGTAACATGTTGCAACTTGCAACTAAGTTTTTTGTTTGTAATTTAACTATTTATTTATTTATTTAAACTTTATTGCATAAAAGAAAAACTTAACGTACATAAGGCAGACTTAATGCCGTGGGGCATTCTCTACCAGTCAACCTTAAAACTATCCATGTATCTAATCACATCTTTGAAGTAAATTTTGACCTCTTCTAATACGTAGTCGTATCGAAACAAAACTGCATGTCCATGTTCACGTGACGATACAGTTATTTGGTATCATAGAGCTGATTTTGATGTTGCTGATTTGGTGGCCATAGGAACTCCTAAACATCGCAATACGAGCCATCGTGTTTGGGCTCATTTGGTTAGTCTTGATGAACAATTAAAGAAAGTACAATCAGCAAAGCAACCGTGTTAGGAGCAGAATGTCACGGTCCACTGGGTTATTGTGAGTCAGTTACTAATGTTTTAAAGAATGAAAGAAAATGTATTTATTGCCACAACTTTCACAAACTTAGTATGTATTCTACTAAATCTAAGAAGAAATAAAATAACTTGTCCGTGCTGGTCTACTGAAAAACTAAACCTGTGGCAAACGGTTTAGCAACTCTACTCTACTCTAGTTGGGGCGTCAGCATAATGCTGATGTTAGCATGCATGGAGTAGAAGAAATAAAACAACAATATACATGAACAGATTTATTCGTTGACCTTCCATCAGGCAAACTTTATTGGTCCACCTTTATTGCTTCTACCTAGAGAGGCGATGCGCGGTGCGCCGGGGGGACCACTTGGCAACATTCACGGCAATACTGGCTGTGTTGAAAATGTAGATTGGTGATTATTTCCGAGCATATGTGGGGAATAGAACTATACAAGCCTCGGCGGAAATGTCAGTTCGCGGATTATTATTGAAGGACTCGGCTACGGCTACGCCTCCTTCAAAATCACTCATCCACGAAGTGACTTTTCCCGGCCTCTGCAGTAATGTACTATTTTGTGATTGAGCCCCGGAAGTGTTTTATAGTAACAATACAGATGCAACAATGTTTGTTTGTTTTTGTTGGATTTTATTTTGGTATTGTATTGGTTATGTTAAATGTAAACATGAACTATGAACGTGTAAGCTTCATAAAAATATATGCAAAATGACTATTATTTTTATCTACAAAATCCCCAAATATATAGAGGTATGAGAAGATGGTATTAGTTTTTTACCAAGTTTTCCTAGAAATGTTTGATGTTTTACCGGTATTTGAGATTTCAATATTGGTGAAAATACCGGTATTAGAAACAGCTCCGATATTCCATGCTCTAGCAGTGTGTAGTGGAGGACTCAAAGGACCACTCGTGTCGTTGTGTGACGGCGACGAGTCAATGTGACGATCCGGTAGCATACAGGCTGCATAACCGCTTAAACAGCCCTTGTACAGCTAATTTAAGTTGCATACAGCCCTTGTACAGCTAATTTAAGTTGTATACAGCCCTTGTACAGCTAATTTAAGTTGTATACAGACCTTGTACAGCGAATTTAAGTTGTATACAGCCCTGGTTCAGCGAATTTAAGTTATATACAGCCCTTGTACAGCTAATTTAAGTTGTATACAGCCCTTGTACAGCTAATTTAAGTTGTATACAGCCCTTGTACAGCTCATTTATGTTGATGTTGTATACAGCCCTTGTACAGCTAATTTAAGTTGTATACAGCCCTTGTACAGCTAATTTATGTTGTATACAGCCCTTGTACAGCGAATTTAAGTTGTATAAGGGCTACCCTGTGTGCTACGTCACCCCCCGTGTGGGACGTCACGTCATTGAGTTGTGTGAGGATAGCGGAGGACCAGCCCGTCTACGCATCAGGACTTGTCGCGCGACATAGCACTACCCGTCACTCTCACTGTACTGTACAGAAAGAGGTAAGTAGTATATCTCGCACGAGAAAGAGTCGCGTGTCACAGTTGTACAACTACGCATCGCGACTCTTTTCGCGCGCGTATAGCGTAGTCGTCACTCTCTCACATTACTGCACAGAAAGAGACGGGTAATCTCGCACGTGTGATAGTTATGCTAGATGTATTGTGTTGAGGACGAATAAGAATCATGATACGGCTGAACGTGTGTGAGATAGTGAAGAAGCACTTTTGTAGTATCAGGCCAATATAAGTGCTTATACAATCGTTTAACCGCTGTAATATGCTGAATAGGAGCTGTTTAAGTAACAGGTAGGTAATTGTGCTATTTCTGATACTAAAATTGAAATATTTTGATGCACGTATGTAACTTTCTTACAGTACCTACGAATACTAGAAAAAATGTTGCATAAAACTATTCGGTATCTTTCAGCCTTGCCATCAACGATGGATTATTTGGGGACAAAAAAATACATACAGTGAAACATAGAACCTCTTAATTTTTTGGAAGTCGGTTACTTGCCACCGTTAACGTGCCGGCCATCTTGGAGTCACCGGGCATCGCACGTGACGATGGCAAGAGACGTGACGGAATGTCGTTGATTCCGTGGAGACTGGGCCGGGTGCCGGTGTGGAACGCCACCTGCGTAGACACACTGGCCCCGTCCCACCTCCACGGAACTTCAGGCAGGGCGGGGGCGGCAGCAGAGGCGGCCGAAAAGTTTTTTTTTTTTATTCTACATAGCCATGCATTTAACATTGATTGCATCTGATTGAGTTTAAAATGAATATAGGGGTCTCGGCCCCGAATATAATTTTGTACCTTTTGGCGTCGAGACCCTAGGTCCGTGGGGTCCCAGTGCCCACAAACTGATTAATGACCTCAGTAAAAGGCTCATTGAGTCAACTGGTGACCGAAGAGCTGGCAGCTTCCTCGCACAACGCATCAGCATTGCGATTCAGCGAGGAAATGCTGCCAGCGTCTTCGGGACCATGCCGCGGGGGCACAGTTTTCTAGATTTATTTTAGGTTAATTTAATTTATTTTAGATTTTAGTTCTTTGGTTTTATTCTTTAAGGCTTAATTTTAATTTATTTGTCCAATGTTGTAAATTGTTTCGATGTAAATAATAAATTATGGTTAAAAAGTGTAACTGAACTGTAATCAATGTAGACAATCGATTTGTGTAGTCACGTGTGTCGTGTAATGACGTTATTAGTCATGTATTAATGACGCTTATATTAATAATAGTATATTGATGATCACCATTGTGTCGATGATAGTAAACCAGTGTTATGTTGTGACGATGTGTCTCATGTGTCAATGTGGCGTGTTAACAACCGTTGTCGTGTAGTGCCGACCATTGTCGTGTAGTGCCGACCACTGTCGTGTAGTGCCGAGAAGTCATGTGGCGTTTGGAGAGCGCATGCGACGGTGGACCAGTGAAGTTGCACGGCGCACCTACTTACCTTAACCTAACTATATACAAAATTAGTACCCGTTTAAATTAATTATATATTGAGACTATTTACAGGAGACAAGACACAGGGTCGCTTATTGCACGAGCCCGAGGCGGGTCAACCGTCCTGGGCGCGACTATATATTAAGACTTATTTAACATATAGCTAATTTTACGCTATGCTGTGGCCCAGTTTACTGCCTACAGTTTTTCAGGAAAAGGTTTCATGACTAGATTTCCCTGAATATTTTAGTTTAAGAAATAATTGGTTAACAATTACTGGTTTTAATATTCACTATAACCAGACATACTCTACTGAAAAGCTAGGGACTTAAGATGCACCGAAGTAATTTTTCGTTGTTTTACTTACATAAAATACTCATACGCAAATAGGTATAAAAGTGTTGGTGGCAGATAAAATCAAAAGGTTTTATTGTGAGCCCTTGTCATTGTTACCCAAACACCCTTTTTAAAATGGACAAGGATTCAGTTAAATAATCGGGTTCATGATTCAGGAGTCGCATGAATTCATGTGCATCTTAATTATCGAACGCATTATTTGCTGCGATATATCTCATAGCGACTACATTGTAGTAATTGTAAACACATCACCACGGATGAAGAACTCAAATGCACACAACTTCACCACACAATAAGAGATAATAAAGTGGTTGGGAAGCTCTTCATCCCTGTTCAAATTAGCTGCTGTAGTTGCAGAACTAGATGGCCTAATGTCTGGTCATAGTGAAAGTATAATTATATGAGAAACTTAGGCGTGGTTTGATACGCAGCTGTGTTAGACTCCTGTATGATTCCTGTCGCCCACCGTTAATTAATTACATCAATGAAGAAGTTAAATCATTGGAGAAAATAACAGTTATAGTCAGTGTCAAAGGATTTCGACTGATGCTACGGAAAACGTATTTCAAGTTTACGAGGTATTAAAGTTTTAAATAACTGTTATTAGTGATGAATAAATAACATAATGTACGACTAATTGTCACGACTGTAATTAAATAACGTAGAAGTGACAGGAGGCATACCCTATTGAAAGATAAATCCGTTCAAAACCTTCATAGAAACTTCACAACAGTCTTGAAAATAGTGCATTATTATTCATTACATTATTTTAGGCCTATTACTATGTGCTATACTACTGAGGCCTAAGTAGGCTTGGCCGGATATCCGGATAAGTCATCAAAAAAAACATTTACATATAAAAGTACAAGATTACAACATTTAAATAGGTCACTAAAAATCGTGCACTATTATTTTGTGCGAATCTTCAAAAATAATCTAAAACCCATCGAAAACTTCCTATACCTAACGACCTGTTCCGCCTGTCGTTTTCGGAAATTCAGGCAAATCATAAAACCTGAATCCATTGTCTTAAATCGAAACCCGATTCATAGTCTAACACAGCCTTGCACGGAACTGAGCACTCAGCGAAACAGCGTCTGAGTCGAGCACAGCGGGAGTCCCGGTGGGCTTTACCCAGCATAGCGCCTCAAAGGACGTAGACCGAGATAGCCAAAAAATTTACTTTATCCTTAAACCCCGAGCGGTTCTGAGCGCGAGCTCTGATTGGTCGCCCGGGTTACCTACTCCGTCACACACACACGAAGTGCGGTGTCCAACTGTGACCGCCGATCGAATCCACTTGAACGTGTAACGAGTCTGTAGGGGCCCTCAGCACTAGCATCCCCGATTCAGGGGAAACATGACTAGAATACGTTTCATTAGAGGTATTCTTATTATTACTATTAGGGGTATCTTATATCCATTCCAAATATACATTCATCAATAGTGTAAAGGTTAGTTCGAAACAATCCGTTGTTATGCAACCATCAAGCACGAAACGTGCAATAGGATAAAGCAAAATCTTTTATTTGGAAAGGATTTACAGTTTATAATAGAATCTTCTTTGGAAATATTAACACACATTACTGTATTTGATTGGTCGAATTGCGAAGCGGAATGTCCACAAAGTATACTAGGTCTTATAAATATAAGTAGGTCCCAAGTTAAGCCCAAGAATGGTGGTTAAATAAACGTGTCACGACCAAACAAAAATGGCCCCTACACGCCTACTGAATCGAGTTATCGATTTCGGTAGGTTTATGGGCGAGACACACATAAATTATTCCATTAGACTACATTTCATACTAAAATGTTTCGCAATATGGCAATCCTCGCGAAACCCACATTATTTTTATGACTCGACTGTGCAACAATATGCTTAACTCTCCCAGATGTGAGCGCACTCTAACAGAACCTTATGCGTGTCTTGCACCTTACATGTGTTCCTTTTACCGTATCGCCGTTTGTCACGGTGTTAGACTGCCTCTCAAAACTTGACTAGCTGCAACTATTTATGGCAGATGAAAATACGGAGCCCCCGTCATAAATAGAAGCAACGAATCTTTATCAGTAGACTTATAGTAAACCAGCCATGTGTTTACTTACATCTTTGTGCTCTTGGTAACCTGATTCAATCTGGGCGCATCAAACTAAGACATCATGATGAAGATGTAAAGTAACTCTTATGAGATGTCTTGCAACAGCCTTTTATTTTGGATTGTCGGTAACTTTCAATTGAAAGCTTAACCCTAACAAAAAGGATCCGTCTCTAAAGATTTGTCTACTGATCTATTCAATAAGTAACCTCATATCAATGCGAACCAGTCATTAAGACGTGGATATAAATATTATAAGAGACGTATCAGATTAATCAGGGCTAAACTGTCTGAAGGTAATTATTTCAAAAGATGAAACTACATTTTATTTCATCCATCTAAACGTAGAAATTTCAGAAGCCACTTCTCTCTTTACAGTGTATTATATATTACTCCACGTGTTCTGAGTGTAATTAGACTGAACCATAGCTAGGACTTATTCCACAGCGCCACTTTGGTTAATATATTGCGAAATCACAAAACATCATGATGCTACCTTAATGGTGCGAAATAGTCACCATTAAAGATACCACCTCACTGTAGAATAAACCCTTCGTATGTAACTCTACAAGTTATGGTCTTAATGATATCGAAAGCTCTCTAGCCTCAATGAGGTATCAAAAACTGGCCCCTACATTCCTACACAACCTTGGTCTTTTGAGACACGTGAAGCAATCTTCGTATCAGCTTCACATGTCGAAATCGTATCTCAATCCCACACAGGCCTAAAGTTCCAGACTAGATTGGCTACGGGACGGATCGATCTCACGATGGTTTTAAACCACATGTCTCAAGGGACCAGGTCGGGTCTCGGTTACGCGTCCAGAGTGGATGGTTGTGATCACTGCGGGGACGCGGCCGGGGAGCTGGTGAGCCGTGCGAGGGTCTTGTAGAGAGGCGAGTTGACGAAGCGCGGGTATGAGTCCCGGTGCATCAGGGTGTAGATCTGGAGCTGGGCATCGTCGAACGTGTGCGGCGTAGGCTCCACCATGTTCCGGTTCACCACCTCGCGCACGCGGGAATCCAACGATACCTGGAATGGTTAATTAGGATATGACTTTTCTTTGTAAGATCTGGGAAGCAATGCAAGATAATCATAATGTATGTGTTTAAAGGGATAGCGAGGAATCTAATGAAGATAGTCCTCATAGATGAAGCGGATGAATTTCTAAGTTTCTTGCGGTTATATGTGGATCTTTAGATTAGAATTATTTATCATTAAGGTATTTGAAGTAGATAGCTTTTGGTCTATATTGCCAATCGCTGTACCACATTCCTTGCTGGTGAGACACCAATCGTGTACAGCAATGGCAGTGCGTTGCATTACACGATTAACTTTAGTTATGCAGTTAAGATTTATACGAACCTAAACCATTATGTGAATCGTGTGCACTTTTGCATAAAGATTACTACATGGTGATATACTGATTTGCATAAGACATTAACTAAAACTTCCCTGGTCTATAGAGGTGGACGCTATTTGAGTGTAAACATAAATGTGCAAAGTCATAGATCAACCCTTTCATCGTCGGCATCCGGGTTAGATTTAGTCCTACGTATGCCAGCCAGAGCATATGGTGGAACCCGTGGTGCAACTGAACTCAAGGCGACAGAATGGAAATACCGAAGACTACTTCGTCGATAAATCGTGCCTTCTCCTCTACGGCGTTAGGGCCAGTCTTCGCTTCAACTCTTCACACTGCAGCCAGATCATGTAAAATAACCTGGTCGTGGAACTGACCTCTTTAGGCGAGAGTATGGAGATGTATTCCTCATGGATAAATTGTCACGTGTAGAAGAATCTGGTGGTGCAACTAACCTCTTTAGGCGAGAGTATGGAGGTGTACTCCTCCTAGATGAAGCGTGCCTGCTCCTTGACGGCGTCCGGGCCAGTCTTCGCTTCAACTCTTCACACGGCAGCCAAAACATGTAGAAGAACCTGGTGGTGGAACTGACCTCTTTACGCGAGAGTATGGAGATGTAGTCCTCGTAGATGAAGCGTGTCTTCTCCTTGACGGCATCAGAGCCAGTCTTCGCTGCAGCTCTTCACACGGCCGCCAGAACATATAGAAAAAGCAGGTGGTGGAACTGACCTCTTTAGGCGAGAGTATGGAGGTGTACTCCTCCTAGATGAAACGTGCCTGCTCCTTGACGGCGTCCGGGCCAGTCTTCGCTTCAACTCTTCACACGGCAGCCAAAACATGTAGAAGAACCTGGTGGTGGAACTGACCTCTTTACGCGAGAGTATGGAGATGTAGTCCTCGTAGATGAAGCGTGTCTTCTCCTTGACGGCATCAGAGCCAGTCTTCGCTGCAGCTCTTCACACGGCCGCCAGAACATATAGAAAAAGCAGGTGGTGGAACTGACCTCTTTAGGCGAGAGTATGGAGATGTAGTCCTCGTAGATGAAGCGTGCCTTCTCCTCAACGGCGTCAGGGTCGGTTTCGCGCTTCAACTCCTCGCAGGCCAGCCAGAACATGATGTTCTCCTCCGAGTACTCGCCGCGCAGAAAGTCGCGGAACACCTTGCGCCCGGCTGTACAAAATCAGGAGAATAGTATGGCAACAATAGTAACAGAAGAAATCCTCACATCCAACATCAGGTGGTTTTGACGTAATTAGTAAGGAAGGTTTATCCGAAAAAGTAAGTCTAAATCTATACAATAAAATGCTGACATTTCACACATAGTCATAGCCAACCCACCTTTTCTATTTTCAATTATTTTTTAATTGTTACATAATATTGGTACAAAAAAATGGGACAAAACTAACATTCAATGATTCTAACCGATTATTTACATAAAATGAACTAAAAAAGTCTCCGGTTTTTAGTTCGTTGTAATTCTTCATTTTAACTCCAATATTTATAATCTGACTGAGGCTTTAAGCCTTCTGATTTTAAGCATAAACAGATATAACGCGTTATAAAAATGTATTCAAGGTAACCTTAAATTAAATCATGATATTTAATAAAACATACCTGCGCTGCGCATGAGTCTGTCAAACGACTGCCCCCAGCTCTGGATCTCCTCCAACGACGGCCTGAAACACAAAACACATTTCGTTTAGTGATACGGTCGACATATCAGCCGAAAGACGGCTTCCGCTGGCCATAGACTTTACAAGGAAATATTCATGAATTTCGGCGTGATGTGAGGACAAAGGTAATTATGCCCAACAGATAGCGCCAGGCTGGCATGGCGCCGCTCGCCTATACAAAACAAAAGACGATCCTGCATCACGCCATTAAGATTTTTCCTGAAATCATGACCCCTCTCCATAGAAAACCTCTGAATTTCAATACGAATCTAAAATTTTATAATAGTATAGATGATCAGTCGTACCGTACCTCTCGCTCTCTTGCCGGCTATTGTCCCGCATGATGCATCAGCATTCCATACTTTACTTCTCCACTATGTACCTTTTGATATTGGCTGGCGAGAGCACGACTTTTGCAGGTGCATGCGCTTGTGCTTAGCTGCTTAGTATAGAGAATGTGTCAAATGAGAGCAGTGGCTTTTAACTGATAGTGAGTATACTTACGGCGCATCTCCGTCGTTGAGCAACGGGTCCTGCGGCCCAGGCTCCCGTGGTTTCTTGCCAGGTCCGCCCTCCGACCCTCGCGCCGCCAGGCTGAAAAAAATGTGACATTACTTATTAACGAAATTATTGTTCTTGCTGGCATACTCCTAGTGGAGATTACAGCTGGTCCCGATCCTCATAAATGAAGGCACGACGAAAATTTGGTTTGTATTCCACGGACTGAGACTTTGTATTAAATATTTAAGAGTATACATATGTCAAGTTGGTGTCTGATGTCCACGCATAGGTAATTGATAATAGTATGATGAAAACTGGCAACAGTGTTATAATTAGATTGAGGATTAAAAGGGACGGTAAGAGTTTTACTGAAGGTTTAAACAATTTTTTGAGTTCGAAAGCTAAGTGATAGTCATCTACGGTTGTGTTATTCCTCACGGACTCGCTGCGCTTACCACTTCGCCCTGAAACAAAAGAAATTCTGTATTGAACGAGGCGAAACATACGGTGGTTGTAATAGTTATAAGGAATATAAAACAAAAAAATGGTACACAACACTAGCCTAAACCTGTGTATTGTGTAATCTGGCTACAAAGTGACTGGACTACATCCTAAGAGGAGGAGGGACCAGCAGAAGCAGGACTTGGTGACTTTAACGCAAATCTATGGAAACTAGTTACAGGGTGACTGGGAGGTACTGACCAGAAACAGGAGCAGCACCAGCACAGGCAGGATTTGATGACTTTAGCGCAAATCTACGGAAAATGGCTACAGGATGAGTAGAAGGTTGTGATGAGTGGAGGGTACTGACCAGTAGAACAGGAGCAGCAGCAACACCAGCAGAGGCAGAACTTGATGACTTTAGCGCAAATCTACGGAAACTGGCTACAGCGTGACTAGAAGGTTGTGATGAGTGGAGGGTACTGACCAGGAACAAGAGCAGCAGCAGCACCAGCAGAGGCAGCACGGCTTGGCGGCGGGCCGGCAGCCGCGCGCTAGCGCAGCCAGGCTGCACATCTATACAGATAAGCAGAATGAACACGCTATGGAGGCTAATATCAGCGGTGAACTTGAAGGATCTTTACAATTCATTACCGAATATGTGGATGGTACATTTGTATAGTCATCCGAAACTCTAAGATCAAATTATGTCACGTACAAGTGACAAACTGTTTTAATGAACTTATGCATGCAGTAGTGAAGTTGTACACATCATCTGGTCTTTGAGTTTTGGGTTTAGTATACAAATGCCCAATATTCTTCTGGCGCGACTGAACAGTTTATTTTAATTGTGTCTTATTCACTAATATTACCGCCCCTAAATACCTGTGGTGTGTGAGGATCATCGTCATTATAATCACCAATAAACCCCAATACTTAGTCGCTGCTGAAGCAAAAATTCCAATTCCAATTCTGATATACGAATACCTTTACTTGATAGAGCTTCCAAAGCATCGATATAGTCCAAACGATTAGCAAACTGAAGTGGTGGGAGGTCCGATTTGTCGGAGAAACAGCACTACAACTGTAAGAGAAAGCATGTTCTGGAGTGCGGCAAACGTAGTGAGACGATTGACGATTTACGTAAATTTAGCGGTAGAAACAAAAACCTAAGACCGATCACAACGGAAGTAAGCTGATGATGATAATATATGTGCAAACCAACAAGTTAACTAGCGGTTACAAGATACCAATCGGTAATAATCATTTATTCAACAGTAAATAATGCATAAAACAAAAGTCAAATCCGCAACGCAGGCATCGTCAGAGAGAATACAAAATCTAATCAGCAACATGCTTCGTCAAACAACACACCAATAACGTGACATCCGCAACAGGCTTCATCGAAGTTATGGATCGATAACATCTTGATCTTGGAAGGTGGAAAAGGACTTAAAAAGGCTCACCCCGAGTCGCACCTGGCCCAAACGTTCCCATCACACTGGCAGCGTTCCCACGTTGTATGGCCAACGAAATCTGTTGAACCAGATACGACCCTGAGCGAGGGATACCAATTGATTTTTTCTTCACACTTTGAGAAGAAGAATAAACGATGACAAATTTTATACTACTCACAATATAAATGTAACTGGACAAACCATAACTTCGATTGGAGTACATTGACTTAAAATCAAAAATTCTGCGGCCACAAAGACACTTTACTTAAAGACTCTTCGGAGAACATCCCATCTGCTGGACATAGACCTAACACAGCAACAAGGTAAGGAACAGTTTCGTATATGTAGAGTATAAGCTTTACTATACTGACTATACTACGGAATGCAAAGTCCCCCGCCGCGGCAGTAAGAACACCACAAGACCACTTTTACAAGTCAGTTTGTGATTCCCAAGAGGAGACCGCTGTTGAGAAGAAAGCTGAAAGAACGGTTGTACCTTGTTTTGCCTAATTTTCATTTGAGTGAAAGTCGTTTTGTATAATCTAATTTATTTCTTAAATTTTTCTTAAACGTAATGTTTGTTTCGTATTATCTAATTTTGTATAACGTTTGTTTGACATAATTTTTTTGCATAACATTAATGTCGCATAATTTTATTTTTTCTAATCTACGCCCCGCTTTGCATGGTTACAATACAAACCTAACCTAACCTACAGTTTTCGGTTTAAAAAAAAACGTTATTCGGCTATGTAATGATTAGTTCAATTAAGAATCGACAGTAAGATTTAAATAAAATTATTCGACAAAACAAGTTATGAAAAACATAATTTAAGCAAAACTTATTTCGACTAAATAATAACTTTGAGAAATGAATTTATACATAATATTGACTTTAGACAAAATATTCATAAAAATTAATATGCAAATTGAAATTAGACAAAATATTTTTAGACAAGTCTAAAAGTAAATATTTTTTTGGTAAATCATACTTAAAACAGTCAATTACATTTATGGTATAACTAAAATATTATATCTACAAAATAGTCTGTATCTGTATGTTCTGTCTGTATGTTCGCCATAATCTCAGAGAATTAGGAACTTCACGCGGTTTTCATTTCTTAATAGAATTATTCCAAAACTGTAAGAAATTATAGTTGTATAATTTGTTACAGTTTCGTGTAGGTAAATCAGTTGAAATATGACTATGATTATTCAAGATGTCAGCCGAAATCGTGCCGCATGTTAGTTTGAATGGAAAACAAATGCTGCCTAATCCGTTCGAGATAGTGATAGCCTGATGGGCCAAGGGGAATATTCCCCGAACCGGCGGACCAAACAATTCTTAAAAGGTAACCATGTATTCTGAATCATAACTAGCATATCATTGTAACATTGCGGAACTGACTCGAATGCCCAAACCCCTGACCCGGCATATATCCGATTCCGAACCATATTGACCCAAATAGCGTTGCGTTCTATTGCGTTTCAACACGACACAACTAGCACAGTACCTACCTACAAGTGCAGTATGAAAACAGACGGGAATAAATCAGCGTTACAACAAAGTAACGTAGAGATGAATCAAAATGAAGATACCTAGCAACGTTATCTGCGTAATAACTAGATTCATCTAAGAATACGTATACAGGGTGACTTTTTAGTCCAGGGGGTGATGGGGAGGGTTACACAGAGCAATTTTTACTATGGGGCTAACTACGAAAATGAAAGCCCGAAATATATGGAACAGCAGATTTTTCCTTGTGATTTCATGGTTGGCCCCATAGTAAAAATTGCGTGACGCTTATAGAAAACTCGCTCGCAAATCGCAAGTGTGATAAGGCCCTAAGATGTGGTACGATTTCTTAGCACAATCATCTTGAAATAAGTTAGGCATCTGATACGATAAAAAATGGTTTTTAAATATATATTTTTTTACACCAATGTCGTTGCGGATACCAGGTAGATCGTTTAGGTCACCACGGCCTTAGCTGCCCCAAAAGCGCCGGCAGACTCTCCCGCCACGCTTGTCTAAATTATATCATACGTCGGGCTCTTGTCAGCGTCAACGTGCCTGCGGTACTCGAACCAAATGGCCTCGCACGAGATGATGGCAAGAGACCCGACGGCATGACGTTAGTACCGTGGCGGTTGGGGCGGCCCTTAGTGTGGGACTCCACCTGTGTGGACACTTTGGCACCTTCACACATTGCAACAACGTGCCAAAATCCAGGTGGGGCGGCCACAAACGCGGAGGCGGCTAAACGCCGAAAATATATGTGTTTGGGTGATAACTATATTTTCGTGCCGTTTGCCGTAGAGACTCTAGGCATGGGGCCCAGCCGCTCATAATTTGTTTGATTCCCTTAAAAAAAAACTAATACGAACTACCTGTGATCTCAGAGCTGGCGCGTTTCTCGGACAAAGGCTCAGTATTGCTGTGCAGCGGGGAAACGCCGCCAGCATCTTGGGATTATTTCCGCCAATGACCGACCTTGGCTAGAGTTAGGTTAGTGTAGGTTTTAGTTTTTAAATTGTTTTACCACTTAATTCGCATGTTTTTTTTTTAATAAATATACTTAGTGTTTTTAAATAATAATAATAACTAGTGGCTCCGTAAGCTGTACACCTCGGCTCAAAAAAAACATGAGAACCTGTGGATAAATACGCGCTTTATGCGAGAACAGCTGGAAATCCTAACCTTCAAACATACGGACATACGAAAGAATTTTGGGCAAAAGTGAAACGGAGACGCTTTACTCGCTTCACTCGCTCGGTCAATTATATATATAGATATATTATGTATTTTTCCAGATTGCCGGAAAAATGGTGTTTAATTAATTAATTGCATGGTTGAAGAAAGAAAGCCCAGACATAATAGATTATTGATATCCGTCGGATAAATTAAATAAATTGAAATTAGGTCAGCAGAAATACGCCATATCCCTTTTCTGCATACTATCACGTTACATCTAGTCCCTTAATTATGTTTTTCACCTGTACCTAATTGAAAATTAAATAACAGATTACTGTAAACCTCCACCTTGCAAATAAAATTGCACATAGTGACATAGTGGTTTTCAAAAGCAACTGTTGCTTTCGGTAAGAGTGGATGCTTTATGGTTACTTTATCGCGCGACCATTGTAGACCCGGACGAAATAAAACGCTTTACCGTCCTTAAAGGCACGTCGAGTAATTTTCCTTCAATGAACGAAGCAACAAAAAGATCCCAAAAGGCCTTTTACACCAAGCAACACATGATTGAACCGCCCGATAACCCCACCTGCTCACGGGGAGGATCTCCCCCCGAACCCCCTTAACTCTCGAGGGAGGGGGGGTCCAATATACCGCTTCGTTGGCAGTATTCAAATGCTGAGGGCTCTTTGAATATGTGATGGTTTGAGGCCCTTTTGCGAGGTTCTTTTTATCTTGAGTCTTTCTATAGCCTGCCCGGCGATCCAGATGCGAACGTGTCAGAGCAACTGTAGCTAATGAATAACTTAATGTGCTTGGTTAACGGAAAGATCTTAGTAATTACGTACGGACACGGAAGAGTGGAAAGCCAGAACTTAATCGTTCTGTTAATTCTATATTTGAAAGAAATGCATTAATGCAGATATTTTGAACGATTTTTAAAAAGATATCCTTATTTGGGTTGTATATATTTTTATTTTTGTCACCTTAGGACTCCGTCATTTAGAACCGATTTTGAAAATGTTAGAGAGCAGGCATCTCCAGTTTGGTCCTGTATATTTTTCGTAAAGATCTGATGACGAGAACCGTAGGAATCGAAGGAACTCCATAAATAGTATAAGCACATCTATGGCCATTTTGGTATTTATTGTAGTAATTACATTTAAATCTTTGACATTAGCATTAGCAAGGGTAAACAGACATTAAAACTAACAGCTCAAAGCAATATCGGACCTATCTATCTATCTATCTATCAGCCCCGACGTACATTGCTGAACATAGGCCTCCCCTATAGCTCGCTACAAGGTACGATCCTATGCAGACAGCATTCATCGACTCCCTGCGACCCTAACGAGGCCATCTATCCACCTAGTCGGGGGGCCGTCCCACGCTGCACTCTTCTATACGTGGTCGCTACTCCAGGACTTTACTGTTCCAACAACGGCTATCCGTTCTCCGGGCTATGGCCCGTTCATTGCCACTTCACCCGTGCAATCCTGTGAGCTATCTCGGTTACTTTGGTTCTTCTGCGAATATCCTCGTTGCGATTCTATCACGCAGAGATACTCCGAGCATAGCCCTTTGCATTGCACGTTGCGTGACTCTAAGCCGCCTTATGATTCCCATTGTGAACGACCAAGTCTCAGATATCGGACCTAACTGTAATATTTGCATGCTATGTATGCTTCATACCTTCTACTATTATATAAATTCCAAAACCCAGCACACATTTAATTTCCTAGTTCCACGCCGAGCCTATTTATATACCTAGTTAATTTACAATATCAAGGCCTGGCTATCAATCCAGTCTCCGATTTTATTGCCGTTCCCACTCATTATATCGATTTAACCCAGTTTCCTGGTGTTTATACGGTGAGTCATGCTGTCCCTTTCCCGCGCGTTCTTAATTTAACTGTTACATGGTTGATCTCTTTTGGTTTTCGCTCACTGATTTTTGTAATTAAAATTTGTAATTAAATGTTTCTGTTAGTTGGTGTAGCCTAACAAATGTCGGTCCTGCGCAGGGATAGTCGCGTTACAAACAGCTTTCATATGGCAATAATGAGCATACCTACGTCATATATTTACATTATAAAACGTCAGTAGCGATTTGTCAAGGATTTGTTATTATAACCAAATTCAAAACATTGTTTACCGGAATGCTGCTCATCTTCTTGCGAAAAAAATACTGAATCCTATTGAAAACAACTTGACTTTCATCACTGTGGATAGTTTTGGCTTTATATTAATCCCACCAAAACATTAAGGTTACCGTAAATATATAAACCGTAATGGGCCAAACGGTCCGTTGGACTTATTTACGGTACTATGAAACGGCCAAGCCATACTTTTGAAACCAAGGTGTAGGGTTAGTAAAGTCAGGGCTTAGGGGCTTGGCTTTTCCTGGGATCTGATAACTTTTTACAGCGAAAGCGTTATGAGCATGTGAGTCTTGGCCGCCAATTTTACATGAAATGTTTTGGTGGGATCTCATTTCTTTTTGTAAGGTGCCCTAGCTTTTTTATTTTTTTGGGCTGTAGCGTTTCTTGAGCATCAGTCTTCAGAGCTCTATTTTTGCCTATTTTTCTTGTTGATATTATTTCCTCTTACGCATTCGTCTTACGCTTAAATCTGCTTCAACAATCAAAAATATAAAATTCCGCGTGTTAATTGCGCTGCATTTATTATTGCATTTTGTTAGGTCTATAAAGAAATATTTAAAATACGAATCAGTGTACTGTATCTACACTATAAGTAGTAATAATTGTGTATTTAAGAAATACTTACTTTTAGCCCCATATATAATATACACTTTTATCCCCTATTATGGGAACCCCATACAAACTTACATCCACTTATTTAAAGGGTGGGGGGTGATTTTCAAAAAAATCTTAGAATATTATGTGTTTTATTTATAACAAGGAGTCCCTATATCAATTTTCAGACCTCTAGTATCAAAATTTGCAGAATTCTCATACAAACTTCCATCCCCTAGTTTAAGGGGTTGGGGGGTAAAAGTTCCAAGTTTTAGAATTATTTTGTTGTTTGTGTACTAATACTAGCTTACATACCAAATTTCAGCTTTCTAGGTCATCGGGAAGTACCCCAGAGGTTTTGATACGTCAGTGTATAAGTGAGTGGCAAAATCGGCGTATTTTAGGTACCAAGAAAACCTAAAGTATAAAAGCTAGATCAATGAAATTTTGTACATTTCATATTATGTTCTCTAACTGAATCTTAACCTGTGAATTTGGGCGCTCTGGTATTAACTGGGACGAAACTATGAGGATTTGAAAATGAGACGAAACGGTTTGAGAAAAGGTAGGTAGTGCCCCGCCTCTTTTTTGTTCGTCTTGGCGGGGGCACTACCGTGCCCCCAGATAAAGCAAAAATTACTTGAGCAGAATATTTAGTTTACATCAGTGACAAAATTTGTCGTTAAGCCAATAAAATAAAGGCATGAAAAGTTGGGCTATATGTAGATATCTGCATGTCTGGCATGGTATATGAAGTTTTAAATGAAATGCCTTTAAAATGTGGTGTCGTAAAAATGTGTTGTTAAATCCGCATAAAAAAATGATTTCGAAAAACATAATTGTGGTTCAAAGTGGAATACGAGGTTGATTAAGTCGACTTATTCGTTTGCATTCACTGAAAAGGGCGGCTCCGTGCACAGGAGCGAGCAGTTTGTTTACGAAATTGTTAGTTCCATTTTAAACCGCGACCCATTTTACTGCTGATATAACTCGTACTGCATTCATGTCATTCTGTATAACTGTAACAGTATGGAGTAAACTCCCTAGATCAGAAATAATTGATAATAAATGAATAATTCATTGATTAATTGGTAAAACAAAATGACCCTCTTTTCATCGGCACATGTTTCTTATGCTGTTGAAAACTTGTTCCATGATGCGAGCTTTTCAAATTATTTTATAGATAATAAAGAAATATATACATAGATTTCATTAAGTTATATAAAATGATAAGGTCCATTATTTATCGATGTGACATATGTGGTCAACTCCGGGTCTCGAACCCGGTGTCTTTGGATTGCCGGTCCAGCGTTTTAACCTTTCAACCAGAGACGTACAGTGCGTCCCGGTGTGGACCACGTATGAACGCTCTTTTATTTGTCTGTTCGTTTCGGGTTTTGTATGTATATAGCAATTAGTCAACCTTACTAATAACTGTTCTTAACGTTAGGAGTTTCTCCCTTCTAAAGTCCATCATTCACTTTTATAGTAATTTTATAAACCTTTCAAAATACGCATCGTTTATCACCCAGTCACTATACACGATGATTTTTAATCGGTGATCAGGTACCAACTTTTCTAACTCAGTAATTGATGGCGGTCAAGAGGTTAAAAATTATCACCGCCCGTCACCAGACCGGTTACTACTGCGAGGTATAATCACATGTGTCGGATCTCGCGCCTTGTGTTTACCGATGTGGCCGCTATAAATACCCGACCCTCACCCACTACCCTACACACTGTTGCTTCCGCCATCGAGTGCAGCGTGCATTAGCTGTCGGCTGAGTAAATACTAAACAGATTATTATAACCATTGTATAAGAAAATAAGGCAATGACTCCGGCTAGTAAGACTATCTACATCACTCATTATTTGCCGCTTACGGGTAACAAACTAATTGCCACCAGTCGTACATTACGTAACAAAGGTGGTAAACGAGGAATTACAAACGAGTGTCTATTAGAAGCCCGAAGCCGAAGGTGAGAGCTTTAATGACACGAGTTTGGAATTAATACCAGTCACGTACGACGTTTTTCATCACACTTTGAGGAAAAAAGACAATAGTAATAAATAGTCAATACCAAAATTACTTACCGCCCTAGCGCGTAATATATGACTTACCGCCCTAGGACGTAATATACGATTTACCGCCCGGTTTACTAGCATGTAAACCCTTGTTTACGAGAAAGTGTAATGAAAACAATAATAATTATGCATTTATGCACTACGATTATCATATTCTTTGACTAAGTTTTATTTTGTCGTAATAATTGATTTAAAACACTTACGATTTTATGAGATTCATAAGTAACAAGGGAATCGGGGAGCATTGTGATACACCCCTGGCAGCACAGAAACGGATCGACAGAACCGGCCAATCATAGCGTGATAACGTCAAAAGTCTCGATTGTTCTTCCGGAGTGTCATCATACCTTATTTACTTAAGAGGGCGCCAACGCGTTGGCTAGCTCTCTCTCTCTCTCACTGAGCGTAAGCGTGAGCGAGATGGAAGTGCGTGCTCAGAAGCGCGGAAATCATGTTTTTTGAGTTGTGTCATAAACGTGTGCATTTTATATTGAAAATAGTTTTACAGTTTTTGAGAACTTATAATTGTGCATCTATTAAGCTAAAAAACATTGTTAAAAGATCCAACCGAAAATATAAAAAAAAGGTTATGTTTTAGAGATAAAAGTATCGAGAAAATTATTACCAATCGTGTTTTTACGTTGACAAGTTTGAAGAAAAACTGTTTAAGTTTCTTATTTTGAAGGGATCGATTTTTAATCACTAATTGAGTGACCTGACGAATTTTGCATGGGTGGGCTCTTAAACCATGATTTTAACAAAACAGGACTTAAAAAATCGCGTTGAAAAGGTGTTTATTTAATTACCTCGACGTTTCGAACGTGATGTCATGTTCATGGTCTCGAAGGGACTCACATATGGGTAATTATAATAAAATAAATACTTTTGAAACGCGATTAAATCCTGTTTTGCTATAACTGTGTGAAAATCTTGCGAGTCTATTCGGAAATGGCTAAAATACCTAGGATTTATATTACGTTTTCAACCCTCATATCTATGCCATTTTTTTTTTAATAAAAATAATATGGGCACAAAAATGGTTGACTGTACATTGACTCATCAATGTCTGACAAGAGAGCATTGTTAAATATTATATGTTCCGTTACACCCTCGTATATTCATTATGTTTGAGTTTCATGACTTGGATACGTTCCCTCGGTTTCTTAAACAATAAATCATATTCCTTACTATTATATTACTACATCGTTTAATAGTCGGGTTATAGCGCACTCTCATAGGTAAATAAATCGTTCGAATAAATTAAATATTCCAACATTTTAATCATGTTCGGTCATGGTATCATTCGGTATTATACAATATTTTGCCAGCTTCCAACATTGAGTTACGCAATGGCTGATTTGGGACCTCCTGGATCACTCTGTATATTGTATCCGGAATCATAGACTTGCAAAAGACTAGTAGTAATTTGCAGAAATAACATGTGTCGAATGCGTTTTTATCCGCAAAATATACAATTAACCTTAGACAACAAAATGTTTATAGAATGCACTTTGACATTTCTTTAAATTTCAGATATCGTTTGAGAACGGCAAGGACGAATATATAGGTTCAATTTTTTACAATGAAAATAACCTAATATACTCTTATCAAAACTATCGTGAAACATCTGTGATTAATTGTTATAAGCGGTTTAAACGTTACGCACGGAAAACTGCCCCCGATGAAGAGCTCCGTACGTGTTCGAATCATGTCGGGCCGTTCCTGACAATTCAGACGTGAGTTTATAATAATTATTAAAATAACTCATGGAATTCTTACATTATTTAGCACTAAATGCCATAGTAAAATGAGTAAACTGTATATACAATCAGAACGAAACGATTCCAAAGCATTCAGTGACGCGAAAGATGCTGATCATTATTTTTAGTTTCTGTTATTTTCGTTCGTTCCTAAATATAATCTTTGTTTAATTGGGTCACAACTCTGAAGTGTGAATTATATAATTTATCGACTCACGCGCGCTAAACAGTTTTCACGGCCAATATTGTTAGAGAGTTGGTGACCATTTTCAGGTATTTTAGAGGCGTTAATCTTAAGTACTTGTATGAGTTTTGTAGAATTATTTCGTGCGATGTGCTTCAACCTCTTACATGTTTATGGTTTTGAATAGTTTGTTTACTTATCAATCAAATACTTAATGTTTCATTTTTGACGAACCCTGAGGCGTATGCGAATTCGGTGTATGGACGAAACCAGTGCTGTGGATGTCTAGATGGCAAAGTTTTCTTGCCATCTAGACATCCACAGCAAAAAACACAACACAACACCAGTTAAAAAAAAAATGATTGCAGTGTATATTGTATTTTAAAAGTTTATTTTAATAAATTTAGTATTTCGTAACGACAGCTCCCATTTCTTCTTACAAAAATAAATTCGATTCGGTTTTTTGACACAATTTTTGCAACATATTATCGCAGTTTAGTAATCACTTAAAAATAAAATTTATGAAAATTACTATTTTGACATAAAAAAATTGTTTACGCAATAGGCCAATAAAGGATGAATAACTTCTATTGCAATTGGCATCGCATGGCATTTTGATAAAATTCGGTATGGAGGTAGCAAACACCCTGGATTAACAAGTACGTATGCTACTTTTTATCCCGAAAAAATGTAGTATTGAGCGAGTAAAGCCGCGTGGGGCAGCTAGTTATTATATTATATTAGTATCTTGCTGCCCATTGATCTGTCTGCATGCAGACATCGTGTTGTGAGCTCTAAGTAGTACTAGATAATAAACAGCACTTGAGTATGAATTTTAATGTACTAAACAAACCCCCCACACACTATAGATACTAGTCTTGAACACCGGAAACGGAGAATCGATAGTACAATCGGAGACCTGTTGCATTATCCGAATCCCCCATCACCTCCCTAGGGGACAACAAGTGGGGACCTTTAGGATTAGATGAGACACATAACGACCGAGCTCCTAAATAAATGACGATCAAAAGTACCAGGGGGGTGGAGTTCATTGTGTCATTGTCTAAGAAAAAATCGAGACTTGTTTTGTACAGTCAGCCAATTTGATTCCTAGGCCATTTCGTACCTTGTCACAGTGAACGCCAATATGAAAGCCGCTTGAGATCTCATATTATTGTCATTGTGACAAGGTTTTATAGTGGCCTAGAAATCAAATTGGTTGACTGTACCTATAAATGCTATTTGACGACGCGTTTGGCGCGGTATGTAGTGCACCTGCCTACTGAGCCGGCGGCGACGGGTTCGAATCCCGGCCAGGGCAAATATTTGTGTGATGAAATCGAATATTTGTGCTTGGGTCATGGTTGTTCTATGTATTTAAGTATATATTTATCTATATAAGTATGTATATCGTCGTCTAGACTACCCAACATAAGCCTTCTTGAGCTTAATTTGGGACTAGATCGATTTGTGTAAGGTTGTCTGATATCAATTTATCTATTTATTTATTTGATTTTTTACTTTACTGTGGCGATTGTTTTGTTTTTATTAGGGACGGACTTTACTGTCCGTCCGTGCGTCCGTCTGTCACCAGGCTGTATCTCAAGAACGGTGATAGCTAGACAGTTGAAATTTTCACAGATGATGTATTTCTATTGCCGCTATAACAACAAATAATAAAAATAAAGTAAAATAAATATTTAAGGGGGGCTCCCATACAACAAACTTGTTATAGATTATGGTACGGAACCCTTCATGCGCGAGTCGGACTCGCACTTGCCCAATTTTCTGGTATATTTATTATTATAAGCATTATATGTTACTATAGTACCATTTAAAATTAAGGTTAAACCTTAATTTTAAATGTTCACTGTATTTTACTAACAATCTATGGATCATTGATCCGAAATAAATTATGTGCATTGACTTGTCCCCCCTCCCCCCACCCCTCTCCCCTTCCCTAGGGAGCGGAACGAACGCGACCTATTGGGACCTTAACCCTTTATGGCAGATTATAATTTCGACCCTATTGACACGGGTCAAGGTTCAAATTCGATAAAGTTTTTTATATGCGACAAAATAATGAATTAAGTTCGAAATAATACCGATGAGAAGTACTAGCGAGTATGCTGTTAATATCATCATTGTCTAAGAAAAACACGAGACCTCGTATTTCTCGTACTACAACCGATAGCCACTGGGGCAGAAAGGTTCTTGAATGGCGACGCCGTACCGGAAGACGCAGCGTGGGATGGCCCGCAACAAGGTGGACCGACGACCTGGTTACGATCGCTGAAAGCAATTGGGCGCACGACCGGTCATTGTGGAGGCCTTTGTCCAGCAGTGTCTACAGGCTGAAATGGTGACAATGTTTTTTTTTCACTTCTACTCAAAAAGTACGTCATTTTAGCTTCGCGAAGCATGATTCATGATTGCGAAAGCAAAGCATCTCGCTCACTTCATTCGCTCGTCCAAATAATCACTTCGTGTCATAATGGCTTATTTTAGGCCCTTGTCAATCAATCTACTATACAACGTTAACCGCATCCCACATCCAGGTGACTCGGACACAGGGTGGTACAGCTGTAATAATGAAAGTACTAAGGTTCAGAGGAATATTCTAATATAACAAGGAACGTTGAGGGTGATAATGATAACTCAGAGTGACGCGTTGAATGTGAACAATATTTATTTGTGTTTTTCGTTTATATACACTTTACAAATTTAGGTTAGCGCTTAGACAAGCAATATGCGTATTGTGGCAGTAAACCAAGTGTTACTGCTGAACACTAAATGTAGACATTAACTACATACCTACCTCACAGCGACTGACCAGGACCCGGTCCTCAAGCGCCGCAAGTACTCATGCCTTTTAAAGGATCATGTGTTTGCAGCGCTCGCAGTGGAGACTTTAGGACCTTGGTCAGCCGACATGAAAAGCTTCATGAAGGCCTTGTCGTCGCGGTTCGTCGATGTCACACCGATGGGACACCAAAGCTGGCGCTTACCTCTCGCAAAGGATCGGCCTTGCAGTTCAGAGAGGTAACGCTGCCATTGTAATGGGGACCATGGCACAGGAGAGCTGCTGGAGGGGGTGTTCTTTTAATTTTACGTTAACATTAGTAGTTTATTTAGTAATAGCGACTTCGCACGGGTGCAATGCTGATAAATTATGCATTTATTATACATATAAACCTTCCTCTTGAATCACTCTATCTATTCAAAAACCGTATCAAAATCCGTTGCGTAGTTTTAAACATCTAAGCATACATATAGGGACGGACAGACAGGAAGCGACTTTGTTTTATACTATGTAGTGATTTATTCCCTCTTTTGACCTCTTTTTAATGTAATATTGTACATGTTTTTTAGTAAGCCGTTGAATTATCTACTATTAAATCAATTAAATCAGCTTCAAGCTCGTCTCGCCATCTCGATAATATAGGTTAATTTATAATGAATGTTAAACGTTGTCATCACGACACCATTGATACTGTCATGATGGACGTTTAAATAAGCGACTGATGTTTACAAGGGCATTGTCTTCGTGTCAACGCCGGGTCGGGGATTGCAAAATGTTATCATTTTGCAATATTGATTAAGTTTCTATTTATAAAGGGAATTTCTATGCGTTACTGGGAGGAGTCGCAGTGGACAGGGGCAAATGGTGGAAACTGGTGTTGGATGGGCGTAAGACCTTAGATGAGGTATGGCTTAGGACTATCATAACCAAGCGTGCAAAAAGACATCAGCCAAGCCTGTGGTCACGTGTGCCGTTTTTGTATTGGCTTGCATAGCCATAGAAAGCGTTATTTTCCTACATGACACCGTGTTTTGTACAGCCTATAAAAAATTTAAAGGCCTTTGATTGACCGTGCCGTAACCGTGTTTTAGTAATTTCTCGTCAAACTGTTATCTCATTATGACATACTAATAACAAAATATTTTCTTAGATTTCCGCGACTGTCACACATTTAAATAAAACAATTTAAACGCATTATGGATTATGGCTCGACTTTCCAGTAACTTGGAAACGTCAGGGAGGCTCAAATATTTAATATACGCGATATAATCCGTTTGAATTGCTTTATTTAAGCACTAATAACAAGTTGTAAATATTGGTAAAATTACATTTCCATCGGCAGCACACTTCCACGTTACCCAATTTTTTCTATCATAGTCGGGTAAAAAGTATCCTATAGTTACGATGAGGCTGACATAAAAATTAAGGATTAAATGCCCCTAAATAATGAAGAGAAAAAAAAAACATCTTTTATGTCCAGCTATCCCTGTACCAAAATTGGTTAAAATCCGTCCATCCGTATCGGCGTGATGAAAGGACAAGAAACATTTTACCAACCGGTGGCGATGTAGGGCTACGCCACGGGTGCTTCGCGCTGCTATAGATTAATTCAATTAGTTCAATTTGCGGCTCTACACTACTCGCGAAGTTGAACGAATAGTTCGGTGAATAGAGACTAAAGTACTAGGGGTCACCTTACAAACGGTCCGGTAGTTTTGAATTTTTCATATTATGTTGTCTAAGATGGTTAGGCATAAGCAAAAAACTGCAGTAATTGCCGGTTTTTTTTTCAGGAGGAGGGGGAATTGTGCATTTTGCATTTTAAATACTCACTAACCATCCTAGACAACATATCAAAAATACAAAACTACCGGACCGTTTCTAAGGTAAAACCCCTTCATTCACTCGATTAGAAGTTGGCCGAAAGTATGCTCCGCAGCGAAGTGCCTGTTCACACTATCATATTCGTCTTCTGCTGCACCTACTCTGCATTATTTCATAAATTTCACTACCCAAAGATTGTCTGGAAGAGATCGCCTTCAGCGATAAGACCGCCTGTTGTCTACCGTTATTTATTAATTGTGTAAGCGTAGGCAGGTTTGGGTCGAGTCTTCCGTAAGACGCGCTTTTGATCCAGGTGCTCGAGTCGACCTTCTTCAAATGAAGCTACACCTTTATAGACTTTATTACGCCACTCCGGTCTCAATCGACGCAAGGATACGACAAGGACTATATACGTATAAATATATATTTATATTGTATTTGTCTTGAATCCTTTTTTGTTATCTTTTATTGGTGTGCAATAATTTTATTTGTATTGTATTCTTCGAAATTCGGTCAACTTCGCTAGTATGGAGCCACGCAATGATAATAAATCATTATAATCATACCGAAACTGACTTTACCTCTGTGAATCCCACATATATGTAATGTACTTATGAATGTTTGTCCGTTCTCTCGTTAGCTTTGAAGTATACGCGTGTAGGACTCATATCGTGGGTTTGGCCTGTATGAAAATAAACTGCCGTGATTTTCCGAAGTAAACATCGGCGAGTATCCTCGTGCACGTACATTTGTGTACCTATTTTTTTAATGGCAATGGAATAGGGACAATCTCGCTAATACAGTGATTTAAACTCACGATTGTCACACATTATTATAACAAAACGGAAATCAAAAAGTTCCTTGGAGACCATGGACATAAGATCACGTCCGAAACGTCGAGTACATTAAATTAAGACCTTTTCGAGCGCGTCTGTATTCCGGATTTGCGGATGTCCACTCGTCCCGATTTCCGGCTATTCTCGTCTAAAGGGTGCTTTTCTCAACACGATCATCGATTCAATTCAAAATGGCGGAAATATGGGGGTTGAAAACGAAAAAAGCAGCTCATAGAGCCACTAGACCATTTAATGGATTTAATTGATTAATAAATTAGACATCTGTCACAATCCGACCAGAATCTGAGAGCGATATAGTGACTGATATTATCATTTATCTATCGTGCGGTAAACACAGTCAACTCCTCCTCCAACTTATCGCCCCTAAGATCCTGGTGCCCTATTCGAAGCCGTCAGCCATTTGAGCTTGGGCCTGCCTACTTCTGCGGCCCAGCGGTCGACCTTCTAGAAGACGTTTGGATACTCTAAATAAATGGCATAAGTAAACGAAAATTATACTTATTTAATTGTTCATGTTATCATATAAAAATACCTACTTTTAGATTGTTTGCTTTGTTTTAATTTATTGACTAAAAATTGTGATGACGATCCTTATTGGGAGATTATATTGATTATTATGGTTATTAATCCTTATGCTAGACATTTTTACAGTTATTTTTCTTATTATACTAGCAACCCGCCCCCGGCTTCGCACCGGTGCAATGCAGGGTGAATGCATGTAATAAGCCTTCCTATTGAATCACTCTATCTATTAAATTCATACGCATCAAAATCCGTAGTTTCAAAGATCGAAGCATGTACATAGGACAGACAAACAGGAAGCTACTTTGTTTTATACTATGTAGTGATTTTTTATTTTGACGATCATGATATGAACACATATCTTTGACTAAGCGACAGTGATTTTCACATGAAATAAATGAATCTAATCTAATCTAATCTACTAGAATGACTATTATTTTATTTTATTAATTATTGAATATGTTTGGTAGACAGACAGAGACGAATGCTTCTCTCACCGACAAGCGCTGATGTGCTTGCCATAAGATCTTTGTCCCTATTTGACACGTGGAAATTTCTAAAGTCCCGAGCAGCGCCCTCTGTGGCTATTAAAGTAAAACAGAGGTTTGTTGCTGCAGGGTTTTTTTGTCTGTAGCGTCTTTTAGTATATTGGTTATGTGTACGTTTCTTAGATGACAACCGAATACATTGTTAAAGGACGAGATTTCACACAACTAGGGTTGTCCCGGATTTGTCCTAGTTTGGAAACCGTCCTGGGGTGTTTTCAATAAGTGTCCGGGGAAAACCCGGACACATTTTATGTGGAAAAAAAAATAAAGAGATTGTTTTTTTTATTATATTATTTTCGGACATGTCCGGGGAAATAATGCGATTTACGCCAAATGTCCGGGTTTTTATTGTCTTTGTCCGGGTTCGGCGAGTTTACAGATGGCAGCCCTACACACAACCCTTGTTTGTGGACCCTTATTTATTAGCATACCGCGTGGTTTTCGGTGCACGGATGACTTGACGCCTACTGATGTCGGCCTAGTGTCAAATCATTTGTGCACCCAAAACCCCGGGATATGCTTATTAGTGACATCTCATCTAATGATTCAAGCAACTAGATCATCTAGGGACATTTTAACTGTGACCTACTTATTTATCGTATGGTATCGTATGATATAGGTATGTAAAATTAATTCAATATGAAAGTTGAAGTTAGCTTCAAGTAATCTCTGACAATTAAATACCGTAAGGCTTTTGTGGCTGCAGACACGTTATTTGGAAAATGTATACAAATTAGAGACGTATTCGATTAATTGGTAGTCTCATGAAAAAATCACACAATTCTGCCTGAAATGGGGCCATGAAAGTGGCACTTTCAGCAACACTGAAAAAAATACCCAGTGGAGCCTACTGAAATTACAGTAAGCGTAACCGTTATTACAGTTAGGTTTACTGAAATGTCAGTAGGCCTAACTGTTATTGCAGTAAGTCTTACTGTAATGTCAGTAGGCTCCACTGGATATTTTTTTCAGTGAACGTTTCAACCATGAAAGGCGGATCGAAATATTCGTCGAATTACCTATTCAACCAAAGTGTACATATAACTGGCTCTACCAAACCTTTTTGAGACAAAATATTAAAGCGATTAGAGTGAAATTTAAGCTTTTTAGCAACTCTATAGGCTAGTTAGACAAAGATAAAGCATCCCACGACATTACCAAAAGCGTCCGGATATCCGGACCAGCTCATCCGAACTAGAAACTCCGGGACTTGTGACCAAACCCTTGCAATCCAACCCACTCGGCGTAACCCTAGCTTCCACTTAGACGAATCACTCCCAATCCCCGGATCGATAGACGGTTCACTCACAACACCACAGATACCCGGGGCACTGACGTCATCGTACCTGCCCGCTATGCGCCGGCGGAGGCCATGCCGGCGCTAGCGCGGCATCGGCAGATCAGTCTAAGCGCGGCCGCGGTTGGGGCGCGACTGTCGATCGAACACGCCCCGCCCCGCGCAGGCGCTGCGCTTGTGAATGTGAAGCGGCCGACGCTAGGGTTGCCAACTCGCCACGCCATGGAATTAAATAAAGAAAACCATTACAGCGATAAGTCTAATGGTAACTTTTACCATAACGAAACGAAACTTATTAATGTAATTTTTTGTATTGCTATAAAAACGAGATTTTATCCGACTACGGTGAAGCAAAAAGAAGCGTTATTAAGTACGTAAATAGCTAGTTAGTAGCACCTGTATTGTAATTTTAAGATTTTCTGTGTTTGGATTTTACTTGTTGTCGAGGTGTGCAATAAAGGGTATTTTATCTAGTTAAAATATGTCAGATTTGGCAGTGTTTAGCCAATCAAATCCAATTATTAATATTTAAATACTTAGTACCAAGCAATAAATTTTATAAAATAAAAACTTGGAAGTAATGAAGAAATAATCACGCGTTAATATGTGAGAAACATAAAATTATATACAAAACAAATATGAAAAATATGTGGCTAATTGTAACCTGCGAATTAAAAATGTACATTGGCAATTTTATTGGCTTACAACACCTTTAAATATTCCAAACAATTATTACAGTCGTATGTATAGGAAGCAAAGTAAAATAAGTAAAACAAAATAAATTCATCATCATCGAAAAAAGCAATCGTTCATCCATCGAGCAAACCTCAATCCCAGGTTTTAAGTTATTAACCCGCATAACCCGTAATATATCTCACACAATCATCAAATTACCGATTTTCCCCGTCCCCCATTTCCCGGTGTCAGCAGCCCTAGCGGTGCGCGGCGCCGCGATCTTTACCGAGGGCACGCGAACGCGCGGCGCACCGCGCATGCGTGCACCAGGATTGCTAGTCGTCAACAAATACGTGAGCCGAGGGAGATGATGTCCGAAATGATTTCCCCTTGTTTGTTCGACACACGTTTCCTCTGAAAACGTAAAATGTTTGAGATTCTTATAAAACAACGTGATTAAATAATAGGTTGATATTTTGAAGTATAAAAAAATCTGACATCAAGGGAACAAATTTTTATTATTATAATGAAAAATGATATAGGTACATTTTCAAATTAATGATTTATAAATTAAGTAATTAATTATGAATAAAATTTTAAATTGTACAATATTTTTATTATTATATAGGTAGGTACTATTATAATTTTTATTCAGAATATGTCATATTCTGATATAATAGCATTTATAGGTCCTGTACCTATTCCTTAATCAAAAGGAAAGACTTTAAAAGTCGGTACATCCGAAAAAGACAGAATTGAAAACATTTATATATTTATAAATTAAATAAAAACCAAAGCATTTTTACCGATATTCATAGCCATGGTTAGAAAGTGTGATAAAATAAAAGGTGACTGATAGATTTCTACGATCATATAAGTCTGGATAACACGAGTCAAAGTTAAAGTCAAATCATTCAGTGTTATAAGGTTTTATAATTATATGTTTATTTTTACACAGGTCAGATTGTCTTGTGGTACCATAAAAATTAGAGAGTAGACTGGGAAAGTGCAAAGACGTAAAAGAGGAGTAATTATCGATCTGTTATTTCATTCCGTTCGATCCGAAGCATATTTGATGAAATCAAAAATCAGAAATACTTCAAATTCTCTTACTTAGTATGTAACTAGGTTTGTTAATGAAAAATGATAACGAATGGATCTGCCAAATCTAAGAAGTCAAAAACATACCCCATAAGAACGAATAAGCGTTAAGGAACACTCATGGTTGCTGTAAGCTATTACGAATCTTGCAAGTAGTATCTGAGACTGTAGTAAAGTCTATGACAAAACCAAAAGCTTCTCAAATGTATAAATAAACTTAAACTGTGACGAAGAAATATAGACCAAGTCTAGACGTTTTAGAAGGACAATCTTTAAAAAACTACCGAGCAATAGGTATATCATTTAGAAAAAACCTTCGAGCAAAATAAACGTTTCAGATAGGAAACAATCTTTCTGAGTAGTTTGGGCAGTGAATTTGAGCGTGTCGATTACTCTGTCCGCCATTTTCAGTTATCTAGTATAAGTAAGTGTCACGGTATTCTGCAATTCTTTATAATAAAGTTGATTGTATTTCTGAATAAAAAAATCGCAGACAGAATCATAAGCCGGTTAAAATGCTTAAATCATCACCCTAAGATGCCCTGTCTCTGTCGCGCCTAGCGATCCGATAACGCTGCGTCTCCTCGGCGGCGTATGAATGAACGCCGGAATTGAACGGATTCTGCAATGCGTAGGATCCAGCCTACATACACACATACAGACGAGCAGACAGCTCGGGCCGCTTGTTGCTCGATGAAGAAGGCTACTCCATTTTTTATACTTACAGTTCTAATAAGAAAGCATATCAAACGTACATAAATTGTAATAAACCGTCATACTTTCTAGTTAGTTTCTATTTATTTCTTACACTTTTCCTCATTTATATCTTAGAATACACTTTTAATATGTTTCCTTCAAGAATTACGTATAGTTAAGTTCATATTACTGTAACAGTTAAGTACTTATCCTCTATGAAAAAAATACTGACTGTTGAGTTTCTTTTGGCGTTTCTTCTCAACAGTGGTCTCCTCTTGTGAAATGCTGGTAGACTCAGACATCTAAAAACCCCCCCCTTGTGGCCTACTTACAAAGTTCATTATATCATTATTATTAAGTATTTCATTATTTCATTATTTCATTACAGTACAACTAGAATGAGCTCGCAACTTCGTACGCATAATGTTTTAAACCGCAGTCGGGTTAAAAGGATCCTGTTACTCTTTATGTCCAGCTATCCCTGTACCAAAATTGGTTAAAATCTGTCCAGCCGTTTCGGCGTGATGAGAGGACAATGGAAATTGTGACCAACAAATGGCGCCAGGCTGGCGTGGCGATACAGAACAAATGACATGACGATCCTGCATCACGCTATTAAGATTATTCGTGAAATCATGACCCCTCCAGAGATAACTGATTTTCAATACAAATCTAGCGTTATATAAGTACCTAGTAGCGGACACAGATTTGTATATCCGTGGTAGAGAAGCTTAGGGCCCGAATTTGGGCTCGCTCTATCGACCTCGATGCTGCGGGGATACAATTCGATGAAGTCTTTCGATGACCCCATTTTTGTAACATCTCGGTTTCAAACAATGGTGACAATGGTTGCCAAAAAATCAAATTAAAAAAATTTATAAGACCCTCATTCGATGTGATACAGAAAATGATACTAAAACTGAACTACTCCACAAACAAACATACAGATACACAAATACACAGATACAGATGTTAAACTTATTAACACCCATCTTTATTCTTCGGGATTTAAAAAGAGAGGTAAAACCTAACTTAATCCTTGTCTTGAACTGACAAAAGATCGAAATGAAATTCAGCCATAACTTGTCCGCGGCCCGGGATATTTCCCGGCGTGGGCGCCTCGCGGGACCATATTTTTCCCGGGATATATTTCACCCCTTATTGTAATGCAAAGGGCGGTTACTCGGGATTTTCAACAATACACGAGTTTCGCGCGAGATTTGTTAGGTGGGTGTATACGCAGTGGAAACCGGTCAAGTGCGAGTGGGGCGCGCGGGCGAAGGATTTCGTCTACGTACAGCGAGGATCGCTATAAACCCCGAGTAAAACACATTTCATGTACTAGTATAGTATTATCCCACCAAAATCATTTCATGTAAAATTGGCGGCCAAGACTCACATGCTCATAACGCTTTTGCTATTATTACTACTTACTTAGAGATAAATTAATGAAAAAAACAAGGGCACCTCACAAAAAGAAATGAGATCCCACCAAAAAACATTTCATGTAAAATTGGCGGCCAAGACTCACATGCTCATAACGCTTTCGCTGTAAAAAAGTTATCAGATCCCTAGAAAAGCCTAGCCCCTGAGTTTACTAATCCTACACCTTGGCTTCAAAAGTATGGCTTGGCCGTTTCATAGAGTAACAATAATATTATGGCGAAAAAAGCAATGCCTACACAAATCAGGTCTTTGTATATTCTTAATTCTGACTTTGTACTCAACTATAAAATTAAAATTGCGAAATACACTTTAAGAGTATGAGTATCAATTGTATTTAAGTTTTAATATCGGCTCCATAGCTAACGAAAGTCCGTTGCCTAGTCATTGTATTTATGGTAGTTAAAGTATATATTTAATTATAAAACATTCGAATTAAGTAGTATAACAATTTAAAAACCTACACTAACCTAACTCTATCCAAGGTCTGTCATTCGCGGAAATGATCCCAAGATGCTGGCGGCGTTTCCCCGCTGCACAGCAATACTGAGCCTTTGTCCGAGAAACGCGCCAGCTCTGGGATCACAGGTAGTTCGTATTAGTTTTTTTTTTATGGAATCAAACAAACTGTGAGCGGCTGGGCCCCATGGGCCTAGAGTCTCTACCGCAAACGGCACGAAAATATATAGTTGTCACCTAAACACATATATTTTCGGCGTTTAGCCGCCTCAGCGTTTGTGGCCGCCCCACCTGGATTTTGGCACGTTGTTGCAATGTGTGACGGTGCCAAAGTGTCCACACAGGTGGAGTCCCACACTAAGGGCCGCCCCAACCGCCACGGTACTAACGTCATGCCGTCGGGTCTCTTGCCATCATCTCGTGCGAGGCCATTTGGTTCGAGAACTGCAGGCACGTTGACGCTGACAAGAGCCCGACGTATGATATCATTTAGACAAGCGTGGCGGGAGAGTCTGCCGGCGCTTCTGGGGCAGCTAAGGCCGTGGTGACCTAAACGATCTACCTGGTATCCGCAACGACATTGGTGTGGAACGACGATGTCTAGGCCTAGACGAAGGCCAACAGCCACCCTGAAAGAATTATCATCTAATAAAGTGCCGAAATTAACTGAGGGAAGTGCGTGAAGCCAGTATCCGGACTCGCGAGCAGAAACAGCAAGGAGCCTGGCCTTGTCTCTCGGGGTGGGACTTGTGTCAGTAAGGTGGTTGTGTACTCTTAGATTTATCGGCATGTCCCACAATTTCTGAATCTCTGTACTCGTCGGAAAGTCTGTACCAGGGCAGGCCTCTTTCCAAGCGTCCTTGGCCTCTGACAAACAGGCCACCTCAGAATCGGAAAGTAAAGGGGATAATATTTAGTTAAAGTTATATAATATACAATATGTATTCACTTGTATCTTAGACGCTCTCCGAACGATTAATTTTCTACTCTGCACCCACTTTAAGCATCTCTGTTTGGCCCTATGGTTGACTGGTTGAGAATGTCATTAGGCATTAACTTCGCCATTTGTACTGGCACTAGCTTTTGTTTTGTGCAATAAAGTTTAAATAAATAAAATAGTATAAAACAAAGTCAGTTCTGTCCGTCTGTATAGGGACAGACGGACAGAACTGACTTTGTATCGTATGCTTAGATCTTTAAAATCACGCAACCGATTTCGATGCGTTCCTTATAATGGATAGAGTGATTCAAGAGGAAGGTTTATATGTATAATATATGCATAATGTATCATAATTGCACCGTGCGAACCGGGGCGGGTCGCTACTAATGAAATAAAATTGTAGTTTTGGGTTCTGTGCTAATTTCATTAATTTATTATCATTAATAAATTAATGAAATTAGGTAAAACTGAACACTATATATGAACATTAAAAACATATTTATTAAAAAAAACATGCGGATTAAGTGGTAAAACAATTTAAAAACCTAAAACCTACACTAACCTAACTAGCCAAGGTCGCTCATTGGCGGAAATGATCCCAAGATGCTGGCGGCATTTCCCCGCTGCACAGCAATACTGAGCCTTTGCCCGAGAAACGCGCCAGCTCTGGGATCACAGGTAGTTCGTATTAGCTTTTTTTTAAGGGAATCAAACAAATTATGAGCGGCTGGGCCCCATGGGCCTAGAGTCTCTACCGCAAACGGCACGAAAATATAGTTGTCACCCAAACACATATATTTTCGGCGTTTAGCCGCCTCCGCGTTTGTGGCCGCCCCACCTGGATTTTGGCACGTTGTTGCAATGTGTGAAGGTGCCAAAGTGTCCACACAGGTGGAGTCCCACACTAAGGGCCGCCCCAACCGCCACGGTACTAACTAACATTATATATTTTGTATTACTTTTTTTTTCAAAAGCCTTTTTTTTATAAAGTCTGTGAATAAAAGGCAACATTTAGAGCTGGGCCTCAATAACAGGACCGCTTCGGATACGGAACCCTAAACAACAGTTTAAGTTATTTTCGCTGCACGTTTCATGAAAGAGGTATTTCTTTATTTTTGTGAATGATAGAATAAAAAAAGCAAAAATAGCAATTTGGTTCATGAAAAGTAATAAGTTTCTGTCAAAAATGTCATTTTAGTGGCAAGCTTTTATAGCCGACTGTTCTTTTCTTCGGATATCCATCAAATGCTCACTGAGACGATTCTAAAGAGCCCAAGCTCGGTAGGATTGTTTTTTCTATTATAGAGTTCCTATGACCACCTTCCGGCTCCATCATCAGATCAGCCCCAGGGTACCATATTATTGTATTGTCATCAAAGTTAAGTAAGTATGCAAAATTTCAGCTCAATCGGTCGACGATATCTGCTTCAAAATTGAGTTGCAAGATTTCACCCGAACAAACATACTTTAAACATACAATGCAAGTTAATAAAAAGCTTGTAAAAAATTCACAATCCTCTTTTTTGCTAGAAACTAGTTGTTTAGTAAGCTGTAGTCCTCGATCACTATTTAAAATGGCTGAAACATGTATTTTATTACGTGTTCAAACCTCATATTCGTATCTCCATTTTGGAAAATTTAGAAAAACAAAACGATGACGAAGTTTCTCTATTATATTGCATAAAGTTTTAAATATTAAATATTTGTACACGCCACTTTTTTTAAGATTTTTGAAATTTTAGGTAGGTACTTTCTACTCAGAATCACGCTCTGCTCTTTCAATCTAATTTGGAGAACAAAGTGTCCCTATATTTTTTTCTCATTCTATTACCATTTCCATACAGATACTTTGTATAGCGGCAACGGAAAGGAAAAACCAAAAATATATGAACATTTTGGGACACTTTTTTTCTCCTCGTGACCTCAAAAGCTCGTGATTTTGAGTAGAAAATAACTAAAATATCCAAAACGTGGGGTGTAGGTACAACGACATAGAAAATGGCCCAAATATGACAATTATCAGCCATTTCGATATAAACTCGGGTCGACAGCTCACACAGTCATTAGTACCGTCAACGGGGTTACTTTAAAATGCAGGGGCTACTTTGGAAAAGTGTTTTACACCATATATATCCTTATTTTTTTTACTATCTGAGGCAATGCAATACCTACCTTCAACAATGAACTAACCTTTTACTTCATTTGCTCAATCGCACTATGATATTTGCGTTTTTATAACCATTTTAAATCTATCCAAGTAGTTATTATTATTCGCTTCATTGTAAACATCTATCAAAGTAGCCCCAATTTTTTCTAAAGTAACCCCGTTTTACGGTAGTATCGATAAAATAGCCTGTTGCAAAATCCATGCTGTCGCCATCATTGATAATGATCTCGTAAGAAAAGAAATAATAAACCGGACGACAGTTCGGGAACACTCGGAAGCAGTCGGCGATTTGATCGTTCAGCGAATTAGCTAACATATATCACATCCTTTCAAGCAAAACAGAGGTCTGTTTCAATAACCTACAGTCGTTTTTCGTATATGCAAGCCGGACGGCTGGTGAGCACAGATTAGGGCGTCGTTCTGAGAAAATTGGATCGTTGTTTTAATGGATTTTCTTTTTAATTCTTTTTAACGCGCGGCCTGCGGGGTGACGTTCGGATTGCGTTGTGCGGCGTTCCTTCTAGGGCTCAGTGATTATTTTAGCGTTTTTAGGTTGTTTTTTATGACATGGGGGGCAAACGAGCGAACGGATCGCCTAATTGAAAGCGATTAAAGTAGCCAATTGACCAACACCAGAGGAGTCACAAGTGCGTTGCCGGTGGCACAGGTGGGACTACCTACGCTCTTTTCTTGAAGGTTTAAAGGTCATATCGGTCCAAAATACAGGCAAGAGATTTCTAGAAAAACGGACAGTTGTGGACTACCGACTATCTAAGGGGTGAGGATGAAAGGATTGTCGCGTAGGTTGTTTTTACTCTAGAGATGTACTATTTAAGCTGTCTACGGATCGATTTTTAGTCCCCAGGGCGCTAATTCTATTGTACTTTGAAATATCGCCTAATAAGCGACGTGTCAGGTATATCGCCTTTAACTCTCATTCAGACCCTATCTTTGTGATGCCAGCTGCATTAGGCGACTTTTCCGGTCAAGTTAAGTTTGCGCCTGATATCCATGGCGTCGCCCGCGAACCCTCTTCGTAGATAACTGATTTTAAATACCAATTTATGATTTCAAAATAGTATATAGATGTATCGCTTGGTATATTTAAATTAATTAATGTAGTTCAAGTGTAGGTGGGTGACGGTAATCGCTTTCTATCAGGCGATCCGTTTGCTCGTTTGCCCCCTACGTCATGAAAATAAGTATATATTTAAGGCTACTTATCACTAGCAGTTTATTTAAATATAGTAAACTAATATAATAGCAGTTAAACGTAGTGAAGACTCGCCCCCAGATTCGCGTGGGTCGTAAATGAACAAACTACGGGGAGCTTACAATTCTGACATTATAAATATGAAAGCTATTCATTAGCTTAAACAAGTCTCAGTAGATTTACGTAAAACTGCGGACAGACTAGCGTGTACCAACAGTCAGCACCATATGTTGCTGCACACGTCAGCAGGGCTAGTATATCTTGCCGCCACTTCGTTTATCATGCGACTCAGCATCTGTCTTGCTCGCACTGTATTGAAAGGAAAGTGACAGGAAGTATGTGCCGCGAGACAAATAATCGCGTGTCAATGTTGAGCGAGGGGTGCAGCTGCTCAAAATTATATACACACATTTATTATAAAGGTTGTGCCGATCACTGTGAACGTGTTATGATGCTAAGCTACTTTTGGTACAATAAATAAGTAAAGTATAATTTATTTGCCAAATTAATTTAACATTATTATGCAATAGTCGAGCCCCACGGTGTCACTCGGTCATTCCACGGGAACACTACAATCTCTCGGGATAAAAAATTGCCTACGTGCTAATCCAGGATGTCAGCTACTTCTATACTAAATTTAATCCATAAGAAGTTAATGCGTGAAGAATTAACAACACACACTTACAAAGTTTCACCTTTATGATATGCTGGGACCACCGTACAAGGCCAAGCCTGTCTCGTTTATTAAAACCGTTGTGAGGTACGCTATGGCAACAATTGTAACTATAATAATGATGGTGATGATGACAGTCGTGGAAACCGAATAAAATACTATAATTATGAACTATTTTTTTGTTCTAATTGGTTTTATATAAAAAATCCTGATAAAAAAACGGGACCCTATTACTGAGACTTCGCTGTCCGTCCGTCCGTCCGTCCGTCTGTCACCAGGCTGTATCTCAAGAACAGTGATAGCTAGACAGGTGAAATTTTCACAGATGTATTTCTGTTGCCGCTACAGCAACAAATACTATTCATGATAAAACAATAATAATTAAGGGGGCTTTTTGCATGATATTTCGTTCAACGGGCATTTTCTCATGAACCGTTATAGGTAGACAGTTGAAATTTTCACAGAATGTATATTTCTGTTACCTCTATAACAACAAATAATAAAAATAAAAAATAAGTAAAAATTAAAGGAGGACCCCATACAAAGAACGTGTTTCTGTTCAATATTGGTACGGAACCCTTCGTGCGCGAGTCCGACTCGCACTTGGCCGGTTTTTTTCTATTTGCAATGTTTATGGTGGGCCGCACTCGCCTGTCTGTCCCCAGCTTAGCCCGGAGAACGTGGGCTCGCGGCCGTAGCCGCGTAGGCTGCTACGGCGTAGCCCACGGTGCTACGGGACCGCAACCTAGCTTCCAAGGATCTGTTGACCGATTGGCAAAAGATATTCACCCACGAGTGACTCTGTTTTAATGTAGCTGAAATATGGTTGAGAAGTGTGGCCTGTAGGTGAGGATAGTCGGACATCCGAACTTCCAAACATCTGGACATACGAAATCAATTTTGTAGAAGCTGAAGCAGACACGCTTCGCTCGTTTCGCTCGCTCGGAAAATTATAATACTTGGGAATTCTAAATTATATGGATGGTCAAATGATAAATACTGGCCAAGTGCGAGTCGGAGTCAGGGGTCCGTACAACTGAATAATTTTTAACTTTTTTTTGTTTTCTGTATTTGTTGTTTAAGTGGAAACAGAAATACATAATCTGTGAAAATACAGTGGAATCTTAGTAATAGGTGGTAATACCTGGACTATAAACCTGGATATACTCGGCAAGCCTCGGGACCTAAACGCGGTACTCGACTTTAAGAACCTTCATTGTGCAAAAAATGCTATTAATAGATGCATAGGCTCCTATACTACTTGCTTGCTACTAGAGAATCTTCTCAGAGTCTCACTTCATTAATCACCACAGTATTGACATGAATTCCCATGACTACTTGGTCAAGCTTACTCTTTCGCATTTCCGAATGTGTGCGAAAGAGATAATAATACTAGTCCACTAAGGAACTGTAAAAAGAAGTTGGGCACATATCTGGGCCGGCATAAGGGTCCCGTGCGACTTGCGCAATGCAGTACATTAACCAAGTTCGAGAAAGTTGGCTAGTAAGCCTACAGACACTGTCAGATTATTGTCAGTATCTTAACTTGGTTGAATTATAGTTTTAAAATAAGAGAGGTAATAAAATTGTTTTATTCAGAAATAAATGTTTAGACATAACTCACCACACTACGCACATATTAATCTAACGTAAAAGGAATATAGAGGATGTGGCAGATCAGACTCGTTTTTTTTTAAATTTATTTTTTGGGCACAGGCCCGCGGTGTTACCCGCTCATCCCAAGGGACCGATAATTTTTTTAGGGATAAACAGTAGATAGTGTTAATCCAGAGTGTCAGCTACCTTCATACCGAAATTTATCAAAATTGGTCCAGCCGTTTGAGCGCGAAGAAGTAATAAATATACAAACACATAAACACACAAACGCACTCACAAACTTTCGCCTTTATAATATTATAGTGTGATATATCAAGACTCAGCTATACATTATATTACATATCCTACGGGCGTGACGTTCAATATATCATTTTGATTAATATGCCGCATTGAAGCCTGACGGACAGTTATAATTAATTATGAACATTTAACTGGAGGTATATTTGATATATTATAATTTGCACTATAGCGATATTATAATACATACAATACAACAATTCTTTGTTGCACACCAATAATTATTATTTTTTGTATTAATCACAATTATGAATTTTACGTCCTTAAAGGTATAGCTCCTATATACATTTCAGTGAGGAAGGATATGTTGTAACGGTGACGAATATAACACCGCATGTCGGTAAAGTTGTTGAAGAGTGGCAAAATCTCAGATAAATGACGAAGTCGCAGATAAATTGAGGTCCAGCGGTCAAAAAAAGATCAATGTACTTTAAAATGAGTTACTCTAATGTACATAATTTATCTTTATTTGTTCCATAAATAAATAAAAACGTACTCACTAGCAACTATCTATTTATACTTACTGTCATCCTGAAATCTCAACAGAATATCTCATATTATCTTATGTCAAGAGCTCTACGCCGGTTGCTCCAGGTTTACTGGAGAGCTGTATGTGTCAAACTTCGGCTTGCGCAGCGGTCGGAGGAAGTCAAGATACTCAACTATATACTGACTGTGATTCGGCAATCTCAGTGGGATATCTCATATTATCTCGTTTCTACAGCTCCACGCCGTTTGCTCCGGCTTTGCCGGAGAGCTATATGTTCTGCTTTTGACGTTTGCATGGCTTTGTTTTCACTAAGGCAAGTATGAATTTATATATTTACGCATTTCGTTAAGTGACAAAAAACAAGGAATGATGATTGGTGAAGTTTTATCTATCTAATATTCAATTCCGTTTCAACGGTTGGTGACTCATTTAAATTAAACCATTTAAACTATTTGTATCGTGTATACTAACTCATTCGGATTCCCGACGTTTCGATCGCTTTACATACCGTTTTCTCGAGGTAAATAAAAACATCGTAATTTTTCGTCCGGATAGTAAAAATGCTAAGATATATATTCAGAACAAGCTGCGCCCCGCAGTGTTGCCTGCTCATCCCACGGCTTTTGTTTTTAGGGTTAAAAGGTAGCCTTTGTGTTAATCCAGGGTGTCAGATACCTCCATAATAAATTTTATCAAAATTGGTCCAGTCGTTTAAGCATGAAGTAGTAACAAACATACAAACACATTCACTTTACCCTTTTATAATATTAGTGTGATTATACTTAATACTTTCGACACCAACAACCCGGTAGCCGGGCGCTCTGCTCGTAGTAAGTTTTAGCTACATACGATTTTTCCCATGTTATCGGCTACGAGTGTAGAATCCTCGAATAAACATTGTAAAATAATTAAAAATAACTGTGATAATGTAATTAATTAATTATTCGATTATATTTGAAATATTGTAATGTGACTTGTAAAATGCATTTGCTTTTATTAATAAATTATCTGTATCTGTAGCTGTAGCCCGTAGCGCTGCGCGGTAGCGAATGCGTTAAGAACTGGCAGACCTCTTGATGTATAAGGCAAGTATCTTTGCCCTTCGTATATCATAAGATGTTTAGAGCAGGAATTGACGCGGAATGCGCGAGTCGAGCTCCCCGGAGAAATCATCCATGGCCTTAGTGGGGCCTTAGCACTCCGTTAAATGTTATGTCTAGTAACGAAATGTTAAACTTTACTAAAGCAAAGTAGACCTAATGTAGGGGTAGCAATAATAGTACATTACTGCAGACGCCGGGAATTAGCCTGTCGAGTGAGTAGGCATACACGGACGACCGTAGGGAGGCCGGATAGTGATACGAAGCCGGCAAAACTTTTTCGCGGCTGGGCATGTATTGTGCTTTTCTCAAACGTGCAATGAAATGTCGCCATAACGTGCGTTAACAGGCTTCGAACATCATTTACCATGTTCCGGGCGGAACAACTCGAAAGAACTATAAATTTCATACAAAATTGAAGGTCTAAGCCGAGAAGTATTTTTTTAAACATGGCGTCTGTGTTCATGAACAGGCTAAACAGCTGAATTATATATATATTTTTTAGTGATGTATTTTTTTTATTTAATTGCTTACGTTTGAAGAATGCCTAGCCGTGAAAAGGGCTTGCCGGCTTCGTATCACTGGTATCACTATCCGTCTATACGTAGGTAGCCGGCGTTCTTGAGTACTCACCCGGCAAGCCCTTCTTTCCCGGCGTCTGCAGTAATGTACTATTTCACCTCACTCGCTCGGAAAACCTCCGTTTATAGGGTGAAATCTGCGTGCAAAAGTCTATTTTATCCGCTAGCGTGCAAAAGTCATTTGAATTTCGAACACGACGATTTTGATTCTCTGTGGTGCATGTAACTTTTTTATATTTAAGACTCCTTCAACGCGTGACTGATTTCATCAGTCGATAAATCTTCGAATAACCAATCAACGCACGCTAATAAAGGGCGATCTGGTCAGGCCGGCTAAAATCATATGTACGTTTGAATACTTCTTTAAAAAAAATACACCTACAATATCACGTCCAGGAACCTGGTTTATGGTTACAGATTTTTAAGTTTTTATTTTTTCTAGGTACACTTTATTTTATGTTGAATATGTTTATTTATATTAATAGTAAGTATTTCAGTTTTATTTACATATTTTGACTACCAAATATATTACATACAACACAAATTTGAATATTTATTTGTTATAAAAGTTGGAACATAAGAGTGTAATTTCTGAACGCACCCGAGAAAAAAATAAACAATTAAAAAGTTGGAAGTTTTCACAGTTCACGTAAACAAAGTAAATTTGTTCTGTGGAGAATACATACTGTTCTTACTTTATTTTTCTAAATCGAAAACAAGAAAGTTAAGCCCAATTTGGAATATTTATTCAATGCTAATAAAAGCCTGCATTAAAACGAAAAAGGATTTGTTATAAATATTTACCGAAACTATTGGCGTTTTTAAAGAAGATAAAGCCGAAATAATCTTGTTCAGATCCCGTCGTCCAATAACTTCCAAAGCAAGTGTTATGGAAAATACTTCCGAGTGGCCAACTAATCCTTCCCAGAATGCCATTCTCCCACATTCACAGCGAATGTGTCAAGTAGTTTCAAATACAAATATACTCGTAATATAACAGTGCTTAAGAAAAACAACGATAAATACACGACGATAATACAAATTACGGCCATATTACTTTTAATTTTTAATATGTGTGCTTCGCTCGTATTTATATGGTTTGGATTTGAGTGTGTTATGTTTTAATTTTGATGTGTTAAATAGAAGGCAAAATTAAATATGATTATTTTTATGTTTTAATTGTTTTTCTTGAGTCTAGCATTTTCCTCGCTGTAGTGAGGTGAAAAGTTGTGTGTTCCGCATGGCTGCAAAATTATTTAGCTTCTCATGTCTTGAAAGCCTCGCTACGCTCAGGAATCTATCTTTGAACCATTCGCTTCGCTCATGGTTCAATATTAGATTCCTTCGCTTGCTCAGCTTTCAATTTCAACACTCGCGCCAAATAGATGGACAACTCTCCGGCCATACTTGTGACAAGCGAAGCCCAGATTCAGCGCTTTTGGAATGAAGGCTCCCGAGGAAATACTGGATACGGAGAGACCCCCCAGCCCCTAGCCCCCAGCGGATCCCAGTTGGCGCAACCGGAAAACATGTGACTACTATCTGTTTACTTTCTAATCGCACTCTATACAACCCCTGAATATGCTACTACTCCAAATGATCTCATCTGTTCTGGAAACAAAAAAAGAACTTACACACTTATAAAAAAATTATGCTATCTTGATATTCTTGAGAGCTCAGTTATATTGTTTATAAGTATCAGTTTTAATCTCGAGTTTAGAGTAAAATTTACGCTAAGACACTTAAGACAAAGAGTGAACTTTGACTATATATTATTATGCGTTCCTAGTATATTGTACTGCCTCTCTAAAGTCTGCATTTTGTATACAACAAACAATCTACACACACAAACACTTCATATGCACACAAACATATACTACGTTAATTCCTACACAAATAAAATTCCAGAAATACTCCTATTATACTCATGTACTCCTAGTAAATATATGAAACACTCATGCATAATATACCAAATGTCAGCTTATACCCCCAACACTCAACTGTGCCCTATGATGTATGTGCTCCTAGTAGTCTGCTTTTCTGTTAACCATACGTACAAATTATGCAACACCATGCTAGTAATAAACTATGTGAACCAAACCTCTTATCCTAATGGCTAATACAATACTGCAAACAATCAATGATATTGACGGACTGGAGATTGCCCAATCTTTTGAATGTGACTCTATTGATCTAAGTTACCACATAAATGTAAAAACGAATGACTTTACGCTAATTACTCAAAACATAAGGAGTATCTACTGCAACTTTGATAGCTTTACATTATCACTATCCAATCTCAATTTTAACCCTGATGTAATTATTCTAACAGAGTGCAGACTGGATTTAAACAAACCTATTCCCCTGTTGACAAATTACAACATGTACTCTACTACACATCAACTTAACCAGAATGACGGCGTGGTTGTATATGTTAAGACTTCTCTTAGACACAAAGTAAATGAGGTAAAAATAGTACACGCATCTTGTTTGCAGGTCGAAATTCTGGATAACTCAATCTTATGTATTTATAGATCCCCCTCCAATACAAATGCCTAACCCTTTATATCTTCACTATCCAGACACTTAGCTACTATTAAATCCACTAGCAGAAGTATCACAATTTCAGGGGACATAAACATAAACATAAAACTTAGGTCTGAAGAGCGCCCACAGGAGCGTTATAATAGACTTAAATATCTCGAAATGCTCTCTCTATATGGAATATTAACTGCACATACCTTAGCCACTAGAGAAGGTAACTGCCTCGACCACGTAATGATAAAGATAAACAGATCAAAACTTCAAGCTTCAGTAGGTGTTTTGCACACTACAATTACCGACCATTTTACAGTGATGTTATGTATATCTAAAATGAAAAATGATGTAAAAATTACTAAGACACGAACTGAGATAAATTTCGAAGCAGCTCTAGAGGATTTAAAAAATAAAAATTTGGAAAACCTCTTATTCAGTACCGACCCAAACACAATTTTAGATAGTCTAATATACGAGTTAACGACAGTGTTAAACAACCACACAACCATTAAAACAATACCTAAACGATACAGAAACATAAAACCCTGGATTACACCAGGAATTCTACGATGCATACGAAATCGTAATAACATGCAAAAGCAATTAAATAAGGATCCACTCAATGGAATACTAATTATAACGTACAAGAGATATAGAAATGACTGCACCAAACTAATAAAAAAATTAAAAAGAAATTATGAAAGAGAGCTTTTAAGTCAATCTTCTAAAAACAATAAACAATTATGGAAAAATATTAAAAACATTACATACACGAATAAAAACAAAAGTCTGAACTCTGAACTCCTATATATAAAATCATCTCCTTCTGCTTCCGCAAACTACATTAATCATTACTTCTCCAATATTGGCAAGCAGCTTGCCATGAATATTATACCGGATACAAACGAACAACTTATATACCTACAGAACCTTCAGTCTCAGCCAAACTCCTTTATGCTATCCCATACTGACCATGACGAAATTCATACTATAATATCGAATCTTAAGAGTAACAGTGCACCGGGCTGGGATAATATCTCGACCAGTTTCCTGAAACGTGTCAAACCATTGGTAATTCCTATAATTACACACTTTGTAAATGTTTGTTTTGACACAGGTATATTCCCGGCTCCACTCAAACAATCGATCATTACACCTGTCTATAAAAGTGGGGACAGAGACGATGTCAACAATTACAGGCCTATATCAGTACTACCTGCAATTTCAAAGATACTGGAGAAAGTATTAAATACCAGACTACTAAATTACTTAAATAAATACAATCTATTATCTCCATCTCAGTACGGCTTTAGATCCGGTAAATCCACCGAAGATGCTGTATCTGCGCTGACGTCACTCATAGCTGAACATCTTGATAACGGGTCCAAATGCATCTCAGTGTTTCTTGATATCAAAAAAGCTTTTGACACCGTCTCTGTCCCCATATTGCTACACAAACTGGAAAGAATGGGAATAAGAGATACCCCACTCCGTCTATTCCGGGACTATCTAACTAATAGGAGGCAAAGGGTAAAATTGGGAGATCATGGACGTATCAGTGAGGACATGGATGTGACGTATGGAGTACCCCAAGGTTCTGTACTGGGTCCAACGCTATTCTTGGTTTACATTAATGACCTTTGCAACCTGAAGATTCCTCATGCAAATATATTTTCGTATGCCGATGACACTGCCATCGTCTTCACTGGTACCTCTTGGGAAGATGTCCAGAAATCTACGGAGGCTGGACTGGCAAAGATCAGTGAATGGCTTAGAAACAATATTCTTACTTTAAACACTTCTAAAACAAACTATATATGCCACAGTATATACATCAATAATCAACCTGATAAAGACTTTGCCATCAACATACATAATTGTTGCACTAATTTACGCAATTGCTCTAATAACACCTGTCCCAGTATTTTGAAAGTTGATAGCACCAAGTATCTGGGAGTCTTTGTAGACCGGGGACTCTCTTGGTACCAGCACGTCGAATATGTTATAGTAAGGCTACGGAAACTTAAATGGATTTTCAAAAACTTGAGACATGTTGTGCCAAGGGTAGTCCCAGGTCCTCAAGGGCATAGTAGAGACTTGTTAAAAGAGATATATATATCACTGGTGCAGTCCGTTTTGACCTACTGTCTGCCGCTTTGGGGAGGTGCTGCTAAAACTCGGTTCATTGACATAGAGAGAGCTCAGCGAAATCTACTTAAAATTATGTATTTTAAAAACATGTTGTTTTCAACTGATATACCAAAATTGCAAGCTGCTATCAGTGAGAAAACTATATATATTGACCTCTGTTCTTAACCCTTTGAGCGCCGAGCGGCAAAGCAATTCACCGTGCCACTGACGCCAAACCAAAAAAAAAGAAAAAAGTGCTCTAAAATCAACAGAGGTTGAAAAACACAGATAGTGGTTTGAATTAGCATGTTTTTGACCACTGAAATTTTTGACATCAATAGGCGTCGTTGGCGTCAGTGGCACGAATTCCCGATGACGTGATTTGCCGTCTTTGGCGGTCAAAGGGTTAAAAAACATAAAACAACCACCTTTGAACGTATACGTATGACAAAGCGAAGGAGAGACATTGCCGTGAATCTGCCAAAAACAAACACCATTTTTGTTAGCAGACAATATAACAAACAATCATCACATCTATACAACACTATAAATAAAGAACTTGATATTTACCCACTGTTACAGCGAGAGGTAAAAATCAAATTAACTACATGGTTGGAAGATAAAAATTATGATCAGATAGAGGAATTGCTGGTATACGCAGGCTAGACAGAAATACACATACACGCACACACACATACTCACACGCACACACGCACCCGCATTTAGATACATATATACAAATTTAAATGTTAATTATATATTATAAATTATAAGTTAAGTAGAATATAAAATTGTATAGATTTAGACCTAATAACTAAAAATTGTATAGTACTTGTTAACTTGTATACACGGAAGAGCGGTGGACTCCTGGCACAAGTTATTTAATAACTTACAAGGAGACGCCGGCCATTTGTAATATTGTACTTACTATTTGTTACAGTAATAAATAATTTTAATTTAATTTTAATTTTTTAATTTTAAATAACAACTTTGCAGCCTTGCATAACAAATAACTATTATTGGGCTCCGCAATGAGTTTAACTCCGGAAACTGGCTGGATACAGCGCTAGATCGCCAGGAATAGCGGACTCTCTTATCGGAGGCCAAAACTCACTTTGGGTCATTGAGTCATCAGAGTAAGTAAGTGTACCTACCACATGAAAAATAATATAACAAATAAACAAAATAAAATAAAGTAGGTTATCAACACCGTCTTTTCTTTTCCACATAATCTTAGGTAGCAAAAAAAGTTGAAACGTCATTTTGAAAACGTATATAGTGCAAGGACTGGGTAAATCTGAGCCAAATGAGAAACGATTTGTGAAAACGCCCACCAGGGGCTTCTAACACCAATTCCCCAGCGAAATCAAAGTCAAACAAACTTCAGCCCTCGGCTTTAGATGATTAAAACAAGTGAGAAGGAGAGCTCGAGAAATGCCTAAAAGGACCCTTCAGAACAGCAGACGTGTCCGTCTCCCCGCGCTCCCCTCGAGTGATGTATGTTGGTAATTATAAACACACCCCGCCAACCCAAAATGAACTCTATTCTACACTAATAAGTCACATTTGAAATGATGTTGGGTGGGTTCTAATTGATGGAAAGGGGAAGCTGGGGATACGTGGGAAATTGGTATCGAAAAAGTTCGGTATCTTGATTATTTTGAAATACAAGTTTCGTGATGTCAATACAGACATCATGTGTCTTAATGGGAAAGATTTTTTGCCCAAGCTGAAACGGAGACTTTTTCTCGCTCGGGCAACGAGGTGGTTTATAGATGGCGTATTGAGCAGGACCCGAGACGAATTAAATGTGAAAAAATGTATGAACACATTCAAGTTGTGTATTAACTACCTACGCGAAAAGAGTATTAAGCGTGATCGTATAAAACGGGTTCAACTGTATATCTAAAAAAACCGGCCAAGTGTGAGTCTGACTCGCGCACCGAGGGTTCCGTACAAACTTTCAATTATCCCATCTTAATTGGCCTGGTTGAGTTAGGTTTGAAAAAATGAAAATGAAAAAAATGAAAAATGATTTATTTCTTTCCTAAGTAGTACATTATTTTACATGTGCAGGTGTCCCCTTTTTAAGTAAGAATAATACCTGTGCTAAGGGGAACCGCTCTTCCATATGAAGGTAACAATTAGTACAGTTGTGTAGGAAAAAAGAGGTTATAGGTTAAATTAAATTAAATTATGTAGTCTAAATCTAGAGTCTAGTTCTCCGCATATAGGTATGTGTGCACATACATATATACGCATTCACACTCATATTCAATCATATGTGCGCTAGTGTGCGTGCATAAGTAAGATCACATTACAAAAAAGTTAGTAGCTAAGTCGATACAAGTATATAACTTAATTTAAATTAAGGAATCTGAGAATAGTTGGAAAGCTTGTGTGAGTGTGTGTGTGTGTGTGTGTGTGTGTGTGTGTGTGTGTGTGTGTGTGTGTGTGTGTGTGTGTGTGTGTGTGTGTGTGTGTGTGTGTGTGTGTGTGTGTGTGTGTGTGTGTGTGTGTGTGTGAGTGTGTGTGTGTGTGTGTGTGTTTGTGTGTGTGTTTGAAGGTATATGAATAATATGTAAGCAAGTTGTGTGTCGAAATGTTTTTATCAAATTCAATTATGCATTTACAAGTGCTTGTAGGTTTTTAGAATAGTACTTTCTATATCGTCGTATGTTTTTGTTTTCAACCATGCCATTACCCTGATTTTACATTCATGTGCCGTGATAGGGTAGATGTCAATTTCTTTATTTATCATATTATAAAGTTTGCCAGAAAGAGTGGCTTGTTGCCTCCGCGCAAAGGCCGTTTTCACAATCGGAGTTGAGATGACATTTATCCTTTTCCTCCTTTTCAGCTTGTCTATTGGTTCGTATACAGTGGATTTATGTCTTCTCAGGACCGCATTTAGTATATATAGCTTGCGCACAGACAACAAGTCACAAAGTACATATAAGTCTGAGGTGGGGAATCTTCGTGGCTTCAGGTACATTACTTTAAGCAGAGCCCGCTGAGCTCTTTCCAATTGAATAAAGTTGGTTTTTGTAGCCCCACCCCATATTGGGATACAGTATACCAAAACAGATTGAGCAAGTGATGTGTAAATCTGGTTCAATAGTTTTTGAGGAGCAACATGTCTTAAGTTTTTAAAGATCCAGATCATTTTTCTAATTCTAGTCATGACCAGTTCAACATGTGTATGCCAGGTAAGTCGCTGATCCACCATCACCCCTAGATATTTCGTACAATTGACCTTTTCTATAGTTTCACAAGAACAGTCATGCTGCGAGGGGGCTTGACACGTGTGGATCCTAATATTAAAATTCTCGTCTGGTTGAGTAGTTATGTTATTTGTGAAACAGATATAGTTAGTCTTACTGATATTTAATGTTAGCAGATTAGAATTTAACCAGTGAGCTATCTCTACTAGTGCCGCCTCAGCGTGACTACGAACCTCCTCCCAGGTGTCACCAGAGAAAACAACGGCAGTATCATCTGCATACGTGAAAATGCTACCCCCTACCAATTGCATGTTACAAAGGCTATTAATATATATGAGGAATAAGGTGGGTCCAAGAACGCTCCCCTGCGGGACTCCATAATTAATGTCACACTCATCACTTATGTATTCACATATTTTAACCTTTTGTTTCCTATCACTAAGGTAGTTTGTGAGCAGTTGAAGGGGGAGTCCTCTGATACCTATACGCTCCATTGACTGTACAAGGGTTGGAACAGAGACAGTGTCGAATGCTTTTTTTAAATCTAAAAATATGGTTAGGCATTTTTTTTTTGAGTCTATTTTGTTTACAATTAGAGAAGAGAGGGCTTCGACAGCATCTTCAGTGGAACGACCCTGCCGAAACCCATATTGAGCTTCAGATAAGATATTAAACTTATTTAAATAATTTATCAATCTTGTATTTATTAGTTTTTCTAGGATTTTAGCAATAGCAATTTTTGCACCTGAAATGTATGGCGCCGCATAGAAACGAGGTGCAAATTTAACGCAATCGAGTTCTCCAAATATGATGTTTGGAAAGGACTATATTTTTTATAATTTTATTACAAATGTATAGTTTTTAGATTTTTGTAAGTATTTGTAGTATGTGACGATATTACTTGCCAAATTTCATAGTTCTAGATCATCGGGGAATACCCTGTCATTTTGATTCACTTGAGTGTGTCGAAATGTACGTTTTTTGCGACATAAACGGCCGTATCTTTTTTGCATGTTAACGTAGAAGTTTGATTTTATCACAGCTTCAAGGGACTGTAGACGCGTTCTCGAGATAAAGGGTTGTGACAGACAGATAGACGGACGGACAACGAAGTGATCCTATAAGGGTTCCGTTTTTCCGATTGAGGTACGGAACCCTAAACACAAAGACCATTTTTTTATTAAAATCGTAAAATATAAACCAATTTAAGATACTAATTTCATTCGTTTCCCATCCATAGAAACTTCATACTAACAGATCGCGTTTGACATTTCATAAAGAGTAGCTGATTTGAGCTGTCATTTAATTAGTCTGGAAAAACATTTATAAGATAATTGCGTTCATTCTAAATTATACATTTTCTCAGCGTGGGTGACTTATGTAAAACCTTGTAAGGTGGAAGTACCAGTACTCGACATTGCAAGGGATATTTATTTTATGTTTCGTAATAGTACGTTAATTTACACGTCTATCGCAAATTTATTCATCCCTTATGAGAGGTATGACTTTTACCTTTATTAAATGGTATTTATATCATATAATGATCATATAAAAAATTCTCGTAATGTAATGAAATGTAAGTCAATAGGATTGCCCCAGTACATGTCACGTGCTTTTGCAGGCAGTCAGGTTGTATATTTTATGTATGTATGTATGTAAACGCTTTATTGTACACAACAACTGGTTATAAGTACGCGTCTTATTAGACGGTACAGCCAGAGTGAGATTGGCGCTAGACCGCAAGCGGTGACCACTGCCATCAGCCATATACGAAAATCTCTCACTAAGGTAAGGAGGAGAAGTAGGATTAAACAGGACATTAAAGAGCAATGAAAGGACATGCACGTCTCTACGCCGACGAATCGGTAGCCAACCCAGCTGCGCTCGAAAGGAAGAGATGTGGTCATATTTTCGCAATCCAAATATATACCTGATACACACATTTTGTAGGCGTTCAAGCTTGTCAAGCAGTTCCTCCTTAAGATCCAGTAGAGCAATATCACCATAGTCTAGTAGTGGGAGCAAGAGAGATCTGGCAAGAGTGATCTTGGTGGAAATTGGCAGAAAGTTCTGCAGGCGCCTTAAAGAGTGGAGAGATGCAAAGAGCTTCTTGCTAACTTGCGCTATGTGCGGTGCCCACGAAAGCGTCTGGTCCATGGTGATACCCAAATTTCTAACTGTAGAGGAAAGGGGGATAGGAATCCCACCAAAAAGAATATCAGGTACCACCATTTCAGATACTTTATTTACAAAATGAGGACTACCAATAACAATTGCTTGCGACTTTTTTGCGTTTATGTTTAACCCGAAGTTATTTGCCCAGCTGTAAATAGACTCCAAATCCGCATTGATCATATTCATAAGCGACGGCATATCCTCGATACTAGCCGCTGCATAGATCTGCAGGTCATCTGCATAAAGATGGAACGAGGATCTTAAACACTCGGTGATCCCACCAATAAATATTGAGAAGAGAAGTGGAGAGAGGACGCCCCCCTGAGGGACACCAGCGGAAATTTCACGCCATTCCGACAGTTTGTCGTCGACCCTAACCCGCTGGCGTCGACCAAAGAGGTAGTCGTGAAACCAAGATAGGGATGAGTGAGACACATTAAGTGTACGAAGGATACCGAGGAGGATGTCAAAATCTACGGTATTGAAAGCACTACTAAAATCGAGAAGGACAAGTACGGTGAGTTTTTTGTGTTCTATATTAAGACGGATGTCATCAGTGACCCTAACCAGAGCAGTAACTGTGCTATGCCCGGGGCGGAATCCGGATTGAAATGGGTTAAACAATGAATACCTATTAAGATGTGAAAGGAGTCGGCGATTTACAAAATGTTCAATAATTTTAGACAAAACTGGGAGTATGGAAATGGGGCGATATTGTGAAAAATCAATAGGATTAGGTTTTTTGGGAAGGGGAATTAGTTTCCAACATGAAGGAAATGTGCCCGAGGAAAATGAGAAATTTAATATACTAGAAAGGATCGGAGCAATGGATTCCGCGACGAGCATAAGCATGTCTATACTAAGGCTATCTTCACCAATGGCCTTCGTCTTAATAGATTTCAGATAGGCAAGTGTCTCTTGCGGAGAAATGCTACCAAGCTCAAAGGGTGGTGAATCGGGGTGTGGCGTATTAGCAAGAAGAGATAATGTAGATTGTTTAATAGAAGGGTGGAGAGTAACCGGAGAAGAACTAAAGTGAATATTGATGGCGTCAAGATCAAGAACGCAAGAGGAACTTTGTTGAGCTTTGCCCACACCTATTATTATTTTGCGTGTGAAATTCGATAGCTACAAACATTTCTCATGTATTCATTCTATTTGCTATGAAAGTAACGGTAATCTTATCTTATTTATCGCAGTTGAAAGTATGGTGACGCGTATTAGTACCGCGTCGAGTACTAGTACTTCCACCTTAATAACAGCAAGTTTATACTAAGAAGTGGGTTCAAGTCTTCCTCGAGGATATCTCAGTGGGCGGGAGACTGATTTGTGAGCAAAATGAAACTCCGCCTACTTGTTTGTCTATATTTTAAACGTTGGAAAATGCGTGGTAGGAAACTATAATATTATAATCTATTGAATTAAAATGTAAAAAACGTCGGGTTGCGAATTTTAGTAGTAGTAAATGAAATTGTATCATACTAGCTGCGCCTGCTGATCCCACGGGAACACTACATGTTTCGGGATAAAAAGTAGCCTATGTATCCAGGGTGTCAGCTACCTTCATATCAAAATTGGTCCAGCCGTTTGAGCGTGAAGAAGTATACATACACATACACACTCAGACAAACTTTCGCCTTTATGATAAGTATTAGTGTGTGTGTGCGCTATAGTACCTATGTGCCCGTGAACTTCGTCCACGTGGAAAGAAAAAGTCATAGCCCTCTTTTTTGTCGGGTAAAAGGTGTCATGTAACCATCTGAGGATACCTGTAGAATTGTTCAAATCGTTCCAGCCGTGTGAAATGGTAGAGGTGTAATTTTTACTATCTTATAATATTAATAGATTATTTTTCATATCCGGAAATACTAAAATACTAAATTTTTACCATTTAACCCCATCGAAAAAGAGGATTGTGTATATGTGTGTATGTTTGTGGCATTGTTAGCTCCCAAATAGATGGACTGATTTTAATGCGGTTTTTTTTTTATCGAAAACCTTGGTACTTAGCTATAAATGTTTGGTGAAAATAGCTGTTTCCAAGATATTCACCTTTCATTGGATAATTCACAGAATCTCAGCCAATATTGGAGCTAAGAATACATAAAGTTACGACATTATGTACATGTACAATAGATGTAAAATATATAAAAAGTGTTATATAGAATAGAATACTTTTTATATTGCCTTGAAATGAAAGAAATACATACAAACAGAGAGTAAACATACTCTGTTTGTATTGTATTAGGCAATATAAAAAGTATTATATTCTATAGTAAAATAAGACCACAATACACGTAAGAGAAAACATCAAGACAATGTGTTAAATTATGGATAGGTCCGATCGATGGACGTTTAAAACGGTTCGTCAATAATTTACGTGTAATTCCATATACGATGGAAGTTGACCTTGTGACCTCCATTAATGACTTAGTACGGTAATTAGTTCGTCCTCCACTCCACCGCATTATCATTTATAACGTCGATAAATAACGCCACAAGTAGCTGGTCATCATGAGACACTCATTCAATGAATGATATAGAAAATGCTACTAACACTGAACATAACTTCAATCCTTGCCAGAGAGAAACGATATTTTCCCAGAATGTTGCGCGAGGCTGTTGAAATCAAAAAATATCCCAGCTTCAATAGAGAAGATGGTTCGTCATTACCACCGGCTTGGGATCCTGTTGTGCATCTTATCAAGGATCAAGCAAGACATAAGACTGGAAACCCTGGGCCTCGAACGGTGTAAAACAAATTAGCGTTAAAATTTGTATCTGTAGAGTATTTGTTTAAAAGTATATGCTAGTAATAAGGCAATCTGGGAGTTTTATTTCGGCAGTTCTTTCTCTGTTTAAATAATTTTTAAATAAAATGATGAATGGCCTCATCAGGGTTCCGTACCGAAAGGGTAAAAACGGGACCCTATTACTGAGACTTCGCTGTCCGTCCTTCCGTGCGTCCGTCCGTCCGTCTGTCACCAGGTTGTATCTCAAGAACGGTGATAGCTAGACAGTTAAAATTTTCACAGATGATGGATTTCTAATTTCTATTGCCGCTATAACGACAAATACTAAAAATAAAATAAAATAAATATTTAAGAGGGGCTCCCATACAACAAACTTGTTTTAGATTATTGGTACGGAACCTTTAATGCGCGAGTCGGACTCGCACTCGCCCAAAATTTTTTTTTTTTAATAAATAGATTAATACCCTTCTGGCACATTAGGCCCATCTGGCATGTATGAACACCTTTATTTTAAACTAGCTGTGCCCCGCGGTGTTACCCGCTCATCCCACGGGAACACTACATTTATTCGGCATGAAAAGTATCCTATGTCCTTCCCCGGGACTGAAACTATCTATATTCCAAATTTCATCTAAATCGGTTCAGCGGTTTAAGCGTGAAGAGGTAACAGACAGACAGACAGACAGACAGACAGACACACTTTCGCATTTATAATATTAGTATGGATTCATATTTATAAAATGAGTAGTTTGCACAAATGTAACTTTGACAGAGTAAAACTGTGTTTTTCTCAGTCAACCATTGACAACGGTATCTGTAAAGCTACCGAAACATCAGGGAGGCTCAAATAATTAATATACGCGATATAATCCCTTTGTTTTATTTAAGTGCGTGACAGTCGCGGAAACCGAAGAAAATATTATAACTACAAAATTTGGAATTCTTAGCGTCAATATTGGCTGAGATTTTGTTATAATGATCCAATTAAAGCTGAATATCTTGGAAACTTGTGGTCCTATTTCCACCAAACATAGCTAAAAACCATCTCGATGATAAGTCTTTCGATTAGATAAAACCGCACTCAAATTGGTCCATTCGTTTGGGAGCTACGATGCCGAAGACAGACACACAGATACACAAATACACAGATACACATGTTAAACTTGTAACACCCCTCTTTTTTCGTCGGGGGTTAAAAAGAGAGGTATTATAAAGAAACTAGCGCTACTACCGATTTTTCATTAATTATTATTATCTTCTATATCAGATAAATTTTCACTAACTGTAAGAGTAGAAAATAGCTTAAAATTGAATCCCTGTACTAAATTTTGTATACTTACTGCAATTTACCCTGCACCACATGTTAACGTCTAAAGACACTTTAGTTTTGGAGCCATTTTTGGGCTAAAACAGAATCAAATATGCCATTGGTCATAAAAAGTTTATCTTGTAAGACACGACACGATGCTTTTGTCTTACTTGTGTAAAGGAAAGTAATAAAAAATTTAAACACAACAACAACACAAATTAATGCTTACAAACGAACAAAATTACTACCCCTTACTGTATCACAATTGTAACCGCAAATGTTAGCTTATTTCATTGACATAAAGTGTAAATAATTTTAATTGTTGGTACAAAGCATGTCGATTTTCCTTTCTTCCTGAATTGTCTGAATCTACAAACAAACAACATAATAAAGTAACATGCAAAACAAGAATTAGGGTCATTTTATTTCTCAAATTATAAAGTAACAGTAGAGTCACTCCATTTCCTGAGGATATTTTCTATTTTTGAAACAAAACATGTCTACTTATCGTTATATCGGAATTTACAAACGAATGCTTTCTTAAAAGAATAATTATCATACAGAACAAAATACAGTAACTGCATTTTGAAAGGATATTATTTGGGCTGATACACAGAACGCATGTATAAAAAAGTTGACAGTTAACTTTTTTTTTTAGGACTAATAATAAATTTATTGCAAGAAAAACTTAACTTATAACAAAGAAATAGTAATTAAAATAATAATGTGTAGCAAAAAGTAATAAAACACATCTCTGCAATGCAGTTGCAGTTTAGTTAATGCTGGGAACTGGGAATGGCTGCTCCGTCGTCAAACCCCAACAGTTTCGCTGCAGGTTTGAATTTGTGATGTGTGCCTCGTATGCACATACTGGTGGCTCGAATTATAGCAATGCATATCCTTGTTCTAAGCCAACCCAGTATCGTACTCAGCGATTTGTACCAACGGTCCGAGAGGGCTTCGCCTAAGTGTTTGACGAAGGAGGTCATTTGTGGTGCGAATATGCCATCGACAGAGGTCACGAGGGGGGTGAAAGTAGCATGTTTCACTTCGCAGGCAGCAGAGTATTTTCTTTGTTTTTCAGTCTCAGCAGATTTTAGGACAGAAGTAACATGACGTGCAATGTAAGAAGGAGCGTCGGTGTCTACGACACGGATATCGAATAACGCCTCTCTCTGTGCATTCCATACGCCACGGCAGGATAAGTCACCGCGTAATCCAAGGTCGGCTTCTGTGATTATAGGTTCTATTGTGATGTTGCCTTGCCCCATGCTTGGTGACATTAAATAACTTGGGGTACCAGGGGGATACCAGTTGTGATACTCTTTACTAAGTTAAATAATACTTAAAAATATTGGGGCGTCAATATTTGGACCAATGTCGAATACTGGGTTAATAATTCAGTAAGATTAGCTGAAAATTTGGCAAAATGAAAGGACAACTTTTATCTATCAGGATATGCAGGTTATAGAGCCAAGTTTAATTTTATCTACTCTCCCCCCCTCTCAGGGGTGAGCGTCACCCCCCGCGCCCTCGAATGTGTCCCGGAGCGCGGTATTTTCCACTTTAGAAGAAAACCGTGTACGATACATACAGAGTGTATAAGAACGAAATAATCCTGACTAAATTTACTATAAACCTTTTATACATACAAAAGCGATAGCGCTTATACAATCAGCGCAATCTGTTACCAAATACTAACGTTTTTAATTATTGATCTTTTTTTTCTGCTAAAAGGTTAGTTATCTCAAAAACTACACACTTCTCGGCCAAAATATGTATGACAAAAGTAAAGAATGGACAATGTTCTTTCTAAAAATGTATAATTTATTTCTGTTACTCTTTAATTTACCGTTGCAATGCTATTTTTAAAACTTAAGTCATTTGGCCATTATGCGAAATATACATATTCGTACTAGTTAAACGGTGTTACTTGCGATACCATAGACTTCTTATATGTTTTTCTGTAATCTACAAATATTGAACTATATCCTGTCTTTTTTTTTTTTTTTTAGACTTAGTATTTAAGGAAATAAGGGGTGTGTGGGTAAATCGTCAAGTTTTGCTCGTTTTCGTAAATAACTTCAAAACCGTTTAATTTTGAATTATTAAATATATATATTTGAGATATTCATAATAAACTCTTTCATTTGATATGTCACACGATATACTTTGCTATTTTTTTTTCTAATTTACCCCTCAAATCGGGCCCCCATGTTTCAAATTACTTGATTTACTTTACGTTACGTTACATTTCCATATTTGGGTCATCAATTTACATACGTGTACTAAATTTCAACTCAATCGGTCCAGTAGTTTCGGAGAAAATTCGCTATGATTATAGTAGGATCCCTCGTGTGTCTGTCTCAGACCGTCCGTCGGTCATAGCCAATTTGCTCCGAAACTACTGGACCGATTGAGTTGAAATTTTGTACACGTATGTAAATTGATGACCCAAACATGGACGTGTAACGTAACGTAACACAAATAAATAAATTTTGACATGAGGGCCAGTTTAGGGAGCAAAATAGAAAAAAAAATGGCATAGTATATCGTGTGACATATCAAATGAAAGGGTACATTATGAACATCTCAAATGTATGTATTATATAATTCTAAATTAAACGGTTTTGAAGTTATTTACGAAAATGAGCAAAACTTGACGATTTCCCCACACACCCCTTATTTCCTAAAATAGTGAGGCTAAGTAAAAAAAAAAAATACAGAATATAGTTCAATACTTGTAGATTACAGAAAAACATATAAGAAGTCTATGGTATTGCAAGTAACACCGTTTAACTAGTACGAATATTTATATTTCGCATAATGGCCAAATGACATAAATTTTAAAAATAGCATTGCAACGGTAAATGAAAGAGAAACAGAAATAAATTATACATTTTTAGAAAGAACATTGTCCATTCTTTACTTTTGTCATACATGTTTTGGCCGAGAAGTGTGCAGTTTTTGAGATAACTAACCTTTTAGTAGAAAAAAAAGATCAATAATTAAAAACGTTAGTATTTGGTAACAGATTGCGCCGATTGTATAAGTGCTATCGCTTTTGTATGTATGAAAGGTTTATAGTAAATTTATTCAGGATTATTTCGTTCATATACTTTTTGTATTTATCGTACACGGTTTTCTTCTAAAGTGGAAAATACCGCGCTCTGGGACACATTCGAGGGCGCGGGGTGGGGTGACGCTTACCCCTGAGAGGGGGGGAGAGTAGATAAGATTAAACTTGGCTCTATAACCTACATATCCTGATAGATAAAAGTTGTCCTTTAATTTTGCCAAATTTTCCATATATTGCAATCTAATTTTCTTGGATTATAAACTTATCATTATCTTATTGAAGAATAAATAAATAATAAATAAATATCAGACAACCTCACACAAATCAACCTAGTCCCAAATTAAGCTCAAGAAGGCTTGCGTTATGGGTACTAGACAACGATATACGTACTTATATAGATAAATATATACTTAAAAACATAGAACAACCATGACCCAAGCACAAATATTCAAGTTCATCACACAAATATTTGCCCTGGCCGGGATCCGAACCCGGGACCGCCGGCTCAGTAGGCAGGTGTCTACAAACCGAGCCAAACGCGTCGTGTTGTTAATATAACTTAGCGAACACAGCGGCAATTGACAACATTTCATATTTCTAACAGATGGAAATTAATATAGACATCGAGAGAGCTTTGTGTCGTCTACATCCTAAAAAACTGTTTGAATAAATTTATCCGTGTATAAAGAAATATAAGAAAATACATAAAATAACCGGAATCTGCGACTGCTATGCCTGAATAGAGTTGTAGTCTTCGGCCTATCCGCAAAAAAAAAATAAGCTGTCAATAATTTCAAGCTCAACGTCATTCGTTTTTTTTTTATTAGACACCAGACTAATAAAGTAACTTATCCATTGTGTTTTGGAGATAACTTTTTTAGAATAAATACATTTTAATAAATTAATATTAAAATACATAATTAGACGACGCGGTTGGCGCAGTGGTTAAGCAACTGCCTACTGAGCCGACGGTCCCGGGTTCGAATCCCGGCAAGGACAAATATTTGTGTGATGAACACGAATATTTGTGCCTGGGTCATGGATGTTCTATGTATTTAAGTATTTATTTATCTATATAAGTATGAATATCGTCGCCTAGTACCCATAACACAAGCCTTCTTGAGCTTAATTTGGGACTAGGTTGATTTGTGTAAGGTTGTCTGATATTTATTATTATTATTATTTATTATTATTATTATTAGTAATCTTGGGAAAAATATAAAATATACAGTGATTACGTCGTGCTAAGCAAAATAAAGAACATAATAAAATTGTAGTCTTAAGATGTTAAATATTGTCAATTAAATCTTTTTTGGTTTTGTCCGCTGTTACAAATGTATCTATTTATTTATAATTAAAAATAAATTTAAAAATATATAAGTTATATTTTTACGTAACGAAAGGGTTCCTGAGACTAACAAATCTCCCCTTTAAACGTCTGTCTTATCTACATTAGTAGTATGCGTGGCCAAGTATTTAGTCAATACGCGCGCCGCGCGCCGATCGATGCTCAGTCGACGACGGCGCGCCGGCCGGGCCTGAGCTCCATGCCGTTACTACTGGTAAGAAACAACCTTTCTTTATCCCTGTAAAAAAAACTACCATCCATGTTCCATTTTCAAATCTTTCTATTAGACTGAAGTGTTTTTTTTTGTTGTGTTTGGCGTAACCGTGGGCGTAAGGTTGATGTGTCGTTTGGTATTGATTTTTGTTGTTTAAGTTATAGGGATTAGGCGGTTTTTGGTTTTCTTTGTGTGTCGTGATTATGTTCTGTGTTTTGTGGAATGATTGTTTTGTTGATATGAAGAGTTTCTGGAAACTGTGTCAATAATTATACGAATGTGTAAGACTTAACATCCCGACACTAAATAGGTTTGTGCGGTGCGTGATTTGATTGTCGTAATGATCATTGTTTAGCTAAAAATAAAGGGAAAAAAGCGTCTACTGTTTATAAAAATGCAGCATTCGCGTTACAGTATTCTATTTTTGTTTAAGTAAAACCTATTACACGACTAAACTAACTTATTTTTTATTTCGTGAAGGTCCTCACAAGAAAACCTTTAATATTTTCTTATTCGCAAAACCATAAAGATTTATTTATAATAGTAGGTATATTTGTTTGCCGCAAATGTAATAAATGACTTTTCTCCTGACGTATTTGAAGTTCGTCATCAATTATTCTCTGTACAACAATAACGGTCTAGAACATGTATTAAAAACAATCGAAACATGTTTCATCTACAAGCGTTTTCCATTACGCGAAAATCGCACAATCTGTAAAAGTCAACCCGCCTCCCCTCGGCCGGGTCCGCGCCGGCGCCCGGGGGGCGGCGGGTGCATTGGCACATGCGTTCGGGTGGCTCGGGGAAGCCCGCGTGACGTGACCAACTCATAAGATATCGTGCCATAGATAAAACTCAAACGCAGAGACACTCGTATGACATTTTAGACCGACAATCGTAGTTCCTAATTTTGGCATTCACAGAAAAGTTGGTCACACTATAACAAAGCATCTGCCTCTCTAATACGATAAATTCTCCCATCATAAGCCTAAAGGGTCAATTCGTGTTTCTAATAACTTCCATCCGAAATATAGATTTAATAAGCCTAACAATAGAAATACACCGCACGATTGAAAAAGATCGCTCATATTTTGTTAAAATGGACATTATATCGGTCAGTCAATATGTAAAGTTCGGCCGCCTCCCCCTCGGCCGCCCCTGAGTCCGCGCCGGCGCCCGGGGCGGGCGGGTGCAGTGGCACATGCGTTCGGGGAGGCCCGGGTGATGTGACCAGCAGATCTATAGTTATCACGTTTATCGTGCGAGAAATGAATTATAAGGCACCTGTTAATTTCACACACATATTTGTCAGAAAACGACAGGTGTATATATTTATCTACCCTGCTTAATAATAAAGAATAGGATTTTAGGGATTCATCGGCCATCTTTGTTCATGTTCATTTCATCTCATTTTTTAATAATTTAATTTTTATTTTTTTGATAAGTCTAACACGGAAGTCATGCATTGGTTATAAACCATACAAACTGATACTGGCACAAGCTTCGAGCCGCCATATACGGATTAATAATAATACCCTGCTAAAAAAATCCTATTATAAGCCCTGAGACTAAATTTGTAATTTCTAATGAAAAATATGTCCGAAATATAACTTTAATAGCCAAATAGCAGAAATAGAGACACACCGCTTGTTTGAATTAGACCTTAGTTACTAAACCCAGACTAGACCTACTTTACTAGTAACTTAGTTACTCAAAAATAATAAGACTTTAGACTATGCTTCGTATTTGGTTAATAATTTACACAATATCGGGCACTCAATATGTGACGTCTACCTGCGTCCTCGCTCGCCCACACTCTTAAGGCTGTGCATGTCCACATAAGCGGACATGTGGAAAATGGACCAATCACATTTCTCAGAATTAAATGCTTTTCACAAAGACGCAGCCTGATTGGTTAATTTTCTCCGCTCTGCTTCAGTGGACTGACAGCCTTACCCGCGCTGGCGCCCAGGGGGCGGTGGGTGCATTGGCACATGCGTTTGGGTGGTTTGGGGAAGACCAAATGACGCGAGCCTATGGATGGTGGTCGTGTTTGTCGTGCGTTAAATAAAGCATCCATGACTGTCGTGCTTATGATATTTTTGTCGGAAGGTGCTTTTTCATAAATAACATTATAGATCATGGGTCGTTTTCAATAAAATGTCACATATATAGTTAAACCAAGCATTTAATCAAATCGTTTATTTGCTAGAATACAGGTAGGTAACAAATGAGGTCTTATATTTAAAAATTTACAGTTCCATGTGTAAGGCTTAATAAAAACAAAACTACAATGGCGTCCTTTGTGTTACGAAAGTTAGTCATAAAAAAGGTATGGGTAACTTTCGTTACACTAAGGAATCAGTTAAGTGTTGTTTTAATTATAGCCCTTAACTTACTTAATTTTTTTAAACAACTCCTATCGCGAATGCGAGTTCAATCAAATTGATAACTAAGATAAAAGCACTAGGGGGGCTTTTGCAATTTGCGAAAAAGAACTAAGTTCAACCAATGTCGGTCACTCAATCTGTGAATGTCAACCTGCCTCCCTCTAGCGTCGCCTGCCCCGTGTCCGCGCCGGCGCCCGGGGGCGGTGGGTACATTGGCACATGCGTGACGTGACGACGGGCGCTATGGCAGTATCGCAGTATCGCAGTATCGTGCGATATTTAAATCTCACGCTCAAGTGTCAAAAAGTTACAGGTGTTTTCTATTATGCGATAATTTATCCTATCATAGGCTCAGAGCTTAATTCCACATGTCTATAATATCTCTCCGAATTGACAACATTTCATATTTCTAACAGGTAGAAATTAGTGTAGAGATCGACAGGGCTTTATGTCGTGTACGCGCAACAAAAATCTTTGAATGTATTCTTCTGTATTTAAAGAAATATAATAAAATACCGCAATCTAAGACAATTAGGCCTGAATACGGTTGTTGTCTTAGACCGAACAGCGAAAAAAAAATTTTTTTTGAGAATGTCATGTGAACCTCGACGTCATTGCGTTTTTTTTATTAAAAATCGGACTAAAGTAACCGTTCCATTCAGTCATAGTTTTGGTGTTGCCGCAATTTAAAATGATTAAGTTTTTATAAATAAATAATTAAATAAATAGTTATCTCAGAAAAAAAAAACATTGATTACTTTATCTTTCTAAGCAGAATTCAGAAAAGTAATCAAATTGTAGTCTTGTATAGGTAGGTATATGAAATGTTGTCAATTGTGTATAAATGCATAGCTTCACTAAACCTATTGACTCGAATAGCAACGATAGAAATGTATGTCAGTGATATGGCTATATGCCAAAGGCAATTGAATTCTGCTACGTTACCTCATGTGGCTCATTCCTCGTCGAATATGTTTGGAACATATTCTTATTTTAATTTTAATTAAATCATTAACGTCTGGTATCGTATACTAAATTTTTACATTGAACATTTTAAGGGTTTTGATGGGGTTGGAACCCACGTTTCTAACGGTTTTCCGGGTCAATACTGGCTTCGCTATTAGACCGCCGAACTGATGCGCGAGCCATTGAAGTTTCGTATTCTGTTAACAATTGACACTACGTCGGTCACACAATATGCAAAATTAAATCTACCGCCTCCCATGCCACCCCGGTGGCCGCCACGCGGGTGACGGGGGTGATGTGGTGACGGGGATGACGGGGGCGGCGGGTGCATCTTCACTGTGTGTTCTGGACGGCACGTGATAACTGATCAGATGGTTGATAACTAGGTTACGCTCTGTATTTTATTGGAATCCTTCATGTAAAGTTAATGAAACGGAACCGTAGCAATATCTTTCGTTGTATGGTAGTGCAGCTGCCTATTCAGCCGGCGGTCCTGTGTTTGAATCCCGGCAAGGGCAAATAATGGTGTTATGTTTTGGGACAAGTAAAACTGTATTCATAATATATTATAAAAGGGATATTATTAAATGCACATCTGTATAATTTTTCAGCACACTAGATAACTCCACTAATTAACTGAATGCATACCAGAAAAACTAATGCTGTGCAAAAAAAACAATTGATTAACTGAACATGTCCTACAAAAAACTTAAACATCATACAAAATGAGATGACCTTTTTAACCGAATTCACACCAAAAATATGGTTCGTACATCGGATATATTTGAAAGTTTCACCAAAAATACTGACTTGCACACTAATTATGCTCGCACTGCACACTAAGATCCGACTCGGCCGGGTTAGGTTAGGTTAGTATTTTTTTTTATATATCCAGTAAAACAGTTTTGCAAATAGGTACCTTTAAATAGTATATTTAATTCGCATTATTTAGTGTGTATAATTAGTGTGCGACTTGCACAGTATTTTTGGTTAAACTTTCAAATATTTTGATCGAAAAAAGGGAATATACAGATATCGATTTAAATACATGCCATTAAAAAACAATAAAAAAAGTGCAAACACAATTTTTGTATTTTTTTTTTCGGGAATGGAATCCGGATGTATTGTACCAATATTTGTTCAAATTAAAGGTATGGCAATCATTTCACATTAGATATAATGTTTCATAGTATCATTTCCTGCTTCTAACTACAGCCACACAATCGATATCTAAATAGAATACTTAAGTTTTATCTTTGCAATACGTACTTACTGGTTCCATTCCCGAAAAATAAAATCAATTTTTAAATCTGTGTTTGCAGTTCTTCTTATAGATACTGACCGATCTAAATGGCCCAATCTGTATACATCCGAGTGTTAAGTCAACCTGTCGCCACCTCCCCTGCCGCCCCCGCGCCGCCAGGGGGCGGTGGGTCGGATGCATCACCAGTGCGTTTGGGGAAGCCCGGACGAAACCAGGTGGCGGGTAATTAGGTTATGCCCTGGTTTTTGTTAAAGTCCCATTTGATTTAAACAACAAACAACACAAAAACAAACTTTGTTGCGAAAATTGATGTTAACGTGTCGGCCATATTGTTTGTTATCAATAGTTTTACACTGCCGATTTTGATGCACAGTCAATTTAAGGTTGTTTTTACTTTAGGTAAATTCCTTATTTTCGTAAATGCGAATATACAGATTAAAGCGGGCTGGTAAGTCATGCTAAAGTAGTTCATTAACTTATAAGGCTACATAAATCCATAAGTAGGTAGATTAGGTACACATTAAAGTGGGCCATTTAAAAAAATAATGCAGTTGAATATTTTCATGAGGAAGTCACCTTTCTGTCATTTAATTTACTAATCATTATTTTATTGACAATCTTTCGCAGTTGCGTGTCATCCATAAAACCCCATTCCCACCGGCTTACCAACTTCAGAACTATTTTCTACCACTCTTGAAGAAATTGACAACATTTCATATCTCTAACAGGTGAAAATATAGAGATCGGGAGATTTGCGTCGTATACACCCTAAAAAAAATTTGAATTTGTTTATCTGTTTGTAAAGAAATATGAGAAAATACATAAAATAACCGAAATCTACGACAACTATGCATTATACTTCGACCTATCCGTAAAAAAAATTAGATGTCAAGTTCAACGTTATTGGTTTTTTTTTAATTAGGCTAGAATAAAGTGTCATAGTTTTGGAATTAAAACTTTTTAGAATTAGTAACTTTTAATAAATTAATAATAAAATGATTAGAAATCTCAGGAAACATATAGTGATCAAGTCCTCTTTTTAAGCGGAATACAGAAAAGTAATAAAATGGTTGTATTTAAAACTAGCTGACCCGGCGAACTTTGTACCGCCTGAAAGTCGATAAATGTAGATAGCTTTTACTATTAATCCCACGGGAACGTGATAAAAAGTATCCTTTGTCCTTCTCCTGGTTCTTATACCTCCTCACCAATTTTCAGCCAAATCTGTTCAGCCGTTCTTGAGTTATAAATAGTGAAATAGTGTAACTAGTTACCACGACTTTCTTTTAAATATATGTATATAGATAGAAGAAGATATGAAACGATTTCAATTAAACGAAATCTTCCCCGAGTTTTCGTTTGACACGCCACTGAAGTTAAGGTTGTGACTAGATTGTGATATTAGTCGTTTGTTACAGCGCAGTGTGGCGCGGCATGGAGAGCGCAGTGTCGAGCGTGGCAGCCCTCACGATGGACTGCGAAGACATGTTCAAGGAGATCACTAAGAAGCTCTACGGAGAGGAGGTAACACAAGAGTGAAACCCTTACAATATACGTACTTCTTGTCTCAAATACTTCAGAGGAATGGTCCTGCAATTTTACTTACTTAGAAGCGAAGATTCATCTTCTTTGACTTTGATTACCACTGACTAAGACTGTACTGACTTGAAATATTACGCTTGAAAAAAATTTTTAACAAAAAAAAGAACCGACTTCAGTAAAACTAAAAAGCCGAAAATAACCCGTTCAAGTACAGATTACATTTGACTCACCCTTTGAAATCGATCCCAAACCACTCAGTTATTATATTTATATATTAAAGTTTACGTGAGGGTTGGCACCGACTTCAAAGGGTGAGTCAAATGTAATCTGTACTTGAACGGGTTATTTTCGGCTTTTTAGTTTTACTGAAGTCGGTTCTTTTTTTTGTTAAAAATTTTTTTTTTTCGCTTTTTAGTGATTCATATAAAATACTTATGGCGGGGTGATCAGGGAGGTCTTGAAGGCATGCATCTCGTTTGAAATATCTCCTAACTCCTAACTGTTAAGGAGTTGTACCTTCCATCATCAGTTCAGCATGAGAAGATGATGACTACCATATGCAAATACTTAAATAGTTTTAGAAAAAACATTAAAAATATTATGAGTGCCTAAAAATTTCAGGAATTCCTTCGATTCCTCATGGATCTCGTCATCCGATCTTCACCAAAATTTTATGGGACCAACCTTGAGATGTCTATTCATGAACCTAAAAAGAATTTTCCAAATCGACTCATAAATGACGGAGTTATGAGGTAACAAACATTAAAAAAAAAAAAAAAAAAAAAAAAAAAAAAAAACAAACAACCGAACTGAGAACCCCCTCCTTTTTTTGAAGTCGGTTAAAAAATCAGGCCAACTTTGTCAACTTATTCGCAGATCAATTTGACATCGCGTAACTGCTTTAAGTTACCCATTCATTTTTAAGTATACCTTTTTGATTTTATAGTACTTACTCGTAAAACAAATGTAACATAAGTATATCATTATAAAATTCTATTTTTTATTGAATATCAGTTTTCTATGGAGACCGGTCATTATTTTAGGAAAAATCTTAACAGCGCCATGCAGCAACGTAGTGCTGCCATGTACCTCCAGCGCCATCAGTTGGTGAAATGTTCTGTTCTCTCATCACGCTGAAACGGCTGGACGGATTCAACCAATTTAATTTTATTACACGCAAAGAGTATGTAATCACGCATAGTTGGACACCAAAGATAGTTATAGGATACTTTTTACCCGACTATGGTTAAGAAAAAAATACGAGGACGAAGTCACATCACATAAATCACAAATTCCTATACAAAAACTGTCTCAGGAGTCATATGAAATTATAATTTTCGTTAAGAGGCCTTATTCCTTTTAAAATGCTGATTGTTTTACACATTTTCTCTATGATAACACATGTTTCTTAATATATTATTGATGTTACTATCTAGAACAGGGCTATTGGGATATATTGGTATATATTTGAAACCTACAGTTAAAATTTTTCATTGATAACTTTTGTTTCAAAAACTACTAGAAATTGACAAAATTCACGCGGAAAATTCGTTTTTTCACCTTTTTTCATACTACACGCAATGAAAGCATAAAGTAGCTATGTTACTACCTAGAACTCGGGGAAAAGTATTATTCACTTCAAAAAGTTGGTTGAAATTATCACCATATTTGTCATAATGTGAAAAAAATACATTTTAAAAGGAATATGCCTCTTAATTCTCTACACTTCTCCATCTTTTCTTGTGCAACTTGATAAGAGTTTTTATTTTACTTTATAAAAGCTCATAGATTTTTCGTAGGCACTACTTAAGAATTTGTTTATGAAATGTTTTAAACTTTGCCTTTCAAACTACAAGCCCATGGGGCGCCTAACTGTAACCAGACGTTGGTGTGGCAGGCCACGGTGGGCGGCGGCGTCATGGGCGTCGAGTTCCCGGCTGCGGAGCGAGACCTGGAGGAGGAGCTCCGCCCCGAGGAGCACATCACCGCCTGGGGCCTAGCGGCGCTGATGCAGAACGGGTTCCCACCTCCTGGCATTCTGCAGGTAAGTATCTACAGCTTAGACACTTAGTAATTCCTTCAAGTCTATAGGGTAGTCCCATCTTCAGACACTCCGCTCTGAGGAGCACATCACCGCCTGGGGCCTAGCGGCGCTGATGCAGAACGGGTTCCCACCTCCTGGCATTCTGCAGGTAAGTATCTACAGCTTAGACACTTAGTAATTCCTTCAAGTCTATAGGGTAGTCCCATCTTCAGACACTCCGCTCTGAGGAGCACATCACCGCCTGGGGGCTAGCGGCGCTGATGCAGAACGGGTTCCCACCTCCTGGCATTCTGCAGGTAAGTATCTACAGCTTAGACACTTAGTAATTCCTTCAAGTCTATAGGGTAGTCCCATCTTCAGACACTCCGCTCTGAGGAGCACATCACCGCCTGGGGCCTAGCGGCGCTGATGCAGAACGGGTTCCCACCTCCTGGCATTCTGCAGGTAAGTATCTACAGCTTAGACACTTAGTAATTCCTTCAAGTCTATAGGGTAGTCCCATCTTCAGACACTCCGCTCTGAGGAGCACATCACCGCCTGGGGCCTAGCGGCGCTGATGCAGAACGGGTTCCCACCTCCTGGCATTCTGCAGGTAAGTATCTACAGCTTAGACACTTAGTAATTCCTTCAAGTCTATAGGGTAGTCCCATCTTCAGACACTCCGCTCTGAGGAGCACATCACCGCCTGGGGCCTAGCGGCGCTGATGCAGAACGGGTTCCCACCTCCTGGCATTCTGCAGGTAAGTATCTACAGCTTAGACACTTAGTAATTCCTTCAAGTCTATAGGGTAGTCCCATCTTCAGACACTCCGCTCTGAGGAGCACATCACCGCCTGGGGCCTAGCGGCGCTGATGCAGAACGGGTTCCCACCTCCTGGCATTCTGCAGGTAAGTATCTACAGCTTAGACACTTAGTAATTCCTTCAAGTCTATAGGGTAGTCCCATCTTCAGACACTCCGCTCTGAGGAGCACATCACCGCCTGGGGCCTAGCGGCGCTGATGCAGAACGGGTTCCCACCTCCTGGCATTCTGCAGGTAAGTATCTACAGCTTAGACACTTAGTAATTCCTTCAAGTCTATAGGGTAGTCCCATCTTCAGACACTCCGCTCTGAGGAGCACATCACCGCCTGGGGCCTAGCGGCGCTGATGCAGAACGGGTTCCCACCTCCTGGCATTCTGCAGGTAAGTATCTACAGCTTAGACACTTAGTAATTCCTTCAAGTCTATAGGGTAGTCCCATCTTCAGACACTCCGCTCTGAGGAGCACATCACCGCCTGGGGCCTAGCGGCGCTGATGCAGAACGGGTTCCCACCTCCTGGCATTCTGCAGGTAAGTATCTACAGCTTAGACACTTAGTAATTCCTTCAAGTCTATAGGGTAGTCCCATCTTCAGACACTCCGCTCTGAGGAGCACATCACCGCCTGGGGCCTAGCGGCGCTGATGCAGAACGGGTTCCCACCTCCTGGCATTCTGCAGGTAAGTATCTACAGCTTAGACACTTAGTAATTCCTTCAAGTCTATAGGGTAGTCCCATCTTCAGACACTCCGCTCTGAGGAGCACATCACCGCCTGGGGCCTAGCGGCGCTGATGCAGAACGGGTTCCCACCTCCTGGCATTCTGCAGGTAAGTATCTACAGCTTAGACACTTAGTAATTCCTTCAAGTCTATAGGGTAGTCCCATCTTCAGACACTCCGCTCTGAGGAGCACATCACCGCCTGGGGGCTAGCGGCGCTGATGCAGAACGGGTTCCCACCTCCTGGCATTCTGCAGGTAAGTATCTACAGCTTAGACACTTAGTAATTCCTTCAAGTCTATAGGGTAGTCCCATCTTCAGACACTCCGCTCTGAGGAGCACATCACCGCCTGGGGCCTAGCGGCGCTGATGCAGAACGGGTTCCCACCTCCTGGCATTCTGCAGGTAAGTATCTACAGCTTAGACACTTAGTAATTCCTTCAAGTCTATAGGGTAGTCCCATCTTCAGACACTCCGCTCTGAGGAGCACATCACCGCCTGGGGCCTAGCGGCGCTGATGCAGAACGGGTTCCCACCTCCTGGCATTCTGCAGGTAAGTATCTACAGCTTAGACACTTAGTAATTCCTTCAAGTCTATAGGGTAGTCCCATCTTCAGACACTCCGCTCTGAGGAGCACATCACCGCCTGGGGCCTAGCGGCGCTGATGCAGAACGGGTTCCCACCTCCTGGCATTCTGCAGGTAAGTATCTACAGCTTAGACACTTAGTAATTCCTTCAAGTCTATAGGGTAGTCCCATCTTCAGACACTCCGCTCTGAGGAGCACATCACCGCCTGGGGCCTAGCGGCGCTGATGCAGAACGGGTTCCCACCTCCTGGCATTCTGCAGGTAAGTATCTACAGCTTAGACACTTAGTAATTCCTTCAAGTCTATAGGGTAGTCCCATCTTCAGACACTCCGCTCTGAGGAGCACATCACCGCCTGGGGCCTAGCGGCGCTGATGCAGAACGGGTTCCCACCTCCTGGCATTCTGCAGGTAAGTATCTACAGCTTAGACACTTAGTAATTCCTTCAAGTCTATAGGGTAGTCCCATCTTCAGACACTCCGCTCTGAGGAGCACATCACCGCCTGGGGCCTAGCGGCGCTGATGCAGAACGGGTTCCCACCTCCTGGCATTCTGCAGGTAAGTATCTACAGCTTAGACACTTAGTAATTCCTTCAAGTCTATAGGGTAGTCGCATCTTCAGACACTCCGCTCTGAGGAGCACATCACCGCCTGGGGGCTAGCGGCGCTGATGCTGAGTTACCAGTTCCCACCTCCTGGAATTCTGTAAGGAAGTGCCTACTACTTCGAGACTTGGTAACTCCTTCAAGAGTAAAGGGTAGTCCCATCTTCTGAAACTCCGCTCTGAGGAACATATCACTGCTTGCGGGTTAATGGGTTAACCTCCTGGTATTCTCCAAGTATTTCTTTAACTATTCTGTGGGTCCCTGAAGTGATGAGGATAATGACAGTATCTAGTGCCTTTTGTCTTGCGCCAAACCTGAAGGGCTTATGGAATGGGCACCAGCAACCAGCAGGTCTGGACCTGCTGGTTACTGAAACTGAAACTTACTACTGGTAGTAAGTTTTTGTGTCCATTGGGACTTATCCCATTTATTCTCCTTGAAGACACACACACATGAGGAACATTACGTTCCAAAGGGAAAATAGGTCAAAACATGCAAGGAGCGCATCCAATGGCACACACTGAACTGATTGCTAAATCTGTATTATCTATATTAATAAGATCGTTGATAGACCTCACCACAACTAAATAGTCATCAATTTTTTTTGCACCTGTTTGTCCTCAGGCAAACTTCACCCCCCGCATCGACCCGGCCGCCGAGGACCGCTGGACGGCGGCCGACGAGCCCCTCGCGTGGGCACATTCCCGAGTGGCTTCCTACAACCCCGCCCAGCGGCTCTTCAAGTGCACCGACTGCGAGTGCGTTGGATTTCTGGCGCGAGTGGCTGAGCACTGGCTCGGCACCCACTCGCATGCTAGAGTGTTCCACTGCCCGTTGGCTCAGGTACACACATTGATTTCAATTCAAAACTCGGCTGTTGGGAACCGCTGGACGTTGTCAAAGGTACCCCTCTTTTGGGCCTCTTCTGGGTACCTTCTGGGACTATCCTCTGGTTTGCCACAACAGCTGGCAACCATTGTGTTAGTGTAAGTTTTAAATATTTCATCCTCAAGATAATTATCAAAAATTTAGATAACTAAAGCCGAGACTTATGATACTTATAACTTGAATATTTTTTGTAACATTACGTCAACACAATACCTTAATGGCGTGCGAGGCGCCATCACCTACCCCCACCGCCATGTTATCATTATTATACATTTTATTCCACAGTGTGGCTTCGCAAGTGGATGGGCGCGCGCAGTGAGACAACACCTTGCGCGCGACCACCATTCGGACCCTGCCGCTGCTGATCAACTACTTCGCGAGAACCCTGCCCTGGACGATGTCACACGCTACCTGCAGAGACTCAAAACTAAGGTAACATCATCCTAATATTGTTATTAAGCCTTCGTCACACCAATGAGCTCACTGTCAGTTCAATTGCCAACAGACGAGGTTAAACTCAATTATTTTTCTAAAAGAAAGTCTCGCTGCAGGTGGAAAACCAGCGCAACGAGCGTCGAACTAACCCCGTGGCGGCGGTAGTGGAGGCGCCGGCGCCGGCGCCGGTGCCGGAGCCCGCGCCGGAGCCCGGCAAGCGCTACGCGTGCCCCGCCTGCCCCTACGCCACCGACCGCCGGGACCTCTTCACGCGCCACGAGAACATCCACCGCGATGAAAAACCGTTCCACTGCTACTTGTGTCAGAAGCAGTTCAACCGAGCCGACCACGTCAAGAAACACTTCCTCCGCATGCACAGAGACCAGCCTTACGACCTGAACAGGATAAGACGGCCGACGGGAAAGCAGCAGCCGGCTCCGACGACGACCCACCATTATTATACCAACACCAAACCCCCGGCTGAACCGCCACCCGCCCAGGAATACCGAGCGCCGGTGAAGATCGAACGAGCACCACTGGCGAAGGCCGAGACGCCTGCGACGATTCCTCAACCTAAAACAGTAGTGAATACGACTCAACCGGTCGCTAGTCCGGCGGGAGCGACCGCCGGAGTCAGGCGCAAGGGAGAGAGACGATACGCGTGTTGCTATTGTACCTGGTCAGGGGTGGACAACTGGTGTCTCAAGCGGCACCTCAACACGCACTTGAAGCCGTTCGCCTGTGCGCTGTGCGAGTACAAAGCGGCGAGGGCGGAAAGGTTGGCGACACATGTGCACAAAGTGCACAATAAGAAGGCTTGTGCGAAGTGCCCATTCTTGGCGGACGACCAGCACCAGTTGGCGCATCATTTGAGAGAAGCCCAGTGAGTATAATACTATGTTAAAATTTTATTTATGACAGTAGATATAGAACATTTCACACAATACGCACTGAAATATCTTCCTAGGTATGCAAAATTAACTAAGCTACGTGGCTGTAGTTACATCGTTACAATTGCATCTTTGTTTACACAATTTCATATCTTTAAAAAAAACGACGTTGAGGACAACGTTTCATTTGAGCAATTATTTACAAAATCTTATAAATTATGCCGTAGGTATCTGTGAGGTGATTCTGTGAGCTGTATCGCCTCGCGAGTCAGTTCCGAAATCGGTGAAACATGATCTTTTTTGCGTTTTAAAAAACCTGCAAACAGCAAACCTGCTCACAAAGTTTCACGAGAATCGGTTGATAACTGCGACCTAGCCTAGGCGAAAAAGTTCTGCCTCTACCCAAGCTGAAACCTAGACGCTTTGCTCGCTTCTCTCGCTCGGTCAACGAGTATGCATTCAGAAGAGTGGAGTATATCTTCACTCGACAAGAATGCAGACTGTCATTACTATTTGATTTGTCTTGTTGTTAGAAGTCCTTGATCCTTGTATTTCGACCCAACCCTAAGGCACAACACAGATAGGTACAGAAATCAATCTACATACAAGCGCGCTCGAGCAAACGCACACATAGACATTGCTCACGGAAACGTCAAGCGGATGGCACTCGCGCTCGCACTGGTCTGAACTGGTCCGAGATATCGTGTCCGGAAGCAATGTCTATGTGTGCGTTTGCTCGAGCGCGATTGTATGTAGAAAATGATTTCTGTACCTATCTGTTTTATGCCTTAGGTTACTTTCGAAGTATGTGTGTGTGTTTAGTTTACAAATAGTAATAAAACGTATGAAATGTGCAGCCACATCGAGAGCCGCAACCTGAAGGTGCCGTCCGGCGTGCGCAGCTTCCCGGCGCCGGCGCCCGCGGAGGAGGCCGCGGCGCCCGGCCGCCGCCGCGAGCAGCGCGCCGCCGGCGCCGCCAGACTCTTCGGCTACCTGGAAGCCTCCGGTACGTACAGCTGCCGGCAAACTTTTTGAGCATAACCTTGACTGCGCAGTAGCCGTACAAATGTACATAAGCAGATCCGCATCCGGGGGGCATCCAAACATTATACATCTTCCAAAGAATCGGAGTACTTTTATTTTGTAGTATTTCTGTAGACCGCACTTTTTTTACATATTGGTACAACATGGTGTAGAGCTACTTCGCCTGTAGGTACCTAAGCTAAAAGGGGAACACAAGTCGTAATGTCAACTGCAAGAAACCAACGGTACCCTGTCAGTTGGCACTGTTATCCGCCTCTGCAGTAATACGACTGCATTACGACCGTGCAGCCAGCTTGCAGTCATTATGCGGTTGACAAGACTGCACGGCAATTGCAGTTTTGATTTAGTTATAACAACTGCAGAAAAACTGCACTCGAACTGCCATTTTGCAGTTCAAATGCTGTCCGTCTTGCCCTTATTGCACATTTCAAGTTCAATAATACTAATATGTTCTCCTCGTTCCCAGACAACTCCGGCGACGAGTACGAAGCCCCCATCCAGGAGTACGAGGCGGGCGCGCCGGCGGCGGCCGCGCCGCACTACGCGCGCGACAAGGAGAACGCCGCGCCGCTGCACCACGCCCTGCACGACCACTGCCTGCGATACTAGCACACAGATTATATCATTGTATTATACACACGTTTCATGTGGAGTTTCATTCATGTCCACCTGGTCCCTACCTACCTGTCACATAGTTTCGTTGTGACCAAAATTGCAGCTCTAGCACAATTAGGGCTTCCAATCACGGGGTTGGACGCTTTAAGCACAACGTCACAAGCGACTTTTTCTCGAGCGAGATATAATATAACCGATCTCTTTCTGTACAGTACCTACTGTGAGAGAGTGACGAGTGATCCTATGTCGCGACAAGAGTCGCGGAGCAGTGGTGCTAGACTAGTTGATAAATTATTATCAGACGCCACATTCAGGCTGTACGTAAAACACAATAAGGATAACTTGCATCACTTGGCTGCATCTCCAGTTGCTGTTAACATCGCCTATAGATGACTATAGGCGCTGTTAACAGTTTCCAATGCTTTGCGAAGTGGTGGAGATATGTCGCCACCAACTTGTTAAATTCGCCAGTTATCCAGGAGTACCCGGTCACTCCGGGCAGGTGCGGCCGGCAAGTCCCGCCCCCTGCCAATTACTGACATTCGGATGCAGCCATATAAGGCTTCCGGCTTCACAAGTAAGAAAAAAAAAAAAAAAAAAAGGAGTACCCGGTGGGCGCCCCGGCGGCGGCGGGTACCTGTCCTTTCGTCGTGACCAATCCTGCGGCTCTAACACAACTAGGGCTACCAATCCCACGCTTATTTTTATGGGCAATCCGGAATCCCGTTTTTTTTTCTCTTTATTTTAGCAGTTATTTCGCTAGTGCGAATATGCCACTCCATAAAACAACAACATAACAATACATTTCAGAATCTTAATGTAAACATCCAGGCATCTAGTGAGGTAATCTACGTATCCTTAATTACACATTTAACTTAGGGCTAGAGGAGATATCCCAGTATTGCCTATACAAATAATCCCAAGATTGGAAGCCTTAAGCACAACTGTGACAAGAAACTCTTTCTCGCGCGAGATATACTACCGATCTCTTTCTGTACAGTGCTGTGGGAGAGTGACGAGTAATGCTATGCCACGCGATAAGAGTCGCGAAGCATAGTTGTGCTAAACTAGTAAGTTTTTATCAGACCGCCACATACAGGCTGAACCTAAAACACAATAAAGATAAGTAGCATCACTTGGCTGCATCTCTAGGCGCTGCACTCATCTATAGGCGCTCGCTTAGTAATCGGGCGATAATCTCACTGTTCGTCCTATTAAGAGTTTCAAATGCTTTAATACGTAGTGGAGATATGTCATCGCCAAATTGTTAAATTAGCCAGTTAAAAAGGTCGTATTTTGTAATTAAATGGCTAGGACGTTTATTGAACGCCGGAATTCAATTGAATGTATAGGCATATCGTTAAGTTATGCTATTTGAGTTGCAATTCTTAAAGCTAGTCGATAAAGCCCCTTTGCGCGGGCTTCTACTTCCACTCCTAGTATAATATGAGAGTGAGATAGCAATACCGGCAGTTGATCAACGTACTATCCATTTCACTGACTGGCTAATTCAACCAGGCGATACTCGTTGAAACTTGTCGTTGTATGGTAATCGAATAAATTCGCAATGGGTTTAACCTCTCGTATGTGTCTGATAGAGGGATCCTAACCTAATTAAGGCCGGCTTTTTGTATTTTTTTTACGGACACTTTTTTTACTCATTGCAGCTCAAATGAGGCTAATCTCGCGTTTTTTTTATGTCACATTACGAAAGTTCAACCTTTTGGTGCTCAGCCCCCACTGACAGCAAACTGTTGCTCAGACGCCAGCCATGAAACCAGCCGTAACGCGACGTTAAATGACGTCGTAGCCTTGCCCTAAAAGGTAGGTCTTTTAAATTGTCGGCCACAGGAGTCTGTGGCATAAGAAACAGTGTTACTTGATGGCGATAATTCTCCTTCATTCGCTACGGCGTAACTAAAAGAATTCCCTACATACTCAATAGTTTGCCCGAGAATATCCGACATGAGCCAAATAAGTCCAAATTAAAAAAATGCTTAAAAAAGCATCTGTTACAGACACTTGAGTGATAAAGTTGTGTATTCAAAGTGTCACTGAAGTGTTTAGCAATAAGAAAACTTTGTTGAAATTATTATATAGAGACTCACACCTGCAGACAAACTGTACAAACAGTTTTGCAGGGAACTGTATATATTTAAGTTGTATACTTTAATTAATAAACAACAATAAACTAATAACTTATGTAAGGAGTCTGACCAGCATGTTGCCAAATTATAATGTATCATGTTACCAAGCTATATCTATCTATCTTAGAGGGCTGGTCAGCTGAAGGATGAAGGCATCTCATCAATGAAGACAGGGTTTGTAATACCTCGGGGTTTTCGGTGCACGATGATTTAACAGTAGGCTACAGTTGGCGTCAAATAATCTGTGCACCATAAACCCCGAGTATGTAATAATAATACAAGATTACGCGGGTAATACTGGTTTATTGTGTACGAGGTTACAGAGGTACAGATTCGATACAATATATCACAGACGACGGCCGCCGCTCTTCATTAGCTCATCCTCACAATTTCACCTCAACCACAGCAACTACCTCAATCTCGCCATTTCTCTTTCATCAGCTCAACAATTCGCTCAGAATTTCACAATTTTCATAACCTCATCTGACCTTTCAGTTTCATCTATCCTTACCTCAATTTGACAATTTCATCCCCGATTTCTACAATATGTAGTGTATAGTTTGGCGTCAAATGGGGCAGCCGACCGTTATTGTTTTATTTATAGGCCTAATTTAGAATGTGACCGTGCCGGCCTTATTCGTATTTAAACGCATAGGCGTTTTTCTAAGTTACGTTAAAAGTCAAACGTTTCTTCTCTTCTATAGCACTCAAATAATAAAATAAAAAATACAGGACATTCTAAAATACGTTTTACGAGTACGTGCGACATAAATAAGTTATGTCATGTCTCAAAGTTATATATTTTAAAACATATAAAGAAAAAACGAGACAAGTTTAATTTCTTATAAAATGAAAAGGATAAAGTAAATTAATAGCTCCATTAAAACAGCACGAATGGTCGGACAACAAACCCCGATATTATGTTTGATACTCCATAACAGATGTACCATATGCCGGTATTAATTATTCAATTATGAAATCATAAAAAACTGCCTACCTCCAAACCTACTCTCCAGCGATTACCGTATACCTTATGTTGATACATTTTGCAATTTGTGGCAAACGGTAGACCCGTAATTGGCAATCCTTAAAATCTATCATTGATTTGATAAATTCTATGACGGTACGGTACTCTCCCTAGAGTGGAGGGTAAAAGAGAGAAGCGGAATCTTCCTATAACCAAGTCTCCGCTGAAAAGGTGTTAAATTGGCGACAGAGTTTGTTATAATTTTTTTAATAAAACTGAATTATCCGTTTTTATGCGTATACTTAAAGAAACCAAGTAGGAATTACTCTGGTCACCTGAAATACTAAAACTTTCAATTCGACACTCCATTTAAAAATGATTTTTTTATATATTTTCATGCTAATATAGCGCTATTGCGGACGGCATTGGAACTATCATTTATTGCTTACCACTGGACACTCTTTCAATCTCCTGTGAAAGATTCCGGTCCTCCCTTATACGCTTCATACTCAGGGGTTGGTTCATTATATGCCTAGGGTCCGCCACATAAGGCAACATGTTGCTAAAATTATTGTACCGTTCTTTATATACTTTGTTTTAAACTACCGCCTCAATACCTTACTAGACACCATAAACACTTAAATTTAAATAAAATCTACTGCCATCGGCTGCCGCATTCAAGTAAACCGCATATAAAAATAATGATATATAAAATAGTTATGTCGATATAAATATGAACTAATTTCCCACGTACGAGCAGCGACCGACTAACCCGAAGGCTGGATATAAGAAATAACTACCTCGTGGTCTGAGAATGAAGGGATTCAACTGAGAACTTGAGAAGTTTATTATCAAAGGCAAAATGTTTGGAGTTTTTTCTAGCTCTTTTTGACTCCGGACCAAATCATTGAGAGAATCGCTGAAATCAACTTTTTGAAGTAAATACGTTGAAGTTCACAGATGTCAGATATGATATTGCCTGAATATCAACTCTTTTGGTCATCATCATCCTCCTAGCCTTTGTCCCTTTTGTAGAGAATGAATTCTCAATCGGGGTCGGCTACCTAAATCATATCAACTCTTTTGGTCGTACGATTCAAATTAAAAGTCGTTGGAATTTTTCAATTCTCAGATCACGATATTAGGACGATTAAAATGGTCAAATACATTAGTTTCCATTGCAAAAAAAAGAAACAAAACATTTTTCGGGCAGGGTTCGAACGCGCGTTTCTAACGGCTTTCCGGAACAACACGGGCGTCTTACCTATTGGAACACCGAACCGAAGCGCGAGCCATTGCTTCAACCAATTGCTTAATTTCTTACATGCCTTAGGTTGGGTATTAATTAAATTCATCTGATTACCCAGCTGAAGTGGCACGGCCATGTTGGCCGCAGAATAGTAAGTAAGTGCAAATTATGTTAATGCAATTATACAATACTAGCAAATCAATGCAAAAGTTGCAGATATTATGTTATCACTCCGAGGATAGATATGCTGTGTATCACATCAGTACCCTTACCACGTGACCGTACTCGCTAGCGACCGCGTAAAAGATTTGTATGGAGAATAGGACAGCGCATCTAGCGGTCACTTTGTAGAACTACAATTCTTCATACAAATCGTTTACGCAGTCGCTAGCGAGTACACTCACTGTAAACTCATGCTGAATAAATGTTTACGGGGTTATAAGATATAACTGATATTACGGTATTTCGAATCCAGGGCTGGGTTCTGTTTTTGTTTTGACCATTTTACTAATCCATAAGCGTGAGGACCGCTAGTTCGAATAAAACTTATCCTAAAAGACAGTGAGTACATGAGATGAGCACACAAAAATACATCCATCCATACAAATTTGACAACTATCGATAATAACGTTGTCCATACAATAATTATTAAAATAGCAATACATTTATACCTAGATTCTGAACTCGCATACAAGTCGAATTATTATGTCAATACAGTCTAGAAAAATAATTATGATTAAAACGCTGATCTCTTAATACTGGGTCATCAAATGTAAATAGCATCATTTGGGTCATTCCATCACATTCTAACATTCTACCAAGTATTTGTGACACGATAGTTAAAATTTAAAAACGCCTTAATTGGCCTAAATTAAGTAATTCATATTTTAAGCACGTGTGATTCACCTTTACATTTAAAAAGAGACGCTGCTATATTAACAGCATAAGTGCGTCCCTCTCGCACTAGCCAAGAGACGTTTTTCAGTTATTGACCCAGCACAAACGCCAGCGGTAAGACATCGCAACAAACGTTCTTACGTTTTCCGGACGCATTCCATAAGACCGAGTTTTTGGTCGTCGATTGAAGTCTCAATTTTTTGCAGACGATTGCACCATTGGAAAAATTGTTAATTACAAAATATAGAAGGGATTTGAGAATGTTAATAAGGTATATATGAGCAAGAGTTTGAGCACAAACTTACAATTCATTGTAACTTATTGTCAGAAGAATCTGTACATTAATGCACACCTTAAAATAAAGACACTTATTGGGGCTTACGCCCTAACTTGGCTAAACAGTTTTACAAATGGTACAGATGTAGTGAATAATATAAAAAAGCTTTCCATCACATTTTTTCGGGTGGGCTCTTTAATATTTCCATCTCAACTTTTTCACCGAAGTTGATAGTGAAAACATGCTAAAACGAACTTTGCCGACAAAAAACGATGGAAAAACATTATCCCCTATATCTGTACTTACGTGTTTGTTGTTTGTAAACATCAATCGCAGGGTATGAAGTAACTACAGGTGCAATCGTCTTGTCAATGTTAAACACGATTCCCATCTGACCGCATCGATTGGACTTAGCAATGACTAGCAATTTGCTGATAGTGCCTTGACAATTTCCAAATTCAGAAATCAACTCTTGTTAAATCTCTTAAAATTGGCCTTTATTTAAAAACATCAGGGTTTCCGTAATATAATAACGCTTCTATCATACTATGTTGGTTATTAACGGCTGATTACGATTGTCAATTTCAAAATGTATTTTTTTTATAATACATTTTGTATTTTTCTGATTTCGGATGTCGATGTCGTCGAGTGTGGTCGATACCACAGGCTGTTAGTCATCACTAAGTTAACGTCGATGCATAAGTCACTTAAGTGGCCTCATCAGGCGGCGGCTGCGATATCGCATGTTGTGGATGCGGCGTGTATCGACGCTGGAGCGTTGTCGGTTTAGCCATTAACGCCGACTTGAGCAAGCCGCCGGTTAAGGTGTTGGCGTCATTGCAGCGACGCGCGTAGACGTATGGAAAACACTTAACTAAGTGGTTTCATCAGGCGGCGGTTGGGGTCTGGCGTGTTGTGGATGCGGCGTCGGTCGGCGTAGCAACGCCGGTTTAGCTGCAAGCGCCGGTTTGAGCGAGCCGCCAGTCAACGTGAGGTCGGCGAACTTGGCGGCGACGCGCGCCGTGTTCCGCGCGGGGACGGGGCTGTCGGGGGCCGCGGAGGCGGAAGGAGACGCTTCTGGTTCGGGCTTCTTGTCTTCGGTATCGGCGTCGGGGACTGGGTTGATTGTGCTGCTGTCCGATGATGATGGTCTGGAAGAGATTTCTTTTTGGTCAAAACGGCGTAAGTAATATCGAATCAGTCAGTCATTAATAATTTAAGTAATTTATGTAAATGTCAACCTCTATAGTTAATTCATCCATTCCTTCTTTTCGATTATAAATTCAACCCAATGCTTTCTACCTTATCTTACCGAATAATTTGAATGTCTTTATTCGTTTCGTATCATGAATGTGACATGTATGTATGTATTGTTTTTCTAACAGTTTAATCAAAGGGGTTGAAACGTAAAGGGACATCATATAACTTGACGGTACAACCCTAAATTAGTTCTTAACTAAATTAGATATCGTCGGCGTTATGAACTAGCTAGGGCGTTAAACACTAACACTGTGTGTTGTAATAGTCACTTGTATGCGGGACGCTTTTTAAACAGTCGGTGGCGTAGTCGAGCGGCGCGCTGGGTTCTGCCGCCCACGCCGTAAGGTCCAGCACTAGGCCCGTCGCTGCTGGTGTATAAATAATTTACTCACTTGTGCGCCGGCCTTTTCTTTAAAGTATCGCGGTTATGCGCGAAGGTGTCGGCGGCGTCCACGGGCGGCGCGCCGGGCTCAGGCGGCCGCGCCGGAAGGTCCAGGACTAGGTCCGGAGTCGCTTCTGCCAGTCTGCTGTAAATTCATCATATTACTTATGACCAGATTATAGAATAAGATTAAAAATTTATTCACGTCGGTTATTCGATTTAATTAAATATGTATATTTCTTTGCCACCCCTAAACTACGCCATTAAGGGCCTTATCACACTTGCGATTTGCGAGCGTATTTTCTATACAAATAAGCGACGCGGCGAACACGCTGCGCGATCACCTTCATACAAAATACGCTCGCAAATCGCAAGTGTGATAAGGCCCTAACGATGATATACAAACAATACCAATATCTGTTTCATTTTATTGTACACTATTATATATATTTGAAATATTCCGACAAAGCAGGCTTCACATCACAACAGCATATGATGGACAGACGTCAGCGGCCACAAACACTTTTTTTTTTTTTTGTAGCAGTGCAGGAATGCGGTGAATTAAGACAGTCTAGTCATAATGACGAGCAAAGAAGACCCAAGATTCGGATCAGGTCACGATTTGTTTAGTTTGGCTGCGAATATTGATTGTTAGCGTCTGAATCGTCTGATAGTTTTTGAGACGCCGGACATCGCGTCCAGCTCCAGACTAGTATTGTGCCGTTTCCAAAAATGTCCGGAAACTTACCGCATTTCGCATACAAAATGAGGAAAGTAGCACTTTATACTCTCGCGGTTTGTACACGTAATTAAAACCTATTGAACCGGGTCTATCGCGTTGACGTTTCAACACGGTGCCAGTACGTCTGAGACCAGGGCACGTGAAACCGTGTTGAAACGTCAGGCAATGAAGGTAAATCAAAAATATCGCGGTAGACCCAGTTCAATAAGTTTTCATTCAAATGAGTTTCAGGAAATTTTCAGAAATGGCACATCTCTAGTCCAGACTACATAGGTCATACGATAATGTTATTATTATGCGTTGCAATAGCTCGTTATTATGTTAGCACTTACCGGCACTGCGCGGAGGTGGAGGGGGCGGGGGCGGCGGGGGACGGCTCGCGGACCTGACGTCACAAGTTACAACTTCACTCCCAGTCCACATACAAAGGATTACAGACCACGAGCAGACAGAACGGATTCGAGTTTTATACCTATCTCTCTTGCACTTATGCGAGATTTGAACTTGTCCGATTTCACACAAACCCGAATCAAAATCTAAGAGCTCTCGGACTGTACATAAAAAGGTAATGAGGGGGAAGTCGTCCGCACCCGCTCCGCGATCGTTATAGGCGACATCTAACAGTAAGTGAAGGGTATAGGGGAAGAGCAATATCCATCAATACCTATCACTTTTAATTTATCATAGCTGTACCGTCAGCTGTGGTCATGAAAAAGTCAGAAACTTCTCTTCAATATAATCATTCAGCTTTAAAGTACTTATTTTACTTTAGATTGTTTTTCATTTAGATATAAGTTGACATTAAAATCAAATAAAAAAGAGACTATCTAGTGTATTTTTTATTACACGTTCCTTCCCTGTACCTTTCAAATAATTGTGTGTATCACCACGTAAGTGTGTGTATCTGAAGTCTGAATTGAACTGGTCTGCTGTTTTGGGTGGAAGGTGTCGACGGGCGGAGCGAGTGTTAAAGCTTACTTCAGAGACGCCAACTTGCGTGGTGTAAATTGAAGTTTATGTGTAGACTCGGTAATTTATAAACTCGACACCAACTTGCGATGTCAATAACTGTATTAAACGGTAGGACAAAACCAACAAATTATAACGTACACGTACACTCCATAGTATCACTATCGCACAGATGATACTATTATCACACACGTACATTTTTTCCATTTCATTCCCTATAGATAGGTGAACTTCATACGTACGGATATTTAGATATTTTAAAAACTAGCTAATTAAGTTAATCACCTTATTAAGATGGAAACATGCCCAAAGGCACTACTACTATACTATGTATGTATGCCCTGCTTAGATTGTAGTGGATCGCATTCAATTTTTCTTTCTTAAAGTACCTTAGTGTCATTATTTATAAAAATATGGTATTTCCACATAAAAAATAGAATCGATAAAAAAAGATTCTATAAAAATATTTAAATACTATGTAAGTTAATAATTTCTCGATATTTTGCCTAATAAATCTATTTTGAACTAGCGTTATTAGTAAACACCTGAACTAAGCTAAACCAATTTCAAAAAGTCTGTTTAAATAAAAAGGTTTTATTTTAATTGTATTCACCAAATAATATAAATTCGCTGTTATTAAATAAATGATCAAAGATTTAGTTTCTACAAATATCTCATATAATACTACCACCACAGAAGCAAACGAACACAACACATGACAAAGCGGATGCGAAGCGACAAAATAAAACACACACATGCAAGAATCAGTTTATTCAATAAAGCACCGTCGAATATACACATAACATAGGTTTATATAACAAGCTTGCTCAGTCTTATATAGGCAACAACACATAAATATTGGTTAATTCCATTAAAAGGTACTTTAAAGATGCGATTTTAATTTCATTTCCAATACGCATTCGTTTTTGTACTGTTATAATATAAAATCCTCCGCTCGATTAATTAAGTCCACTTGGTCAAGGAAAATAACCCTGTTTTTTATTATGACAATCAGTAGCTTAGGATATGAATAGTATAATTATATACAATTTTATTGTTACGATCAGAATGCCTTGGTCAGCTCAGTTTTGCCTGCGCCATCCTGGTTATAATTTTTTTATAAAATAAACATTGGCTCCCTTTTATTACTTACATGTTGTCAGGAAAATAAAACATGAGCCTAACAGTACATACTGTAAAAAATCATAAGATCAGAAGTGGGATATACAAAACGTGCTACTTATTGATTTTAAATGAGGACCATAATATTTAAAGTACCTTATAATGTTGATATACGTATAATATACCGATACACAGCTCACAACCAAACCAACACAAAAATAAAGTATGTATGACAACATAATTTAGATTATTTTTAATGAAATTGAAACCTTTCACCATTTTAATTTAGTCGGGCAAACTAAAAAGTGCCATGAAACTTGTATATCGTTGGATCATGTTACTTTTTAATTGCATAGAAGTATAATGACTATGATTCATGAATTATTTTCGTATGTACAAAACAAAAGAGCAAGAAACAAACTCTTTAGTTGATGATACTAATCCAGTGATACTTATATAATTGATTATTACATTAGTACTAATTAAAATTGATGATACGGCAAAAATAAAATGCATGAAACGAACTAAAAAATATCGTAATAACCAGTGTCTTGTCACATGAGCGATGTGACATTTTCATTAACCGATAAAGTAAAAAAGTTATATCAATAACCGATATATTTAAAGCGTAGATAAATCTAAACCTATTGGCGTTTTGGCATACTCGAATATAAAACATACAATCAGGCAACTCTCATCTAGTTATAAAATTATTTAAAATATCCTAAAGAGATTCATTTGATCAACAACTTTCTTCATAACACAGTTCGTAAATAATAAATATTGTAACGTTTTCATTTATAATTATAACTAACACGTATGCGAATTATGAAAGTCATTTTGTAAGTTGATGACCAAATCTGTACTGGCAGAAAGTAAAAGTATTTTGCAATCACACAATTATTTATGAACACAACACTACACACATGCAGAAGCTTAGTGTCATATTTAAGCGAAAGATACCTCGACTTTTTCTACAGATTGCACTCTAATGATACTTAAATCTTTAATATCAAATGATATAAAACTTTGAATCAGTAGTAAACTAGTTCAAAGGCAATTAAACCAGGGACGTCTGTGAAGACAATAATACTCTAAGGTGTCTAAGAGTAAGCTACATTTATTTTGTACGCCTTATGCTTATGAAATAGGTTAACTTGTAAGAAAACATCTACCTTCTGAAATCTTACACAAAATATTAGTTTTGAGATCGTGTTTAAAGACCTAGGTATTTCTATTAATGGATTTTACCTACTAAAGGTTTGTGTTTAATTCTAATATTTTTCCTAGTCCGCTGACTAAGTACAGTAATATTAAATACAGTAAGATTAAATATACTAACCTTAATCGCTATTAAGGTTAGTATATTTAATATTACTGTATTAATATAAAATTATCTTCCGCTAAATATGACACTATCTTCAATTATCTAAAGCCTTGGCCAATATTACAAACGTATAAAATAATGTTTAAAGTTAAAATACCGTAAATGCAAAGCAAATCTCAATAATCACAAAGTGAAGTCGGAGGAAACAAGATGAACATGTTACCTATGTTTTCTTCCAACTTGTCCTATTTTAATATAAAAGTAAAAAACCTACTATGCATCGTTTATTCACTATATTGGCAATTTAAAGCTAAGATATATTTAAGCGTTTATTCTAAGCTAATGTAACTTTTGTCTCATACTTACCTCATACTAAGCTAATGTTTCTTCTAACCTCAAATTCGTATAATAAAATGCGTCTACGTCAGAAAATAACTCAACAGAAAAAGGAATTAATTTGTATTTTCTGCAATCTATTTCAATTTCAAATAGTTTCCACAATTTCAGTTTGTATTTCGAGTTATTCCAGGCAAGCACGGAAATATGCTCCAGCCAGAATCAAATATTAAAAATCATACAATAGTTGCAACGAATATAAAATAGAAAATAGGGTCAAAAATCAATTTATATTATTTAAATCTAATTACAAACGTATTAAAGTCATAAGTAGTATCTTGTTCAGCTCAGTCAAGCACATTAATATATTATTTAGATCGATGTGGAATAATTCTCAATAGTTGATCCTATTTTCCAGTTATGGTCATAACGAATTTGGGAAGAAATTTGAGCGTAGCATCCACAAATATACATAGATAGACTACTAAAACCCGTAGTCGGGAAAAACCCATTAGTATTAATTGCAAACCTCAAATAAATTACACTTTCTGTTCTCAGTCCATTATGAGGTATAAATAAAGTTGGATTTGTTTTATAACAACTGCATCACTACATATTATTCCCAAATTTGTTGCGACTCCGCAGGTAATCTACATCGAATTGGTGTGTATGTCTGTGTGTCTACACAGCCGTTTCGAGCGGTACCTGTGACGCGGGCACCGACTGCCGCCGCCCCAGGCTCGCGGATCTGTCAACAAACATACATCATTTAAACATTTCACCATCTCAATCTAATCTAACCGATTACGACTTTCGTTAAGACAAATTCAACGCGTTTTACTGCAGTCTACTACGTGGGAACCGAATCCACGCCTCTGTTATACCGGAACAGCGTCCTCAATCCTTTAGACCATCAAACCGCTTGTACTTCGCGTCGAATGTTTCATATTTAGCATAACTGGGGGTAACGCCATGTATTTCGGAATTTTAGTGATACTAATTTATTTTACTGGCAAGGATACATTTTTGGTAACTGATGTAAACAAAGAGGAAACAGGACTAAATATTCCGCTCAAGTTAAATTCGTAATAAGCCAAGACTATCCACAGTGAAGAAGGTCGAGTTGTGTTTTTTCAAGTTTTGTATTTATGTCTCAAGAAGAACGAAGGATTGAGCATTCCGGTAAACAGTGTCATGAGTTTGGTTGACGACAAATCCTTGACAAATCGCTACTGACCTTTAATAATGCAAATATATGACATAGCACATTATTGCCATATGAAAGCTGTTTGTAGCGCCACTATTCCTGAACAAGACCGACACTCTCTCACAAAACTAAAGTAGGGAGTTTTAAATTAGTATTGCCCTTACCTCCTTTCGATAGAATCTCTATCCCTTTCGCGCCATTCACCATTTTCACCGTCGTCGCTTATTTCATCTGTCAACAAAAATGTTAATTTAACAAATGTGCCAATGCATTCAATTAATATTTAGGTATTTTTTTAATAATTTGATTATTTCGACCATCTAATTTTATAAATATTATTATTAAACAGTTCTATCGATAAATTGAGGTATGTATTCCCTCAGAAAAGAAAGAATCTAAAAATCTTCTATTCAGATCTACATCCTAACATGTACACATGGTGTATCTATAAAAATATTAGCATAGTTGCATACGATATAATATTTGGATGAGTGCATTTAATTCATCGTTTCTAAATGTTGATTCCTGGTGTTAATTCGCGAGTTAGCGATCTATTATTTATTTATTTATTGATACAAAATCCACAGCACAAATTACAATATTTTTTGAAACAGATACATATTTGATACATATTAGCTAGCAATTAACTACTCACAAAAAAACACACAATTTCGTGAGTGATTACATTGTGAAAGTTGCTCAGTGTGGCCCGTCCGATCACACCTATAACTCCTGCTCATAACTCCTGTCTCCTGCTCATGAATCTTACTAGTACTTATATAAGTTTTTGTATATCTTCGTTTATTAATAAAATAACACAAGTAATGTCAAACTACTATGGGGTTTAAATCCAGCCTTAGTGTTTTATTACTGTCACGTGAAAGCGCCATAAAATGAGCTCTAGGAGCGCTAAGCCAATTTGTGTGAGTTTGTCCGATATGTCATCCGACATTACTATCCGAGAGTAAGCGTTACCGTTGGCCCTGCACTCTGTCGTCGTATATATACTACGCACCGTCGTCGTTGTCGTCGTCGTCGTCGTAAAGCGACAGGTCGTCGTTGACGTCCGGCTCGTCGGCCGCGTCGACGTCGTCCGACCCCGCGGCTACACTCTCGCCTTCTTCCGCTACGCTCTCGTCTAGATCGCTACGAAAACAAAGAACAATTCAATATTTTATTCGAAGCTATATTCAGTACCTAAATTTTAGCATTCCTTTAGGACCGAACTTTTTTCTTATATTGCCTCAACATAGTGGCTCCACTTCGCCTGATGGTAAGCAAAAAGGGGAGCCCAAGTTGCAATGGCAACTGACAAGAAACCAACGGTGCCTTGTCAGTTGACACTGCCATGCTGGCCCGAGAGATGCCTCTTCACGCTTCGTTTGAAAGGTACCGTGTTGTAAGAAGGAGGAAACACATGTGCCGACAAAGAGAACTGAGATTCGGTCAAATTAAAGGCACAGTTTCACTGGTCGATGGGGCCCGCATGCGTGTGGGACGTTTTCAAATGGCATGCCATAGCGCCCGGATTTGAGTTTCTAAGAAAATAAGCTAACTCCGGAATGACTGGTGACACTTGCTGACGTCATCATGCTATGATTGGTTGGTTCTGTCAATCGGTTTTGTGATGCCTTAGTGCATCGTAAGACTTCCCGATTCCTTTGTTCCTTGTATGGATCACATAAAATGTGATTGGTTATAAACGTGAGTGATTTGTAAAAGTCAGTGTATTAAAATCAAAGAAGAATACTATTATAATTTAGTATTGACATATTGATTTAGACGACGCGTTTGGCTCGGTTGGTAGACACCTGCCTACTGAGTCGGCGGTCCCGGGTTCGAATCCCGGCCGGGGCAAATATTTGTTCTTGGGTCATGGACTCATGGATGCTACTATATATGTATTTATATGTATACTATGTATATCGTCGTCCAGTACCCATAGTACAAGCTTTGCTTAGTTTGGGACTAGGTCGATTTGTGTATGATTGTCCCTTAATAATTTTTTTTTTTCTTGTACGAGTAACGGGAAAAATATTGACGAGATACGCAAGAGAACCGAGGTTGTAGATATAGCTCAGACAGTCGCCAAACTTAAGTGGCAGTGGGCGGGGCACATTCCTCGTAGAATTGATGGCCGTCGGGGCAGGAAGGAGTGGCGACCCAGGCCCGGAATATGCAGCGTAGGAAGGCCCTCAACAAGGTAAACCGATGACCTGGTTAGGATCGCGAGCAGAAATTGGATGAGTGCGGCGCAAAGCCGATCGTTGTGGAGAACTTTGGGGGAGGCCGTTGTCCAGCAATGGACGTCTATCGGCTGATATGCTGATGATGAAGCAAGTGTCGCTAGCCGGAGAGCCATACCTCGATTTATTATACCATGAGTTTCACCGGTCGTCAGCCTGAGGGGAGTCACCGCATGCGAGGTGACGATCGAGTTATCGGAAACTGTGTCGTCAAACTCATCATAGTTACGATTTGGTCTTATTATTCTAAGAAACTAGTTTAACCGTAGTTCCTATTTTTGACGACGCGGTTGGCGCAGTGGTTAAGCAACTGCCTACTGAGCCGACGGTCTCGGGTTCGAATCCCGGCAAGGGCAAATATTTCTGTGATGAACACGAATATTTGTGCCTGGGTCATGGATGTTCTATGTATTTAAGTATTTATTTATCTATATAAGTATGTATACCGTCGCCTGGTACCCATAACACAAGCCTTCTTGAGCTTAATTTGGGACTAGGTTGATTTGTGTGAGGTTGTCTGATATTTATTATTTATTTATTTGTTGCAATAAAGTTTTTTTTTTGTATCACAGTGGAACGTCATGTAGGTACCTGGGCCGCTTGTAGAGCGCGTGCGGCGCGATGTCCTGCGGGAAGATGGCGGCGTGGTGCACGATGGTGCGCTTGACGAGCTCGTTGACGAGGTTCTGCGCCGTGAGCTGCGCGCCGCCCTCGCCCCACGCCGCCAGCAGCGTCGGCCCCAGGCAGATGGCCAGGTTCCACGCGTCCATCATGTTGTGCTCGCTGTACTCCGTCAGGCTGGGGATAATTATGCCGTCACTTTTATTGCTCACTTAAAAGTTTTTATTCAATGTAGTCTAGTATTGTATTGTAATGTTAAGTGTCATTTGTATTTGTACTTCTTTCTTCTTGAGGTGTGCAATAAAGAGTATTCTATTCTATTCTATTCTATTCTATTCTAAAGTGTCCTATAACCATCCGTGAACACGTACCTTATTCGTGTGGCGCGGAGATAATCCCATTAGCGGGTTATACTCCGACACAAGGACCGACTCACTGGTAGTGAGGGCTAAACAGCCCTGTTACAGTTCAAGTCATGTTTAAATAAAAATGTACTGGGATAAACTAACACCGATTACTCCTATTTAGTTAGTCTTTATTGCACAAAATAAAAGCGTATTGTACAAAAGGCGGACTTAATGCCATAAAGCATTCTTTGCCAGTCAATCTTCGCGCAAAACAGATAAATTATGGGCGTTGTTTTAATGATTTATCACGCGCACACTTCTCTCTCCTTCCCTGTCCCATGTATTGCATACATAATCTTCAGTACCTAATAAATAATATCTCCAATCAAACACTTATTTGAATAAACTTCCATCCTTACAATAGAATAGAATTGCCTAAACCGCGATTCTACCAGATGTTGACTGTCCTACCTCTAAAAAGTGTTTTTGTAACGCTGATAGCGTACAGCGCCTCGCGCCTTATTCATAAATTATACCTCTAGCTGAGACAGACGTTTATACGCGTGCCACAGTTGTCTGTGACACGCGACTCTTTATAGTGCGCGAAATATTGGGTACCTATTTCTTTCTTCGCTGTACTGTGAGAGAGTGACCAGCAAGGCGACGTAGGCGTAGTTATGTCAGACGGGCAATTGATATGGAAGCAGTATATACACTCACTGCGCGAGGAAGGCGAGCAGGTACCGCAACACGAGCACGGAGGAGGCGGGCAGCGTGGCGAGCAGCTCGCGCATGCGCCGCACGAAGTCCGCGTCGCCGGGCAGCGCCGCCAGCCGCAGCAGGCGCTCCTGCAGCTGCGGCGGCAGCAGCGGCGGCCGCAGCTCGCGCAGGTACAGCTTCAGCAGCCCGCACACCTGCGGAACAGGTCACCAACTGTCAGTAATCACACTAATTACTCTTCGGGTCAGAGTGAAAATCATACCACTATTGCCCTCTGTGGGAGCGATGCGGAGCTTCACGTTGATCTGCTCAACTCAAAAAGCCAAAAAATACATCAAAACCGAGCATCCGGTTCGAAGGACCATGTACAAAATGCACTCTGGTCTCGAGGGGATAGAATCAAACACCGAGATGCAACATATGATTATTCTTTGAACTCCACACATATCGACAAAATAACAATAATCATTTGCAGTACTTATGCATTTTACATAATAGTAGATTGTACGACAAGTGCATAAAATGCGTTTTATGGACGAGTTGCACACTCTACTTTTCACTTCGATTGCGAGGAAACGAAACTGTATCATGTAAATAACATATACTCGTATACACATATCATGTATACCTACTTAAAAACAAATTTAATTAAAATTTGAATTAAATAGTTTAAAAAGTAATAAATGATAGTACATAAAAGTTACAAGTTTATTTCAAGAAGTTTTATTGTGTACTTTGGCTGTTGGTATATTTGCCTTGGTCTTAGAATACTAACAAAACGAAATAAAATAAAGAGTTAAAACCCGTTCCAGACCTTCCGATCCGATCCGATTTATCGGATGAAATCGGATAATGTGTAGTGCAATTGTTAGGATCTTATACACTACACATTATCCGATTTCTCCCGATAAATCGGATCGGATCGGAAGGTCTGGAACGGGTTTTATTGTATGAAGTTTTATGTTTTTTTTTTAAACTGTTTATTAAGAACCTTTTTCGTGTGGCTGTTGGACCGATCGCCTTGGTCTTCGACGACGATTTTACTTTATGCTCTAGAGCATAAAAAGCGACTTTATGTCGCCTACGCACAGCATAAAGTCGAACTTTTAGAGCGAGAGAAGTGAAAAACAAATTGTATCATTTGGTAGGAAGGGCCTGCATCTCACCTGGAGCCAGAGTATGGACAGGTGTCACTTACGGAGTTGATGTCGGAGGCGTCTCGCACGTGCGCCAGCGGGTCCTCCCCCCTCTGGAAGGGGAGGAGGGCCTGCATCTCCACCTGGAGCCAGAGTATGGACAGGTGTCACTTACAGAGTTGATGTCGGAGGCGTCTCGCACGTGCGCCAGCGGGTCCTCCCCCCTCTCGAAGGGGAGGAGGGCCTGCATCTCCACCTGGAGCCAGAGTATGGACAGGTGTCACTTACAGAGTTGATGTCGGAGGCGTCTCGCACGTGCGCCAGCGGGTCCTCCCCCCTCTCGAAGGGGAGGAGGGCCTGCATCTCCACCTGGAGCCAGAGTATGGACAGGTGTCACTTACAGAGTTGATGTCGGAGGCGTCTCGCACGTGCGCCAGCGGGTCCTCCCCCCTCTCGAAGGGGAGGAGGGCCTGCATCTCCACCTGGAGCCAGAGTATGGACAGGTGTCACTTACAGAGTTGATGTCGGAGGCGTCTCGCACGTGCGCCAGCGGGTCCTCCCCCCTCTCGAAGGCGGCGCGGAGGGCCTGCATCTCCACCTGGGAGCCCGACACGCGGAAGATGCCCTGGTGCTTTAGACCTGGTCGAGATAAGAACGATGATGAGAACAGATATATCATTTCCATATAACGTGTAAGGGTTAGTTCCGCTCTCGAAGTAACAAATGCGCGAACATAGGCTCGCAACGCGGCCGGGTCGCCGCGCGGCAGCTCGAGCACCGCCGCGCTCGAACGTGCCGCGGCGGGAACCGTTCGCCATCGGTTTTCGAAGCCGGATCAAAGGAGTTTCAACTACCGTAGCTGGATATGACGCGCACGCACGAGGTGAGCACGCGCGGCAGGTCCGCGCGCGCGGCGGCCAGATGGTCGTCGAGCGGCGCGGCGAACTGTCCGCGGCGCAGGCGCGCGGCGGCGCGGCGCGGCGGGGAGGGCGGCGAGGCGGGCGGCGCCGGCGCCAGCCGCACCAGGCGCGCGCGCATGCACGCCGCGCGGCTCTCCAGCCGCGCCAGCCGGCCCGCGCTAGACACGTACGACCGGAACTTCTGGAAGGGGAACTTATGTGATGCACCGGAATACGTTCACACTTTGAAATCCAACTGGCATTTTCGTGGGAGGAATTTTCATGAAGACTAAAATGCCCGCAACTTCGTACGCGTGTTTTTTATACCGTAATTGGGTAAAAAGTATCCTACAACCATCTTTGGATGTCCAGCTATCTCTGTATCAAAATTGGCTAAAATTTGTCCAGTCGTTTCGGCGTGATGCGAAGACAAAGGAAATTATGAAAATACTTGATAGTGCCAGGTTGCACCAGCGCATCCACTATGAATTTTTTTCCTGAAATCATGACCCCTCCCCATAGGAGACTGATTTTCAATACAAACCTAGAATTTTACAACAGTATATACTTAAAACTTCAATATTCAAGTCTGTTGTGTGGTAGCAGCACTAACCGCGAGATAGTAGTCCTCCTGCTCCTTCCTGGGCTCCGGGTCGTCGGGCGCCGGCGCGGCGGGCGGCGCGTCGCCGCCGAACAGCCGCGACGCGTCCCACTGCGCCGCGCTGCCCTCCATCTGCGACAAACATTAGACTTACATAAAATAATAGTACATTACTACAGAGGCCGGGAAAATGGTGATTGCCTGCCGAATAGGTATAGCTGACAGAGCAGTGCGAGGCCGGTTAAGAATACAATGCTGGCGTATATGCTTTGCCGTGAAAGGAGCTTACTGATTTCTTATCACTTCCTCTATATCTACTCACTCGGCAAGTCCTTCTTTCCCGGTCCGGTTAACACATTTAAAGTTATTATGTTATTGTTTGAAATTTAAATTAAATAGTTATGAACATTAAACGTAAGAAAATATATATTGTGATGATATGATTATGATGTTGTGTCAGACATTGATATTGAAACAAAAGGAGATTGCTTTACAGGCGACGCGCCTGAAATGTTGGTTGGAATATCATCTCCAGCTGCTGCAGGCGCTGCGCCAGCTCCGCCGACACCGCGACAGACACGTCACCTGTTTGACCAGCTCAGCCTCTGCCGCGTCCAGCGTCTTGGCGCTCTCGCGGCACTCGGCCCGGAGCGCGCGGGCTCCGCTCTCCAGCTGCTGCAGGCGCTGCGCCAGCTCCGCCGACACCGCGACAGACACGTCACCTGTTTGACCAGCTCAGCCTCTGCCGCGTCCAGCGTCTTGGCGCTCTCGCGGCACTCGGCCCGGAGCGCGCGGGCTCCGCTCTCCAGCTGCTGCAGGCGCTGCGCCAGCTCCGCCGCCACCGCGACAGACACGTCACCTGTTTGACCAGCTCAGCCTCTGCCGCGTCCAGCGTCTTGGCGCTCTCGCGGCACTCGGCCCGGAGCGCGCGGGCTCCGCTCTCCAGCTGCTGCAGGCGCTGCGCCAGCTCCGCCGCCACCGCGACAGACACGTCACCTGTTTGACCAGCTCAGCCTCTGCCGCGTCCAGCGTCTTGGCGCTCTCGCGGCACTCGGCCCGGAGCGCGCGGGCTCCGCTCTCCAGCTGCTGCAGGCGCTGCGCCAGCTCCGCCGCCACCGCGACAGACACGTCACCTGTTTGACCAGCTCAGCCTCTGCCGCGTCCAGCGTCTTGGCGCTCTCGCGGCACTCGGCCCGGAGCGCGCGGGCTCCGCTCTCCAGCTGCTGCAGGCGCTGCGCCAGCTCCGCCGACACCGCCGCCGCCGCCGCGTCCTGCTCCTCGGCCGCACCGTTCACCAGCTCGCGCATCTCGCGGTCCTGCAACATGTGTTCCCTTGGCTAGATTTTTTTTTATTTGAACTGTTTATTTTACTTCTTTTATTGGTTGAGGAAATCTTTCATTTATTATGATTGTATTATAGTTGCCGGCAAAATTTAGAACAAAAATGGCGGATCTGCGTATGTACATTTGTACGTAAATCGGCTACTGCGCAGTCAAGGTTATGCTCTAAAAGTTTGCCGGCAGCTGTACTAAGCCTGATTATATTTTATTACTAAGTTGATCAATGTAATGATCCTACCGATTGCGCCAGTAAGCTACTGAATATTTTTATTAAATATTTATCACAAAAGAAATCTTATCATATAAAAGGCGGACTTAATGCCATGAGGCACTCTCTACCAGTCAACATCAGGGCGAAACATAAAATTTTCTATACTATATAAATAATGTAAATATGAGCTAAAGACGAGGACAGCAAAAGGCAAAGGCATAGCTTTTTATTTGTAGTGTAGTCTTAAAATTTTGTTCGACGTTGCATACATTTCTCAAAACGAAGTATAACAATGAAGGATAAGGGAAAGTAATATATCGCGAAAAAGCAAAGTTAACTAAAATAGTTATTGTACAGACTGCGTTAGGAGAGAGGAACAATACGGAATTCGCAATTCCTAGAAAATCTAGGGCAATTATTTTTCTCCAGACAAAATAGATCGTACAAAAAAGGATCTCACCTGTTCGTCAGGAGGCGTCCCCTGGTACGGTAGCGGGCGGGGCAGCGCGAAGGTGGGCGCGTGCGCGTCGAGCGCCCGCTGGCGGTCCTTGAGCGCGTCCAGCGCCGACGCCGCGCCGCGCAGCGCCTCCGCCGCCGCGCACAGCGCCGCCGCGCGCGCCGCCTCCGCCTCCGCCGCCGTGCGCACGCAGCGCCCCACCACCGCCTCGAATCCCACCTCCATGCACTGTACGGGAACACGTTCACATTTACACTTTGATTACATATACTCCAGCTTTTTTAACGTTACCGTAACACTAGATTTCGTCGTTTTAGATGTGATAAAAATTGACAATCCGGAACTGGGCAAGTAGGCAGATGTGAGAGCGACTCCATCCCACATTGGTAATGTATAATAATGTAAACTACCTGATAAATAAATATGATAAAGCTTGAAACTTGACATATTCTTAAATGGACCATATTTATGAATTTTAAGGACATTTATGATAACTATAAGGTATTTAGGAATTTAGGATATTTACTCACGAGCATAATATCAGGGATATCATCGAGGTAGTACCGCTGCAGAGTCGCGTTCGCAGCCTCCAGACTTAGCACATAGTCGGCGCGCGCCCGCAGCGCCTTTGCACGGGCTTCACTGTGTCTACCGCGACGCTGAAAACAAAATAAAACTATAAAATAACTTGGAAGACAAAACACGGGTATCTTTACATTTGGTGCCATGACCAGGATATTTTAATCACTTTGTTTTTGTAGACCGTCGTGTAGCTTTTACCGACAGAATATAAAATCACCTGGAAAATTATAAAGACGAGGAAGACTTATCTTTACAATTGGTGCCGTGACCAGGATATTGTAATGAATTTGTGTTTTTTTACCATCCTCTAGCTTTTGCCGACAGAGTAGTGTTTAGAAGTTGCCTAAAATTAGAGCCGTTAGATCAGTGGTTACCGACTAGTGGTCGATGGATGATACATGGCTGGAGTCTGCCCGAAAATACATTTAGTCCCCGCAAACAAAAACGAAACAAAAGTGGTCCCTGAAAAATGTGTGCAGGTAGCAACCGATATACTACTATACCACACGTCCGTCTATAAATGAGTTTTTTAGTCCCCAAAATATAGGTCTAAGCAATGAGGCACCAGAAACAATTAGTAGCATATTCGTCGAAGAGATAACAGCATAAACGGAATAACCTTATCCAGCTCTTTATCTAAAGACTTCAGCTTCTTCGGCCTCGGCGGGTCGGCGGCCGCCAGCCGGGTCCTCTGGTCGTATGCGTGTCTTAGCTTGGCTGCCGCAGCGCGCCACTCGGCCGCCGCCGCCGCCTGCGCTTTGCCCGCGGCTGCCGCGTCAGCCAACGCTGCTCCAACCTCTTCATGGCGCTCGAGGACTGGGAACAAAGTTATCATTGAGTGTTTTGTACGGTCCAGTCCTATATCAGAGACAGTGCAGTTGCCTGTCTTGCAACTTTTGTCACTAGGAGTGTAAACCTCTTGGATGACGATGGCAGATTGCCAAAAGTTGCCAGATGTTCGTTTGTTAGATGATAATCCTAGACCCGAATAAGCAGCAAGCGTGCTAGCTCTGTAAATCTTTACCAACACTGACCTATGTCTCGACACTTCCGATGAAGCCGCAGGGCGTCGTCCGCGGCTCTCTGTAGTCTGGAAGCCAGCTGCCCTCCGTAGAGCGCCGCAAGCGCCGCGTGATCTTTGGACAGAGACCGCGTGCTGTCTAGCGCGGCCTGCCAGCATGCGTAAGCGCCGGTGAGCGACCATTGCTCGCGTCTGGAAAGCAAAGTTAAAGGATAATGTCTGGAGAACCATCATAAGGTAAGGGGGCATAAGACTAACATAGTTGATTGTCTAATAGGATCAGACTGACAGTTAGTTACTTATTGAACTGTGGCAGTCTTCAGTCGAAAACTGGCGACCAACTGCACAGGATCGGGACAAGTGCTCTCGTTTCGGAGGCTAAGATCCTGTTTGGGTCACTGAGCAAAAATAGTTAGTTAGTTAGTGACCGTCTTCCTCCGGTGATAGTCTTACCCCACTTTACCTTAGAACTTTTATCAGTCACAACAAAACGCACAGCATAATTTACCTTTAAACATACTTTTAAATGGCGATGGTGGTCTACCAATTGAAGTCGAATTCATTCATTCACATGAATGAAGAAAAGAGTTGAGAGATACGCGTTCGCTAATAAACGTTGTTAGGGAAATGAGTGGACAGTTTGAGGAATTGTTTGAATTGACTCCTGCCACATCCTGACATAAAAAAACAGTAATTTGTGGCGGGACTCACTTGTGCTTCTGTTCCTTGTGTTTCTGATGCGCCGCACGCACCAACTTGTCGAGCGCTCTTGAGTACTCAGCTTCAAGTTCGGCCCGTCTTCGGCAGTAGTCGTGGAGCTCCGCCGCGACGCCCGCTGCCGCCTCCGCTCGCGCTTCGAGGATGCGGGTCTGCTCTGACAGTTGCACGCGGATATCTGGAAAGAAATTAAAGAATACGTTTAGTACAATTGCTTTGCGATGCATTTTGCTACAGATTAAAACACTTTGACCGCCAAAAACAGTTTATCATGGTGAAGGAAAACTTCTCCGCAGATTCACGCCGTCATTTGCTGTTGGAGTGCAATATATTTGATTTAAAAAGCTTATCTCAAAATATGCTTGTCTCTTAATACGCTAACTATGCGTGTCAATTCAACCGCGAATGAAGAAGAGCTTCTCCTACAGTTTAAGAGAGACAGACACACGATGTCACGGCTGGATAGACTAACTTGACAGCGTAGTCGTTAGGACGGTATATAATAAATATTTATAATAATACTACGACGTTAAATTTATCTAGTTTCAGGTTTTGTGGAAGCTTGTTATGAAAACTACTCTACTATTAAAACGTTATCGATAATGCTTCAGATTATAACATCTGAAGAAAGGAAAATCAATTAAGTTATGTTTATTGTGATCTGTGTGCTATTTAACGTTGGAACACTGAAATAAGTTCTATACTGCGACTGAATCTCATTTTCTGCGAACATGAGTAACGTAATAGCAATTTTGTACGAATTATGTAGTAAAATGAGAATATTATTCAGGGCAAGGCCAACGGAAATTTGTCCCATACAACGAGGAAAGGCAAAACAATATGTACGAGGAGCCTCTTGAAGTTATTCTCATATTTATATAAACAAGGACAGGATGAAATGAAAAGGCTCAGGCCCTTATTGCCCTTAGGGAAATTTCCCACTTCAACTTGGAAGGATTTAGTCAAGATTATTTAAACGGTTATAAGTCTTAAGGGGGAACTTTTGAAATCTGGTTAGTTGGCATGACTCAAGTAGGAGTACTTAGTATGATTGCAATGGGCTTTAAGTGAATGTCTCACTATAGCCTAGTTTAGGGATGAAATGCGATTTCACGTCACGTTGTCGCAAAGTGGAACGCTGCCTTTGCGTTAAAGAATTAAATTGGATATAACCGTTACTAAAATAGGCGCATTCTAAGACGTCGAGTTGCGACTATTTTATCTGTAACGATTATAACCGAATTTCATACGGTTACTAAGATTACAAAATCGTTTTTATTAAACTTAATAACCGGATGTCGGTTATTATCGGCTATGGTACTTTATCGAATATTTTAAAATATTTCATTCTAATACACTTTACTTATGAGTTTGATCTATCATTTTCACATAATTTAACTTTAAATTGGCAGTGTCGAAACATAAGTAAGCACAATATCCTTAAATATTTTTTTCTAAAATTATTATTGTACGTCGAAAAGCTACTATCGTTTTATCTATAAGACACAATCCAGCGTTTTAAACTACTATTTCTTTGATTCTTTCATTAATAGGTTAACCGGTTAATCGGTTATTCTTTGTTATAACCGATCGAATAAGCGGTTATAAAATTTGGCCCGTTATCGCATTCCCTAGATTGCGTCGTCATGACCATTCAGGGGACAGTGTGTTTGTTGACGACAAATACGAGCTTATTTAGCCTTAGGGTCAATTAAATGACATGCCAATCATCTCGCTGTACAACTGAGACCTTGACAGACAAGGATGAAGTAACTCCTTAATTAATGTATAGGATCAGGAGTATGGAAATGGAGAATTATCATCTGACCTACATAATACTGCCGAAGAAAAACTTTATTTCATTTAAAGTGCAGAAAACAGTAAAACGATTTACTACTTGTTTACTCGTCATATAATTATACAAACTCATCCGTCAATATAAACAGTCGGTTTGTTAAAATAAATATTTGAAGTTAGAGTTGTATGAGTAATTACATTTTGTATAAAAAATTTGACATTTCTTTCATTTATCGGTTAAACAGGCTTTCAGTCAATGAATGTCTAAATTTATATAAAATTGAGGTTCAACAAACAATTATTACAAAGCCCACGCATTTCTTGATTAAGTGAGCAAATAGTTGAATATTCAATCATCACACTCGCTTAGTTAATATACATATTACTGTAAGATAGATGAATATGTACTTAAATTAAATAATGTAAAGGCTTTCCCATTGCCTGAAACACAGGGGCAACCCTAGTTCAGGTTATGTAAATTATGAATTTATTTGTTTTTTAAGTATAGAATTTAACCGTCACCTCTGTACATTATGTTTTATCAATAAATTATTATCGGAAGGTTTCTAATTCTCAGCTCTAGGCTGGTATTACCTACATTTACGGGTTTTCCACCAAGTAAAATGTAGGGTTAGTTGTGGAATATTTAATGTAAGTACTTACTTGTGAATGATTAGATAGCAATTTGTGTGTTATCTGGGGCTAGTTGCATGAACTTCCTTACAATTCGGCATGTGTTTAATATGGCGGCTTTTTGTAGAATTGTGTAAATATATGATTTCAGACCTAATAATTTTAAACTATGGTGTAGATGTTTTGGGATTACGCCTGTTGTGGATAGAACTATTGGGACTATGTATACTTTTTCCTGCCTCCATATTCTAGCAACTTCATCTTTAAGTTCTGTGTATTTCGTTATTTTTTCTGTGGTGGTCTTCTGTATATTATGTGTATTAGGGACTGAGATGTCTATGAGGTATGTGGTCTTATTTATCTTATCTATTAACGTGATGTCTGGTCTATTATAATGGATTGTGCGATCTGTGAGTATGGCGCGGTCGTAGTATAATTTGTGTGTTGTGTTCTCTAGTACGGTCGGCGGTGAGTATTTGTAATATGGAGTGTGCGTATTTTGAATAAGATTATGTTTGTGTGCCAGGTTTTGATGAATGATATTTGCGATTTGGTTGTGCCGGTGTGTGTAGTCTGTCTGTGTCAGTGTTGTGCATGCACCGGTTATATGTTGTATGGTTTCCGATTGGGTGTGACATCTGCGGCATTTGTCATTTGTGAGTGAGTTGTCTTTTATGATGTATTTACGGTAGTTTTTAGTATTTACTATTTGGTCCTGGATTGCAATAATGAAGCCTTCAGTTTCTGGGAATAAGCTGCCTATTTTAAGCCATGTGTTTGATGCAGTGGTGTCTATGTGGGATTGTTCTAAGTCATGGGGATGCCGTCCATGAAGTACCTTTTTCTTCCAATTAGCACGACTGATGCTTGTGGGTCGTTGCTGTTATTATTCTGTGTGTCATGTTCGTGTAGATTGAGCGGAGTGTAATTAAGGTCATTTTGGACGATGGTGTTGTGTATGTTGCTTGTATGTGATTTTGTGTGAAAGAAGTTTTTTAAGCTTTTTTTTTATTATTATTATTATTACATACATACGAATGGCCTAATTCACTGACACTATAAACATGATATCTATTCAGGATTCCATACAAGTGTCCCTGTCAGTACCGTGTAAACACTATCGTGTTAATAATATACAGTGAAATAACAAGTCTGTAATATAAATCGCACTAAACCAAAGGAATAATGGTTCAAAACTAGTCGTAATCAAAACAAACAACATCCATTTTCCTTTAATTGCCAAAGGTCAACGACCGGACGCTCCCACAAATCATCACCCTCAATATCGTCAAATCGCCCTCGACCGTTGATCGTCTCCCTCGATTGATATTGACGGACCATTTGACGTCCTACTTGCCGTCAAATTATTGCAATTTTTTGTTTCCGCGCTAAATTCGTCCGACCGACGGTTCACACATAACTCACAACACATTTCATAAGACCGTATCTCAACTTGCGCGCTTCTTTAAGAATAAGCTTTAATACTAAACATACAGGATGTAATTTAAGTATAGGCACAGAAAATTTATCGTTTTTGTAAAGATATTCTTCATCATTCTGGACTGTCACTACCTCTTAATTCAAACCAATTTAAATTTTATAACAATGGAAGAAAAGTGGGATCGCTGTGGAGTAAATATAATTTATTCCAGTAAGTTTATTGCGGTCCCACGGAGGTATGTAGCTGTTTATTTTACATTGTGCTGTTATTAATAGAATTATCTGAATTAAGTAGAATGCTACCGTTAATGCTCCGTTGAGTTGGGTCGGGGAAATGTGCGTAGATAAATGAAATTATACTTCGAGTCTCAACCGAAGACGATAACTATATATTACAAGGCAGCACATGATATTGATGTCATCTTCGTCACACATTTAGAGTTATAATATCCTAAAAGAAAAAAGCCGGTGTCTCTGTCTCGCTCACTCCCACCACCGCGCCGACATCCCCGCGTCAATGTGCAGGCGACTTCATTACGTGTTTTTGTGTTATCTGAATCACACATATAACCTTCATAAAAATTAAAAATTTATATATTTCGTGATTAAAGTGCAACAATGGGGAAAAGAAAACGATCAGAGGATAAGGATTATTACCATATTCTTAGAAAAGTGAAAAAGTTGGAGGCTAAATTAAAAAAACGGCGACATTCGTCATCGTCAATCTCATCTGAAGGAGATCAATCCGACGAGTACGGATACAAAAGATATTATGATCCGGATATACCAGGTAAATCAAAATATTCTAAGCAATCTTGATTTCAATCGTTATCCAACTTCAACGTTGTTACCAATCTTTACTATAAAACCATTAGATACGGGTATAGTTACGCCTACCCTCTTTTTCCTCTCTGATAAAATGCACTTATAAAAATAGTAGCAAAGTACTAGATATACGCATATATATAGTCATCTAACCTATTTTAGGTGTGATGAGTTGATGACTGAATAATAATAATTATAACACTGCATTTAAATAGTGCTATTGAAAGCGTTTCTTTGTCTTGTTTCCTTTTCTTACTTCACGTAAATTGTGTCAGGTTTAAGCTTGCTCCACCTAAACGGTGTTGAGGCGTTCAGGCTTTCTCCACCTAGATGGTGTTGAGGACTCCAAGCTGGCTCCACCTATATGGTGTCGAGGATGTCCAGTTTGCTCCATCTAAACGGTGTTGAGGATTTCAAGCTTGCTCCACCTAAACGGTGTTGAGGACTTCAAGCTGGCTCCACCTAAACGGTGTTGAGGACTTCAACCTGGCTCCACCTAAACGGTGCTGAGGATGTTCAGCTCGCTCCACCTAAATGGTGTCGAAAATTTCAGGCTGGCTCCACCGTAATGGTGTTGAGGATGTCCAGTTTACTCCACCTAAATGGTGTTGAGACGTTCAAGCTGGCTCCACCTAAATGGTGTTGAGGATAAAACAAGTTACTAATACTAGTATACATTATAAATGCTACAATATGGGTATCTTGCTTTTTAGGCGATGACGTCATCGAGGTCGAAGATGAGGGTGACTTTCAACGCCAAATTTTTTCACCTGAGTTGAATTTTACCGAGGACACAGAACAAGCAGTGTCCATGCCAGCTCCACCGCCGGCGGCGCCGACCTCGGCCGCGGTCCCCGCGCCAGCCGCAACGCCCGCGCCGCCCGCGACCTCCGCGCCGGCCACAACCTCCGCGCCGGCCACAACCTCCGCGCCGGCTCCGTTGCCCGACACGCCTGCCCCCGGCACATCCGGGATGAACGCGGACGCGGCCCAAGCGGTGCATCTTACAGATGATACTGTACCGCCATTAGAGCCTGAAATTCTTCAATTACTCGGTGATGATCCTGCTACTGAGAAAAATTACGGCGAAAACTTACACAAAGACATTGCTTCGAGATGGTCTCATATCTTGTCTAACGGCTTAACTAAGTAATCTCAATTGGAATTAGTAAAGCAATACTTACCACCCAAAAATTGTCCTAATATGGCTGCTCCAAAACTTAACCTCGAAATTAAAGCAGCGCTTTCAGAAATGAACGTAAAAAAGGATCTGTATAGTCAGAGTAAGCAAAGTCAGCTCTCGAACTGCCTTGCCGCTATAGGACAAGTTTTGAATTGGGCCCTATCACCAAATAGTAATGTGCCCCAAAATATCATCAAGATTTTAAGTGACGCTGGTAGGTTAATATGTGACAATCACTATAGGGAATCTTTGTCACGCCGTTACTCCGCCTTAAATACATTAAACAGAAATATCAGAGATACGGTCAAGAATACAAAAATTGACGAACATCTCTTTGGCGCCGCTTTAGCTGACCACATCAAGTCATCGAAGGCAATAAACAAGACGGGCTCAGAAATGAAACCAGCGCCGTTACGCTCCGCTTATAGGATACCTTTACCTCAACGAGGGGCTTTAAACTCGAGGGGGGCACCGCCGCGCACAGCAGCAGCGACCGAGCCGCGGTCGACCCCCGCGTACAGCCGGCCGCCGCCGCCGCCGCCGCCGCCGCCGCGGAATCGTCGGCTGGAAGCATCGAGGGGTCGTCGGCCCGCGAGTACGCGGCGTTACAATCCTTCGAGGAAGCGCTAGCAGAGGAACCTCAGGTATCTAACGCTGGTCGTTTAAAATATTTTTATGACAAATGGTGTGAAATCACTAGCGATCAGATTATTTTAAGTTGGATAAAAGGCTATAAAATTCCTTTCAAAAGTATACCGGTGCAAAGTGCTGAAATAAAAAATAATACCTGTGGAAACAACCAAGCTAAAATAATTGACAGCTGCGTATTAGAATTATATACCTCTAATTTTATATCACTGTGCACTCCATTTGAAGGACAATTTCTTTCGCCTATTTTTACTGTTCCTAAGCCTAACGGGAGTCACAGATTTATTTTAAATTTGAAAGAACTGAACAAATATGTTAATATTCAACATTTTAAGATGGAAGACTATCGCACTGCGCTGAGGTTGTTAGATTATAATTATTTTATGGTGACAGTCGATTTAAAAGACGCTTATTTTCTGATAGCTATAAATGAAGAGGATCGCAAATATTTGCGTTTTCTGTGGCGCAATCAAATGTACCAATTTAATGTACTTCCGTTCGGGCTTTGCACTGCTCCATATGTATTTACTAAATTATTAAAGCCAGTATTAGAGTACTTGCGTCCATGTGGGCATATGTCAGTATGTTACTTAGATGATTTCTTATGCATTGGCAGATCGTATGACGAGTGTTTATTTAACGTTAACTACACGAGCAGTCTTTTAGAATCATTAGGGTTCGTCATAAATTCAATTAAAAGTGTCATGATACCAAGTAAAATTTGCAAGTTCTTAGGTTTTGTTTTCAACACCTCAAACATGAGCATTACATTGACAGATGAGAAAAAACAACGTATTAAGGCTCGTGCCATAGAATTAATGGGAATAAACAAATGTACAGTTAGGTATTTTTCTGAATTTATTGGACTATTGACCTCTGCATGCCCAGCCGTTGCTTTTGGATGGATGTACACAAAACTATTCGAGCGTGAAAAGTTTTTAGCTCTTAATTACACGCAAAACTATTGTAAACAAATGAAAATAGAACAATATCTCAAACAAGATTTATCGTGGTGGAGAGATAATATTATAGCATCATCATCACCTATTCGGAAAAATGATTATTTACTGGAAATTTATAGTGATGCCTCAAGCACTGGCTGGGGTGTGGCATGCAATGATCAAAGAACGAACGGCAATTGGTCAGTTACAGAAATGTCTTTACATATAAACACGCTCGAACTAATGGCCGCGTTTTACGGGCTAAGGATTTTTACTGTAGACTTGCGGGATTGTAATATATTATTAAGAATAGATAACACCACAGCCATATCCTACATTAACCGTATGGGTGGTGTTCAACATCCCCACTTAAACGAGATTACAAGAAAAATATGGCAGTGGTGTGAAACCCGAAATATCTTTGTATTTGCATCCTACATCAGATCATGCGATAATGTAGTAGCTGATTTTGAATCTCGACAGATTAATATAGACACGGAATGGGAAATATCAGGAGAGGCGTTTAGTCAAATTACAAAATTATTAGGCAATCCAACATTTGACCTTTTCGCGAGTGCGCAAAACTACAAATGCGAACGATACGCGTCATGGAAACTAGATCCATATTCTGAAGTCGTCGATGCCTTCACTTTCAACTGGCACAATATTAATTTTTATGCCTTTCCTCCGTTCAGTGTTATAACAAGGGTTTTAGAGAAGATCGTTTCAGACAAAGCCGAGGGCATTGTAGTAATACCTTATTGGCCATCTCAACCATGGTTTCCCTTGTGGTCCAGGCTTGTTATCTCGGAAAAACTATATTTTGGACCTGATATTTCTTTATTACGTTCCTCTTTCAGAGTCTGCCATCCACTTCACGCGAGTCTTATCCTGGTGGCAGCCACGTTATCAGGCAATCAATGATCAAGCGCGGTGTCCCAGAAGCATCCCTAGACATAGTGATGGCCTCCTTTGCAAAAAACACATTGAACCAATATAATAGTTCAATAAAATCTTGGTGGTACTATTGTAAAAATAATAACTTGAATTATTGTGAAACTAATTGTACCCAAGTTATTGCGTTTCTAACGGAAAAATTTAAAGAAGGCGCTAGTTACAGCAGTTTAAATACACATAGATCTGCACTATCAGTTATATTAGGTACAAGTGTTACTTTGAATGATTCCATAAATCGCTTCTTAAAAGGGGTCTTCAGACTTAATCCCCCTAATCCAAAGTACAATTCAACGTGGGATACAAATGTGGTATTAGATTATCTAACAAATATTTACCCTTATGATAATGTATCATTAGCTGATTTGTCATATAAGACCTGTACTCTTCTAGCTATAGCTTCCGCTCAAAGGATGCAAACTATAGGTTCAATAAAACTAAAAAATATGTTATAAAAAATGATGTGATCATAATAAAAATACCAGATTTAATTAAAACGTCCAGACCCGGAGCCTGCCAACCACTCATCAGATTACCATACATACTTGAAAAGCCTAGTGTTTGTCCAGCTTTAGCTGTTAAAACGTATATAGAAAAAACTAGACATTTACGACGAGATCACGATAAAGAAAATCTTTTTATTAGCATAAAGAAGCCGCACAAAAATGTTGGTTCACAAACACTAGCACACTGGGTGAAAAATGTACTAAGGAATAGCGGTATCGATATCAATATATATGGAGCTCACAGTATTCGAGGAGCATCGACATCTGCCGCTCATCGGCTTGGAGTTAATCTGGAGGTGGTTCGCAAGGCTGCGGGCTGGAGTGATAGTTCTAATGTTTTCTTAAAATACTATCGCCGAGAAGTGATTGATTGTACTAATAATGATACTTTTGTTAATTCTTTATTTCGATAAAACATAACTAAGGTAGGATATTTACATTTATTTTATTAACGTTAAAGTTAAGAAAACGATAAATGTAGTTTCATCCGTAATTCCTATATGATTATACGTATGTATTCTAGTACATTTCGACATTTTATTTTATTTTCTCAACGAATATTAAGATTACAATGCTCTGAACATCTGCCTTGTAATATATAGTTATCGTCTTCGGTTGAGACTCGAAGTATAATTAATAATCAAACGAACTTACCTGTGATGTTTGATTCCAATTATACGAGAGTCTCAACCGAAGACGATAACATCCCGTCCCTCCCGACCCCGAAAATAAAATCAAAATAGTCTCTGGTCATAACACAAAAAGATTCACTCTGAAATAATGAAGTCGCCTGCACATTGACGCGGGGATGTCGGCGCGGTGGTGGGAGTGAGCGAGACAGAGACACCGGCTTTTTTCTTTTAGGATATTATAACTCTAAATGTGTGACGAAGATGACATCAATATCATGTGCTGCCTTGTAATATATAGTTATCGTCTTCGGTTGAGACTCTCGTATAATTGGAATCAAACATCACAGGTAAGTTCGTTTGATTATTAATTATATCTAAACTTTATTCTGCGCGTAAGACACTTATTACGATACGGGTATTTTTAGAAATTATGAATATGTGCCAGAAGGGGAGTAATAACTTAATTTAAAAATATATTATTTTATTTGTTTTAATAGTATATCCTAGTAAAGTAATAAGGCAGTTTGAGCGTTTTCTTTCGCCGGTCCACTACCACTGCAACAACCGCGTCCTAAAAATGCAATGTATATATAATTATGTTGATACGATACGTTGTAATATTGTGGACTAAGTACTACAGACTGTGTGTGGACTAAGTACAGGCTTTTTAATTTGATACCGATTTACAGGTATTATCAATAAGTAAAATTAGGCTTATTTTCATTTCACCGTAATTTTTTGCCTGGGGTAATTACTTATGACCTCAGGCAAAAAGTGACGGTGAAATGAAAATTCCGTGATTTTTATAATATGGTCGTACAGAAACCAGGCTAGGTAGGTACGTTTTATACAAATCTAAAAAAGTTTTCAATCTATGTATCTCCTATACGCGTACGCATGTAATAATTAGTTATAACACTAATGTAATGTAATTGTTCTAAGTATTATTTACGAAAAAATGACTTACTGTTGAGTTTCTTTCGGCTTTCTTCTCAACAGCGGTCTCCTCTTGCGAAATGCCGGTAGATTCAAAATCTGACTTGTAAAAGTGCCCTTGTGGCCTACTTACTGAATAAATTATTTCATTATTTCATTTCATTTCATTTCGACCGTTTTAACAAAAATAATGCTAATCTTGACTATATAAAATATAATGTGTTAATTATAAAACTGCAGTGGAAATATTTTACATTATATATTTTTATTAGGTATATTGATTAATTAACCTTATCAATGACCCCTTTACGAGAATTATAGAATTCAATTAATTCAATTCAACACAATAACAAATCATTAAAAATAAACAGCACTAATTCCCTGCTATATCAATCCAATTATTTTTTCCTCTAAAGTCAGACGTCATTTACCACAACAGAGTCACAAATCACAATAGGGCACAATTAATATTATACTGAATACAGATGTAGTTTAGGGTTAAATTGAGACCATATGGGGAACTCAGTTATGACTTTATAGTTTTAAAGGTATTTATGTTTACAGTCAGTAGAATAGAGAGTGCTCGGTGCTCAGTTGGAGTGAGGGGTTTGAACTATACTCCGACATAAATACAGGGTGAATTTATAGACAGCGCACAGTACGAACAATTATGAAAAAAAAATACCCTGAATTGCTTAAAAAATCCCAAATCCCACAGATATAAAAAAGCGAAAGATTGTGTATGTTTCTTACTCCTTCGCGCCGAAACGGCACTTGCATGAAACGAACAGAGATATTTGATACCCTAAAACGTAACGCACAGGCTACTTTTTTTATTCCGAAAAAGGCAGGATAATGTACCCCGATTTCAACGCGAGCGAGAGAGCGGAGAAAAGCTAGTATGTCTATATAAATAATGTAAAATATATTTTTCAAATCAATCGTTGCCATCAGTTTTAATAATATTATAATTTGTGTATAGAGGACAAATATATTTTAATAAATACTATTACGATTGAAAATTTTGCTATTCGCCATTTGATTCAAAGTTCGAAGATACTTAGTAAGTTACTTAATACGACACAGTGAGTAGTTAGAAAAGATGATAGAAAAGCTGAAGAGAGGAACAACGAGCATTATTTATTAAGATCATATAAATGAAAACGCAGTTGACAATATTACGGGACTTATTGTAGGGACAATCCCGAAATCCCGGGATTGGAAGTTCTAGACGATACTTCAGAAAGTATGGATACTTTCTGAAGTATCGTCTAGAACTTCCATAATTTCCGTAATTTGGAAATTACGGCCCCATTTAACGAATCACTCTGTATCATCGCCACTTACGACCTTTTATAAAAGGAGCGCTGAGCATGAACAGGGGCCCGCGGTGGCACTACCGTCCATAATCCCCTCGTAAATATTAATACATTGGAAAGTGCGTTTGTGTGTATTTTTATTGCTAAAATGTGACTTATTGTCATATAATTAATAGGGCATGGAATTTTATTGTTATGAACTAGAATTACAATATGCAGTGTATCCTAAAATGTAGTAGTTGTAGTACCACGTGGAACAGGTAATACAAGTTATAGATGTCTGGCTAATAATGAAATATTACTCAAAGATTTGGCGGGAAATTTAACAAATCTGCGGCTGGTCAAACTTTGTGCAGTAGGAATACTAGAACATATTTTTGATTTTCTATGCAGACGTATTAAGATACCGAAAGAAATAAGTTAAATGTGGACGTGCTCTCATAGTCAGCTCACATTATTTCTACCACTATGTACAGTACATTCAATGACAAATACATATATGTTTACACTTTTTAACCATATATAAGGCGAAAAATTAAATGTAGTGTAAAAAAACCAAGCTCGATAATACCATATTAATCCATCACCAAAAAAATTACATAAGTACTATGCCAACTTTCAACTCCATCGGAATGTTAGAACTAGTACATAAAGTATCAAAATTATTTATAGTAGACCCAACTACAAAATTGTTTAATTCATAGACAATTGGTAATACCACAAGGAAATATCTGTCAACATTATTTGGCTAGCCAGACTCTATGTAAGTGTAACGAATAGATCGTGATACGATACAAAAATCAAATAACGAAAACATCGCATTCACATCTTACAAGAGATATGTTTGAATTTTGTATCGATTCTAAAACATTAGTAGATAAATCCACTTTAAATATACTATCATGGAAATAAAACACCATTAAAAATCATTGAGGTATATTACGTCAATGTTAAAAATAATAGTTTGTGAGTTAGTATACCGTAATCAATTTACAGACCCTTACCTAACCAAAAGTATTTTAGAGTAGGTATTATGAAAAAAAAAAAAAATTTTATGAAAAAACTGCATTTTGCTGTCCAAAGTTCAGAGATTTGCTTTATGAAGTCATGACTTTCAGTACATGTGTCTAATGCCTCTGGTCTTTAAATAAAAACCGGCCAAGTGCGAGTCGGACTCGCGCACCGAGGGTTCCGTACAAACACTTTCCATCCCTAAGTGGTTAAGTTAAGTTTGCACCTGGTATGTATAGCGCCCCATATGAATTAGGTGCAAAGTTAGGTTTAAAAAAAAACTACTTACTAGATCTCGTTCAAAACAATTTTCGTTGGTAGTTTTTATAGTAATGTACATCATGTTTTTTTTAGATTTTTCATTTTCTTATTTTAGAAGTTAGAGGGGGGGGGGGGGGGCAACTTTTTTCCACTTTGGAAGCGTCTGTCACGCAAACTATTCGGTTTAGAAAAAAAATATTTTAGAAACCTCGATATCATTTTTGAAGACCTATCCATAGATACCCCACACGTATGTGTTTGATGAAAAAAAATTTTTTGAGTTTCAGTTCTAAGTATGGGGAGCCCCCAATATTTATTATTATTATTTTATTTTTGCATCAAAATCTTAATGCGGTTCACAGAATACATCTACCTACCAAGTTTCAACAGTATAGCTCTTATAGTTTCGGAAAAAAATGGCTGTGACATACGGACGGACAGACGGACAGACAGACATGACGAATCTATAAGGGTTCCGTTTTTTGCATTTGGCTACGGAACCCTAAAAAAGGACATTTAAAAATGGATTCCACTAAATTTTCCACGCGAGTGAGCCCGCGGGTGCACCAGTTAGTTACAATCTCGTTAGCCACTCGTGTGACTGACAATAAATTAGTTGAAGCTTAATGCTTCCGGGATTTCGGGTTGACTTTTGATTTATTGGACGAGATAAAAGACTTGATATAGAAAGGCATTCCTTGCTTTAGGACTTTTTTCAGTGAAATATGTAGTGATTTTATATTTTAAGAAGTTCTTTACGGATATTATACATGAATCATATGCAGAAATAAATGATAACTATAATTAATGCAACATAATTTGCGCGATTTTCTATAGTTAAAAAAAATACACTGCTCCGAGAAACAATGAAACAAAATTTGTAAATCAATAAAACCTATATTCACTAGTTCGATCAAATGTGCAATAATTATTCCAGAGACACTATTCGAAAACTAAATATGTTTGATTTAATGATATGTCACAATTTATCACTATAACGCGACGCTTTGTCGTTATTTTCAGCGATTTTATGGCTTGTTAACTAATATGATTATTGCGTAATTGATTCATAACTGTCACGTTCAACTTGATTAAAAGCGTGAGCGATATAAAGGCACAGCATTATCAATAACTACACTTTATGTGTAATGGCACATAAAGTTCGCAATTTCATTACAATGATTTTAATTCAACATACATATATACCATAATTTATTCCGCGTAAATTGGACATTTGAAATGCCACCCAGACCAGTTGCTCCGACTATTAACACGATTAATATAATAAACGATAACGTAACAAACACTTCTTAATTTACATACACACGTGAACATTTAAGCGACTCTAACGTGAGAACGACTTCAAAGAGGATAAATAGTAACTCTGATTTGTAGAGGGAGTCAAGATCTCTCTTAAGAGGCCTTATTATTACTTTAATTTGTTTTTCTAATATATTCATAATTTCAACCAACTTTCGATGTGAATAATACTTTTCCCTGTGTTCTAGATAGTAACATAGCTATTTCATGCTTTCATTGCGTGCAGTCAAAAATAAGTAAAAAGAAAACAGTTTCCTGCATGAATTTTGTTGATTTGTAGTAGTTTTCGAAACAAAAATTATCAATGAAAGATTCAAATTGTAAGTTTTAAATATATCCCAATAAATCGCAATAGCCCTGATCTAAAACATTGATAATATGTTAAGAAACATGATGGATCATAAAGAAAAATATCTAAAACTATCGAATTTTTTAAGGGATAAGGGATAATGAGTCTTAAATGCCGTTTAAAAAAAACTTATAGGCATGAATGTATCACATACGACGTTTTGATACTACAGACTAAATATTTAAAAGGATCTACATAGGTCTAGTAATATGAAACTGATTTCTAAAGCCACATTGAAACTCCCCCATCCATAGACTCAAAGCTTTTAATCTAATTGTTTTTTTAATTTGATCGAAGAAACAATGGACTTTGATGTTATCTGGATTAGTAAACGTGCTTGTATGTTATTCAAAATATTTTTTAATTAGACTATAGACTTTAAAGATGCTATTGTTGAATATGACATTTCTGTGAAAATATTTAAGCGCTTAGTAGTGTGAATGTAATTTTGCTGATTGCGTAAGAATGGTTTATGCAGAATGGCATTTGTACGAGTGTAGTATACAATCATAGATAATTTAATAATAGAGATTATTTATTCCGTGGTTGAATTATGATTCTCCTGAATGGTGAATAATATAATAGATAATACTATATGTAGGTACACCTAGTATTCAGTGAATTCGTTAAAAACTTGAGTGCAAAATGCAAAGATCGATATGTAAAGAAAATAATTGAAACGGATCATAGGTATATTATCGTCTATAGTATTTCTTATTTGAGCCTTCCCGGTTCAATTATTTATTTAAATGTGCAACAATCGCAGAATCAGAACAGAATTTTATATCTATTAAAAAATAAAAAACTGTTTCGGCCGCTTGCGCGTCGGCCAAAATATCATATTTATTTACCTCGACGTTTTGGCATGCTACGTCGCCATATACTACGCCGTCATGTTTGTAAACACATCAGCCTCTTACATTTACCGAATGACCCCAGGTGCCCCGCAGGTGTCAACAAACCATCCGTCCATGTCGACTGACAGATGAATCGTCCCCATTAGACCCTTTTCACCCAACTACAATACCCCATAACAAAAGGATGAAATTTAATAGGATACATACGAGACTTGTGACCTTCTGTCACCGAACTGATCAACAAAAATATCTCATACAAAAGGGCGAAATTTAACAGGATAAATAAGAGACTTGTGACCTTTTGTGACCAGAATGAATAGGACCCTAAAGGTGGTTGGATTCCTTGCATTGTATTGTAGTGTAGGAAGGGTGAAATTTAATAAGAGGGAAATCTGAGTTTTCTGCATTCTTAGGTGAAAGTTTGAGATTACATTGTTGGGACATTTATCAGTGTCAGCAGATCACATTTACTACAGACAGATGCAAAAAAATTGTATGCTTGAGTACATACCAGGGTACTTTAATCTAAGTGTACAATGTACATCTTACATTTGGCAAAATTTAGCTAAAAAGTAAAAGTTATTTCGTACTTTCATTAAAATTTAAACAAGTATTCAGACAAAACGAAAGCAAGATCTACAGGAGTGAAAGGAATCATTACCAGTATTGTATGCATACCTACATATATGTACATATAGGTATTGCTTTTTCAGCTCCTATTGAATTTCGATTACGGCACAACTTTCGAGACAATTATTTTAAAAAATATTTAATTAAACGTTTACTTTCAACGTTAACTTAGAAAAGCATTAAAGATAAAAGGAACTATTTCCTTTCGTGTCCTCTTACGTGTCCCAACGGTAGAATCAAAATAAACATACGACAAAAGATGACATATTCGACTACACACAACACCGTAGCAAGGATTACAACCGCCAATCCGACCAAAACATTGCCTACACCCACTACCATAAACCACTATACAACTCAAACCCTTTTATAACTGGCCGGTTATAATTGATAACTGAAAGCATTTTGCATTACAATAAGGGACATAACCATTAACAAAAAAAGTATACGTGAAATTGTCTATCGGCAATCTAGACTTTATAATCAACGTACCACAGATGCAATACGAATAGACGTTTATGCAGTTAATGCACTCTTGGTAATACCAGCATGACAAACTGCAGGTATTTGTACCCGCATCCCGTATGTCACGGTGCAATTAAGTGATTGTGTTCATGCTATTCTGTTTTTAAGTCGGGATTTCAAGCGGAATGGGATTAATTTGAATGGAAAGCCAGGCTCGCCAACATGGAGCGCAAAACCACAGATACAGCATGTTGTATAGCTAGGTAGGTTGTCTGTGGAATTTTGTGGAATTCTAATCCTGGAATTTCAAATTTAGAATGCCGGTGCAGACAAATACTCACCTCACTTAAATCAAATAATTCACCGTTCACCTCACTGCTGGTCGGTATAACTACTACAAAATTTGCCGAGTTAAATGTTAGACTTAGAGACGTTTCTGATCTTCATCGTATTTTTTTTACCGAATAATATTAAATATTGCATAAATTCATTAAAAAACAACAGTTATCTATACGAGTGTAGTCATGGAATTATTTTCAAATTCTATTGTACTATAAACTATTTAAAACCCTACTTTAATGATAAAATCCGCAAATTGATGAAAAACCTTACAATTACAGTAACCTCGTCTCACATCTCAGAGCCCTCTATTCGTCTATTCCTCTTGTCTATGCTCTCTATTTGTCTACGGCCGGAAGCCGAGGGTGCGATAAGGGTATTGGGCTAGGTCAGCCCTCCGACTGATAACCGACGCATCCGCCCTCTGCCTTGAGATAAAACGGTCAGGGATCGCGGAGATAATTTTTGGATGAGTGTGTGAGAAGACAAAGGAATTGCGTCAGTTTATTGTATCTCAGTATCAATTTACTTACTATAGTTTGGTTATTATTTAAACAAACATTTGTCACATCACAGGACCCATATAACGTAAATCTGCGCGACCTATTGTATTTCATAAAAAAAACAATGATATAATGGTTTTTCAAATATCTATAAACGTTTTTCACTTTCTAATTGATACAATTGAGTTCATGTTATATTTTTTCTTATAAAGTATTTAACGATAATAATTCATTACTCAGACAGTAACGTACTACGTCTTTTTTTAAAAGCTGTGTTGTGACTAAATCTTGCGTTTCATGTGCTATTTATGTAAATTGGTAGAAATCGATTAAATCGATAAATTTATAACCTAAAGAAAGAACAATAATTCAAACTATTATTTTACATAGAAAGCTCCAGTGAGTCCGACGGCTCGTAGCTCAAAAAAATATTGATTTACACAAAATAAACAAAAATATATTCAGGTTTGAAAAAAGTTCTTCGATAAAATCGATTTGATCAACCATTCATAATCGTTAGATTTGGCTATCAATATGTCTTTGCTACATCACTAAAAACATCAACAGAGAACTGTCAAATGTTTAAAAATCATACACACTGTAGTGACAGACATTTTAGTGAGTTTTGAGCGTCGCCTGGTGACAATCAAGTCACTAAAATTTCTGTCACTATTCTTCAAAACCTCGTATCTAGTAAGTACATTGATACTGAGATACGAGCTTAGTTTTAAGTAGGTATTTGTTAATTAGTGAGTTTTGGTTGTCAACAGACGTCTTGTAAATGTTGACACTGTTCTGTTTTTAATTAGAGAACAGTGACGTTTACGGGTTGTTCCGCGTCTGTTTGCTGTCCTTCTTATCGGTTTATTACTTTATTATAGTTGTGTGCACGTGTCCTGATTGGCAACGTTATGAAATATTAATTATTTATTAATCATTTTATATTTAGGTATCAGCTTCATTCTAAAGTACATCAAAGTGTTTTTGTTATTTATGTTTTTGCGAATTTTGCAGTAATTCGAGTGTGCTTTCAGATATCGCCAAATAAGCAGTGTCTCAGGTATATCGTTTTTGACAGCAATTAAAACACGATTGTTGCGAATAATTCACGTTCCTCCCAGTCAGTTGGTGCTTGATATCTATGGCGTCGCATTTAAATGAAGACGAAAGATTTAAACGAATAAGGGTCCGAGTAGCGAATAACTGCGTGAAAGTGTACATACTCGTAAGTAGCAATGTAACCTGATTCAAATCGATTTGTTTATCCATATTAACCATTAACTAAGCTTAGCTTGACACTTCACGAAATAGTATTTTGTCAAATATTGATGTACCTAACCATGTCTTTCTTTTAGCTAAAAAAAATAAACGAGAAGCAAGTAAATGTTTACCTAGTATTCAATTTTAGCCAACTGAAGTACCAGCCTAAGTGTTAATATATGCATCGCAGTAAGCAACATGTCCTCAGAGAAATTCCTGAAAGCAAAATGACTATTCCTTTCTTGTCAAGAGATTTAAACGATCTTAAACACGGGTCTTACAATCACGAAGCCGGCAAACCAGATTCCGAGCCAGCCATATATCCAGTCGCTGACAAAAGACTACTTTGAGTGCTAGGAGATGTAAATATCGAGGATTTACTACCTAGAGGCGAAAACAAACGTTTTCTGAGCTCCAATGCTCATACTAAGGAATGTTTTCTTATTTGCTTGCACATAAATGCAATAGTTTCTTTATTAGTATCTAAAAATAACAACTATTTGAGATACTTTCGACATAATTATATTTTACTGGATCTTTAGAATTGAAATACCTTATTGGCGAAGTCTTTCAAAGAGCTGTTCAAGTAATTACAGTTTTTTATGAACGAAAAAAGTAATATACTCAGTTTGTTTTTGTACATTAACTAATACATACACATATTGTACATTAATTAATTGGAAAATGGACACCATGGCTTAAGTTGCCAGAGATGTGCAGGGCGTTTTTCGCGCCATCATTCTATTAACGAAATTGTCCGCCGAGCCATGGTGTCCGTTAACATCCCCTGTGTGTTGGAGCCCCCTGGTTTATCTCGAACGGATGGCAAAAGACCGGACGGACTTACGTTGGTTCCATGGCAGCGAGGGCGTTGTCTTTTATGGGACGCAACGTGCGTTAGCACTTTTGCTCCGTCCCATTTGAGGCAAACCGCGAGGTTGGCGGGTTCAGCGGCGGAAACAGCCGCTAAGATGAAACACGCCAAGTACGCAGCCTTAGAGTCGATGTACGATTTCGTACCCGTCGCTGTGGAAACGGCTGGACCTTGGGGTTGTGAGGCTCGCGAGCTTTTTAGGGATTTAGGGCGGCGATTGAGAGAGAGGGGCAACGATCCTCGCTCTGGGTCATGGTTGGTTCAGCAAGTCTCCATTGCCATTCAGCGGGGCAATGCTGCTAGCATAATGGGGACTTTTGGACCAAATATGGCCTTGAGAGGGGATTTAAGAGATTAAGTTTTCCTTGACGAGGCGTGTTGCGGATTTATTTCATGTCATTTGATTCTGACGAAGCTTGTTGCGGATATACTTTGTGAATTGCATGCATTATTTTTAATTGACGAAGCATGTGGTGGATTTTTGTTTGTTCATAGGTGTCGGTTTTATTATCAATATTTTGTACATTAGCTTGTTATCGTTTCGAACATTATCATTACGTATATGCGTCCCTTTCTTATAACAGCTGAGTAAAGGTGAACGATACTCGGAATCGGTATTGAAAATCGACCGGAGCATACCGGACCGTTAGGCAATTTTAAAACAATAAAAAAAACGGTACACATCTGCCAAACTACACACACACATCATACATACGATATACGTGGCTCTACGATACCAGTGGAAATGGGTAGAGATTCTGAACGTGTTCTCTTTATTAAAGATTATAATAACATTTTAAATCCAGCCAGGTGTCTGCCACCATCTCTCTAGTTACATGCAGGTGCGCTTGCAATTCTTGCAACACTTTTCTTTAATTCGCAACCACAAAACGGCACTGATACATTCAGCCAGCGTTCCCATCACGAAACAAAGCACAGTTCGCGGGTTTCCCAAGCTTCTCACCAAAATAAAAAAAAACAACGGTTATAATTAGTTATTGGCATTTACACAACGTTTTTGCAGCTACTAATAGATCATAACATAACGGGCCATTTCTGCCGTCTCAACCGGTTTTAGCTGCACTCCTTGGCGTTCGAATTCGAAATTTAAAGTTTTTTTTTTTTTTATCGTACCAGGGAAGGCATTGGCGTCGTCCGGAGGTCCCCACTCATGGCGTGGCTGCACGATGCAATGGAACATTGCAACCGTCGCGGGACGGCGCGCGCCGCGAACTGCCGCGCAGCCTCCGCGGGATGCGACCCCTCACCCCCCTCCTCTAACGACCCCGAAGGCGTTTTTCGGGAGCTAACGCAAACATATCGTAGTTTCATTCATAATGATCGTGGTGACGATTGGTCTATTTTTAGTGGTTATTTTGAAGAGGATTCATCATCGGTTGGGCTTTTCCTCGAGTATTGGCTCAGTTCGTTGAGTATGTTGCGTTTCCCCGTTTACCAAATCACGATTCAGATGTTTTTCATCGATGTAAATCTATACGTATACTAATTTTTTGTCTTAGTTTTACAAACGGTTGGTAAACAAGGCAGTCTCTGTAAATTAAAGGCCAAACTGTTCTATTATTCTATTATTTTAAATTGCACTCATATGCACCCCTAGCCAATTTAATAGTATTACATAAATAATTAAAAAAAACATGTTGTGATTTCCAAACTTTGTTTCAATTTCAGTTTTACTCACGAAACACATTTTATTATATTATTATTTATAATTGACGTAATTCGAAAAATCTTAGCTTTGCAATTTCTTTCCGTCACTCACTTGTATTAACATGTATAACAAATTATTCCTTCGAATTAAAAAAGCAGTAACAAGCATGAGTTCCAAACACGCATAGGTTCCTTTGAAGTGCATTATTTATCTTCGGCACGTCAGTTATTTTCGTAAGGCCGGAAGCCGAACAGAACGCGTCAAAAAACTTTGCTCATTGTCAATACGACTGGTAAGATCCAGAACAGTGCCCAGGCCATGAGTTTACAGTGACAGTACTCGCTAGCGACTGCGTAAATTGTAGTTCTCCAAGATAACCGCTAGACGCGCTGTACTATTATCCATACAAATCGTTTACGCGGTCGCTAGCGAGTACCTACGGTGTGCTACGGTCACGTTATCTCATGGTAAGGGTACAGAACTTCGAGTTTCATCCCGATTACGTTAAATTGGGACCTGATTTGTATGCGACCGTGCGACGCCACAGATACCAGGCGCAAGCTTCACGTAAACGTCGACGTCAAGTCGACGCGAAAATCTACGACGTACACGTACATAGGTGAAATTGCCGGTTCATAAATATTTATTTTTAATTTGAGAAAAACGCATTGTTGAAGGCACATGCAGGCACACTGAAAAAAAAAATTGAATTCTTCATATTATTTCATGTACAAGTTGGTTCTCTAAGTAAGTTTGAGAAATAAGAATATAATTTGGTAAAAGCTGAACATTAATAAAATTGTCTGTTGCGGACAGCTAGGCTAATTTAGGCTAGTAAATAACATATTTGTACGTACCGGGTAGGCGAAACTAGACTAAGTCAAAATAAATAAATAATATTCCTTATTTTACCTCATGCCCTTAAAAAGCGGCCATACTATGTGTGTATACCACTTATTTTCCTAACATTTATTGTAAGAGAGCTCCCAAAAATAACTAACTAAAATAGTTAAAAGACCACGACGTCTTAAAGTAAACAAGTATGACTCATCGTGGTAAATTCCACTCGCAGCGCGAGACAAAGGAATCATGTTGTTTACATTTAATGTAAAACTTAAGGATAAAAATTAGAATATCCTGAAACTTTGTAGTAATGTTCCTCATGAACATACAAGTAAAATCTCTATACATTATACCGGCCGCAACTTACTGCGAGCACGGCAAACAAAGAAATAACACGACGCGCCGAGCGCGGCGCGATATGAGGGACAAGAAAGGTGTAGATCTCGACCCGTGTGAGCGAGACGGCCTCTGAGTCGAGACAAAGAAATGATGTGAATTTTATTTAATTGTAATTAAATGGGAGCTCTCACATCAAAACCACATATAGATTTGTGTTGTATAAGTAAACCTTAATATTGACTATAAGTCAGATTTAAGATAAATATTATGATTTATGTAAGATTTAGAAAAATGTAACAGAGCGGGCGTCCCTCTAAGCATGTAAACAAACCTTGAACAGATCAAATAAAAGGACGCCCGTTTCTGCAATCGGGGAAGTCATCCTTTAGTCTGCGTAGAGTTACGACTCCGTAGTCAGTGCGTTGATCATCGATCCGCCAGTATAGAAGTCTCCAAGAAGTCTGTATTCAGTTAACATCGAGTCCACACTCTGTTAGCCAGTGCGTAGATCAGCGATCCGCCAGTACATCACTTCAGTCTCTTACGTCCAGTGTATTACCATCTTGATAGTTAGTAGTAGTGTTAGATAAAGGACTACATTAGTTAAGATTTAGTTTAAATTTCGCGTTTTAATTTGTGTTAATTTTGTGTGTTAAATTTAATTGTGCTCCGATCTTTAATTGTGTTAATTTGTTTTCGTGTAAAATATATATCGTTTTCGTTTACCCTCGTGTTTCTTTATATCGTTCTTCCCTGAGCTATCGTAGATGTCAATGTTGGGACCCGGCCGACGAGGCATTCCTAACATTGTCTTGGTCCTTCGAGTTCCGGATCGGAGCTAGTTATTAGTTTAGGTATTTCGTGTGATAGGTTTGGAAAGTGCGGTTCCAAATAGTAGCGATGGTTAATACACGCGGAAACAAGAGCGAGGAGAGTGTGCGCGCGCAGCGCGAGCGCACACAAGCTGCAGCCGACCTACAGCGTTTTGCGGTGACTAATGTCGCTGTAACACATTCACCGCCCGCTGCCCATACCCGTCCGGGCCCTTCGGGACTGTACCACACAGACTCGCCCGAGTCTCCTGCAGAAGAAGCTCCAGTTTCGCCGCCGACCGATACTACGGCATCGCGCAGCGAACTGGACAAGCGTCCGTCGAAGACTGCGCACTTCGACCAATCACAGCGCACCGCGCCGGCCGCGCACGCCGGCCAATCACTGCACTCCGCGCCGGCCGACCAATCAGAGGCCCGCGCGCAGCGGCGCGAGTTCAGCGTGACGTTTGGAGATAAAACCCACGCGCCGCGCCGACCGTCGTCACTTCACTCTCGAGCGTCAAACACTACGGACATGCGCCGCCAAGAAGCAGAACTCGCCGCAATGGAACAAATCCAGCAACTCCGACTTGAAGAAATTCGTCTGGAACGCGAGCTCGTTGAAAAGAGGCTCGCCGTCGAAATGGAGCGCATCGACGAGCAATATCGGGCCGGCGGATCTCAAGCCGACTCACAGCGACGCGTCAACGATTGGCTGTCCAACGTCCACCCTGCCGACGCGGTCCACGCGAAGCAGGCACGGCCCCCTACACCGCAACGCGACACACGCAAGCGACACGAAGAGGAGCCCCGGACACCATACAGCCGTCGAGAACGATCGTCGAGTCGAGACCGTGTGATCGACCGCCTCACCGACACTATTGAAACAATGATGCGACCGCCTCCGAAACAAGTCTACGAGCTGCCGCCATTCTCCGGTGAGCCAAGCGAGTGGCTCACCTTCTATAACTCGTACACCGAGAGCACCACACGCTACAAGTACTCCGCATATGAAAATGTCGCGCGCCTGCGACACTGCCTGCGAGGAGAAGCCCGTCAATGTGTACAGCACACGATCGCCTCTTCCGCTCGACCCGACCTAATCATACGGGTCCTTAAGAAGAATTTCGGGCGCACCGATCTACTCATCGATCGCGCCATCGACGAGCTGCGAAGAATGCCGCCGCTCGGACCGAGCGCCAATGACCTCAACCAGTTCGCCATACGCATCATGAACATCGTGTCAACGCTTGTGGACCTGGACCGCCGAAGCTACGGCGCAAACCCACTTCTCATCCGGGAAGTCACCGAGCGACTGAGCCCACACTTGCGCAGTCGCTGGTGTTCCTACGCTAAGGAGCACCTTAACTCCGCCGAAAACGAACTCATGTTGATGGCGGAGTTCCTCCTTGAAGAAAGCGATGCCGAGATGGAATTCTCGCACGCCAAGGCGCCGCATAGAAGACCGACGCCCGCCGCCACATACGCACTCGAGCAACCCAATAGCTGCCTATACTGTGGAGGCAGCCACCGCACTACCGAATGCCGCAAACTCATCGCCGTGCCAGTCGGAGCCCGATGGGATTGGGTGCGACAGAATCAAATCTGCTTCAAATGCCTGGAGCGCAAACACCGCCGCGACCAATGCAACGCCCGCGGCTGTAACGTTCCCGGCTGCACCTATCCACACCACCGACTGCTACACGCCGAGAAGACGCAGACGCATACACCGAGCGGCCCAGCGCCGTACATGCCTGCGCCACAAGCAGCGCCGTACATGCCTGCGCCTCAAGCAGCGCCATACATGCCTGCGCCACAAGCCACGCCGTACGCCTATCAACCGTACGCACCGGCTCCCTATGCAGTCAAGCAAGCCGCTAGACGAAGCGCCACGCCGACTGCCCCGCCACAAGCTATCGCTGCGACCTATACCGCGGCGTCGCGACGCCGCCCTAACACGCACGCAGCCCCAGACGCACCGCCAGAGACGACGGCGTGCGTCGAAGAATTTACCGCCAACACGGCCGAATTTGGACGCAACGTGTCTTCGGTCCTGTTGAAAGTGATCCCAGTCATCGTCGGCGGACCCCGCGGCGAGACACTCACCTACGCCTTGATGGACCAGGGGTCCACAATCTCACTCATAGAAGAGGACCTCGCAGATGCAATCGGCGCCGACGGTACGACCTCGCGCCTGCATATCCAAGGCGTGGGGTCAATGACGACGCAACAGAAGAGCCGTCGAGTGCACGCCCACGTGCGCAACCAGACAGGCGGTCCGGCTCACCCATTAAGCCTACGGACCGTCGCCGACCTGGGCTTGCGCGCACAGCAAGCCAAGCGAGACTACGTCACGCAGTTCCCGCACCTCGCGGATATGAGCGCCGCGTGCTACGACACAGCACGCCCGCGCATTCTCATCGGCGCCGACAACTGGCACTTGATGCTGCCATACGAGCTACGCGTGGGCAAGATTGACGAGCCCGCCGCCATGCTGTCTCCACTCGGATGGGTGCTATTCGGGTCGGCGCCGCAACAGTACGCGGGATGGCAGCAAACCGTACTACCCTGCTACGTCGGATACGCGATGCCACTACAAGAAGAGGACGCCGCCCGACCCGCAGCTACGTCGGAAGCAACGACGGAGCGAGACTGCCGCCCGCCGCAAGATGATGACATCAGCGCCGAGCGGATGGAGCCGGCGCCGAGCAACGCGCCAGACAGGGCGCAATCAGCACCGCCACGGACTTGGACGCCGAACGCGCCGTACACGAGGATCGCCACAGCGCCGTGTACAGCCGAGCCGTTCGCCTACCGCCAGTACGTGCCGGCACCTCACGCGGCTGAGCAATTCGCCGCGACACCAAACGCACCGTATACGCAGAACGCCCCAGCGCCGTATACACCCGTGCAGCATGCCGTCCCGTACGCGCCCTATTCGTACGCGCCGGCCACCTTCGTGACTGAGCAAGTCGTCGCGACGCCGAGTGCAACGCCAACTGCTCTGCCGCCCACTGAAGCCGCCGAGTTCACTAACTGGCTACGTGGATCACAATCCGTAGCCACCCTACGCCTGTCGCACCCCTATGCCTCTACGGGGGGAGATGACGACGCCCGCTGCCTACCCCGAGACGACGGCCACGCCACACACCGACGCGGTGTAACGACGCAAGCAGCGGGCCCACGAAGAAGCCTGCAAGAGACGCCAGCGGCGTCAACTCAACCACGCTCTACATCAGTGGCGTCGCCTGCCGCGACGCCGCGCAAACAACGCCGACGGCGTTGCCCCCGTTTCGACGCCACTAGTCAACGGGGGGAGGAAGGCGTCGTAACGCGCAAGTCTACTCCACGCGCGCAGACGCCACGTCAACGCGCAAAGAAGAGGAAGCGGCCAAGCAGACTACGCCGACGGCGTCACCCCGAACCCAACTACAACCAACGACAGAGGGTGATGTCGCTCGACGCGACGCCTGACGCGTCACCTGCCGCTGTCCTGCCGCGACGCTCGCCGCGTCGCCTGCCGCCACTCCTGCCGCGGCACCCGCCGCTACTCTGGCCGCGACGCCACCCGCGTCGCCTGCCGCCACTCCCGCCACGGTGCCTGCCGCTACACCGGCTGCGCCGCCCGCCGCGACGCCTCACGCGTCGCCTGCCACGGCGCCCGCCACAGCCTTGTCGAGCTACGGCAGCCGACACGAAGCGCAGCCACCACGCAGCGCACACACTCAACGCCGGCAGGCGTTGCTCCCTACGCCGTCGCACAACGGGGGGAGAAGAGCGTCGCGTCACACACGACGACGCCGCGCGCAATCATAGCGCGCCACCTGACGACACCGTCGCGGCGCGCTGCCACAGCGCGCGCCCAGACGACATCACGCGCCGAGACGGCGCACCCAACCAAGGCGCCAAGAAGAAGACACTGCGCGCCGAGGCCGAGCGAACTGTCAACGCTCGGCCACTCGCCCATGTGTCCGTCGATCCGGCCGACAACGAGGCGCTGACGCCCAATTACTTTGCTGGGCACGCCTACTGCAGCGCCACTCATCGGGCCCTGCCGAGAAGCCGACCGACGCGCTTGACGAGCCAGCCAGGCGACCACGGGGTGATGGCTGACCACACGCTGCCGCGCAACATCTGGCCGAAGGGGATCGTAGAGGCTACGCATCCGAGTCCCGACGGAGAGATGCGCAACCGAAGTCCGCATCAAGGGAGGAGTTTTCGCCGGCCTGCAAGGAAACTAGCTGTCCTCCCCTTGCAACCCGAGCCTACGCGGGAGCTCGGCGGGGGGAGTCTGTTGCGGACAGCTAGGCTAATTTAGGCTAGTAAATAACATATTTGTACGTACCGGGTAGGCGAAACTAGACTAAGTCAAAATAAATAAATAATATTCCTTATTTTACCTCATGCCCTTAAAAAGCGGCCATACTATGTGTGTATACCACTTATTTTCCTAACATTTATTGTAAGAGAGCTCCCAAAAATAACTAACTAAAATAGTTAAAAGACCACGACGTCTTAAAGTAAACAAGTATGACTCATCGTGGTAAATTCCACTCGCAGCGCGAGACAAAGGAATCATGTTGTTTACATTTAATGTAAAACTTAAGGATAAAAATTAGAATATCCTGAAACTTTGTAGTAATGTTCCTCATGAACATACAAGTAAAATCTCTATACATTATACCGGCCGCAACTTACTGCGAGCACGGCAAACAAAGAAATAACACGACGCGCCGAGCGCGGCGCGATATGAGGGACAAGAAAGGTGTAGATCTCGACCCGTGTGAGCGAGACGGCCTCTGAGTCGAGACAAAGAAATGATGTGAATTTTATTTAATTGTAATTAAATGGGAGCTCTCACATCAAAACCACATATAGATTTGTGTTGTATAAGTAAACCTTAATATTGACTATAAGTCAGATTTAAGATAAATATTATGATTTATGTAAGATTTAGAAAAATGTAACAGAGCGGGCGTCCCTCTAAGCATGTAAACAAACCTTGAACAGATCAAATAAAAGGACGCCCGTTTCTGCAATCGGGGAAGTCATCCTTTAGTCTGCGTAGAGTTACGACTCCGTAGTCAGTGCGTTGATCATCGATCCGCCAGTATAGAAGTCTCCAAGAAGTCTGTATTCAGTTAACATCGAGTCCACACTCTGTTAGCCAGTGCGTAGATCAGCGATCCGCCAGTACATCACTTCAGTCTCTTACGTCCAGTGTATTACCATCTTGATAGTTAGTAGTAGTGTTAGATAAAGGACTACATTAGTTAAGATTTAGTTTAAATTTCGCGTTTTAATTTGTGTTAATTTTGTGTGTTAAATTTAATTGTGCTCCGATCTTTAATTGTGTTAATTTGTTTTCGTGTAAAATATATATCGTTTTCGTTTACCCTCGTGTTTCTTTATATCGTTCTTCCCTGAGCTATCGTAGATGTCAATGTTGGGACCCGGCCGACGAGGCATTCCTAACATTGTCTATTCGAAAACTAATCAAGCTTTTTCACAGCTTCAATGCACCAATAGACCTTTTGTTCGGGATCGGTCTCGGTTCGAACAACGTCATGTACAGTCAGCTGCAGAAAGAAACACGAATAGTCCGTTCAAAAAAATATAGTCTCAACTAGACAGTAATAGTCTTGCAAAAATATTTTGACCGGGCTATTAAGGATGATCTCTTTGATTAGACTATATCAACCATAGACGTCCATGGCTGATCATATTCCTCCTGGTTCCCTAGTTCGCCACAAAGTGCAATTCTGCGCAAATTGCAGTCACCGACTCCCCGCAACCCTCACGAAGTATACGTCCACCTACTCGAGGGCTGTCCTACGCTACCACGCGAGGTTGCCACACCACACTACTGCCCCATCGGCTATCCGCTATCCAGGCTATATGACGTTGCCTGCCACTGCAACCGAGCAATCCCGCGAGCTATATCGGTTACTTTGATGCTTCTGCCTATATATCATTTCTGATTCTCTCACACAGTAAAACTCCAAGCATACCACTTTCATTACGTTATTTGGTCCCATTGTGAACACCTTATACACATTTATTACACATACCCCGTGTGGTTTTTGGTGCCTGAATGATTTAATAGATAGGTAGAACTAAGCCGACAATAGGCGTCAAATGTTTCGTGCACCGACAACCCTAGGGTATGCTTATAAGTACCATGTCTCAGTTTCGTAAGTTATCAATGGGAACACGCAAAGTTCAAAAACTTTCTTCTTCATGGCAGTGAAGAATTTTCGGCGTGAAGATAGAAGACACACCAACCCGAACACGGCATTACCGAGTTTGATTCGACCATTGACCTCTTCTAAGTTCGATTTACCTGGACAATTTGTTCCAGGTAATCTCAACGACTTCGAGGGCTGAGCTCGCAACAACGGACTATCACACTAATATTATAAAGGCGAAAGATTGTGAGTGTGTTTATGTGTATGTTACTTCTTCACGCTCAAACGTCTGGACCAATTTTGATAAATGTAGGTAAGAAGGTAGCTGACACCCTGGATTAAGGCATAGGCTATTTTTTATCCCGAAAAAATGTAGTGTTCCCGCGGGATTAGCTTGTAACTTGTAACACCGCGCGACGCAGCTAGTTATTGTATATTTTTCTGCAGACTGTACCCATAACTGGCTCGACAAGTTTACAAACAGATCCCAGGTTCTAACGGAGAAGTGAAGCCTTTTGTTGTCGAATTGAACGAGATGGCTTACATTTTCTTCGGTCGGGTGGGGATTCTGGATACATTGACTGAGACTGAGACACAGTTATTTGTACCGCACAATACTTGATCTTTTTATAGTACCGGGTACCTAAATGAGCGGATGGTAAATTCAAATTTGCAATTTTTAAAAAGTGATAAATAATTAGGTACATGAGCATCACAAGCTAAAGACATAAATCCTGGCAAGAGGTAGCAGAATTCTAAAATATGAACTTTTCAAAGCTGTTGAATATGCAGTATTATAAGTTTTGATTATAATCTCATACGGGTACGAGTATTTCAATTTAAATAACAACTTCGAACTTGATCTAACTTTAAATTGCTAAACCCTCTAACGCGTATACACACTAAGAAGTTAAAAAACTTCTATACGGGTAGAAATGCACCTTTCGGGCAAAAATACCGATTCCCGTCACGTCTCCCTGCTTACCACACTTATGGATCGTATCTTCACCATTCAAAAAGTCTTAACGTAATATCTTACGAACAATACTTACGACCTTTTGAATCGCAGTGGGAGTTATAATCTTGTTCAAAAAGGTCTTAACGAAGCCTGATGTTAATGGGATTTAAGACCTTTTGAGGGCAGCAGATGCAAGGGGCGAAGAAGTGCAGCGCGGTAACGATCCTGTTAACATCTGCCATAAATCCGGAGACCAGTCGCCAGACGGATCCGGTCTGGTATTAGCATATCAGATGCTATCGGTGCGGTGCTGGATGTTAAAGAGAGCTTACGCAAGCACACTCTGAATCTGCTTAAATATAATCTGACAAAACGAAATTGGTACCACTATAGGTACCTATGTACCGAAGTGCATTGAAATATTTCTAATCATTGAATAAATTGCATTTTTGATTGATCGGAACTAGAAGAACTGACTTTATGACTTAACAATGACAAAATTAATGGATTTGGATCTTCAAACATGTTTGTATGTATGTATGTAAACACTTTATTGTATACAAAAACAATTCACAATACTTCAAAAAATAATAAACATGTACAAAGGTGAACTTATCCCTATAAGGGATCTCTTCCAGTTAACCTTTGAGCAAATGAGAAAATAATGGGATATCCAAGAAAAGAGTTCGCACTGTGGTTCCTTGTAAGATTTTGTTTTTTTAATGTGGTTTTCTAATGTACTCAAGATATACATAGAGTGTACATCTCTAAATATCTGTATAAAAACAATCATATCGGTTAGTTAATTCCAGATTATGCGACTTCCCTAGAATCTCTCATCACTACCTACAGTTCTAGCCCAAGTCCTGCGTTGTTAAAAATAATCCTAGTATTTGTGCTCTAAGGAGGGTTACCGACCTGAAACACGAATTTTTGTTTCCGATCTAGACTTTTCGCCAAATTTTCATTTGTCCGAAAGCCATTTTTTTTCAAAACTGTTAAGGGTTCTTTCAAACGATGTTTATAAAATCCTGAAAATAATACGGGTTTGAGAAAAAATATAAATATACTTTCGGACAAATGAAAATTTGGCGCAACGATACAGACGGGAATCAATGTTCTGAAGTTGAGATAGAATACCTCTGAGAAGCTTTACAAGTTTTTTCCAATATAGAGAAATCCACAGGACAGCGGCCATATTTACTTCGGTCGAAGTGTGTATATGGGTGTAACGTGTAACATTTATCAACAAATCTGGAGACTGATCTGCAGACAGATCCGGTCTGAGCACATTAGCATATCAGCGTCAGTTGTGGGAGTTGCACGGGATTTACGATCCAGGGCTCGGATGTTCGGGGCCGTCTACAAAGTCAAGAGCTAATCAGTTGCAATTACCTAATATTATCAAGGCGACGTGTAGGTGTTTTGTTGTTTTTGTAAGATGTTGAGCAATATTTAGATACAGACAGTGCCCCCGCAACTTGTCCGGGTAAAACTTTTGTCTTACCGTAGCCGAGTAAAAGTATCCGTTAACATCTTTGGATATTCAGCTATATCTGTAGGTAGGTACTAAATTGAAATTGAAATTGAAAATTGAAATTGAAATTGAAAAATTTGTTTACTAAAGTTGGTTAAAATCCGTCCAGCCGTTTTGGCGTGATGAGAGGACAAAGAGATTTTTACCGATAGTTGATATTTTGGGAGATGGTTTTTGACCGAACGAGCGTAGGTAAGTGTCTCCGTTTCAACTTGACTAAAAATTATTTTGGTATGTCCAGTTGTCCAGCTTTTCTCGCATAACTTTGTGAGCAGGCTCAATAATTATATAGATTTTTTGGTTGATTCAGTTTTACAAAATGGCGGACAGATATTTCAGCCATTACAAAAAAAAACACAAGGTCGACAGCTCACAGAGCGACTAAGTTTCATTATATACACAAAACACTTTCAAGAACAATAATATGCACCTACTGTAGGAATCCATTTTGTATTAGTTATTTTCGCCTCGGATGTTGTGAAAGCAGCCCAATATTTTGACAACAAATCGCCTGTCATACTCCGCTCGCACCCAAGTCCTCAAACCACTCGTGATATTTCAACTTTGTATACGGAACGAAGAATTATTTTGTACGCATTCTGGAGGAAGCATAAATCTTTCTCCTAGGTTTTTCGCATTCCGAGGAATACGCTTCATCATGTCATATTAAAATTGCTTGCATAAAAGACTGGTCTATCTAAGTAGGTACGTAATAAATATATTCATTGCATACCTATATCACATCTGACGTATTATAATATTAAACACTTTGATTACCTATAGTATATTAGTAATATTATAAATGCGAAAGTTTGAAAGGATTTAGTTATTCATTAGGCAGTGTAACGCGTTGAACAGATTTTAATGGAACTTGGCACGCTTTAAGATGAATCATGAATTGAAACAGGATACTTATTTTACGTGTGTGAAGCCATGTATATAGTACAAAGGCCGGGAAAATGTAAATTGCTGGCCGTATAGGAATACGAGGCCGGCAAACCCTTTTTACGGCGAGGTAACTTGCCTAGTGCAACACCAGGGGATTCGAGTACCTTTAAAAATCTGTACTTACACATCTTATTTGAAGAACTTCATACTGTAGTTCACCGGAAAAACCTTGACAGGCAGCCCATTCCATAGCCTGAGCGTTCGCAGGAGAAAATTCCTTTGGAGTACTTTTCGAATCGAATATGCAATGATGCATCATACGGTTATTCGGGGTATACCAAACCGACATATATATCCACGCCATAACACGTAGTTCTGTTCAAACGTGTGAATTTTCCGTTAACATAAATCCAGTTCTATAATTAGTACGCTCGGAGTGTTTATAAATCCGTAGCACATAAAAACGTAATTACTCGTTTATCGCACTATACCACACGCATATGGGGCATGTAATGACATCGACATATGCAATCGTTAATATACCGCACAAATTATTGACAGATACAGATTCTGAGTCGTGAGTCATGATTCATGACTGATCGCAGTAACATTGATGAAACAAACTGAAGTAGCTACTACGCAATATATCAACTTTATGATTTCCGGGACTGTTTCGGCACTTTTATACTGATGGTTGTGTGAGCTGTAGACCTCGAGACTTTTACTCAGGTTGAAACGAGGACCTAGCTTGCTTGGTCAGTTAACATACGATTATCTCCACTTTGACACTCGGAAATTATCGGGAGAGATGGGAACTACAAACGACACGAGATACATTGCTTCATATTCATAACATCCAACTAGGATATTACAGTCTAAAACAGTAATGTAAATCACCTTCCTAAATGTAATTTTTTACAGTAGACCTATGAATAATACAGATGTGGCTTTATTTAATTATTACAAACTACAAATAAAATATTATTTTGTATATATCTTAAATATTGTATGTGAGTTAATTCTAGGATTTTGTATACTCTATGTGATAACAGGAACCTTTACGATTTAAACTATACTGTACAAGCTTTGTGCCGAAATCGTCATCATCGACGGAAAGACAGCCTCCTTATGACAGAGACAACGGACTGACGGTTGAGACTGGTGAAAATAAATGAATGGCAGTGAACTGACAATAATTCTGGACTGACGTCAGAATTAACGTGTAACTGACCTCCAAGAATCCTCACAGACAGCTTTATGTAATCAAGGAAAAGAACAACGTAAGAAGAATATTTCATAATCATATTCATACGCGATTAAATTCCGTTTTGTCGAGATAATCCTTTGTTTTAAACCACAAAAACTGTATAAGTACGTGTACGGCGCCTCGTTTACAAATAATGCAAGTACAGTTTGGACGAGCGCACTTAGCATTAGTTGTAAACGTTTTATTGTTGGTACTAAAATAATTTACCACCAGCTATTTAAGTCTTCTGTTTAGAAGCAAAACGTATTATGTCCAAGGAATTTCGATTATTAACTGCCTCTTTGTGTCCGAATTAGTTGTTATACAAATATATGTATAATAGGGCTGTTCATTCATAAAAGGTGTGAAATGAAAGCATGATTATTTCTTAGAAAAGATTTGTTTTTGAAGAAAGGTGCATTACAATAAAAAAAAAATATTGTCTGACATATCCACCGGTCGTGCTTGGTGGATTATTCAATATTTATAGTAATGGAGGATTGCACTATTGCTATGTGCAATTTAAAAATAAAGCAGTATTGGTAACCTAAACAATGTTAATTGTTATAATATTGCAATCTAAATAAATAATCAATGATAAAATCAATGTACCAAACAATGTAATTTAGTCACCAACATAAACAAATGAACAACATTATCACTTGGCCTAGCAAAACAGTTTTCAATATTCATTCATTTCCCTTTCCTTAAATCATTACAACAACAACACAACAACAGAAAATATCTACTCAAAAGGACATCGTGATGCACCCAGCGCCCTTGGTGATATTGATTGTAAGGATAAGCAGAAGCTATAGGTTCCGAACAACAGCTGGTTTGCGTGGTGAGGGGCAGGGTAAGGAGGAAGGGGAGGGGGAAAAGGAGGGTAACCAGTCTGCGCGCGCGCAAACCTTAAATCTGCAAGTAGCCTTATTAGGGTTGCTACAAATATAACAAAGCGACGTATTATTTACAGCAACATGTAAACGAGTAATGCAGTTTTATTAGGGACCCGCGAAGCAATTGTGGACTAGAGCTTTTATGTGATTAATTAATCATAATTGTGGTGTTACGATTACAATTTTATAAAACTATCCTTTACATTAAAGAAGAATCTGCTTCGTAAATTATGTTGCACTAACAATGATTCCTTTCCTCCTATTTCGAGAAAAAAATATCATATGAATTATTCTGTTATCAGTTATTCTATTCGTTCAAACTCGTCCCATAAATTTTTACACATTTCATTCCGAGAAAAGCTAAGAAAAACTAACTATCATAAGAACCTAAAATTATCTTAAGCACTGTCAACCCTAGTATTTTCCACAATATGAAAACAATTTGCCGAATCCTTACTCAGCTAAATTAAAGCACATAGGGCCGTCACCGTTAAATTCCCTGAGTCAGACAAGGGCGGCACTAATGATAATGAACCATCACCGGCCCTCGTCGATAAACAAGATTATAAAGATTCTTTCACTCGGAGGAACAACTGAGCGATGCTATTGTGGGGGTACTAGTGACGCGATGCTTCGTTTAGCATGCGACACAGGGCTGTCAACGTTAAAGCTCCTGAGTCAGACAAGGGCGTCACTAACGAACCGACCCCGGCCCTCTCAGACTAAGATTGTAAAGATTCTTTCACAGAGCGGAGCTATTGTAGGATACTAGGAACGTGATGTTTCGTAGTCATGTGGCATGCAACAATGTTGTGCGACAATAATCAATATTGAAGCAGCAAAATAACATGACATAACTTACCCTTTTCTCTTCTCATATTGTCACAGGATGCAAACAGGAGGGTCCAATATCCTAAATTCGAACTTCGCAACAAGAAACGAAACGTCCGAGAATACAGGGAATAAAATAAATAGGTACTCTTGCATCGAAAGGAAGCTGTTTGACTGTGACTTATGTTATTAATTATTATGTACTTATAATTATGACAAAAAAATCGTATTATTTTTTTTTTAACCATTTTTTAACCAGTCGTGGCACAGCCTTGACTTAAGAAACTGTTGAAGTAGCGTAATAATGAGCCTTCACCGCCACTATCCAGCGAGCCGAGGGGATAATGGGGAGGCTGCGTCATCGGTAAACAAGGCTCTCGGGTTCTTATTTATGTAGCCTCTGTGACGCTGCACTATAAAAATAACTCCTACTATTTTTATCTTATAAGCATAGTTATATGGTAGTAATTGTTATTAAATTAAACGAGTGACAAAACGTCATTTAAATCTCATAATATTCGCAATAGCTGCGCCGTGCGGTGTTACCCGCTCATCCCACGGGAACACTTCATTTTTCGAGCTAAAAAGTAGCCTGTGTTAATCCAGGGTGCCAGGGTGTCAACTACCTTCATTCCAAAATGTATAAAATTGGTCCAGCCGTTTAAGCGTGAAGAAGTAACAAACATACACACAAACACACTCAAAAACTTTCGCTTTTATAATATTAGTGTGATTATGTTTAATCCGAAAATGATGCATCTCGCTCTTTCATGCCTTAGTCCGTTTTAGAATGACTACATTTTTCGAGTGTCAATTTTATTTTAGTATAGTGAACAAGCAAAAGTTATTATGTTTACGAATACTGATAGATTGAATAAATCAAACTAATCTAAATATTACTGTCTATACCAAAACATTGTAAGTATTATGTATGTATTACCAAATTGACCACTAACTTCAATTTTCAACATTTTAAAACGTGTAAAAATAAGAGAAACAGCAAAATAAAACGTAAGTAGTCGTCAAATTGAATTTGAAGACAGTTAAATATCGGTTCACTTTCGTGATTATGCAGCTGTCTTTGGACGTTTAAAAAAACTTGCTACGGACTCCAGGGTTTCGGCCAAATTATGTAAATTTGACAGGTGCGTGGCACCGGGCGCCGCGCCGTGGTCCGTGACCGTATTAAAAAAAAACTTTTGCACCTACTCGAAAAAAAGACCCAAAATTCGTTTGCGATCTCTCTGATTAAATCGTTTGCGGTATGAGTATGACAAAGATAGCATGATGTTTTTTTAGTTTGCTTAGTTTATGGTTGCAAAGTGCACATAATTGAGACGTGGTGGACAAGAAATTGCTGCTTTTTTGCTTTAGCGAGTTTTAAATTTACCAAAGGTCGTTGTAATCGGTATAAATAATACTCTGTCGGTAATGTCGCAGTTCTTTCATATTTTAGTTGTTATCTGCACACCTGCTTTCCTTGTGAATTTTAAGACACGTCTCGGGTGCAAATAAGGTGAGATAAGGTAAAATAAACGACGCACTAAAAGTGCACGTGTTTATAGTATAAATATAAATAAATATTCTTGCATTGAAATAAGAAAAGGTAAATCATTCTTACTTCATAAATTACAGGCCAGATGCTCTTTTAATCTAATCGGATCGTCCTTAAATGTATTTAAATCGGTCAAAATATAAGTTTCAGTTTCGTGGGAAGTTTGGACTTCAAGCTAAAGCTTGCAGAAATTAATTTGGTAATTTTTTGTTGATTTTTGTTGAAAAACAGCTCCTAATAAAAGGAGAAACATAACAATAATAATAACTGCATGTGACCACCGTTTAACCACCCCACTATACTCGTACAAGTCCAAGGCTGGAGGAAAAAGTACTCGTTTTGCGAGACGGTCCAAAATCTCAATACTAGCCGTTTGCGACATTGACTAAGGGGCAACATAAAGGCGGCCACACACGAAGACTCGCGGCCGTCTCAAGCCACGGCTATCTATATTTTCGTTGATGACTACTCTTCCATTCAGACCATTCTTACTGTGAGTACACAACTATATAAATTATCGCAACTCAACACATTTACATATTTCGAGGCGTCGTTTTTACTCCCGGAAAGAGAGCATATATGGCAACTTTTTCTTCTTTCTTTTAACGGGTATTAAAAGAACAAACAGAATCTTGTGAATAATAACAAACTACTTAGCTTGGTTAGGTTACGTTAGGAACCCAACGGCATTATGAAAAATTGGGCAAGTGCGAGCCCGACTCGCGCATGAAGGGTTCCGTACCTATACCTACATATATATAATCTATAACAAGTTTGTTGTATGGGAGCCCCTTAAATATTTATTTTATTTTATTTTTAGTATTTGTTGTTATAGCGGCAAATAGAAGTACATCATCAGTGAAAATTTCAACTGTCTAGCTATCACCGTTGTTGAGATACAGCCTGGTGACAGACGGACGAACGGACAGACGGACGGACGGACAGCGAAGTCTCAGTAATAGGGTCCCGTTTTTACCCTTTGGGTATGGAACCCTAAAAATGCCCCAAAAGCAAATTAAAAGTTCATTTGTTTTCAATGAAAAATTCATTTGTTTTTTGTTTCATTACAGGCTCGCTCACCGTAAGGCTTGATATATCTCCACTGACGCGGAGCGGAGAAATGAACCAATCAGGCTGCGTCTCTGTGAAGCCCAAAAGAAGTGCATTTAAATCTGAGGAACGTGATTGGTCCATTTTATGTGTAAAATGTCTCCGCAAACGGAGATGTCTCCGAACTGCTTCTGTGGCACAGCGCCAGCCTTTGGATTGAAACTCCTATACTATAAAACTACACACAATATGTAAGAAAGTACTAGCAATAGCAAGTGGGTAGCTCCTAAACTAAACAAGATATGTAAGAAACTAATGCACGTCTAGCACAACTGTAACACGCGACTCTTTGTCGCGCGACATTATGCTACCTGTCCCTTTCCTTTCAATGCCATGCGAGCAAGACAGGCGTTGCTGAGTCTCGCGGCAAGCGAAGTCGCGACAAGATATAAGCTAGCATGACTAACTAAAAAAAATTTCACTAATGTTACTATGGTACCTAATGAGTGGCAAGTACTAAGTGCATGTAAGTAAACCCTGTATAACTCCTCGGCCTCGTGTACGAGTACCTTAAGGGCGCTCATTAGCAGGCAAGCGGCGCGCCCGACGGAAGCCGTAATCGCGGCCATTGTTCGCGGGCAGCCTTATTGTTCTTTTGGACCGAGATGGCCGCGGATCGATGATATTAAAACGGGTTTTACTATTTTACATACAACAATTTAAACAGATCATATCCCTTACGTTTCGGAACCTATTGCAGCTTCAGCAAGCAGAGAAAAACTAAATTTTCCTCCGTCAAATTTTCATTACAACAACAAAGTACTCATTTTAAAAACTGAAATAAAGGCCTTCTGAAGAGTAAGAAGCGCCGAAAGAAAACTACTTGGCTGCCATATTATTATGCTGTCATTTAAGTAATCCAGTGTCATTAATATACCTATATGAATATATTTAGCGCAATTTTTTGAAATCATGACCAAAGCGTCTCAGTTTCAGCTTAACCAAAAATTATTTCTTAAATCCGGATGTTCGGTTGTCCAGATTTCCGGCTGTTTTTGCCTACAGGCATTTCTCAAGCGATTCTTAGGAAATTTTGTGAGTAGGTTCGATATTTAGTTTTTCGAATTTTTTAAAAATGTCGGGGTGGAAACGTAAAATATCACAACTTTCGGTCATTTGCAGACAGGGAGCTTTTAACACACTGTGTGGGTCTCAGACTCAGACGAGGTGGACCGACGATCCGTTAAGATCAATTCTTTATTCATAAAAATACACTTTATACGTATGTACATTTTATACGGAACAAATTCTCAAGATTCACAACCTTTCGATTTTGAAACTCAAATAACAAAAATCGATATACATTTAATACTGGCTGATATATCGGCAACTCCTTGATAATGAAGTTCAAATGATTATGAGTCACGGCAGTTACACGGTAGTGGTTAAACTGTGGTAGCGGTCTCCCCTCCGACCTCGATCCTTGGAGTATGACGAATACGTCCACAATTATAATTAGTTACCTACTATTTATTTGTAACTGCGAATCTGAGACCCGTTGACCTCGATTATTGTAAACCAATACTTCAGTTCCGAGAAAACTACTCTGTAGGATATAGTATACGTTAAGTATTGTGAATTACTTACAAAATTGTACAGTTCACTAGAACTGTACTATAACCTCGAGAAACTTAGTAGTTTCAGTAGGTTACAGAATTTCTTCCATGTTTTTTGAGACTGTTTTGGCGATTGTTCTCTGAAATGACACCGAGGTCACCTTAAGATTCAACAAAACTGTTTTCGAAATAACTTCAGAAGCCCAAGCAATGACAAGTATTCATAACATAAGATGTTTTCAAAATTAAGACAAACCTACGTTAAATACTTAAATAGACATACAATACAACAATGCTTTTACTTCAAATATACATTATTTAGAATACATACAGGATATTTTTTTTTTTAGCTGTTAGAAATGAATTATACTTTTATTTACGTTTGATTGATAGGTATGTATTACGGGCGTGGCGTGTACAAACACAAAGTAATGTAATAATAGGCAGTGTCCAATGGGACTAATAAAGTACAACACCGTATAATTATTAATACCAGACATAGGTACACTGCAAAATATTTTAACCAGTATTTTGACTTCCTCCACGCGCTCAAATTATTCTAGACCGGACACTTTAGTAGAAATAGGGAACAGTACGTCTAGCATAACTGTGTCACGCGACTGTATGTCGCGCGACAGATACTATCTGTCACTTTCCTTTCAATGCCGTGCGAACAAGACAGGTGATGATGCTGAGTCGCGCGGCAAGATGTGCTAGCCCTGTGCTGGGGGGTGCGAAATGCGGGGGGGTACTTTTTTTGGATGGTGTTTAAAATACACGTTAATAAACTGCGTGTAATATTCTTACTATGCACATTATGGGTATAGGTTACTTTTATTAAGTGTTGCGAATTGGCGCCTGTTTCTGGCTAGCCTTGTGTGGAATGGTGAATCAGGCCAAAATAGGTGTAATTAAGAAACTGCATGTTATTATTGCTATCGTACACATCATGAGCAAAGGATTACTTTTTATTGAGTGTTGCGAATGGGCGGCCGTTTCAGGCCAGACACCATATTTAGATGGCACCGCATCCGGTCGCTGGTAGTTATTATCCACTAGAACCCCAACTGGTTAGTCAGACTTGTAAACTAAATAAAATCACGATGTAATTTTCGTTTTGGGAAACGATATAGGTATGTGTGTGAACCCCTTACAGGTTAAATTTCAATCCACCGGACTCGAGCTAACCTCACCTGCAGGAGGTGCACTAAGGCCTAACAATCACGAATGACAGTGACATTGTTGCCAAACCATCATAAAATCATTGCCAGTGTAAGAAATTAGTTCCAGTGATATTCCGCAATATGGCGCATCCTCATATATTTCTGGTCAAGCTTTATATAATACAGAAGTAGATGGTGTGTACCAAGTAGATAAATTGCCTACTCAACGAACTCTTGTGGGTAAATTGGGAACAAACCCATCAGTACTGTTTACTTACACAACAAGACGGAGGAAATCTCAGTATAATGGAGTTATGGCAGCAGGAAATGATGAAATGGAATTCAGCGTACTAGAAACGTTAGTATACTAGAAACGTTGTTGCTAGTATACTAAGTATATACAACCCGGTTACAATATCTGTGGACCTGGCGTCGATGACGTCATATCGGCGCTCTGGTACGGTACGCGACGCGACGGGGCGAGCGCGGGTAGGTACAAGGGTAGGGGGAGGGGCTTCACATTCCAGCGAGGTCCACAGATATTGTAACCGTGTTGTAGGTAAGTGTTTTTTCTTAAACATGGCTTGAACTGTATCAAGGCTGTTTAGCCCTCACTACCAGTGGTCGGACTTTGTGTGGGAGTAGAACCCGCTAATGGCTAATGGGATTATCTCCGCGTCACAGGAGTGATAGGAAGTAGAATATGTGTGATGCTGGGCTTGTCCCCCCCTTACAGTTTTGTACATATTTGTCACTCACAACAACTGAACTAAACCGAAATATATAGCTGATGGGCAAAGGCTTTTTTTAGGGTTCCGTACCCTAAAGGCAAAAACGGGACCCTACTACTAAGACTCCGCTGTCTGTCCGTTTGTCACCAGGCTGTATCTCATGATCTGTGATAGCAAGGCAGTTGAAACTTCATAGATGATGTATTTCTGTTGACGCTATAACAACAAATACAGAACACAAAAAAAAGTTACAAATTATTTAGTTGTATGGAACCCTTGGTGCGCGAGTCCAACTCGCACTTGGCCGGTTTTTTTTTCCACTCCTCCTCCTTTCTCCTTTCCTTCCTCCTAACGGGCACGGGGTGGAATGATGCGAAGTCTGTTGTAGCAGAATATATATTTACCTATATCCAACGGGCCTATGATGGCCCGGTTTACCACGCGATAAAGCACCTTAAGAGGGCGCCGAGCGTTTGCGACTGAACCATAGAACGCGGGGAATGCGTATTTATATCGGCGCGCGGCCGCCATAGTAAAAATGTATGGAGAATTAAAAGCACTTTTTGATAAATCTGGAACTTTAATACCAAACAATAATTGAAATATTTGATGCGGACAAATTGTAATGTAAACATTCATCTTTTTTTTGAACTGAAAATCAGAATAGATTTCCATTGTTAAAGTATAAAAAAACACTTAACGCCTGCTTACGATTTTACAATTTTCGTCCAACTTTACTTAGTTCTCTAGGGTAAAATATTAATAATCTTATAATTTTTCCACGGAGAAGTTGTTAACACATTCCTCGAAATGCTAAATATATAGTTTAGAAATTGATTAAACAATTAGTGTTGACGTTATCTACTTAACGGCAACTGCCTATTTTTTCACATTTCGCTCGGTGCAGTCTTAAGCATCTGTCACACTTATCACCTATGGGGACGTAAGTCGTATACTTTAACTATGAAATCATGCCGTTTAGTGTATTGAGATCTGTCCGGGTTACGCGATTATTAATACACCTAATATCGTATAGGTCCAATACTAGAGGGATACTCGAGATTACGACTATTCTGTATCAAGTATTTGTCTAAACTAAAGCACCACGCTTGACTCACCGGTTTACACTGTGTCGGTAGTTATCTTTTTTTTAAACTTACCTGAAAGAAAAAGAAAAAAATATTTAAGAACATTTTATAGGTACACAAATTATTATGCTACATATAAAATGTTAAGTTTGTAAAACCAACAAATCAATAACAATTACGTGATAATACGTTGCGCCGTGGAGAGACACGATATCGTGTCACGACGCGACGACTTTTCGAAGAAATCCCGACAAAACATGATATAAAATTAAAATTGTACGCCTCACGAAGCATCGTGGCACGAATGTCATGTCACGTAATGGCCGCTAGCGCTACAGATGAACATCATTTGAACTGCAACACAGGGTAGGAAGGGTAGCTCTGATCTGATGTAGTTGACGTAACTGCATCAAAACTGCAAGCAAACCAACTGCGCAGTCCGCTTGCAACTGGCGTACAAGTCGACAGTAACCGCACGGCGACTATAGTCTGGCTAATACAGAATACAGAATTTATTGGTAAAAATCACAATTACATTTTACACGTCATTAATTATACAGATATGTTACATTAATAGATTAGATTACATCTTATATTAGTTTATGGTGTTTACTTGATGCGCAGGTCAGTGATTTGTCATTATGGAGTTCATCGATACTGTAATAAGCTCGGTCCAGCAGTAACGAGTTAAGGCCGTTCCCTGAGCCAGAGCCCCGAGCCCCTCCTCAGGCCACCCGTCCCTGTCACATAACAGTCACATTTCAAAAGAGTGACGGAGATAGAGCTTGCGGGCCGTAAGGCGATATCTTTTTACGATAGAATTTGTCGATGATTATTTATTTTAAAAATATTGCCTCAAATTATTGAAATTCGGAAGCTGTCAAATTACTATTTTAGTTATGATTGATTTTTCTCCTTTTTTGTTTCATAGTGTCACGTAGTGAAAAAACAAGTAAAGTTGGAGTAAACATTCGAATTGGAGGTTACTTTGGGAATTAATTGTATCGAGCGAAGTGTTATGAATCGTGTATCGAATGCTGTGTTATTAAAGATAATATAATCAAGAATGATATATATTTTTCCCTCGTTTACTAATATCAACGTTTCGTAGAAAAATAGGATAATTTTTGGGGTATTTTTGCATTTCTGGCTCAGGGAACGGCCTTAAGTTTTTTCTTAAAAATTGAGTCGGTTTTTGCGTCCGTAATATTGGGGCTAAAATATCTTTGCCCCAGCAATTTTAGTTCTTTATCTGTAAATCGGTATATGACAACACTGAAGATAGGCCACTAATTAGTCTTGATACTTGTGTATTATTCTTGATCTTTAAACTAGTTTTAGATTCAAGCAAATTTGATATGCTCTTTGCCTCTGGTTTTTATATGTTTGACAGTTCATTTGTTTGGAAGAGTTATTGTGGACGGACTCTATCATTTTACAGCTGGGTTACAGTTCAAATACTGTCCGTATGTACCGGCCCTAAGGGTTATGTTTTGGATTGAATATTAAAAAACTTGCTTTTGGTGCATATTTTATAAGTCACGAAAAAATAAACTATATTGAATGGACTTCAATACCTCGAGGACTCGAAGCATAATATTAAATTTATCGATAACACGTGTAGCAATATAAAGAAATAAGAACCTTTTGCCTAAAAGGAGGAATACAATGCATAAGGCCCGATTCAATTTGATTTGAAGCACAAAAGAGGGCTTACTATAAGCAATATAATAAAAGGGACGTAAGTCGTATACTTTAACTATGAAATCGTAGCGTTTTGTGTATTGAGGTCTGTGCAGGTAGCCATTTCGATATAACAGGCACGTATTACATTTCGCAGATTTGAAACGACATTAAACGGTGTATTTTGCTTCACGTTAAAGTTATGTATAGGTACCAGCGTCAGCAGGACAGCCCACTTAATGAAAAAAAATAACAGAAGATATTATCCTGTTTTATATACCTTTGTTTTTGTAGTAACTTCCAATGAAAAAGGCATACATATACACATCTCAACTTATCACACAAGTAATTTGTACCTAAGTGTCCTAAACACTTCATGGCTTCAAAGTTACACAGCATTACAGTAATAAAACTAAGGCATTGTGTACTACAAAACAACACAGAAAAACTTAAAACTGGTTCGATTTAGGCGACCTAAACTGTAATAATAAACTTCAAAATAAAGAGAAAAAAAAAACATGGTTCAAATTAGAAACGACAAGGTCTTAGAACATTTCCGTCATAGAAATTAAAAAAACCATACCTTTTTCCCTGTCACAATGACAATACTCGTAAGGCTCAATAACTGAAAATTAAAAATTTGGAACACTCCCGACACAGGTAGCTGGTCATCAATGAGACCCTGTTTTAATGTGTGATACGAGTATAGAAAATGCTACTAAAACTGAACATAAAAACTAAATTTGGGGAATTTCTCGCATCAATATTGGCCTAGAGATAGTCGCTTGTTCCACACTAAAAGCTGAATATCTAGAAGACGAGTGCTCCGATTTTCATCAAACAAAGCAAAGAACCATCTCGACAAACTAGGCTTTCGGGAAAAAAAACCGCATTCAAATCGCTTGACCCGTATGGGCGCTACGATGCCACAGACAGACACACAGATACACAGACACACAGATCCGACCCCTCTTTTTTCGTCGGGGGTCATTTTGACCCTTATTGTCGTTGTGACTGAATCTGTCGTTGTGACTGTATCTGTATTCTGTACCATCGACTGCAGCGGCGACGCGCGACGTCAATTACACAAATTGCATGACAGCAAGACGGTGTCAATGCCGCTTCTTCAATTAAATTACCCTCGCCAGTCTTAGTGGCCATTTTGTTCCTCTACTGTCTCTTGATTGCATTGATCTCTTGTGATATTTGCCCTGGATGTTTACTGTGATTGTATTTTGTATTGTTTTTAATGGTTTTCATTGGCGCGTACAATTGTCAAGTAACATCGTTGTTCGAATCATTTGTCACATATTGTTTGTGTTTTTACTAATGCTCGGGAAATATTGGGTGATTCTAGCCACTTCTAGAGGTGTGCACGAGTCGGTTGCGTCGCCAATCGCAACACTGTTTAGGGGTGAAAAAAAATTGGAGGCGTCTCAAACGCTACCTCAGTTTTCGTTACGATATCCGTCTAAATTTCGTAACAAAACTGAGATAGCAGTTGAAACGCTTCTGATTACCACCCTTAAACAAACAACCCTAACATACAGTATACAGGGGGCCTTTGATGGTTGCGTTTATCACGTGATAAATAAGTGACAAAGCATCTGTCACTCACACCTCTCAAAAAAAACCAAGGTGTGTATAATATAACATAAATTTCTTGTCCATAATGTGTGGAGGGAAGAAAATACTTGTTAAAACCATTGAGGTATTATTACGTCAATGGTTAAAACTGAATATGTGAGGGATCGTCGATGAAGAAAACGGTTTGTTTATTGGCGTTACTACTCATATTTTACTTATGAGTTATCAGGTACGTTTTACCCATTCTGATTATAAGGTGATAACTTGACAATCGCTTTGTACGTGATCGGTGGACGCAGACATAACATAGGAAATGCAATTGCTAAACTTAATACCTAGACACGTGGGTTTTTATATTCAGGGTATTAATGATGTTCACGGCGTTTTTACGCGATACGAAGGAGTGTTGTATTGATGGATGATGGATATAAGAACGTTTCATATAAATTTACTAGTTATTATGTTTCATATAATATAACGACAATAAGCATAATTTCATTAGATATAATTGCAATTATTTTAATTACTCGCTTCGCTCGTCGTCGTAGCCAAGCAATAACTCTATGAATTTTTTACTTTACTTTATTGCAGTTTTAGTGTGTTGTGACCCTTTAATCGCATCAAATGGATACCAAATTTGTTGTGTATATTCCATGATTGTTATTTTGAATAATATTATATCATAAGTTACGCGACATATCATAAGCGACAGTTACGCACCTGATGCGAAGTGATAGGAAATCAGCTTGTACTCTAGATCCTCTCTGTACCATCAGATTTCTAATTTGCACCCACTTCTAGTATCTCTGTTTGGCGCTATGGTTGACTGGTAGAGAATTCCATTTGGCATTAAGTCCGCCATTTGTACTGACTTTTGTTTTGTGCAATAAAGTTTAAATAAATAAATAAACAAATCAGCGACAGTGGCTATGGCAGTCTGATAAGTTGATAACTATTTGTACGTGACAGAAGAATGCAGAACGAAGAGATGTCTAATGCAATCGGCGTTATATCTAACTGGTACGTGTGTGAATAAAGTTACATATTCACTAACATTTAATATCTGTACTGTACACTGTTCTGTACGAGTAGATGCACAAATAGTTAATAACATCGATTGTGGAAATATGAATTCAAGTTGCTGTTATTTGAATAAAAATGTTAGGTTGTTTTACGAAAACATAACTACCAAAATCCGTATTGTTTACTAAACGACATTATCAAGTCGGCTTCAGCAATTTCTTGTCATTTTATTATCATTATCAGTCACGTGTAGATGAGATAAAATTCCTCTGTTACTTACTGGGCACCATACTCCTGACTTTCTTTTCACTCGATAATTTGGTCATTTTTGATCACTTTCACTTTAAAACTGGAACATATATTTTCAACAAGCCACATCTACAGCTCTGTACCAAATAAAATTCAACTAAATCGATAGTCTACTCTATTTTAAATAAAATATGAACTTTTAATATATGTAAAACATCTTATTGTTAGCTTTAAAATTAACTTGGAGTCCGTTTAGTTTGATTCGAAAATCTACCCATTATTACTCGTGTTATTTAATAAGCTTTATACTATAACTATGTTATACATAAGTAAATATGACAATATGCTACGTAATCTAAAAGAAGACAAAACACAAAAATTTGGGTAGACAGTAATCTAATTTTAAAATATGGCTTCCATCAGGTTAATGATGATTTCGCCAATTTCAAGTTTGCTCGTAGAGCATGCCGTTGTTCGGTGAGGTTTTGCTTTTTGTAAAGTGATAGCGATTTACAAAAAACCACGCGGACTATCGGGCCTTGACCCAGGAAGGGCTATGAACGCTTCAAGTTGAATTCTTCATTAGCTATTCACTCATACGTTAGATCACTGCACAATACGCTATCAATACTACACATTGAACAACAAAAATGAATAAATAATGAACAACGCAACTTAAACGCATGCGGCCATCTTAAGTCACAAACCGGAAGTCCTGGGTAGACAGTAAAAAGTTCAACCAAATATTTGACACTTCACTAATCAAACAACGAACAGCGCGAACTACCGACCACTTCGTGACAGGAATTACAATTAGGTCTTTCCCATTCCGAAGACGATTGCGAACTGTCATTCAGACTAGGAAAACGCCAAAACACTAAACGTTATCTTTTATATTTTAATCGCCACTCTACTGTAACTCTTAAACAAAAGACTTACAGTTCACGAGATTGCATAGAAAGTATATGATAACGGGGAGATAACGTGACAGATTGTAATCACATTCATCACGCACGTAGCCAGTACTTGAACGTTCTAGTACTTGAACGTTCTAGTACTTTATCGCAATAACAATAGGTGATAAAACATTTGGAATCCGTCGAAATATAATAAAGCGGTATGGGCCTAACGTGGTGACGTACTTTCGACTGCACATCGGGCAGTGATCTTGGTTCGGAAAGTACGGAGGTTACATCACTGGTTACGTGGGAATGACCAGTGTGGTAAGAGTGAAGGACTTGGCTTAAAAGGATTCCAGTCCAGGCCATAAGCGTTAAAATGTTAATATTGTATAAATAAAAGGAACAATATTTTCGTGCTCAGCATAGTGGCTCCACTTCGCCTGATGGTAAGCAAAAAGGGGAGCCCAAGTCGCAATGGCAACTGACAAGAAACTAATGGTGCATTGTCAGTTGACACGATATGCTGGCGCGAAAGATGCTTCTTTACTCTTCGTTTGAAGGTTTGACATAATTAAACCTACGCTTAATTTTTAAATTAATTACCTACTTATGTATCACGAAAACAAATCAACCACCATCTTGGTGGTAAACCGAAAGTGGAAAGATGCTCGCATGACTAACCAAATTTTTATTACTTAATTTTATAATTAGAAATTATAGAAAATAAACTTTTTCTCTTAAAATACCCTTTTAGTTCGGTAGCGTAGATTAGACCATAAAATCATAATAAATACTAAGGGACAATCTTACACAATATTTAAACACATTTATAGATAACATAATAATCGAGTTCACCACACAAATATTTTCCCCGGCCGGGATTCAAACCCAGGACTCCGTAGGCAAGTGCACTAACAAACTGAGCCAACAGGGTCGTCAAAAAGATAAACTATACATATGCCGACTTTCTTATGAAGGCAACTCTTATAATTTTAAAGTTGAGAGCCGAGCCGTAAACATATTCTCTGGAGTGCCGAGAGTGACTTCTCTATATTTAGTCGCAACCGCTTCGTATTCATAAGTATAGCGCACCTGACCAGTGGAACTGAGTGATTGAACGGTCGTACTCGTAGGTGAACAATAATCTTCAGACAAGTTCAGATATGATAGGTATTGATCAAAATTGATACTGTAATGGTGACCTCATGTATTCCTCTGCTCCGCGGACTGACTGGCAGGATCAGATCTTGTTTCATATTTACATAAAAGAAAATCTATGATAATGATTATGAATATGTGTGTAGAAAAAGTATTGTTTGCATACATAATTAGGTCTCAAAACAGTCGTGTGATCCTATTGTGAAACTAACCTACGGCTCGTTTCATAAAACCACACGCGTATTTTAAGGCCTCTCATTACGTAGCAGTTGCATAAACTACTATCATTAAACGATAAACGAGTAAAAAACAAAAAGAACCAAATGTTTGTAATATGAAGCGAAAAAAAAAAAAAAAAAAGTTCAGACAGAGTTCGAAGTTTAGAACTGAAGTTTTATTTGGTTATCATTATTTTTTTGATAAGTTGTCTTTGAAATAAATTAATGAAATGATAAGCAGACTTTGATTGCATCATCGTTCGAGGTCGAGAGTAATCATACTTATATATAAAACAAAAATCAAAGTAATTTCATATCCTGCTACTTTTCTTAATTTCCTTTGATATGTTTATGTTTCCTGTTATTTCTATTTATCACTTTGCAGCTAGCATTGCTCCATTTTCATGCGGCCTTGAATTAATTAATCCGGCGAGAACCCCGCGAGAAAACAGACACTTTAATTAGAACTGCCGAAGATACTCATAGCTGTATGATGGGAAAATAATAGGGCGCACTAATGAATGGATAGCGCTCCTTTGTGAACAGCGCTGTGATCATCAACCTTCGCTTGAGGTCCGGCAATGTTCGTATTTTGAAGTTATTTTTCGTGAACAGCGCTCACTAATTTCAGAAGTTTTTCTTTCATGTCGTAAATAAGGAACTTAATTAAACGTAACGTGTATGAGAAATAAGTAAGTCATAATACCATGAATGTTGGAAACTTTCTATGTACAGATGAATGAAGTATTGTTATCGTAGTTTATCGGTTAAGCTCGTATATTTGTATAGCTGTCTCTATTTTTTTAACGAAGCTTATTAAGAGAGTAAGTATAACGAACGATTGTCTTAAGTTTGCATAGGTTAAATTTTGACGAAAACGATCACAAAACATAGTTCACTATATCTGTACTACGCTCATTTTGCGTGTTAGCAATTTAGGCACTAAATAGATCATGAGATCACCTCACTCATACTTCAAACAAAGCTACCTATAGCTACAAGTAAACAACAATGCCGCCGCCAGAATTTAGGTAAAAATCTATCTAAATATCCGATCCCTGTTTATCACTCTATCTATGTAGATGTAGGTATCGTTCGCGACCGCGTGAGAACGGCCCATCATTGTTTTAACGTAATTTGTGAAAACGCCCATTTATTTCAGTTACGGTAACGTCCGAACTTAATATCGGTGGTAATTAGTTGAACATTATTTATCGCGGCAGGGTGCGGTTTAGTTAATTGCTGGCTACGGAGGGAGCGGCCCTCGGCCCTTAGGAGGGCCGTGGGACAGTCGGCTGCCAATTATGGTTCGGGATATCGGACAGAAATTGCCTATCTATTGTGTTGGCCAACGGAGAAATAGGGATGCTAGGTATAAGAAATTTGATAACAATCCAACTAGATACCTACATAGAACTTAATTTTCTATTTTCGCATTCACTTGAAGCATCTCTGTTTGGCCCTACGGTTGACTGGTAGAGAATGCCACTAGGCATAAGTTCGCCATTTGTACTGACTTTTGTTTTGTTCAATAAAGTTTAAATAAATAACTAGGTGCAATACTTTTAGAGAAAGTTTTTCGGATATAAGATTTGTTGGATGAACAAGTTTAGGTTGATCTTATTTTCCATTCCTGAAAACTTCCTAGTTAGTTGTATTTTTATAGTATGGTGTACAAGAATAAGGTACAATCAAAGGACTGGTTTATGTTAAAAGATCATTATGTATGTAGACTTTATCGCAGTGATTACTGTTTATCAAAATATCTTGCGGCCGCACTCGTGCTACAATATCCCTAGCTAGACTTTTACCCTGATTTGGATTAATTTCGATTGATATAGGTAAGTATAATAGGTACTCATATAATCTTAACTTAACGAAGAAAACGAAAATAAACATTGCGTGTACAAGCAAAGGTTAAAAGGTTGAGCGAGCAAACAAGTATTAACGTAGTCCTTCAAACTTGGAACCCGTCTGACCTCATCGCGAACGCATCTGGAGGTCTCAATCAGTGTCAGCGTTTTATATGGAATAAAGAGTGTCTCTTTGAATTGAAATAGAGCATTTTGGTGCGTCTGGAGTACGAGGCGTGGCTCAAAACGGCTCCATTCAGACGCCGGAGCCGCCTAAATATAGCGCGGGTTGAATGTTGAATCACACCGCGACACCATCAGGCGGCCGCAGCTATCTGTGCGATCGAACGTAAAAACCGTTTAACTGTTCCGTTCTGAATTCAAAACACACAATAGCTGCCAGTAATCAGTATTGGTATTGGTTTCGGGCGCCATTTGGCCCATCGCCATTATTATGCTGATAATTAAACTTCTGATTATGATTCACAGGCGGCGTACGACAGACGGGCGACTATGTCATGTGTACGGGAAAATCTAGGAACTATTCCATTGAATGCGGTTTCTAATAGGTATTACTACAAACCTATGAGCATTCAGTTTCCTCACAATGTCTCAGCTTCGATAATCGCTTGTTATTACTAAATTATGCGGAAGCACCAAGGTTGCCGATGAACAGAAATGCAAATGAAGCAATTTTTCTCTTTAGAAAGATAACGAGTGCTAAACGACAGTTATTAGTCACAATCAGAAAAGTTATTAGCTTTCGGCAGTATGAATATTCAGTTTTTTTAACAAAACATTTTTAGAAGTCAATAATTCGTCTGTCGTCGAGTTCTGCGCAAAAGATTTGTGATATTTGTGATGATATTGTACTGCATCTTTTGTTATATTCACAAGTCAGGCACGAGCTCGATTGACGACGCTGCCCAGCTTAGCTAACACTCAAATAGGTCGTCAATTTCACTTCACAGCTCTGATAATTATCTGCTTATTACTTTAGTCCTGCTCCTGCGGTGCTAACCTATTTACGTTCCCTGTAGACTCCATACTTTGGTACATAGATTCCCATTTCTTGTCATCTATTCTCAGTGTTAGTTGCGCGTCTGTCAGTCTCTTCCCTTAGGGACATCCGACTTCTCGCCTTTATTTTCGGCTATTTACGCTTGCTGTCAATCAATATGGATATTTGTTAGGTTACGAGTATTTAAGCTGAAATCAGCATATTTCCACTTCATTAATCCTATAACAGATTTACTAGCGTTGAGGGGAGAGATCCCACTGCGTTTGGCAGGAAGACAAATTATGGCTGAACCGAAATGGCTAAATTTAGCCGCAAATCCAGATACGAGTTCACGGTCGGAGCCGCAGTAGATGTGATTTACTATGTTTTGATATCAAAAACAGTGAATAAATCTAAAGTTCAGTGTAAATGGATCGCTGAAAGTAAAACACTATTAGAGTTATAGAGTAGTTTCACATCCCGGATAAATATTGAAACGATAAAATGATAGCTAAGCTACTTGAAACTTCACAGATACTTGAGTGAGGAACAGGCCACTCTGTTCAAGAAAGGATCGCCTGTAAACACAATTAGACATCCTCAATAGGTTTTTAAGAAGACAAATTTATCGACCTACGAGTATGAAATCACAGTCACAAATTTTCCGTAGTAGCTACTTAATTAGAACAGAAAAATTCGAAATTATCGGACAACGTAAAGCCAAAATTGCCAATGTTAGTAACAATCGTGGCTATTAAAGAATTATTCTTAGTAGGTCATTCCAGGTTTACGATTTCAATTTGGCAAAATACCTAAACCAAATCTTACAGTTCAGTTGAACCGTAAAAAATTAAATGATGTCTGTCACGTATTTCATTCCCGAAAGCCCTTTTCAATGGATTCTCCGTAAGGAATGCCATCGCATGGCGCTAAAAGTTCGACTGACGCCGTAAAATTCAAAACTTGTCTATTAAAACACCCAGCTAGAGGATATAGATTAACGACCTCATTATCACACGGTTTATTGTGCACGTAAATCCGCTTCCTTAGAACAGTCCAAACAAAATCAAAGGCACCAATAATGTACGAGCTTGGTGTATACTTAATGCCTTTCTATTTTGGACGGGATGGCGCCAAGACGCGATGTAGCCCACAAACTGGCTTGACCCCGGCGATCGTGAATACTCGTGGCTCGTAAAGAAAGTACTTAGAGCAACCTGAATGTTTTCGTCTGAATCATAATCCTTTTCATTGGCTTTTAAACTTCAATGGTTACTCTTGGTCAACTTGGGCACATCCTAGATTCATTTTCGAGTGAAAGAGAAAGGTATTTCATCCAAAAAGATAATTCAGGCACCAGTCGAATTCGAGTTATAACTCGCCTTTACACAAGCAATACCGAAAAAGACAACGCGCTGAATTGATGAGTCATGTCAAAGGCCAATAGACTACGAGATTAATTTCTGTTCCTGGTTTCTTGAGTTATATTTCTGATAGTTTGATTACACACTTGAGTGTCTGACACTCAGATAGTAAACGCCAAACAGACTGTAGTCTAAACCTAGCCTAAACAGCACTACAACATTTTACCGACTATGATTTTAGGTTAGCTATACTACGGTACATCTTTGACGATATCCTTTAAAGTTTTGACCGCCACAGTGAATAAGTTACTGCCTGTATGGCTTCGGATTTAGTCGGTGGCCGCGTCGAGTCGATCCGGAGCTAAATCAAAGGATTCAACGGGTTAAGTCTGTCTGAGCACTTAGTTATTTAAACCAGTTAACAGACGGATTGGTACAATCAGGATTCCACCCAGTCTGTAACCTTTTGAGTGATGTTGTGGGAACTTTTGATTTTCGCAGCCCGAAATATACTACCTGAAACTAATCTCCTTTCCCTAATCCAGGCGTAAATTTGTCATTTTCGAATATGATATTCATCCAAAATCGAAATCTATTTAAATTACAACTGATGCCGCTCCAGGTCCGGCTATAAGTCTGTTTAGTTTGTATAATAAGTTAGTTTTATATTTTCCCTAAAATTACGTGAATCCATTAGTTTTTAAATCAACTTATCTGTAATGTAGACTCCGTAACGTATTAATTTCCATCTCCCGTCCCGAAAAGCGGCCAGTGACACCAATAAGTTTCGTCTCCAGAAAGAAACATAAGAATTTAAATTTCGAATCCCATTTGCTGGCCACATGTGCACGAGTTGATCTATCGTCGCGCCGCGGCTGAAAGCATTATCTGTAACATTTAAGATTAACGGATTTGGTAATAAAACCTTGAGTGTTAATGGTTAGGTTACAGAAATACCAGATAGTGTAGAGTTAGATGATTCTCACGTCACGGGAGTGTTTCGCTTAGGAAATAAGACATAAGAATATTGTACACCTATAACTGGGACGCGGTACCACTTAATCCGATATATTGTAATAACATTCATAAATAAAAAAATTATATACAATTAATGTAATTTACAGTGTCTCCAAATACAAAAGCCTTTCTTATGAAACTTACGATATTTCGAGTAGGTAACATATACAAGAGATACTGACTCGTTTTTCTCACTTCATAAAATGTGACTGATTTTATCAACGACTCTTCGAATTGTCGTACGTGTAAATTCAAATTTTATTTAACTCACATGGGAGTGGTCGTGATTACAATCTTGCCTGATCCTGTGTGAGTTCGCTAAACATGTCTAATATAAATATATGAATGGTCATTCATATATTTATTAACATGAACATTTGGGTATTTTGATCTGTTTCAGGATGTAGCGAATTGATGCATTTTTCCTTGAGGATAAAATGCGAATAAGCACCGCAGCTCCATTTCATTACGCATTCATATATACAATAACATGTGCTCATCTATTGGCCATTGAATGGTAACGATTTCGACGAACTCATGGCAGCGAAAACAACCTGTATTTGTTGGAAATCTGCATTCGATGTTGTAGTAGTCTTAAACAATTTGAAATGAAGAAAAAAGCAGCTACGGTTCGCTTTATTTATATCATCAATTTTTATTTAGTGTTTGTAACTTCCATGCACCGCTGGAATAATGTCATCACTAATTTATACAGTACCTAAACTAGGGCGACTTTCCCGCAGGGGTGCTTTATACAAACCTATTTTCACGCTATGCCTATATTTGTTTTTTTAACATTGATTTAAGAAGGTATTACACTGCCTTCTTAATGTAAGTAGCTATCTCTTCACTTGACTTTAACAATCATCCTAGGAATAATGGCTGCATTACAAACCATGTTAGTTTTACTTGGTTTTACCAAGGCAGCATAGTTCCCCTAAAGCTTAAATGTTTTCCATGTTCACCCCGTTTACTGTATCAATCTCATCGTCGTTTTCACGCCTTGGTACACATCCGAAGATTGGTTGCTGTGTGCCAATTGTGGCTATTGATCTCTGATTTCATTTGCTGCCGTGTAATTTGTGAGGTCACCGGGACCCGCGAATACGTGTTTAAGTTGACCCTGTTGTAACAATTGTAATTGATTGCATTACACCTGCGACTTGTTCCTTTATTATATTTATATTGTCTTTGTATATTTAAAGTCTTATAGCTATGCCAGTGTCTAGAACAGAAGTATAAGCAGCAGTGTGGTGAACATCGTTTTTTATCAGTACTTAACTGTACTTAGCCATTAGTTGCTTAGATCTCCTTGTTTCATAGTTGGTGGCCATGTGGGTATTCGTTTTTCTGCATGGGTGGTCTCGAGTCCTTTACTCTGTTGTTGAAACACAGCACGATAATATTGTATCATTTCTATTGCCTTCCCCGACACTAGTTGGAATCAGAGATAGGAGATCCGGAGCTTAACGTTAGTTCAACCTGTACCTATCTTGTTATTTTTTACGATTATTGTCGAAGGACGTAACCCTATTGTCTTTTGATGATCAATCGAAATTGATAGCTAAGAAGTAGGTATTAGAAGTATTTACCTTTAAGTCCTATGATTATTTTAGATGTTTATGCGAGGAATGGTTTATGGAGGATATGCGAGGGAATTTTTTCGTTTTATTATGACGTACTTAGATACATTTCGAGAGAATAATACCCATCACAATAATATTCAAGACATTCCCTTTTTTGATGCCGAATCAATATATCGAAAGAGGTTCAGCAGAGGACTTTTCCAGGCTGATAGCTACCTAATATATACACTCGGGTGCAAAGAAATCGGACCACCCCAGCATTTTTAGCAGTTTTCCATTTTCTATTAAAACTGTAAGCTCGACCATAACAATTTAAATACCACGTGATAGATAATTTTCTGCCCTATCAAATGACACCAATATTCAAGGGCGGGAATGGATATTGTGCAAAATGTGGGCGTGGAAATCACCCCCCTCCAACTGCCTCGTTAACGCATGCACTAATTGGCCACCTACCATTAGGCATAAAACCAGTAATTATCATTGTTTATGCATCATTCGTAATTGATACGTCTTCCTGAACACTGCTCTCATCGACTCGACCCTGAAAAACTGAAGAAACATGGATACTACCCCAAATGAAGCCGCCCAAGCAGTTGCCCTGTTGCAGAGTGGGCTTAGTCAACGTGAAGTGGCTCGACAACTGAACCTATCGAAGTCATCAGTTCAACGTGTGTACCAGAGGTTCCGCGAAGATCAGACGTTCTCCAGAAGACCCGGAACAGGCAGAACTCGCAGTACTTCAGAGAGAGATGACCGTTTTATCGCTGTTTCCTCGCTACGAAATCGTCGATTGAATGCTGTTCAGCTTCAGCAGAAGCTCCGAGAGACCCGGAATGTGTCTATCAGCCGATGGACTGTCAGAAGAAGACTGAAGGAGAAGGAATTGACAGCTCACAGGGCTGCCAATGGCCCAAAACTTACCCCAGGACACCGCGGTGCACGACGTGTCTTCGCTCGCGAACATGAAGATTGGACCCTTCAGCAATGGAGGTCCGTACTTTTCTCCGACGAGTGCAGGATAACTTTGTTCGGTAATGATGGACGAGCACGAGTTTACCGGAGGCCTGGGGAGCGGTTTTCTCAATGCTGCATCGAGGAACGTGTTGCCTATGGTGGCGGGTCAATCATGATCTGGGCTGGCATTTCTCTGGAAGCGAAGACGGACATTGTGTTCATCACAGGGCCAGGTACAAGGCGAAATGCGGGCGGTTTGACTGGTCCTCGATACGTAGAGGAAATCCTGGCTGATCATGTGGTTCCATTTAAGCATTTTATCGGCGATGACTTCATCCTCATGCAAGATAACGCACGGCCGCATACAGCCCGGGCCACTACGGACTACCTGGAGGAGGTGGGCATCAGCGTTATGGAGTGGCCAGCACGAAGTCCTGACCTGAACCCGATCGAGCACATTTGGGACGAGCTGAAAAGAAGAATCCGAGCCAGAAATCCCGCCCCTGAAACTTTATTGGAGCTTAGGTATGCGATCGAAGAAGAATGGGCGGGCATCCCTCAAGATACCGTAAGAAAATTAATAAGGTCGATGAAAAACCGTATGACGGCCTGTCGTAGGGCTAGAGGAGGCAATACACGATATTAAATTGCTGAAAATTGTTTTAATTTTTACTCGATTTCCTTAGAACCACAGTTTTCCCCTTAGGCAAAAGTTTTACTCCAGTACGCATTTTTAGGGCGGTAACGTTCTAAGCCCTGAAAATTTGAACGTATTGGCCGCACACCTTCGGAAATCAGATGAATTTATATAGGAAAAGCTTACCATTCATATGGTATATAATATGTTATGGCCACCCTTACAGTTTTTACAGAAATTGGAAAATTGTTAAAAATGCTGGGGTGGTCCGATTTCTTTGCACCCGAGTGTATTTCCAATTTGCAGTCTCATAAATCGCGATGCATTGAGACTGTTTATATATGAAAGATACTACAACTCAATTCTACAGAGTTGTTCAATATAGTTTATTTAAAGAAAAGTTGCACAATAGGCATTCCATTTAGAACAGAACGCTGTAAAGAGTTGCCACGTTCGCGTTGATTATTCCATCGTCTGTCACCTTCCTTTGATCCATGAATGATGCATTATGCAGCCTTCTACGTAGCTCAAAGGAAATCGCAATCGACGTCGTCTACATACAATATAATAGCGAACATAAATTTAGTGTTTGGTCATTCAATTGTATGTACACCTAAGTACTTTGTTGTGATCGCTCAATCAAGAATAGGTTATACCTAATACGCTAACTTTCCGATCATATATTAAGATCATATGAAATGAGAAATAGTGACGGCTAAACTCATAAATAAACAAAATACATCGGTTGATATATACTTACTAAGTTACATGACATAAACATAACTTTGTCTAGACTAGACGGTTTACTTTAATGCCAATGCCAGTACGTCGTACAAATGTATAAGAAATATGCTATAAAACTAAGTGTCTACGTGTCGCCTGGACTGTAAGGCGTACAAAATAATGTATGTGACTTCAAATGTGAGAAAATGCAAGTTTTGGAGAGAACATATTTAAATATTTGAAAGATATGATTCGTGCACCTTTTTTGATTTTTGCTTTTCCCATTACTAGGTGTTACAGAGAGCAGATGCTTACGGAGTTAAAACAATATTGACCAATCCATAAACGGGTCTTACAGATATAATTTCCATTGCTGCAACAGCCCGCAACGCATAATCGTAAACTTAAACGGTCCTATTCCCTCTACGCGTCCCTAGTGCGATATACCGCAGCGTAGGTAATGCACTATGAGACCCTCGTGGGATAGTTATACCGCATATGCGTAGGTAATGCCCTGTGCGTCCCTAGTATGATATCGCATATGCGCAATGCATGCGATCGCCCGGCCATACACGATCTCATTATCGATGCGCCGGGCACCTCTTGCTCCCAGACGGCATGTTTTATTAATTTAATCGCTTACACGCAATGTTCACTGGCTACACGGAGGGGATGAAAGCCTTTTCTAAATGCTGGAAGAATGTATCTTTAAATTACTACAGATATATTAACCCAACGAGCAAGCTATCTTAGCAAGTTATTAAGCTTACTTTGATTAGTGACATAATTAGTCCATTTAAGTGCAATTTGTAGAGATTTTTCAACGTTGAGGAAGATATGTTCTAGAATACAGTGAAGACCACGTCTTAAACCATCCATCTATGGTGAAGTGACTATAAGTAGATAAAGTACTGACAGCGGTCGGAACAAAAAACCCAATGACACGCCATAGGGAGGAGGTAGGTTAATGATGATAAATGATAAATTTTTCATAGATATGAATAGTTAACATTTTTTCTACTTGATAAATTCTCTATCCAAACAAATCGAACCATACTTCAATGTCAAAACACACTCCTTAGATACTTGCTATGTCACCGGATAAATAAGAATAATACCAGTGAACAAAACATTCGCTATTTCGCTATATTGGTCTACAGACGACAAACTTTCGCATTTGCTGCACAATGGCAAAACAAGTTCCGACTAACATAAACAGCGAATAAAATGCAAGCGAGCTGCATTTGGGAACAAGGGTGTAGGTAAATATCTGTAAACTTAAAGTACGGAGTTAGTATTAGTTTTGGCTTTTGTGAAGTAGTATGCAAAAATCACAGACTAAACTCCAAAAAAATCTGATAATACAACCGTTAATACAAATTTCCTACATTTCAGGTTTTGTTTTGCTGTGTCAGTAATAAGTAGTAATTGTATTGAGTCGATCCACTGTGTAGTAGTCAGGATCTAAAAAAGCTCTATTCAAATTAATGGTAAACGTACTTGAGTTTTGCTGGGACTATTTATAACCGTTTTTTTTTCTGCTTACTACAAATACACATATTAGCTTATAGCTAGGTATACACCAGCTGCCCGCGCGCTAGTTTAGAGTTGTGTCATCCCCTATAATTCTCAGGAATGCCCTCTAATGGAATTCTCACTCTATCTAACCTTGAGAACTCAAAGACAGCCAATTAATCATAAACTCGCTTGTCCTGCGAACGTTCCCCCACTCATCACTCTTGCGGTTTTGACCATAGAGTTTTTACCGAACTACTGCGTTAAACACACAGACAGTTAAGTACAAGTATAAAAATACCTAAGTAGCACCGCAATCCCAAATAAGTTTTATTTAAGACCTTAAGTAAAGATTCAGTTTAACCGAAGATACGTTGGTGGTTAGTCCCTGTTCGGTGCCCGGCTTTTGCCATTGCATGTCTCGTTGTAAAGCAGTGGGTGGAGAAATGGTCGCGTTGCGTCTCAAGACCCGAGGCGAATGCACGCGGCGACTATTCGGTATTGCCAGCGATCTTCAGCGACTCCAAATTTCTGGTTAGCATAACGCTGGCCGTCTGGTCTAAAATTATACCGATTTTATGCTTCAATTAAGTAAGAAATGATATCATGGCGACTCTGCATCAACCACGGGCTCATGCCTTCCAGGAACCCCTCTTATCTTCACTAACTGAAGATCAAAAATCGTCTACAATATATGTCCTATGATGATTTGGGCTTATATACAATCGTATTTTGCATTTAATAAGTAAATAAATATCCCGTAAGAATATTGGTACATCTCGATTGGTAATTTCCGAAGTTTCGAACGCGCTGGTTTTTATTGTGTGCGTATAAATCATGTTAGTTTAGATCAATACATGTATTTTACTCAAATGTTTACATTAGTTATGATTGATGTTGATGTTATTTTTCTTAGTCTCTCAGTCAGACAGCTTTATGCAGTTTGAATAATGGACAATAATGCCCGCAGTTTCCAGTAAATAACGGAGCAACTAATCACTTTTCCAATGAGAATGCGAGCCCAGGCCGTTGGCTCCATCCTACAGCTGTTCAGTTACTTCATAAGTTACACTGTGGGGCCTGGAATCTATGACAGTAAATTTATCTTTCCCTCAGATGTTAGTAAGTTACAAGATTAATAATTCAAACATTAATGCACTTGTGCCATTTTATAAGCCTGAATCTATTAGATAAGCGTTCTAAAATCGAACAAAATAATTTCTGATTTCTGGTACTATCTTTATTAGCGTTGTGGTTGTGACCAATGACCGAATGATATTGAATGAAATATTTTGTAGGAAACATACAACATTTTTTAACTAAAACATAAAATCTATTTTATTATCAAATATAAAACATACACATTACAGTCCCTTATAATATAAAATGTTAACAAAAACAAAAACTTACTCAAATAACCCGCCCCGCACCACTTACTCAAATAACCCGCCCCGCACCAACTTACTCAAATAACCCGCCCCGCACCAACTTTTTTAACTTATACTAAATAGCCTTTGTTCGTTTTTCAAAAATAGACGATTACCAGTGTACGAATATTTAATAAATTTAGATTAGCCTTTACCTTTATTCCCACTAGGTAGTGAACGTTGTTGGATTGTATAGGTAGGATGTTTGGGTACAGAAGACAAGCCTAACCCAAAACTTCGAAGCGGAAGTCTACCATTAATAACAATGAAGCCATTATTAGTTTATTAGGCTACGTAGTTGCTAGTTAGGGACCCTAATTATTAATCAAGGTAATGGCCGACGGCGCTTCGCCTTTTAAGTCTATGACTGCGATACTAAAGCCCTGAATTAGGTCTTGAACCTAAATAATTTAGTGAGTTAGCAACTCCATCCTTAGAATTACAAATTTGTCTGCAGCTCCCTATGGGAATCATTTATTTTAAAATTACGGTATGTTTTGGTTAGTATAGGTATCACACCGTTCATTTGATTCAGTAACGATCGGTCACTTTAGATTGGAACCATTATTTTTATACAGTTTATAAAAAAAAACATCAACCGATTTATTATTGTGACAGGAATACCTCAAATGCCGTTTCAAGAACCTTCTTGGCAAAGGGTTGAAACGTTAGGGAGACTCAAATTATGAAAATACGCGTTATAATTATAATCCGTTTAAATTATTTTATCGACACTACCTTCGACTCAGATTCGAGTATTCGACATTTTAATACTAGGTACCTAATAGGGAGAGACTTAGGGGCCACAAAATTTAATTAATGTGTAAGTGACAGAACACTGAACTCTAATCTCTTAGCAGCTTCACAAAGCCGGGCAGTTCAGCTTCAAAGGTAATTCAGTTAAAAACTTGGCGCAAGCACTGCGCTAACGAACGGTGACGCTGAGCCGGCGATCCGGGAGATTAAACCTGGGGGGGACAAAACCCATCTACAGTTGTATTTTAGAAGTCCATGTCAACATATGCGAATGTGGAAGAATGTCTACAACGCTGAAGACATCATTTGTAAAAAAAAAAATCGGTCGACCTCTTTCTGAACAGACTAAGATTATAGGCCAAACTGCCAACAAGTTTTATAACAGATTAGATTAGTGAAACCATATTATAACCATGGCACGTTGATGGTCTCAATTGAATACAGGTAGACTACGTTTTTCTGGCTTTCAAGAAAAAAAGATATGTACGAGCTTGGACATTGACAAATTGAAAATTTAATGAATGATTGAATGCGATGTATAACCTTTATTGGAAAATTTTCGCTTCACTTGCCTTACCGTGTCCTGGCCTAAAATATATACAATCGTACATGAATACACAAACTACGAGTATACACCCATATTGTACCACAACGTCGAATGTTGGATAGTGAAAATAAACCCGTTCACATAATAATAGGTTAGGATTTGGCAAGGAAACTAGCACAGCGCAAACGAACCCTGTCTTTGATCTCTTGGCAAAGCGGCCCCTTTGCTGTGAACATTAACATTTTGTGATAATACTACCTACTATTTGTAGTAGTTAGGATACTTTATTTAAGTACAGTCAGTGGTAGCATTATTCGCATGATCTGCCAGCATCTTCGTAGGCGAGGGATTTATAGATCAGATAGAAATAGTTCAGTTTTGCACTAGTTATCCAGGCAGACTTATTAAACAAACAGCCATCATGTTCTTAAATAGTAGCTTGAAATCAGCTTCTACTGGTGCCATCAGATCATCCTATGGAAATTAAACTTATGCTAGAAGTTGGTCCTCGCACAGCTGCTCTCATAAGGCAATCTTCGCTTATCTATTGTCATTGATAGGAGGCAGTAGTGTCACAAAAGGTTAAGCACAAATAACCCATCTCACTTCTGCCAAACCGGTCCAGAAGCGTTGGAAAAGGACCGCTGCTTTATCCCCCTGTCTGGGGCTCGGCTACAGGGGACGGGCCCACGCAGGAGCCGCGGAAGTCGCCAATGTCGCAACGACCACTCGTGTGTCGTGCATTAGCATCATTTATTCATTACCGCGAAGGAAACGCTGACGGAAATATTACTTATCCGAGACAATGGACGTGAGTGCCGTGTGCTTAATTTTGAGTTTCATTCCCTTTCTTGCCCATCAAAATTATATGACATGAAACGGTCATTTAAGGTAGGCTTTCGAACAGCTACAACGTGGCCTCTATTATATTTTTATCGTTTTATACTCATTATGCAGTCTCCGTAATTAAAAAGTTAATTTGATGCTTGTTTGATTTAGAGATTATGGTTATGTGATGCATGTAGCTGCATAATCCGTTTTACTAAACAAAGAGGTTAGAGGGAAGAGGAGAGGAAAGTGAAAGTCTTAAACGGGTGTAAAAAACGCCTCTGGAATAAAACAAAAAATATGGGAAATATAATAAGAAAAAAAAAATGGTACATTTCGGTTAATTTTCCTTATATACAGACATAAGAAATGCCATACAGTCAAACGTTTTAGAACCAATAAAATAAATACACGAACATTAGGCTGCTTAGCATGCTAATGTACCTATATGCAATGAACTCTTATCTCTAAACAATTAGCGAGTACCGTGTCTACCATGTCAGCAAAACTGGCAGAACTGGTACAAATAGCTGGCTACTATTTACCATAAGTAAACCACGTCCAGTAACCAGGAAATTCCGCGAGTGTCAGTCAACTTACCTAATCTGGGATCTGGCGCTCGGAGATCGGAATATTCCGAGTAAACCAATTCATAATTTATTGCCGGCTGCGACTGGCGCCTGCATTCTAGGTATGCACCAGTGCTAGTACTGCACTGATACCTATTGCCGTTTTATTGGTAATATTAGGGACGTAAAGTTTAGTAGGCAATACTTGTAACATTTATTTCGCAAAAACGGGACTTTCGTTCAAATAATTTACGTCCGCAGTTTTGCAATCGATATTTACCTACTGGACGTGTGCGCCGCGCCGATCGGCGTGAAATCGGCGTGGCCGTGTTTACTTTGTAATTATGCGCATACAAAAAATGTAACCTGTATTTTTAATTAGATTAAATATCAAGAAATAAACTCAGAAAAAGTTCACATATATAAAACCACTACCAAAAATTAGGGGAATAACACATTCTGCCGTAAGTATTTTTACAAGCATTTTTGTAGAAAAAAAACTGACTGAAACTCTATGGCATCTAAATTTAGCGGGAAAACTCTTGGAACTTGGAAGCGTCCTGCGCATACCATGTATTTTACTTCCCACACCTTACTGCTTTCAATCCGTCCACAATACGAATTTAGAGGTATTCGCCGGAATCGAACTCCGTCTAGTGTAAACACCAGCTGCGGACTATCAGCGGGATGTGGAGCGGAAAACACGTTCGTTTTGGGTGGTATTTTTAGGTAGGCCACATTGTTTTAATAATAATTATGAAATTTTACGTCGACTTGGTTTATTTCGAGTCGTTAATTTCAAGTGTGAGTATGAGGCATTGAAAGTATGTCTTAGGTTTAAAATAACTCTTATCCAAATGTAGTGTATTATTGGATTTGAAGAAATCGAGCATTTAAGGGTTAGACCCATGGATTAAAGTAACCTAAGTTGTCAAATACTCAATTCTACCAAACGAAGTTCAACCATACAAAGCTATATTCATAGTATAACCATCTATTTTGACGTCGCGTTTGGCTCGGTTTGTAAACACCTGCCTACTGAGCCGGCGGTCCCGGGTCCGAATCCCGGCCGGGGCAAAAAGTTGTGTGATGAACTCGAATATTTGTGCTTGGGTCATGGTTGTTATAATTATGTATTTAAGTATATATTTATCTATATAAGTATGTATATCGTCGTCTAGTACCCATAACACAAGTCTTCTTGAGCTTAATTTGGGACTAGATCAATTTGTGTGAGGTTGTCCGATATTTATTTATTTATTTTTAATTATGATGATTAAAAAACATTTGTATGATTATTAAAAAAAAGGCTTAATCTCACATAAAAATTGCCAGGAACAACCCAATCCATATTCTGGGTTTGGATTAGAAGAAATTATGTCTATAAAAAATATTACTTCTACTCTTTCTCTCCTACTGTACTCAGTCAGCACCTAAAGTAGCTGACAATTTTAGAAAGCAATTTGACATACACCTGTAGTAAAATTGCCTGCTTGCATAATTGACTATGTCTTATTACACCTGGTAATAAACAAACATTAATTGCATGTTTTATTACTGATAGAAACCAGGAACAGAAATTATGACATTTTATTTCCACAGCTGAACCCTTAAAATAATCATATTTTACATTTCAAAGTAGCCTTCTTGACCACTAATATCCTTCTTTATGCAAACACTTGCATATAACTGCAACACTATTGATGCATCAAAGAAATACATTTAATTTAGACATTAGCTTGCCAGATTTGTTGGTGAGATTTGCTTACTGTTGTAAAATTTTATACCATCTCATATCATGTCATAAGCAAATAAATTTCATTTCATTTGAATTTCATTTACAAACCAAGAAATGGTATAAATACAATATGAAGTTTATAAGTTTTATCTCAGGCAGTAGCTCAAGACTGCATGCACAACACAAGGCCACTGATAACACTGTTGACGGAACATGATTTGTTAGCTCAGGCATTATACTGACAGGTTAAGCCCAAAATCAGGTAGCAGAATTAGGCGATGAGATAAAATCTATTCCAATAATAAACCATTTTTTTTTATCATAACTTTAATAGATATAGTAAACTATGCAATTTCAACTTTCATTTGTCCAGAGTAGTAGATATCCTGTTTGGCCCTATTGCCCTGACTGAGACAAATTTAATGTGAGCAATAAAGATCAAATAAATAAATACAATAACATTCATTTAGAAAAACTTACATTACATCAAGAATAATCATGAACATTTGGTATAATTACCTCTGAACAAATGAAACATTGAAACTTTTGTTTGTTCCAGACTTTCAACATAATCTATCGGGAATTATATGTATGTTTTATTATTTATTTAGTATGTGATTAAATACACAAGGAAATTGTTTTTTTTATATCAAATGCAGTATATATAAAATTATATTCCATAATATTGTAACCAAAAGCAAGTGGTGTATCATGCCTGTGGTTAAGGCTATTGCACCACATATTGCTATAAAAAAAATGCTAATTTTCCTGTTGTTAATATTCCTATTACATTCAATAGGTATAGCTAACAGCACCAGATCCAAATCAATTGGAATTTCTTGGAAATAATCTGGTGGTGGAAAGGTTTGTCTCAGGAATAACTTGTCTGCTGGGATCAGGGATGGGAAAGGACTGAAACAGAATAATTCATTTCTTATAAGTTCAACACATACATAACCGGTTCTTACATCTTATTTGATACCATCTACATCACACCAATCATGTTAAAAATAGGTTTCATATCTATTTTAGATCAGTTACATGGCTGACAGTAAAGTTTACAACTGGCTTCTATACTCCAAACGCGTAATTTATTTCGGTAACTATAACCATAGTGCAAATTATGACACGCACATTTGAACATCGAACAAAATTACGCGGCAAAGGTAACCAGCCAGTCCTATTGTACTACATAAGTGAAAGGTTTTTGGAACTCACTGTTGAATGCAGCCAGCTTTCTCGTGGAGCCCAGCCGCTTCATTGGCGTCCGGGGCTCGGCGTCCCGGTCGTCCAGGTCCAGCACGGGCGCCTCGCCCGTTGGCGTAGTCGCTTCCGACATCGCACTAACCGACAACCATCACCGACAAACGAACACTAGCCTCACAGACTTCACGAAAAATAAATACACCGTACGTATTCCACATGTAAAGTATCCCTTCACGGTTACGAATGTTAAAGCTATGCGCCGCGTCCGCCTCAGCCGAACGAAAATATAAATAACGCGCCGTAATTTACTATCGAGATTCACGCGGCCGCCGGCGTAAACCAAACAAAACAAATTAAACGTTACGAAGCGAAAGTGCACGAAGCGAACGCTGAACGACAATAAAAATATGAACAACAAATGCACCCCCCTCGACTTTGAAGTTTCGGATCGGGCCAATCGCTGCGCTGATTTCTGCCGCCGTTATTGGTGTTGAACCAATCACGGGACCGCCGTGTCAAATGTCAGATTGGCATTTCCTGACAATCCGAGCTTTATAAGGCTAGTTACATACTACGAAAACTGAGAGTTATGTTAACTTAACTTTTGATGAAGCTCGAGCCGATCGTGAGATTTTTATAGAATTCGTCACCAAAATTTTGTCAATACTTACAAAAACTTTGTAAAGAAATTGTACTTCGTGTGTTTTCTTAGTATCAACTCATCATACTGCGAATTTCAGAGATATCGTTTGTTATTTAATCATGATAAACGGTTTTCGTGAGTTCTCGCCCTTATATGGATCTAATTGAAAATGTTGCCAGATAATGACTGACTACCAAATTGGTAGATTTTACTTCAAAAATATTCCCACTGTTTTTTGGCAGTAGAACGCGACATTATAATTATTAAAGCCTGACCAGAAATACATGAGGATGCGCCATATTGCGGAATTTCACTGGAACTAATTTCTTACACTGGCAATGATTTTATAATGGTTTGTCAACATTGTCAATGTCTAAATAAAACAATTTAAACGGATTATATCGCGTATATTAATTATTTGAGCCTCCCTGACGCTTCAGTACCTTTACAGATACCGTTGTCAAAGGTTGACTGAGAAAAACACAATTTTTCTCTGTCAAAGTTACATTTGTGTAAACTACCCACTTTGTAAATATTCATCTATACTATTATAAAATCCTAAATTTGTATTGAAAATATTTTTTCTATGGAGGGAGGTCATGATTTCAGGAAAAATCTCGATAGCGTGATGCAGCCGGATATTTGTTTTGTATGGACACGCTTCGCCGTGCCAACCTGGCGCCATCTGTTTTCAAAAAAACCTTTGTCCTCTAATAACGCCGAAACGGCTGGATAAAAAGTTACCAATTTTGGTACAGGAATAGCTGAACATCCAAAGATGGTTATAGGATACTTTTTATTATGATTATTGATACTTTTTATTCTCTGAAAACATAAATTCCATGAAATATTTTCCTTACAATGTGTAACCTTATAATGACAGCGTTTGTGATTTTGAATTTAGAACGACGCGACCCCCGCGTGGCTCTTACGTGTACAAAAACTAAAAAGTATGAATTCGACATAATACCTCCTCCGCGCGGCCCACCGGTATTAACAATAAGGTTAAGGTTGTTTGAGGCGTTGAGGTACGGAAACCGTCTTAGTTAGATAAGAAAGATGGCGCCAATTATCGACCAACACAGACGAAAATATAAGTGCAATGTTCGTTGTAAGTTGGCTCATGCTCAAAAAAAAAACATACATTTCTTTAAAAACACAATTTGCGACAATAGGAACTTATTAATGCTCTTTTATTGAATATGCAATTATATTCTTCTGTATTTTGTAAGTATTGACCATAAAAAAGCTCGGAGACGCAATAAAAAATGTTAATGAATAAAACAGATTTTTTAATGCCATTTTATCGAGTGTAATTGAAATATATCGAATCAATTTAAGTAAATTAAATACATTTTTAAATATGTTTTACCAACCAACATTTACAACATTAGGCGCAAATTTTTGTGTTGTTTGTGTTTGGCCTAACTTACTAATAAGGTAGCGAAATGTATAATAAACGATAAATATACGATATATTTAGCCACAATTTTGCATCTGCAGTTTTTTTATATATAAAATTTATTCAAACGGTATGTTGAGGTTTTGTTCTCAGTGACCCAATTTTCCGCTAGATGGCGTTGTTACTTTGACAAAATCTCCATACTAGCGGCTGCATCGCGCTGTTAAGATTTTTCCTGAGTTAAAAACACCAGCTCCATACATGTAAGGTTTTGGAGCCATTGATGGGTCCCCTCGACACCAAGGCCAAGGTGACCACGATTCGGCACAAGCTAGGGTCTAGCTGTGATGGGTTAACCTGGACTTTCGAGAATTACTACCGAAGTTGTTGAATATTGATCGCATACCTAATATAAGCAGCAGTGTATCAGTTATTGAGAGTTGCTGCTCGACAATGTATGCATTTTGTATGAAAAACAACCATGATTTGAGACGACAAAATTATTCAATTTACAATGTAGAAAGGATTTCACCTAGCCGGGATTTGAACCCAGAACCTACTGAAATAATAACCATGTTATATCATGCATTTTCCTTTGCTTCCTTATTCATTATACACGGATAACAAAACAACGTGGCCATCACGTATCCGTTCAGTGGTGCTGTCGCCATTATTGACGTACGCTCGATTGAGTTATGTTGGCACCTGAATCTTATGGCGTTACTTAGGAAATTATTATGACAGGTCATATTATTATATTAGTACCATTGTAGACGAAAATAATTTATTGTCACCTTAATAGATGTCATTAATATATGTTCAGGTAGGACTATGAGCTAATTATTTTTCAAGGTGCTTTGAATAGTTATCTACAATAAACAATAAATATTCAATAAATTATTTCATTTCATTTCATTTAAATCTACAATAGACAATAAATATTAAAAACCATCTTTTAAACTTACATAAGTCTTAACTCAATTTTAATTAAACCAAGATGATCTTCACAAGCGTAGCACCGAAGGTGCGGAGCGTTCTAGGAAAGTCGCCCACCCACTAATATAAGTAGTAACTTAATGCGAGGCCGCAGGCCGAGCTCCACGTAGCACCGAAGGTGCAGAGCGTCCCAGGGAAGCGGCTCACACACTTCAACTTGTATTAAGTAGGTGGGCGGCCTCGCATTAAGTTATTTTAATCTACAATAGACAATAAATATTCAAAACAATTTTTTAAACATAAATCTTGCCTCAATTTTAATTAAACCAAGATCATGTTCACAAGCATAGCACCGCAGGTGCGGAGCGTCCTAGGGAAGGCGCCCACCCACAAATATAAGTAGTAACTTAATGCGAGGCCGTAGGCCGAGCTTCACATAGCACCGAAGGTGCAAAGTGTCCCAGGAAAGCCACTCATACATTTAAACTTATATTAAGTGGGTGTATTTTAGGTGGGCATCTTCCCTGGGATGCTCCGCACCTTCGGTGCTAAGTTACTTTATAAACCCTTAGTAATTTAATGCGAGGCCGTAGGCCGAGTTCCACGAGCGTCTCAGGGAAGCCACCAACCCACTTAACATATGTTTAAGTAACTTAATAGGCGGCTTCCTTGGGACGCTCCGCACCTTTGGTGCTACGCGGAGCTCGGCCTTCGGCCTCGCATTAAGTTACTTCGACTTATATTAAGTGGGTGGGCGTCTTCCTTGAGACGCTGCGCACCTTCGGTGCAACGCGGAGCTCGGCCTTCGGCCTCGCATTAAGTTACTTCAACTTATATTAAGTGGGTGGGCGGCTTCGTTGGGACGCTCCACACCTACGGTGCTACGCGGAGCTCGGCCTTCGGCCTCGCATTAAGTTACTCCAACTTATATTAAGTGGATGGGCGGCTTCCTTGGGACGCTCCGCACCTACGGTGCTACGCGGAGCTCGGCCTTCGGCCTCGCGTTAAGTTACTTCAACTTATATTAAGTGGGTGGGCGGCTCCTTTGAGACGCCCCGCACCTTCGATGCTACGCGGAGCTCGGCCTGCGGCCTCGCATTTGGTTACTTTAACTTATATTAAGTGGGTGGGCGGCTTTCTCGGGACGCTCCGCACCTACGGTGCTACGCGGAGCTCGGCCTTCGGCCTCGCATTAAGTTACTTCGACTTATATTAAGTGGGTGGGCAGCTTCCTTAGGACGTTCCGCACCATCGGTGCTACGCGGAGCTCGGCCTTCGGCCTCGCATTAAGTGTAGTGAACGTATGATATTGTGTTTACGCGTGCGAAGCCGCGGGCAAAAGCTAGTTTAAAATAAAGGTGTTCATACATGCCAGATGGGCCTAATGTGTAAAGACAGGTACACATGTGCCAGAAGGGCATTTATTATTTTATTTAAAATATCTACCAGCGGTTCACTAAAGGCTTACTGAGGAGAAAGAACCGCCAAAGAAAACTCCCAGATTGCCTTATTTATTACTATAAAATATTTTTAAACAAAAACTCTACATATACTACTTTTAACACTAATTTGTTTTACACCGTTCGAGGCCCAAGGTTTCCAGTCTTGTGTCTTGCTTGATCCTTGATAAGATGTACAACAGGATCCCAAGCCGGTGGTAATGACAAACCATCTTCTCTATTGAAATTGGGATATTTTTTGATTTCAATAGCCTCGCGCAACATTCTGGGAAAACGTCGTTTCTCTCTGGCAAGGATTGAAGTGTTGTCAAACTTAATTGAATGGTTTGGTTTGGTTTGTCCATGACATGCTCGCAGACCGCAGACCTGTTGCAACGACGGTGCTTGACATTGGCTACATGACACGATTCATTTGTACCAAGGCCAAATTGACAGTTTTAATACGATGGCGTCTGTCGATGGCAGAACATGTCAGGTTGTATAAAATTAAAATATCTGCATTTCATTCAAAATGCCCACATGATGTGAAGTGAAATGGTGTCGAAACCACTCAAGTAATAATAATAAAAAACACGGAATCCATTAGTTCATCTAAGTAACGTTCTTTGAATTATTAAAATACAAAATATCTTTCGAAGTAATTTGTATGGGGATGGTATTATGCCTTACCTTTTAAGGTAAGGCATAATACCCCGTGAAGTGCAGCATCCCTCTGCAGAGTGCTGGTGTTTACAAGCTGGACTGCGAGTGTGGTCTATCATACATTGGCCAAACGAAACGTAGTATAGCTACACGGGTTAAGGAGCATGTAGCCAATGTCAAGCACCGTCGTTGCAACAGGTCTGCGGTCTGCGAGCATGTCATGGACAAACCAAACCAAACCATTCAATTAAGTTTGACAACACTTCAATCCTTGCCAGAGAGAAACGACGTTTTCCCAGAATGTTACGCGAGGCTATTGAAATCAAAAAATATCCCAATTTCAATAGATAAGATGGTTTGTCATTACCACCGGCTTGGGATCCTGTTGTACATCTTATCAAGGATCAAGCAAGACACAAGACTGGAAACCTTGGGCCTCGAACGGTGTAAAACAAATTAGTGTTAAAAGTAGTATATGTAGAGTTCTGTTTAAAAGTATTTCATAGTAATAAATAAGGCAATCTGGGAGTTTTCTTTGGCGGTTCTTTCTCCTCAGTAAGCCTTTAGTAAACCGCTGGTAGATATTTTAAATAAAATAATAAATACCCTTCTGGCACACGTGTACCTGTCTTTACACATTAGGCCCATCTGGCATGTATGAACACCTTTATTTTAAATGAATATTTACAAAGTGGGTAGTTTGCACAAATGTAACTTTGACAGAGAAAAATTGTGTTCTCAGTCAACCTTTGACAACGGTATTTGTAAAGGTACTGAAACGTCAGGGAGGCTCAAATAATTAATATACGCGATATAATCCGTTTCAATTGTTTTATTTAAATGTGTGACAGTCGCGGAAACCGAAGAAAATATTATTGTCAATGTCATTCGTGGTGATTTCTTAAAAGACAAATATTTAAAATTATCTTAATTATTAGATTTATGGTTAATTGTATAAGTACCAAAGAATATAATACATAAGTACAAATTTCTGTATGATAAATACAAAGTTATATATTTTAATAAGTTTGATGCAAAGTATTACACACAATGGCACCCCAAGATACAGGCATAGCCTAGTTTGGGGGCCTCTGTTATTTCGTCCTACAATACACTTTTTTGAAGCAATTGAGAAATGTACTGTACTACTGCAGTGCATTTCTCAATTGTCATAAATTTATAAAGCTAGCCTCCAGCAGCGTAGTGGTTTCTCTCTTATATCACAAGACAAAATTTGTCTACAGCGTTTATGCTGGCGGCAAGCTAAATCTTGTCCTATCTTTGGTTGTATTACGTGTTTTGTGTAACTGAAAATAATAAAGAATTATTATTATTATTATCCAAAGAAAATGCCGAAAACCATTTACAGACATGAACGTAAGATTATAATTAAAGTGTATATGTGTACACGAAAAACAGTCAGGAAAAGAGTGCATTCCACTAAATGATATTACGCGGTTAACGTAGTGGAACTGACAGGTATTTAAAACTAATGTAATTGAGTTGCGATTGGTTGCAAAATTGTTGCCATATCAATCTTATAAATAGCGCCCTCTTGACAATCCTCATATATTTCTGGTCAGGATTTACCTCACGAAATTTCAGCGCTTTGTATTAGCTGTATTCAACAGCTTGTTTAAGTGGGCCTATCCTCATCATCATCATTTCATTTTCTAGCTTAAAGCTATAATTGGCCCAATGAATTAAAATATTGACTCTACTCTTCAAACTGGTATTCGAGGATATTAATGAGACATCCAAAACTATAATAATGATTTCTTTATTATTTAAGTGTAAAGTCGAAGCGTGGAGTCTGCGCCAGCTGCCAGAAGCCAGGGTTGGGTCGGGTGGAAACGGATGTCCAACACGCACAGGTCTTCCCGCTTCTCGGGACCGCGGAGCTGCTTCAGAGGTACCAGTAGAGGGTTTTGGAGTAAATCGCTGTAATATAAAAATACATATTTTAGCACTTTTAGAAGTTATAAATTTTAAGATAATCCTACGACATAAAAACAACAGTTATTTCAGTTAGTTTCGCTTATAGTCGGTTAATTGTAAGGACAATATGTAAGGAAGACATGATTTGAAGAACAAATGGCAAGGGCATAATGTTATACAGAGTTGAACGTGGAACACATAATGAGTTCAAAAGGTAGTTACTGGAATTGTTGTGCTGAACAGATCTAAAAAAAAAAAACATAATAACTAACTTGTAAACCATGCCGTGCGACACGACGATGTTGTGGTCGTCGCCGGCGGTGGCGAACAGCGGGTAGCGGCGATGGAACGCCACCGAGCGCACCGCGCCTCCGTGCAGACGTAGCGTCTGGTACGGCTTGGATGATAGCTCCAAATCGAACCTTTAAATCATAATTTTACTATGAAGTTTACGAATAAGGCAAGCGTTGATTAACACGTCTACGGACAGTAAGAGACGTCATGTGTGATGGAAACAAAAACCTACGCGGATGCCATCCGCGTAGGTTTTTGCTAAAGCTATTGCTAAAGCTCTGGTATGAACTGGTTTTTTTAAATACCGATATTAACAACACTAGCGAAACCGTGGCATATTGGTGTGCAATTAACTGTCAAGTTAGTTCACCTAATTAAAAACGCGAGTATAGTGATGACTAGGAATAAACATAAGAAATTTCTACAATTTAATTTCGAAATTGAAGTCACATGACGTGCGCGATATAAAACGAATGAAAAAAGGGGTCGACCGCTCCGACCCGCTCGACCTAAGCTTAACTGTTGACCTATATTTGTGGTAGTTCGTATGTTTTATACTATAAAATCAATGACAATACTTCTAGTATCTCTGTTTGGGCCGATGGTTGACTGGTAGAGAATGCCATTTGGCATTAAGTCCGCCATTTGTACTGACTTTTGTTTTGTGCAATAAAGTTGAAATAAATAAATAAATACTCACCACATGCACTTGCGATCATATGAGGCGACCAGTAAGTTATCCCCAGCTGGGTGCACCGCCATTGAACTGACCCACTGCGCTCCAGTTAGCAGTTTCTTTATCAATTCTTGTTTCACCAGATCGTATATGCGAACTACTCGTTGAGTCTAATAAGGAAAACGGAAGTAAAAATCAAACTATAATTTCTGCCATAAATAATGATGACACGTTGTTGAAATATGTTATATTTTAAACTATCCATTACGTATGCAATATATCAATAATTATCATGTGCAAAATTAACTCATAATTCATATAAATATCAGGCCAGCGCTTAGCCTGCGCCAGTGGGACTAGCGCACCTACCATATCGAAATATATCTTCTCACTATTTACAACTATAGTTAATTGGCAAAAGTAAGATCAGAGGCGCTTGTCCCACTGACGCATTTGTCCCGACTGACTTTAATTAACCCCTCGTGTGCGGCAACCAATTCAGAATTTGACACCTCGGTGCGGCCGGTTTACGTCATTGTATGCTGCCCGCTAGAACGTATCCGTGCTTCGGCAGTTCATGAACTGGCACGGATACGCGTCTAAGCATACGAGGGGTTAAACAAAATACTCACAGCAACAAACAGCCTCGGCGTAATCGGATGGAACAGCGCGCATTGCACTAATCCCTTCGCTTTAGAGAATGGCAGCTGACTCCTCCTCCTTGAAAGCTGATGTACGACAACCGCGCGACTAGCGCCATCTTGTAGCGTCACCGCGATGTAGTCTCCCTTCCCGTGCCAAGCGAGCTGTTAGAAATTAGTACATTTTACAATAAATTGCATTTCCTCTATAAAAAAGATCAGAATTAAAATACTCATGCAAATATTATATGAAGTAAAAAATAATAAAAAAAATACATTTTCTGAAAATGGTAGCTTTTGTTTTGCTACGATGGTCACCCGAAATTCGTTCGAAAACGTCGTTAGTTTTTTGTTGTCAAACAGATGTTTGGGTATTCTAATCACGCTGACCGTTGGATTAGGTAATAACATGTTACGGACTTAATTAACATGACAAAAAAACGCATCCGAATGATTTTGTTTTACCGGTTGCGCATTTATATGGCATGAAACAAATTAAGTTTAGTATTTTTTTTAAGTTTAGTATAATATAATTTCTAGCGTTAGTCATAGATTACTAACAGTGGCGTGGTAAACCAAGCGCTAGCCTAGTCAGTGTTCAGGGGCCGCCAAGATTCTAGGGTCCCAGTCCTAGGTCAGAGGTCCGGGGCAAACCTCAAATAAATTGGATTTGCACTGAGGCCCCAACTTTTTTTTGTCCCGGAGCCCTTTATTACCAAGCTACGCCATTGATTGCTAGACAACTGGCTGACCATAGCTTGCAATAGATGGCACTCACGTGTATGACGGGCTTGAAGTGCGTGACGGCGACTCGGACCCCGATGGCCCATTCGTCCGGCTTCACCTTCTCCCACTGGACCGCTGTTGTTGTGCGCTCGTCCACTGCAAGTCGAATGACACATGTAACTAGTTATAATAAACACATTTTAAAAGTTCCGATATTGATAGCCAGAAGTAAATAACTAGACCCTGACCTTTAGTTAGTCTATCGTTTTGACATCTGTTACTTAGATGGTATTGCTTTATTAATCCTGACACTTGATTTCTATGGATTAGTAAGAACAGAGAGGCAGGGATAAATACAACAATTAGCCATCATTTCATTTATACATATAGTAACAGAGATTCTTGGGCTTAACTTCATATTTAATGTTTTTCAACGTATGTCGAGAATAATGTTTACATATGACCGACCAACACTATTATTATTGTCCTGGAAAACATTAAGAGGGAGTATGAGGAAAGGTGCCTACTGTCGGTTGAGTGTCAAATCTTTTACGTACTGAAAACTGGGGTATGATCATCAGCAAATATCTTTCGGCTGACATGGTGATTTGAGGGTGTGTACTCCCTGACGACATCATGGCTGGGCGGCGGCTCCTCCAGCAGCTCGTCGGTCCGCGCGGCCACCCTGTGGGCGCCGACGTCTCGGCCGGGGTTGAGCAGCAGCAGCCGGCGGCCGACGGCGGCAGTCACCAGGGTTCATGTATACTCACTGACGACATCATGGCTGGGCGGCGGCTCCTCCAGCAGCTCGTCGGTCCGCGCGGCCACCCTGTGGGCGCCGATGTCTCGGCCGGGGTTGAGCAGCAGCAGCCGGCGGCCGACGGCGGCAGTCACCAGGGTTCATGTATACTCACTGACGACATCATGGCTGGGCGGCGGCTCCTCCAGCAGCTCGTCGGTCCGCGCGGCCACCCTGTGGGCGCCGATGTCTCGGCCGGGGTTGAGCAGCAGCAGCCGGCGGCCGACGGCGGCAGTCACCAGGGTTCATGTATACTCACTGACGACATCATGGCTGGGCGGCGGCTCCTCCAGCAGCTCGTCGGTCCGCGCGGCCACCCTGTGGGCGCCGATGTCTCGGCCGGGGTTGAGCAGCAGCAGCCGGCGGCCGACGGCGGCAGTCACCAGGGTTCATGTATACTCACTGACGACATCATGGCTGGGCGGCGGCTCCTCCAGCAGCTCGTCGGTCCGCGCGGCCACCCTGTGGGCGCCGATGTCTCGGCCGGGGTTGAGCAGCAGCAGCCGGCGGCCGACGGCGGCAGTCACCAGGGTTCATGTATACTCACTGACGACATCATGGCTGGGCGGCGGCTCCTCCAGCAGCTCGTCGGTCCGCGCGGCCACCCTGTGGGCGCCGATGTCTCGGCCGGGGTTGAGCAGCAGCAGCCGGCGGCCGACGGCGGCAGTCACCAGGGTTCATGTATACTCACTGACGACATCATGGCTGGGCGGCGGCTCCTCCAGCAGCTCGTCGGTCCGCGCGGCCACCCTGTGGGCGCCGATGTCTCGGCCGGGGTTGAGCAGCAGCAGCCGGCGGCCGACGGCGGCAGTCACCAGGGTTCATGTATACTCACTGACGACATCATGGCTGGGCGGCGGCTCCTCCAGCAGCTCGTCGGTCCGCGCGGCCACCCTGTGGGCGCCGATGTCTCGGCCGGGGTTGAGCAGCAGCAGCCGGCGGCCGACGGCGGCAGTCACCAGGGTTCATGTATACTCACTGACGACATCATGGCTGGGCGGCGGCTCCTCCAGCAGCTCGTCGGTCCGCGCGGCCACCCTGTGGGCGCCGATGTCTCGGCCGGGGTTGAGCAGCAGCAGCCGGCGGCCGACGGCGGCAGTCACCAGGGTTCATGTATACTCACTGACGACATCATGGCTGGGCGGCGGCTCCTCCAGCAGCTCGTCGGTCCGCGCGGCCACCCTGTGGGCGCCGATGTCTCGGCCGGGGTTGAGCAGCAGCAGCCGGCGGCCGACGGCGGCAGTCACCAGGGTTCATGTATACTCACTGACGACATCATGGCTGGGCGGCGGCTCCTCCAGCAGCTCGTCGGTCCGCGCGGCCACCCTGTGGGCGCCGATGTCTCGGCCGGGGTTGAGCAGCAGCAGCCGGCGGCCGACGGCGGCAGTCACCAGGGTTCATGTATACTCACTGACGACATCATGGCTGGGCGGCGGCTCCTCCAGCAGCTCGTCGGTCCGCGCGGCCACCCTGTGGGCGCCGATGTCTCGGCCGGGGTTGAGCAGCAGCAGCCGGCGGCCAACGGCGGCAGTCACCAGGGTTCATGTATACTCACTGACGACATCATGGCTGGGCGGCGGCTCCTCCAGCAGCTCGTCGGTCCGCGCGGCCACCCTGTGGGCGCCGATGTCTCGGCCGGGGTTGAGCAGCAGCAGCCGGCGGCCGACGGCGGCAGTCACCAGGGTTCATGTATACTCACTGACGACATCATGGCTGGGCGGCGGCTCCTCCAGCAGCTCGTCGGTCCGCGCGGCCACCCTGTGGGCGCCGATGTCTCGGCCGGGGTTGAGCAGCAGCAGCCGGCGGCCGACGGCGGCAGTCACCAGGGTTCATGTATACTCACTGACGACATCATGGCTGGGCGGCGGCTCCTCCAGCAGCTCGTCGGTCCGCGCGGCCACCCTGTGGGCGCCGATGTCTCGGCCGGGGTTGAGCAGCAGCAGCCGGCGGCCGACGGCGGCAGTCACCAGGGTTCATGTATACTCACTGACGACATCATGGCTGGGCGGCGGCTCCTCCAGCAGCTCGTCGGTCCGCGCGGCCACCCTGTGGGCGCCGATGTCTCGGCCGGGGTTGAGCAGCAGCAGCCGGCGGCCGACGGCGGCAGTCACCAGGGTTCATGTATACTCACTGACGACATCATGGCTGGGCGGCGGCTCCTCCAGCAGCTCGTCGGTCCGCGCGGCCACCCTGTGGGCGCCGATGTCTCGGCCGGGGTTGAGCAGCAGCAGCCGGCGGCCGACGGCGGCAGTCACCAGGGTTCATGTATACTCACTGACGACATCATGGCTGGGCGGCGGCTCCTCCAGCAGCTCGTCGGTCCGCGCGGCCACCCTGTGGGCGCCGATGTCTCGGCCGGGGTTGAGCAGCAGCAGCCGGCGGCCGACGGCGGCAGTCACCAGGGTTCATGTATACTCACTGACGACATCATGGCTGGGCGGCGGCTCCTCCAGCAGCTCGTCGGTCCGCGCGGCCACCCTGTGGGCGCCGATGTCTCGGCCGGGGTTGAGCAGCAGCAGCCGGCGGCCGACGGCGGCAGTCACCAGGGTTCATGTATACTCACTGACGACATCATGGCTGGGCGGCGGCTCCTCCAGCAGCTCGTCGGTCCGCGCGGCCACCCTGTGGGCGCCGATGTCTCGGCCGGGGTTGAGCAGCAGCAGCCGGCGGCCGACGGCGGCCGCCACCAGGCTGAGCCCGCCCGCCGGCGTCCACGCCACGCGCGTCACCGGGCCCGAGAGCGTGATGGTGCGGAGACAGCGACCCGTGCTGGTTTCCCATACTGGAATAAAAAATATTTGGTACTGCGGCTGACTATTTGCCTGAAAATCAGCGCCGCGGATTGCTCACATGAACATCACAATCACAGTAAACATTTAGTGTTATTAATATTTTCTTCGGTTTCCGCGACTGTCACACATTTAAATAAAACAATTTAAACGGATTATATCGCGTATATTAATTATTTGAGCCTCCCTGACGTTTCAGTACCTTTACAGACACCGTTGTCAAAGGTTGACAACGGTAACGTCAGGGAGGCCCAAATAATTAATATACGCGATATAATGCGTTTAAATAGTGAACCATTTCAAAGGTTATATTTTTTTTTTATTTTTTTTTTTTTATTAGAAACAAACAGTCTTACATGGTTGTAGGTGATACAGTAAACTTTGCAAATTGAAGACTTACAGTTTCCTGAACGAATATAAATCTTATAAACTAGAATAATATACCCAATTGACACAGTTAAAAAGTTATTTGTACAAATTACAATGCAAAACAAAATAAAATAGGTACAATACAATAATATAACCTATTCGCATTCTGCGATGCACTGTGAAGTTTGCCTTCTGAAACTATAAAGACTTTGTCCAAGAATATCCAAATGTATAAATTTGTCGTTATACAACCTGCAGGCCCTTCTAACAAAACTATTTCTCGCGTAAGATGTCCGGCTACGGGAAATACAAAACAAGGGTTTCTTACGACAAGCACGCTCACAACGTCTCGGTACTCTAAGCGAGACAGATTCTAGTAGAGTAGGTACATTAATAATGTTGTTAACAATTTTATAAAGAATTAATACATCAGAACGCTCACGCCGAAGACTCAGGGAAGTAATATTATGCTTTTTCATGGCAGTGTCATAATCTGAATATGTATTGTCAATACGAAACTCAATCGCTCTAACAAACTTTTTCTGCACTTTTTCTATCCTATCACTGTGGATATTAAAAAGCGGGTTCCAAACAGCACTAGCAAATTCAAGTCTACTACGCACGTAACAATTAAATAGCACCTTATAAGTTAAGATTCTCTGAAATGGTTTACCTACACGCAATATGAATCCCAACTGCTTATATGATTTATTTAATATATCGTCAATGTGTGGGATAAAGGTCAGTTTTGAGTCCATAATTACACCGAGATCCCGAATATGTTCAACGCGAGAAAGTTCTTTATTACATAATTTATAATTAAAATTTATATTAGTCTTTTTTCTACTAAAGGTGATAAAGGAACATTTATCTGCATTTAAGAATAAACTATTTGATGCGCAAAAGTCCTCAAGATCATTCAGGTCCTTTTGCAGAGATTCACAATCATCTGTACTCCGAATAACTAAAGATCTTTGCATCGTCGGCGTATAAAAGCAGGTGCGAATTATTTATGCATTCTGTAATATCGTTAATGTATAGAATAAATAACACAGGCCCTAAATGCGAGCCCTGGGGAACACCAGAAGTAATACACCTGTACTGTGAAATATATCCTCCGACCGCCACAGCCTGTGAACGGTTTTCAACGTAAGACTTTATCCAACGAAAGAGGTCGCCATGTATACCGAAAAGCCAAAGCTTTCTAAGTAAGCGATAGTGGCAAACTTTATCAAAAGCCTTAGCAAAATCGGTATACACTGCGTCCACCTGCCAGTTTCTATCTAAAGCGTCTAAAATAATTTCAGTGTAAGATATTAGGTTAGATTCAACACTACGGCCTCTCAGAAAACCATGTTGATTTGGGACAATGTGATGGCGCACGACTGAGGTAAGCTGATCGGTTACGATTTTTCTAAAATTTTACTAAAATGACATAACTTCGAAATCGGTCTATATTTTTCAATATCAGAACTTACCAAGCCCTTTGGTATCGGTGTAACCAATGCACGTTTCCATAAAGATGGCACGCATCCATCCCTAATAGACTTTTCGAAAAGTAAAGAAATAGGCAAAGCAAGGCTTGAAGAGCATCTTTGAATAATAACAGGATGAACACAATCGGGACCAGCACCCTTATTAATATCAATACGATCAAGATATTTCTTAACTAATTCCTTGCTTATAAAAATACTATCTATGTCGAAGAAAGTGTTATTAACCGGCGGCAGATTGTTTAGGTCCACGTCTGGAGCATGACAAGGTTTTTCAAATACTGAGTGAAAGTGTTCATTGAAAAAATCGCATATCTGAGTACCATCTGTAGCTGTTAAACCCTTGTATTGCATAACCTGCGGAAGACCACTTTTTGTATGAACTGATTTTATATATGTCCAGAAGAATTTAGGGTGAGTATTAATTTTAGTTTCTGTGTATTGTATATAATTTCTGTAACATTCTGGCTCTAATTTGTTAACTCTTTTCTTTAAAATTTTATAACTGTCATGGTCGAGAGGATTTCCGTACGTCTTCCACAGCTTATGAAATTTCTTTTTTTTCATTTAGTAGCCTTCTAAGTGGCGTAGTGTACCATGGAGGCTTGGAAAATGAAGTACGAATTCAGAATTTTAGGGACATATTTATCGATTAAATTATTTAATATGGCATAAAATAATGATAAACACTTCTCCAACGAGTGGTTTGAAAAGATCTCAAACCACTCGTTCTTAGATAACTCATTGTTTATCCCATCGAAATCAGCGTCAAAATAGCGGTACACATAAGAGGGGGCTGGGCTGAGAGGAAAAGTGTATATTATGTTTAATTCAATATGAAGAGCCCTATGATGCAAATCTTCAGGTGTTAAGGGAGTATCGCAGGCAAGTACCGTACAGTTATTATTACTGAAAATAAGATCCAAAATTCGCTGATTTGTGTTGAAACAGCTGTTAAACTGTTCTAAACCCGAAAAAGATAAGAAATCGCTCAACAATTGAACAGGTAAATCATTACAACAACTATTAAGAATAATTTTAGAATCACCAGATATGCCCCACGGGGCATCCGTAACATTAAAATCGCCCGTTATAAGGAAAAAATCGTCAGGGTTATCTATTATTATTTGACCACAGATTTCAAAGAATTTCGCTAATGTATCCTTGTACGTAGGCCCATGTGGAATATAAACGCAACAAATATTTAAAGTTGATTGTTGTTGTTGTGTCCCGGTTCGCGGTAATGGTATTGATACCCAGACGCACTCGGAGGACGCAGGGGAGGGGCGCGGCCAGTCCCGGCGCGCCGGCCGACAGTCGCCGCGCACACACACCGCCACCCCCCCGCCCCCCGCCCCGCGCCAAGCCGCTGTCTTCTAATGATCTATCGCAACGGTAAACAATATACCGATTATCGAATAATTCACCATCGTGAAAATCCGAATTTAACCAACTCTCAGTAATACAAATAAATGCATAGTCTGATAGTGCAACTTGCGAGAAAAAGTGCTGTGTTTTAGTACGAAGTCCCCGTACATTCTGATAATAACCATTGATGCTAGTAGTAGACATTAAACAAGCTAAAAAACACTTGACTGCGCTCTGTGATATTATATATATTAGAGAAGTATACATGATGAGATAACGAATGCAGCGGACGTTGTGAGTGAAAAAACAAGTATAGGTTTATTATATGGGCAGATGCAAGGTTGTAAAACGCTGGACAATACAAATAATACCAATTACGAAGGCTGTTATACTTATACAAGTTTTCTTTAAGGACAATTGTAAACATGGTGGTTATTTCACTTGTGACGTAAAATAGTCAATTAATTTTGCTGAAATCGAACTTGCTGTTAATCAGTAGAACTGACGACGACTCAGTTCTCCTGGCCAGGATTTTGCAGTCCCTTGTCCACACAAAAACAAGTTTATTTTCCTTCTTAAGCTGTCGCGCACGTTTGAGGAGCAACTTGTTAGCAGGTGTCAGGTGGTCCCCCAGGTACAGGTTTACTGCTGGGCCGTTGAGGTTGATAGACGCTGTTGTCAATCCTTTACGCGCACGCACCGCCGACAGCAGCTGGTCCTTGTATATTCGCCGGGTAAATTTGACGATCACTGCCGGTTCACGATCATTTGCCGGCTGCTCGTTATCACCGTTTTGGCTGCTACTCGCAGTTTGGAAACGACGCACCCGGTGTATGCTATCGATATACCCGAGGTCGAATGTTAGACCCACTACTGTATGTATTGTTTGAAGGATGATAATCAGATTTTCACCTTTCTTAAAGGGCAAACCTGAGATTTCGACGTTGTTGATCCTAGAAAACTGTTCCCGTGCCTCAGAATCTTGTTGGAGGGTAGAGATAGTTGTCTTCGCAAGGTTAAGCTCGGATTCCAATTTATCAATAACATCTAATCGTTTCTCGACTAGGTTTACCCGGTCCTCCACGTCGGAAACCCGCGATTCCATCTCATTTAGCCGCACGTTAATATTTTGAATGCCGTCCTTGCAGATTTTTATGTCTGATTTAACCACGTCAAAGTCCGTCCGAAGTTCTCTAATCTCTTTCAGAATGATTACAAACCCCTGTTGCAATTCGATCGAAACACCAGAAACACCGGAGTCCGTAGGGCTGCAGCTAGATGAAGGGTTCTGTGCGACGCGAGGGCGGTTATCAACAGCCACCGTGGTAGAATCTTTCGAGACAGTATTAGAACCGGAGCGACAAGAAACACAGCGCCAGCTCGCTTTTTTCTCGCTTGTCATCTTGCGGTGGGTGGTTTCGGCAACGCCGGCACAGCCAAAGTGAAAGTTCCCTTTGCAAACACTGCAATTTACTGCATCCGTAACATCTAGGCGGCACTTTGAACACTCCATGTTAGGATAAAAATCCAATTAGTTCGCAAACCAACTTGGATCTATTATTCAACTAGTTATAAGGTCGATAATAGTTAACGAGGCTCATTCACACGGCGTAAACAAATGAGTCATCCGTACGGTCGCACACTGTGACCAGTCGGAACGAGCGCTCGACGTAAACGAACGAACGTGTTATGAACGGACAACAGCAACACGCTTGGATACCCCTGGAGTTGCAAATGTCCATAGGCAGCGGTAACAGCTTACCATAAGGAGAGCCTATGCTTGTCTGCCACCTCCGTGGTAAAAAAAAAAAAACTTGACGAGTCAACGTTAGACTAATGTAGACGTGGAGCTAACAGAAATGTCTCCCACTCACCCTTGACAGTGCCATCATCACTGCCAGAGACGGCATACTGGCCGGTGGGGTCGAAGTCAGCACTCCGCACCAGCCCACCATGACCTTTGAATACCAGGGCCTCGTGTGTGGGGAACGGCTGCAGCTCTCGTGGGGACGGCAGCTTGGGAACCAGGTCTTCAGGGTTGATGGTCAACTGAAACAGATTATTTAGTTTAGTCATCGGCCATCACTGACACGTGGTCAGTCTGGAAAACACCGAATTTAATGGAATAGACTGTTACGAGTTACTCTCTGTGGTATCATACGGCCAGTTCCGTCTTTACCATAAGGGCACACGGGCCCCCAAAAACCATAGAAGCAGTTTTTCTTTACCACGTTGGACTGTAAAAATAAGCTTTGTCTATGGTAACGTGAGCCCCAAATATTTGAGTGACCGACGGCCCTAGCATGCGCTGAGATGGCCCTGGCAACTATCATCTGTTGAGTTTCTTCTCAGCAGTGTTCTCCTCTTGTAAAATGAATGGGATCAGTAGACTCAGACTCGTAGAAGTGCCCTTGAGGCCTACTTAGAAATAGAATTCAGTTGAGGTTGTCGTGGTCGGTCGGCACAGGTCAGCACTCACCCGCATGTGTATGGCGCGCGGCGCCAGGTACAGGTCCAGACAGCGCAGGAAGCGCTCCCTGGTGAAGCGCGGGTAGGCGGCCACGGAGCGCAGGTTGTCCTGTTTGGTTGGTAGGAACGTGTATTTGCGCTTCCACGGAGTCTCGGCCAGTTTGTTCCATTCTTTCATCTGGAAACAGGAGCGATAGTTTCAAAGTTAGAATATAAAAGGCAAGACAAAACGTATAACTTTAGACAAACCACGGGCGGCAATTTGTAAAGTCCCAGATCGCATATTTATAATCACTAAACTCACCGAAACGACGACGGCAAAACAGGAGACAAAGATAAAAAAAAAAAGATAAAGAATTGTTTAATCAATTGGGATTCACTGGAACCACTTTTGCATCGTCATTGAATACATAGCTATTACATTAATTGGTACAATAGTAATAACATTAAAACAAAATTATAATAGGTAGGTACACAAGATTTCCAAACATTTGTAATATTTCCGCGGTAATGCTTCGTCAAAAGTAAACTAGGTGATAAATTACATGAAAAATTATGATAATTAAAATTACTTTAACCTTTTTAATTACAAAAAAATATATATATCTTTACCCGCGTCAAAAGCAAATAAAAGCAAATTTGCAGCTGCAAAAGTCTGGAACGATCTGCCTCCACCCCTACGAGAACCCATGGCGTTATCTAAATACAAGCGGTTAGTCCAAGGCCATTTAATAGACGTGCAAAGCAGGTTATCCTCTCCCCCCTAACAACCTCCCTTTTCTTTCGCACACACACACACCCACACAGACACACACACACACACACACACACGCACACACACACATAGTGGCACTTTTGCAGCATTGTTGATTTACATTAACTATGTTCATTTTTTTTTTATTCTATTTTTTCATGTAGTCTTTTCCCAAAATCAAAATTTTGTTATTTTTTTTTTTTTATCGTTTATTGTTAGTTTTAGTTGAACTTGATGTTTTTAGTATTTATATTTTTCGTTGTATTGCAACCGACACCATCAAAGGGCTCAGTCTGAAAACCAGCGCTGGACATTTTGCCCAGCACACGCTGAGACTGAGACCCATTGCCTCATACTTCTAAGAAATCGTTTTTTATATTTACTGTTATTTGTTAGGTATACCATTCTTTCTGTATTTTCCGTTTTTGTAAGTATAAATTATGTGCATGTAATTGTTAGTAAAAGTTGTGGCAATAAAGAAATTTCTGATTCTGATTCTGAAATACAAAATTATGCCAAAATGTACACCTTAAATTAACAATTCATTTAATACGTTTTCAATATAATTCATTCATAAACTTAGATGTAATTGAAAGGGTAATTGAATCATAGGTTTAACTCTCGTCGAATAAAAAATCTGAAAACGTTTGTACGGTACCTCCTTAGCGTCGAGCAGGTACTCGGGCGGTGGGTTGTAACTCTCGGCGTGCGAGGGCAGCGCGCGCTTGGGCGCCGGGATGTGCTTGTGGATGCCGCGGGTCTGCTCGTCCTCCGCCGTCGAGCCCCACAGGTTATAGAAGCTCTTCACCTGATCAACATAGCAAGGAAACACTTCAAAAAGATTCTAAAATATCTTCTATTATAACGGACACTGTTTCACTGTCCCCTTACAGCTAAGCAGGTCGGAGTTAAATCGAGAATAACCAAAACTGTTCCTAAAGAGTGACCCGGGATACTCGCCATGCAAAAGGCAATAGAAAAAATGTATTGACCTATTCATCCTATTTCTTCATTCTTTCATTGGCGATCCCCATGTCGAGTATTGGTCCAGCCCATCTTGAGGACATGTACGATGCGCGAGAAATCTTTCTCTTTCTCTCAGGACAGAAGGAATGACCAGTTGTGCCCTGGTAGTGTAGCATTGTATTACTTACGAGTTTTCTTCTTCCCTCTCGTTGGCGATCTCTCGTCGAGTCTTGGTCCAGCCCATCTTCAGAGCATGAACGATGCGCGATATGTGTTTCTGTTCCTCTCTCTACGGAAGGAATTACCACTTGTGCTCTGGTAGAGTAGTATTGTATTACTTACCCGTTTCTTCTTCCTCTTATTGGCGATCTCTCGTCGAGTCTTGGTCCAACCAATCCTGAGCGCATGAACGGGGCGCGAGAAATGTTTCTCTTCCTTAGGGACGAAAGGCACGACCGCTTGTGCCTTGGTAGAGTGGTATTGTATTACTTACCCGTTTCTTCTTCCTCTCATTGGCGATCTCTCGTCGAGTCTTGGTCCAGCCCATCTTCAGAGCGTGAACGATGCGCGATATGTGTTTCTGTTCCTCCCTGGACGGCAGGAACGACCGCTTGTGTTCGGGGAAGGCGCGGACCGGCGTCGCCAGGACTTCGCGCGTGAACCATTCCACCCATGGCTAGAAATGAAACATTAAAACGCCTAGTCTCTATGTGTACTCTAGAAAGCTTGTGTTATATATAGGTATAGTTACTAACTAGACGACGATATACCTACGTTCGTAGACGGCTGCAGTACCACGGAGCCAACAGTTTTATCAAAGAAAGTAATTTATTTCAATCAATTCAATGGTAGGGTAGGTTACTAAATCAAAATAACTAAAGTGTGTGCTAGTGTTGATAGGTAGTGGCTACGAATGCGCAAGTAGCGGATAGTTTCCAAAAAGCTGATAACATTTCCGGAAAGATCTGGTAATCTTCACAAGTATTTACAGTCTGACAAAGAGAGTAGAAATTAAAAAGTGGCAATACTGTAGTGTAGTCCCCGTTTTCTTAGATTGATTAGAAAGGGGGGGGGGGGGGGACTGTAAGAGAATATTTCAATTTGGGAGTTTTCGCAAGTTTGAGAAATTTCCGCTGGCACATCATCATCAGTAGTTGTGGCATCCAAACTGATCTCCGGCGATGATGTATTGTGCTTCATACCTGGTACTCATCGTGCTCTGCGTTGGGCACTTGACCCTGGCGGATGCGGGAGATCAGCTCCAGGTCCTGCTTGCTGAGGATCACATCCTGGCCCGTGCTGGGGTCGCGCACTGTGCGCCAGAAGTCAGGATCCTCACATTTTCTGAAGAAAAAAGCAATGGCTGTAACTAATGTTTGCAGATTTAGTATTTCACACAACGGTTACAATGGGACCAGAGATGACAATTTGTTCAATAATGAATAGGCTGGAGAACACGGCCCTGACATCAGTCTAGTTTTCCAAGATGATGGTTATTCTAGCCTAGACTACTAGATTCTAGACATCAGAGTGGTGGGTGCGGCGGTTCGCGATTATCTTGTTGGTCTATCACAATTGAAATTTGAACACTATCATGTTTACAATGAAGCTAATGATAATAAAAAAAAAAATTATTGAGGCGGGGTTCGAACTGGCGTTCCCAACAGATTTGCAGGCCAATACGGGCGTCCTATATAAGAACACTAAACCTGACGAGAGACCCATTAAATTTTTCAACCAGTTACTTCTTACATGCCGTAGAATGGCATCACTGTCACACTTGAGATGAGTCTCACACTAGCTGAGGCCAGAGCAGTGACACTCACTTGAGGAACTCGTCGATCTGGTCGCGCTGCGGCGGCTTGATGATCTTGCGGCCGTCCAGGTCGTACCCCACGTGCGGGTACTCGTTGTACCACCACATCGGGATGTCACCCACCGTGTTGCGCCGCTCCTCCTCGTCCGACGTGTCTCCCGACTCGTACTCGTCTGTAACACACTGGGACTCAGTGGACAAGTTCACTGGCTCCATGTTACAGGGTTCTATGTAATATTTGAACAGCGCTAAAACTAGATGTTATGCCAATATAATAACGTTTTTGCATCTCCAGCTGCCCTTGTACCAAAATTGATTCCAAATTCATCCAGCCATTTCATCATTATGAGAGGACAAATAAATATACCTACAAATCCTACTGATAATAATATTCCTGAAATAAATACCCCTCTCTACAAAAAGCTGATTTTGAAAACAATTTTATAATAGTATATAGGAGGTATAAAATTCATAATTCTTGTTTATTTAACAAGAATTTTTATTTACATTAATAAATAACATCAAATTAAATTGTCATGAATCAATAACATACCTTTTTGTGCCACAGGCTGCATCTTAACAGTTGTTTCCTTAATTTTATCTGCTAATAAATCCACACTATCTTTTGTTTGTTTTTCTTTCACTTGCTTCTCTTTCGTCTGTTTTTGTTTGATCTCTTTGCTTTGTTTAGTCTTCTTTTTCACTTTCTGTTTTACCTTGTTATCGGACTCATCACTGGAGCCTGCGTGTGTGTGTCCAACGCCTGGTTCTGCGCCACTGTCTCGTGCATCACTCTCTTGTGAAGCTTCTTCATCATCATCACCCTCTTCTTCACTATCATCACCTTCTGATTCACCATCGGCTTCTGAATCTTCTAGTTCCTGTAAATATAAAATTTGACAGTAAAACCAACTTCATTGGTACTGGTTAGATTTTAAGTTTTGTCTGATGATAGGATTTTTACCCAACTATGAAGAACCGAAGAATGTAATACTGAATACCATAATACGTAAATATCTGTTATGGATTTTTTTTTAATTTTTTTGTATGTTTGTACCCAATACCTATTCAAATTGCTTTTTTTCTTTTTCTAAGGGAAATCCATTGCTAGCCTGTGCTAATTTCTTACCCCATTATTTTCAGAAATTAACAATTTTAAAATTAGGCCAACAGTAGGCGTCAAATCATTTGTGCTCCCGGAATAGTTATTAAAATAAAATAAAAAACCCTTTAATTTCTTGCAATTTTAAAATTTGTACATTAACAACAACATTAGTTAAAATGTAAAACAAAGTTAAGTATGATTATATGTGAAATTATGGGACCTACATGTAGGTCCTTGTTGGTTTATTGATATACAAAGACATTGAAAAAACTTACTGATGAGGCGTCTGAACCACCTTCTGCCTCCTCCTCATCTCCAAACGTAGAGTCAGCGTCGTCGTCAAACAGAACTTCCTGAAAACAGTGAAACCCTTTTTAATGGTGACTTTCCTTCTCTCTGGCGTCGCGCGTTCGTTATTCCTTTACCTAAAATTAGCAACCCCACATCACTTAGTAACTTTAGGCCAATTTCAATTCTCCCTTTTTTATCAAAAATTGCTGAAGCGGTGGCTCACAAGCAACTTTCTAGCTTTATACACTCTTTCAAACTGTTGAGCCCCTTTCAGTCTGGTTTTCGTCCCAGCCATAGTACTTGTACTGCACTTCTCAAAGTGACTGAAGATGTTAGGCGGGGCATGGAGGATCAATTGGTCACAGTACTTGTTCTCATTGACTTTTCTAACGCTTTCAATACTGTTGACCATGAGATCCTACTTGCCTTGCTCAGCCATCTTAATGTGTCTTCTTCTGCTCTTGGCTGGTTTGCTTCATATCTTTGTGGGCGCCAGCAGGCAGTCCGTGTAGATCGGGCTTTGTCTGATTGGTGCGACCTTGCCACTGGTGTACCTCAAGGAGGAATTCTCTCTCCTTTATTATTTTCTCTTTTTGTAAACTTTATCACCCCTGGTCTTCGCTGTTCTTACCATCTTTATGCTGACGATTTACAACTTTACGACCAATGTAAAGTGTCTGATATTACTGACACAATTAACAAATTAAACCTGGATCTCTTACACATCCAACAATGGTCTGAGAAATTTGGTCTGTTTGTAAACCCCTCAAAGTGTCAGGCTATTATCATTGGCAGCTCTCGTCAGCTTGCTAAACTTGACCAGGATTCTGTAACTCCTGTAAATTTCAACGGAACGCCTATTCCTTTTAGTTCTAGTGTTAAGGACTTAGGTGTTCACTTAGATAGCACACTGAGCTGGAGGGTGCAGGTAGGTGAAATTAGCCGGAAAGTCATTGGCTCGCTTCATGCTCTCAACAAACTGAAAAATTTCTTGCCTATCAAAACTAAGGTATTGCTTGTAAATGCACTATTACTACCCATAATTGATTATGGTGATGTTTGTTATCCGGACTTAAATGAGGATCTTCTTGATAAGTTGGATCGACTTCTTAATAATTGTATTCGCTTTATTTTCTGTCTCCGTAAATATGATCACGTTTCTTCTTACCGCTCTCAGCTTGGCTGGTTTCCCATCCGTCAACGACGCAATATTCGTATGCTCTGCACTCTCTTTTCAATACTCAATGATCCACAAGCTCCTGAATACCTGAAAACCTTTTTCTGCTATGTTGAATCCACTCGTAACCGTAATTTTCGCTCTTCCGGCAATCTTGCCCTTTCTATTCCTCTTCACCGTACTGGTTTCATGTCTAATTCTTTCTCCTTGCAAGTGGCTCGCCTCTGGAACGGTCTTCCTCTCACAATCAAACAGGCTCCGAGTAAGTTGGCATTTAAAAGGGCCGTGCGAAGTTTCTTTGCTGGCAGAACTGAAGTCTCATAGTATATCTGCTTGGTTTGTTTCATCGTCGTATATATTTATGTATGTATCTATTTATATATATGTATATTATATGTATGTATGTACCTAATATGAGTATTTTAATTATATGTAATTATGTTGTCTGATGCACCGCCTACAATTTCTCTGCTTTGCCCTAAGGTTGACTGGTAGAGAATGCCTCATGGCATTAAGTCCGCCTTTTGTACGTTAAGTTTTTCTTTTTGTGCAATAAAGTTTAAATAAATAAATAAATAAACCCCTACATTTTACTAAACTCGCTGGTGTTACAGTTACTTAACTCATTCACTAATTAAAATGGAAGAAAACACTGAAAAGCTTTGTGAGAATCTTAGAATAATAACGCCTAGAAACCCAGTTCACGCGCAACGGTGAGGCCACTAAAACTAAGCCAGAAATGGCTAAAAGCGCCGATCGGCTTGTCAGTTGCAAGGACGCGTAACAAGTGTAAAGAGCTCCCACATTTTCAATTATTATGGCGGTTTGTGCAAGGATAGGGTGTCACAATGCATCTGATAATAAGGATAAACATGCTAAGACAACATTTCACTCGTAAATATTATTCTTTAATTCGTATTTTTACGTAAAACAGTAATCAAAACTTCATATTTTCTATAAGCGGCATGACAACGTAGTGTTTCCAGTGTAAGGGTTTTTTTTACCCATAATTCTGTCCTGATGACTTATTTTTTGGGAGTCTATAATAAAAAATACAAATATGAAAAATTAAGAAGATAAATCATTTTTTTTATCAAGTTTTTATTTGACTTGCCGTGTATGTTTGAGTATGTCTGGGTAAAATATTGTAAATCAAATTTGAATCGAGTTAAAATTTTGTGCACCTGTTTAAATCAAGAGACGATGCATTACAGTGTTTCAAGTCAACAACGGGTCTATTATTCAATTAAAATTTAGAATGTCACCAATCACCACTGGCAAGAGTATACCCCAAATTTCAGGGGAATGTGATTGCGCTAGCAACATTATTGCTGTGTTTGTGTGCGTATCGCCGCGTGTAAATACGAGTTGTTCACAACTACATGAATCCATTTTATGCCTCACGTGCGGCGCCTCGGCCGTAAGAAACTATCCTTCTAGGCGTTATTATTCTAAGGTGAGAATGATATTTTATAGAAATTGCTTACGTCTTGCTCGGCGTCGGAATCGGCTGCTTCCCCTTCTTGTTCCGAGTCGGTGGCATCTTCTGTACCGTTCAAGTCCCCTCGGATCAGATCCTCATTTCCTCCGGATTCACTTCCCTGTGAGAAACCACGGATATAACCAACAATTAACAAAATAACATACCGAGGCGACTTAACTTTCAGACACTCACCTCGTCATCTGATGACTCTTTAGCGGCTGTTTTCTTCGACTCTTTTGCGTCAATTTTTCTCTTCAGTAGACCAGCTTTAAACGGTGGCATATTTATAACAATTATCACATTATTTTGGAAATTCAATCGTGTAGAGGCTTCGGACCTCCAACGACAAACACGTGTTGTTCACAACTATGAACTGTCAACCTGACACTGACACTGACATATTGTTCGGTTACCTGTGGTTACGGGTAACGGAACGCATTATAATTCTGTCCACTCTATCTACGATTGATAAATCTAATCATCATTTCCTTTTTCACCGAAACTCCAATCAATGAAGTAAAAATCAAACATCTTTGATTATGCTCCTATTTCATGTGTAGCTTCTCATATGAATTAATTGAAAACTAAAAAAAATAGCATTAGTGTTGATAATTTTGCTGCGTACGCCGGGACGGCCAGGTACAAAATTGACAAATACAATAAGAGGTTATGTAAATTTTTATTTGCTCTGACAAAAATAATATATACGCACTAAAAGTATAAAAAAATATAGAATATAAGAAAAATGTTGCGAAAGTAAACATCGACAAAAATATCGTGAAGTGAACTGTTAACAGTATACGTTATAAAAAAACAACAAAATGTTTCGTCAATTTTTAAGGGCTCTGGAACCCATTAGAAATAGTTTGGTAAGTAAACCGGAAAACCTTATTCAGTTCTATTTTTGATAACTACTAATCCCTTACATTTTACCATTGTAGTCTCGAACGGTAGTTGGCAACGGCGCCGGCGCGGCCGGCAGTAACTTCGAGCGCAACTGCGTCTCGAAGGAGCAGCAGCTCACAGAGGCACTGAAGAAGTCCCTGCCCGGGACGACGTACGTGAGCGTGGAGGATATCTCGGGAGGCTGTGGGGCCATGTTTGAGGTACTGAAACTACTTTAAAGCTCCATTATACTGGTAGAGTGGTAACCGGTACTTACATTGCATCAGTTCACAGAGTTTAGGCAATAAATCGCATGTTTGTAGTTATGTAGATATCTCATGCTTGTTTGTGCATTTATCTAACAGGCTTCCTGATCCTGACATATCAAATTAGCAACTTTTGTAAGGTATCTAATGTATATTTTTGAATTATTGGTTTAATATTTTAATTTAATTGTTTGCAATATTTTCTTCGGTTTCTGCGACTGTCACACACCTAAATAAAACAATTTAAACAGATTATATTGAAACATCAGGGAGGCTCAAATAATTAATATATGTGATATAATCCATTTAAATTCAATTGTTGTGTAAATTATTTTATATTGATTTAATTTATGTTTCAAAATTCTTTAAGTTCCTTTCTGTACCATACCTAATGTGTTTTATTTTTCAGATCAGTATAGAAGCCAAAGAATTTAGTGGTCTCTCCCGAGTGAAGCAGCACCGCCTGGTCACTGATTCCCTGAAGGAAGAGATTGCTGAGATGCACGGGATCCGTATCCACACCACCCCTACACCAAAATGATGTAGTTTAATCCTCAATGACAAAGCCAGAGATTCGTAAATTTGTGTTTATTTACATCTGTGATGTTACCAAGTTTTGTATAATGTAATTTAAATTTAGTGATTTAATTTTCTTCATTACTATCAGAATATTCTTCTTCTGTATCTAAATTCTGCTTTCATAGAACTTGGTAAATGCAAGAATGACTAATCAGTGTTGAAATTGTAATAAACTCAAGTTTGCATTGGTTTTCTCTGTTGCATTGTGTGGTAAACTCTTGCATATCACTGTTTCTTTTTGTTCTTTTGTAATAATAGTTTGAAAAGGATTTCACTAAAAAGTGTAAGTCTAGACAAAATAAATTTATTGCAATAGAATAACTATTCGGTTCTCCATTAATTTTAGAAAATTAATGTAGAAAATATTCAATAGAGATAATTCAAGTACATACTACTGTTGTTGTAAATGAATTAATTTAAAATAATAGAAAACAAAGAAAGTGATGTAGTAAGTATTTATATTTCGTTTTTGCTGTTTGTTTACTGCAGTGAGACTTCATTTTACCAGATGCTGTGCTAGGTTTATATAGTTATTTCCCATGAATAAATTAGTTAGTTGTTATTAAAAATATGGTTTGATTTATTTCTTATACCTACAATCCATGGAACTAGCGAGTACTATTCAGTCATAATAGCTCCATGATACAATCATTACAACGACGACACAAAATAGTCGAAAGATTTCTCATTTAATTTTAAGTTTGTGTTTGGCTGTTTTAAAAATACGCTTCTCGAACTGTCAAAGCAAACACGTGTGGGTTTGGTACCGAAAAACGCTCTTGAGTTTCTTTCAAAAGAGCCAAAATGGCGCTCAATCTAGTTGTCAAGGTTCATCCCGTAGTATTATTTCAAATTGTGGATGCTTACGAGCGTCGAAATGCGGATTCGCATCGGGTTATTGGTACCTTATTGGGTAAATATCGTTTATAGCATGCGCTCTCTCAAAGTGCGAATTTTAGATGAATTGTTATGCCGACGTCATGCGCTCAATCTTACGTGTTTTTACTGTTTTCTGGTCTTTTCGGAGAAAATACAATTCTGATGTGCCTTCCGGAGTGTATTAATTGTGATTTCAGTTGAAGATGATTGTTAAATTGTATCAAATCATTACATTTTCAAGTGCAAGTTTGAGGTTATGTTTGTTGGTGTAATTCCCAGGAACCTGCGACAAAGGTGTCGTGGAAGTCACAAATTGCTTCTGCGTGCCCCACAAGGAGCATGCAGACCAGGTGGAGGCCGAGCTCAACTATGCCATGGACGTGTATGAGCTGAACCGACGGGTGAACGCCACAGAGAACATTGTTGGTAAGTTTTGTTGTTGTTCAAGAACTTTTCAAAGCGAAATAGATGGACGTGTAGGTGGGTGTAGTGTGGTTTTTCATTTCTTAACAAAAGTTTAATCCCTTGCATTCAAGCTGAGTCAAACCAATTTCGGAAACATACATTCAGTTCTATCATCTACTGTAAATTATGAAAAAAGTATGAATAGCAGGTTTAATTCCTAATTGCACTAACACTTCACCATAGGGTCAAGCATACATACACAATACTAAAGTTATGTATTTACACTAGCGGCCGCTCGTGTAGATTTTTGATGATGACAAAGATATTAAAATAGGTAGGCAAGGAATTTTATTCTTAGTTAATTCACCCCCTTAGGGGCAGAATTTTTCAAAACGCTGAAATAACTTTTTTTGTATTTGATTTAGTAATCTTTCTACAAAGTTTGAAGTCTCTAGCTCAAAAAAATCCCCCATACGAACTTTGCATCCCTATTTAACCTTCTTAGGGGCAGAGTTGGGCATTCAATAACGAATCATCATTTAAATGACGCGCCACAAGAATGAATCAACTGACCGTCATTCAAGAATAGGTCACTTTGAATGGCCAGTTTTACAATAAATCAAAGCAGAAGACATTGAGTGAAACTAATTTAATCGTCATTCAATAAAGTCAATCTGTGATTGATTATTGGAATTAAAATAGTTTGATTATAATATCTTTTTAACCTTCTTCAAAAAGAGGAAGTAGTCAATTGGACTGTACGAATTTTACATCTTCGTCTTTTATAAACCGATACGGAAACTTATTTTTATGTTTGAAATTTAAAACCGGCCAAGAGCATATGGGGCCACGCTCAGTGTAGGGTTCCGTAGTTGCCCATCCTTCACAAAGGACGAGCTTAAAACAGCGGTTTTAAGCCCGAGGTTTAAATTACGAGAAAGATTTCAAGCTCTATAAAAAGGTCCTAAACGCCAAAGTAACTGTTATTACTTATTACCTTTTGGAAGTTATCGATTATACGCGCCAGATTGAGTGGAATGTTTTTATGCAGTATGGCACTTAACTAATATGTGAAACGTTCGAAGCTTCGAAGTATAAGGACACCGCGCGGCACTTACGTCATTTAAAGAAAATTATGAAATTTTGCGATAACTCAAAAACGGCTTAACCGATTTTATTCAATATAGTTTTCATTGAAAGTGCTTATAAGGCCTCATTTTCATGAATTTTTCCATAATTTTTTGACCCGTTGTTGAAGAGCGGAGCGAATATTTACAAAACTGCTGACTTTATGAAAAAATAATGTTTGGAGACCCCTATTATTTTTAAAATACCTATTCAACGACACCCCATGACCCCACACACTAGTGTTGAAACAAAAAAAAAAACACCCCCGCTTTAGGTGTTCGAGAGGTACCCGAAAAACAGTTTTTTTTTAGTTTTTATTTCACCGTTTTGTCGGCGTGATACATACACATACTCATACCAAATTTCAGCTTTCTAGTACTAATGATCACGGAGCTAAGCCGCGGACGGACGGACAGACGGACAGACGGACATGGCGAAACTATAAGGGTTCCTAGTTGACTACGGAACCCAAAAAAAGGGCCCTCCTGGATGTCCCCATGTCATTTTGGAGAAAAATTTACTACGAGGTACCTCCGTTTTATTTCGACTTTTCAATTACTAAAGTAACATGCATAAAATAGGTACTTATACCAAACAATCACTCTTTATCAAGATAGCCGCCATTCAAATAAAACGTTATTTAAAATGAACCTCAAACAAACTAATTCAATCGACGCGTTAGTGGTAATCAGAATGACGGATTCTTGATTTATTGTAATTCACGCCATTCAGAATGACGCGCTCTTGAATAAATCATATTTTTTTTTTTTTTCAATGTGAATGACGCCTGGCCGTTCATTCTTATTCTCATTCAAAATGAAATTTGCCCAACTCTGCTTAGGGGAGGTATTTCCAAAAATCCCTTCTTATCCCTAGCCCACATTATAAAAGTAACCTAGTGTGCAAAAATCAACTCTCTAACATTAGTAGTTTCGGCTGTGCGTTGATGAGTCTGTCAGGACTTCTTCTTTTATATACATATATAGATTGTGTTTTACTGAGAACCAACCCACATTTACCCTTTGAAGTCAATTTTGTATTGTTTAGGAAAAAGGCAGAATATTAGAGTCAAAACTAAGCCAGGTGTCTGAAACTATGTCAGCTAAGACAGATTTCATAAGTCATAACGTAAGAATAAACCATTGTTGCAAAGATACTTGAGCTCCTCATCTCTTGGAACACTATACTAATCTTTACAATCGTCATATTTCATATGTAGGTAACATATGAAATATGACAATAAAATACTCATTTTTACTGTGATGTGTTTACACTGTTTGTGTTGTCTGGCAGTCACCTAGGAGCTGGGCTCAAATGACACCCTTCAGTAGTTGTTCTGTAGCAACTCTAATTATTATAAATTATTTTAGGCTGGTGGGCAACTGGCAATGAGGTGACCAACCACTCGTCAGTCATCCACGAATACTACGCGCGCGAGTGCCGCGAGCCGGTCCACGTTACCCTGGACACGTCGCTGCAGGGCGCGCGCATGGGGCTGCGCGCGTACGTGTGCGTGGCGCTCGGCGTGCCGCGCGGCCGCCAGGGCTGCATGTTCACCCCCATAGATGTGACGCTCACCAGCTATGAGCCCGAGGTATGGATACAGTCATATTTATCATCTGTTGCAACATCAGAGTACTTTTTAATATCCGGATTTGGTCAGACAACTACAATTAGCATTCTGACAAACAGGCGTTTGCCAGTTTTATTTCAGAGTACTTTTTAATATCCAGATTTGGTCAGACAACTACAATTAGCATTCTGACTTAAAACTCATCTAACAAGAATGCATAATAATTCAAGGAAACTGATAGTACCCTACAAGCTTGTAGTCTACAAGATACCTAAATTAACATTCCTTCTATATGGTTGCAGATTGTGGGTCTGCAGCTGTGCCAGAAGACGATGGGTCCAGGAGGGCGCTCACGACAGGTGCAGCCTGCCCCTGACCTAGCGCTGGTCGCTGAGGCCGCCACTAAGCTGTCCTCACTGCTCGACCAGGTTTGTACCAGTTCTTTCCAGAGTGGCATAGCGAATTTGGTGTCATGGTTTATACATTATTCACTATCATTATGGTCCCACCTATGGTATTCACCTATGGTCCCACCAGAAGATCAGCGCTGGCTCTCGAGCTAGCATCTTGCTGAGGTGGGACCTTTTCGTGGCACAGCCATAAAAATATAGTTACTTATTGTTTTATTTTATTTTCTTATTTCTGTCACACCTTTTATGTAATTTTATGTTTCGTTGCAAGTCACGAATAATAGTATTTTATGCAACCGTTGTATAAGAGGGGGCAAAAAACGCGAGTGGCATGAGTTACGATGTGAGCGCAGCGAACATCGTAAGAAAGATGCCATAAGCGTTTTTTGACCTACTTATACAACGTTGCATACAATACTTTTTCTACGACTCGACATTTCATAAATAAAATGCAAATAAACAACAAAGAAAATAATTACATGTTCCCGCTCGGAATCAACAAAATTAAAAAGAAAAATTGTTTCTGATAAACTTTTTTTTTATTGACATCCATCTGTCTAAAAAATATTAACTTATACATAAAGGTATACGATCACCATACTAAACATCTGTCAAAAAAAATTAAACTTATACATAAAGGTATACGTTCACTATACTAAACATCCATGCACTGAAGATAAAACTTTTTTTTAAGTTGGCAGCAATGCCTTAGTACAAAAGTTTTTTTTTTAATTTGCTAATTGTGTGAATGCATCTGTTCATTATGTAATCTGAGGTACTAAGTGATGGTTTTTTGGCGACATTATAACATCGGTTAGCAGTGTGTTTTTGAGCAGTAGAGTATAGACTTTTACAGACTTTCATAATTTATGTCTTTATATTAGAGTTAGTAACTATATAAATGACAGAAAAAAGTACTGGAGTAGAAAAATGTATTTCTTTCTTTCTTTCTTTTTTTTTCATTGCTGATGACTATGATGTGATATGTACATATCTGTAGGGCGTTGTATTAGTGTGTGTCGATGGTTGACATGTGCGGTGGGCAGGTGCTGGGGTACGTGGAGGACGTGCTGGCGGGGCGCGCGGCGCCGCACAACGCCACGGGGCGCGCGCTGCTGCAGCTCGCGCAGGCGGTGCCCGGCCTCGCGCAGGACTCCTTCGCCGACGCCTTCGCCAACAGCGTCAAGGACCTGCTCATGGTGAGTGCTGCCTGCTGGGTACGGGGAGGACGTGTCTAACCAGGTCGGACTACACAGACACCAAAAAAGGTGTCTCCATAGCGCTGCATAAGATCGTCTGTAACAGACGCTCATGGTGAGTGCTGCCTGCTGGGTACGGGGAGGACGTGTCTAACCAGGTCGGACTACACAGACACCAAAAAAGGTGTCTCCATAGCGCTGCATAAGATCGTCTGTAACAGACGCTCATGGTGAGTGCTGCCTGCTGGGTACGGGGAGGACGTGTCTAACCAGGTCGGACTACACAGACACCAAAAAAGGTGTCTACATAGCGCTGCATAAGATCGTCTGTAACAGACGAAATGGCCTACGATGATGATGAATCTGGTCAACAAGTTGAAAAGTTCTCTATCTCAATGCTACACTCATTAACTTTAGCTAATCTTAGCCATATATAGTTAATCTTACCGCATTATTTGAAACTGTTTTCTCAAATGTCCTTCTTAAGATGTTTTCTCCGTTGCAATGTAAGTTTAATGTCAACAGTTTGACAACCAACAACCCGCCTGGCGGGCGCTGATAAGTTTTACTCAGCCACCGGGAGATTGTAGTATGTAATCGCACACCTGCTGGACTCTGTTGGTTTCTAGGATAGTTTTAATTCTCTTACCTGATTGTGAAAATGTTAAATGTCGGCTGAAGGTCATAATTAAATTTATTTCCATGGCGCAAAATTAGCGATTAATGAACAAACAGATTTTCTATGTTCATTAAACGCTAATCAAAATAATGAATCAATAATTAAAAAAAAAAAGAATGAATGAGGAATTTAAATGACCTCGTGGTTCTATTCATTTGACGTTTGATGAATGGGACCGTCGCGAGAGCAAATTTTTTTCTACAATTCCCTTCAAATCAACTCGTTTGTTTCAGGTGGTGACCCTCGCCCAACTCATCAAGACCCAACTCCAACTCAACGAGAAACTGACCCTCCTCACCTCCCAGTAGCGTCTCAAACACCTCGAGTTTTGTACCAACATCCATTGACTGTATTGTCAGGATAACAAAGTTGTAACGCAGGTGACAAGCGATTGAAAAAGCGAATAACAAACAATCATTTTATTCGTCAATAAATTGGTTATAATAATTAAATGCGTTTTTATTTTAGGCACTGGTAGTGGTAATACTGGGTAACGCAGTTCTTAGAACTGGTAACTTTATAACAAAACAACACAAGGAAAAATAACAAGGTTTAGATGATTCGACTTTTATACTGTTTATACTGTGTTATGACGATAAGTATGTTAAATCAATCTCCGTCGGCAAATACTTATCTATTTTCCCAAAAATTGAAGGCAAAGAATTCATTTTATAGTACAGTATATTTTAAAACTAGTTTTTGGGAATCAGTTTGAGATTAAAATAGGTATATATTTGAAGACAACACAGAAGGTCGTTCACAGAGGCATGTTGGTTGTATGTTGAAAAACGTAAACACACACCTACAGTAAATAACTAACAAAACATAACTACAAGAATAAAGACATCACTGTACAGTCCGTGAGCTCTCAGATTGCGATTCGGGTTTGGGTGAAACCTGAGAGGTTCTTGTCTAGATCGCGTAAGAGCGAGCGAGACAGGTATAAAACGCGAACCGCATTTTGACAGCTCACCCACTGTAACCAGTTTTTGAGTAAGGCGGGTTGCTCGACGGACTCTAAAATCGTGTGCAAAGGATGGTCGAGTTCTCCCGTCTCATCTTGAATAAGATATTGGGTGATTACTCCTCTTAGTTCATGTGCCACCCGGATTGCGATTGCGGCTTGCAGTTGTGTGTCATCTTGTACAACTGGGATATTCCGCTGCGAATGATGATGATGAATGTCTTCATCTTTATAGCTGAACGGTACATCGGTAAGTGAGTTAAGGCTGATTTAGACGAAGACAATTTTGAGACGCCTAAATTACGGCGCCTCGAAAAGGCACCGTATAAACACTTTCCGCGCCATTTTTTCGCGGCATGCCAGCGCTGGCGCCGAATAGAACACGGGCCTATTTTTTGGCGCCAGTGACCCCCCCTCCGCGTCTCTCGCTGCCACTAATGACTGGTACTGAAAAAAAGCGCTGTGTAAACACGGCTTGCTGGTCACTGGCGGCGAGATTTAGGCGGCTGAAAATAGTCATTGTCTGAACGGTCGGAGGTGTGCTGTGCGGTAATGACTGGCGCCGTCATTTAGGCGTCTCAAAATTGTCTTCGTCTAGATCAGCCTTAGAGCGCGAACTCTCCAGCGTCGCACAGCCGGCGGCGCGCGTGGCAGCGCCACAGCCAGGCCGCGCGCACCCGCCGACCGGGTAGTGCGCTGCCCCCCGCGCACACCACGAAGCTCGCCGCGCTGTCCGCCTCCATCTGTGAGGCCTGGGACACAAACAATACATTGTACCATGTTATAAAACTTTTGGCATCCATGATCGACCGTAAATATATTCCGAAATAGAGTTGTAATCAATGCCCATTAGAAAAAAAACACATGCATCGCCTTACTCCGATATAAAATATTAGTTGTCAATATTTTAAAATCTTAATAGCATAAACGGGGATCAATAAACGCGTAACCATGTCATAATCACCATTTGGTGCCATTGCACTCATCATATACGATATGAATGCTAATCAAATTGAAACTAAAATTTTGAGGTAAAATTACGACGTACGGATCCGTGTTTAAGCATACGAGGGGTTAAGTGCTTCACTTTTAAAATATTAAACATACTTATAAAATATCATTGATATTAGTGTAATTGTAGAAGATATACTCACATCAATAACAAGTCCTCCATATGCCCTGATATATCTCTCCAGCAGCTGCTTGCTGAAGCCGGCCTGCTCCACGCCATCATCAATCACAAAAGTGTATCCGTCAAAGAAATCCGGTAGACATTTTTTCTTATCCAACTTTTCCTTCACCGTTGGTTTCTCCTCATCTGTCGATTCTCCAGAATCTATAGTGATGTTGGCTTGGATCCTTTCATCCTTTACAAAAGCAACATCAGACTCTGAAGACATGTTGGAGTAGTTGAGTGAGTTAGATTGTTTTGGTGATTTCTCTTTGCGGTGTGGTGACCGTTCTCTGCTGGTATTTGGTCTGGGTGATTTTTGCCGACTGTTATGTGGTTTTGGTGAACGTTCCTTGCTAGTTTTGGGTCTAGGTGATCTTTCTCTGCTATTGTGAGGTTTTGGTGATTTTTCTCTGCTGGTGTGAGGCTTGGGTGACTTAGCTCTACTCGTGTGAGGCTGTGGAGAGGGCGATTTATCCGTCCGCTGTTTTTTCTGCTTTCGCAAAACTTTTTCGATTTCATCATCGGTGTCGCATTCTGTAGATGAGAAAAAATACTATGTTAAAAATCTGTTTCTAGTAAAAATAGTCGAAACCGGAACAGTTTTCGTAAATTACGAGATCCCGGCAGTGTTCTTAAATACCGGCTTTATCTGTATGTTTTCCGTGCTAAGCTAAAGGGCGACCTCATTTATTTATTTATTTAAACTTTATTGCACAAAATACATAAGTAAAAGTACAAATGGCGGACTTAATACCATGAGGCATTCTCTACCAGTCAACCACAAGGTCAAACAGAGACATTATTGGTGCGGGAAGGGTGTACAACAATACGTGTATACACACGATGCAAATGTCGAAACAAAAAACACTAGTTACGTTGATAAATACATATTTATGGGAATACACATACCTACATATATATATATATATATATATATATTTATACTATATATACAGGATGTCCCTAAAACCAACGCCGAAATGAAGAGGGGTGATAGAACAGCTCATAAGCAACCATATTAAGTTAATTTGACCTTAATAAAAAGTTCATGGTTTTCGAGATATTTGCATTTAAAAAAAACTCGTGAATTTTGATGCCCTGCGTCAGTATGTCGATTGCCACCACTGCAAATTTAGGTATTTTTTAAATCTGTTTTTTGCAGGATGTTACTAAAAACATATCCTATCGAATGTAATTTCAATTTATTACATATCATGATGCTTTGTCGGTAAAAATAATAAAAAAAAACGAATTATAGCAATTTATTAAATTTAGCCAGCGGTTTTGATCGAGTTTCCTTTATAAAAAGTATTGTAAACTAACATGGCACACAACATAAAAAGATAGTAAATTTATTGTAGTTTTCAAAAAGGTACAGCATTTTCTAATTTACGCAGCAGTTTACGAGATGTTGATATTTTACACCAAAAGGAGCTCATACTGCAGTTATTCCATAGTATGGTACCAGAGCCCCTACTAGGCTCAGAGTTTGAATTTTGAACAAAAAATCGATTTAAAGAATACTTTATTTAGAATAGGAACACAATTCAATTTTAGAATAAAAAAAATGAAATGTTCATAGCGAACCTGGCAAATAACGTAAAAAGATAGCAAATTTAGGGTTGTTTTTAAAATGGTATTGAAGTGACTTAATTATTTAGCGGTTTATAAGATAATGCAAAAATAATACTGGTTGCCATTTTTATCTGTTAAGTGAATAAAAAAACTAAAAACATTAAAAAATACGATACCTGTTTTATGTAACTAAATTAAATGTTCAAATTATCCGCCATTGACTAGAATACAAGCTCGGCATCTCCTTAAAAATGCTCGACTGATGTGACGTGCACTTCTTGTTACGTCGTTTTGGGCCTCTGCGTAAATGCGTTGTCTCAGCTCCGCTATACTGTTAATCGGTTCATTGTAAACTTTTTCTTTAATATAACCCCAGTAATAGAAATCCAGAGGATTTAGGTCTGGAGATCGAGGAGGCCACAAAATGGGACCCAGACGGCCGATCCATCTCTGTGGATAAGTTTGGTTTAAATGTAGTCGCACTTCGCGTGCATAATGTGCTGTACAGCCATCATTCTGCAGCCACATTGACCTCCGCGTAGCTAAAGGTACGTCGTCGAGAAGATTTGGCAACTCATTCTCTAAGAAATGCAGATAACTTGGACCATTCAGCGTTTCTGGTAATTCAAATGGGCCAATTATTTTCCCATCTAATATTCCAGTCCAGAGGTTCACTTTAAATTGGTACTGCGACCGATCTTCCCTCATTAAATGAGGATTTTCTAATGCATAACTGTGTAAATTGTGCAAGTTCATAAATCCATCTCTCTTAAAAGTGCTTTCATCAGACCATAAAACCATTTTTATGAAATTGGGATCCTCTCTGTGTTTTTGCAGCATTGTCTGGCAAAACTGAACACGAAGTGGGTAATCACGGGGCAGAAACGCTTGAACACGTTGTATGTGGTATGGATGATATCCATATCGACGTAATATTCTATTGGCAACAGATTTTGATATCCCTAAATTACGTTCAATGTTCCGTGTCGAAGTGGATGGGTCGTTTTGAATCTCTTGTAAAACATCTTCATCGTAATCTCCTCTAGGTCTTCCCAATCCACTACGATTGCCAGGCAAAACGCCTTGTGAGTATGCGAGATGAACATTTCGAAATACTCGATGGTCCGGATGCCTTACATTTGGATATCTTTCCCGATAGAGTCTAGCTGCAGCACAAGAGTTACCCTGACATTCCCCATAGACAAAATGCATGTTGGCATATTCTTGAGGAGTATAATTCTCTGGCATATTTGTAACAAACGCACTACAATTAATCTTAACAGAGCCAAAGTAAATCGAAGTTAAAATCAATAGGCAGAACTCGAGTCCAAGATGCACAAAGCAAAGTTAAATTGTACCAAAAATCCAAATCACAAGGCAAACACGAGTTCTATTGGTAAATCAAGTCTATTTAAGAAAATAAGAAACCAAACTAAATAAAGAACATCAAACGAATTGACGAAGTGTCCTAAAATTACTAAAATACTCTTTAATCAGAAAGCCGACTTGAATTCGAATTTCAAATTGTGTTCCAATTTCAAATTGTGTATTCTTTGAATCTATTTTTTGTTCGAAATTCAAACTCTGAGCCTAGTAGGGGCTCTGGTTCCATACTATGTAATAACTGCAGTATGAGCTCCTGTTAGTGTAAAAAATCAATATCTCGTACACTGCTGCGTAAATTAGAAAATGCTGTACTTTTTTGAAAACTACAATAAATTTAATATCTTTTTATGTTGTGTGCCATGTTAGTTTACAATACTTTTTTTTAAATGAAACTCGATCAAAACCGCTGGCTAAATTTAATAAATTGCTATAATTCGTTTTTTTTTTATTATTTTTACCGACAAAGCATCATGATATGTAATAAATTGAAATTACATTCGATAGGATATGTTTTTAGTAACATCCTGCAAAAAACTGATTTAAAAAATACCTAAATTTGCAGTGGTGGCAATCGACATACTGACGCAGGGCATCAAAAGTCACGAGTTTTTTTTTAATGCAAATATCTCGAAAACCATGAACTTTTTATTAAGGTCAAATTAACTTAATATGGTTGCTTATGAGCTGTTCTATCACCCCTCTTCATTTCGGCGTTGGTTTTAAGGACACCCTGTATATATACAACTATACGTAGTCAGGTCATAAGTTCTGTCACACTGTTCGAATTTAAAAATTTGAACCCTGGCTGGAAAAATAATTACATTGCCCCCCTTTTTAAAACATGGAGTGGACGCAGACAGAAGACCGTGTCGCTGTTATTGCATTACACCGCTGTGGTTACGCGCCAAAACAAATTTTTAAACTTCTAGAAAATTTGAAAATAACGCTTAGGTTCGTATATCGTACCATTAATCGATACCGGGAAGTCTCTTCTTTCGTGGATAAAAAGAGAAGTGGGCGTCCACGCTCGGTTCGGACTAAAGCCGTCATCAAAGCTGTGAAGGAGCGAATACGAAGAAATCCCGTGCGCAAGCAAAAACTTTTAAATCTTCAGATGAATCAGATGGGCATAAGTAGGCCGACAATTAAAAGAGTGATAAATGAAGAAATAGGACTTCGGGCTTATCGGAAGAAAACCGGCCATCTTCTTAATGCTCGCCTAAAAAAAATTAGGCTTCTAAGATCGCGAGCACTGTTAAAGCGGTACGCAGGTAAAAAATACCGCGAGATCCTATTTTCGGACGAAAAGATTTTTATTGTGGAGGAAGCCTTCAATAAACAAAATGATAAAATATACGCAACTAACAGTGAAGAAGCGAGCAGGCGTATCCCCCGTGTCCAACGTGGCCACCACCCGTCATCAGTCATGGTTTGGCTCGGAGTGTCATATTCAGGCCTAACTCAAGTGTTTTTCTGCGAAGAAGGTGTAAAAATTAGTGCCGCTGTATACCAAAATACCATCCTAGCAAACGTTGTAGAACCTCTTTCACGTACAATGTTCAAGAACAGACAATGGGTGTTCCAGCAAGATTCAGCACCGGCTCATAAAGCAAGGAGTACGCAAGCCTGGTTCACTAACCGTAAAATTGACTTCATCCGGCACCAGGACCGGCCCTCCTCCAGCCCAGACCTGAACCCCTTCGATTACAAAATATGGCAACATCTAGAACAGGAAGCATGCTCTAAACCTCACCGCAATTTGGAGTCGCTGAAAGCCTCTATCGTCAAAGCAGCGGCACAAATCGACATGGAAGTCGTGCGTGCAGCGAAAGATGACTGGCCGCGAAGGTTGAAGGCATGTATCGAAAATCACGGAGGCCATTTTGAATAAATATTTAGCTGTTAGAAAGACAAATTTATCACCTTTCAATTAATGTATATATTATATAACATAATTATAAATTTATAAACTAGTTGTTTTTGTTTAATGTTTAACCTGTGACAGAACTTATGACCCGACTACGTATAGACAACAGGGGCGTGGCGTCCATATAAATAAATATCGGACAACCACACACAAATATAAATCGATTCTCACCGGCTTGTGCAACGAATATGTGCATCCTACACTATTCTAGTAGGAAAAGTAAGCTACAGCTACACCGGCTTTACCAATGATATGTTAAACGCCCACTGATATATAATTTAGAAATCATTCTCACCGGAAGCGGTCCCATCGTCATCATCCAAAGTTGCATGCTCGGCAAGTCGGAATGAAAACACTAATAAAATAGCTACTCATATGTCGAAGGCTCGGTATTTATTTCTTTATTTATTTATTTAGAAAAGGCATAGTTACAAGTCACAAACTTAAGAACTAAACTAAGGCTTACATTATTGAGACATATATGTGTCTGTTACTCAATTACAACTACGCACAACATTTTAGAGTGTTTGTAAAGTGCATGCAACTATGAGCCAGCATGCATTAACTAAAAACATAACTAAGAGTACACCAAAATTACTACGTGTTTAATATCCTGCGGGCAGTACAAATAAGAACACTAATTTTACATGTAAATATGTCTAGATCTGGATTTTCCTTTAATAAAGTATCATAAAAGCGTGTCATTCGTGCTATGGGGCCATTGTAGAATACATTATTAGTTTTGTAGTATTTACCTGTGTTTAGGCTTGAGATAGTATTTATTTCACAATGTGAAGTATCCGCATAGACCAACCTGCGTGGCGACGTCTATGGTCGCCAAAAGAACAAGAAACAAATTTATCTCAGTGTCAATGTCAGTGCGTGCCGTCGTCGTCCAAAAGAAAATTTATATCGCTTTAAAATAATAATATTAATAGTATCATCACCCGCATAAACTACTATATTTAAAGTGTTGTTCCTGTTCCTGTTTCGGTGCCTGTTCCTGTTTTAAAGGTTAGTGGAACCTCACATTGTTTCATAAATATTATCTCTAGTTCTATTCTTCTCCGCTCTCTTTATTTTTCCAAACTTTCTAGGATGCCCACGAACCAGGATTTACAGTCCATTTAAAGCTACACCAACCTGAGTCGGTTTTTGCCCCGTCCTCCCAGCCGGGTGGCGGCGCCGCCTTCCGCTCGGGCTCGGTGGCGAACCACTGCCACGGCAGCAGCCTCCTGGCCTCGCAACACTGCTCCACCCACTCGCCGAGCACTACGACACAGTCGGCGCCCTGCGGAGAGCTGCGGACGGTGCGGAGCTTGGGCGTGTTCGGGAACGCGCAGCTGTCACACCAAATGTAAAATGTATTTTCCTTCCAAATAAACAATGCAGAGATCGACACACAAAGCATAAGGAAAAGCTTTGGAGTTACGGTGGCGAAATGGTTAACGCGCTAGACCGGCAATCCAAAGGTACCGGGTTTGATTCCCGATCTCTTCTACCAGGTAACTCATTTCAATTTTTCTTCAGCTTTGATCTCTGTATCAATAGTTTAATGTATGTATTTACTAGAAAATGCACTCGATTTCTACCGCGTAACCTTCCTTTTTTCTTCACCATAGTTGGGTAAAAGTATCTCATAAATCAGCTTTGGATGTTCAGCTATCCCTGTATTAAAATTGGTTAAAATCCGTCCAGCCGTTTTTAGTGTGACGAGAAATATCGTCATAAGCATAACGTGCGTTATAAATAACAGGCTCCGAAGTATCACGTTTCGGGCGGAACAACTCGAGAGTACTGTATAGGTACAAAGTTGAAGGCCTAGGCCAAGAAGTTTTTTTTTAAACATGACATCTGTATTCGTGGACAGGATAAACAGCAAAATTATATTATTTTGAGTGGTGAACTTTTTTATTTCATTGCATATGTTTTTATACATGCCTTAGCCGTGAAAAGGACTTGCGGCTTCGCACCACCATCCGGCCTCTCTACGGTCTATACCTACTCACCCGGCAAACCCTTCATTCCCGGCGTCTGCAGTAATGTACTATTTATTTCAATACAATTTTAGAATTTTTATGTTTTTACTCACATGAGATGTGTACAGCTAGGATTCCAGTCCCGTTCAAAGCGGGCCCCCATGGCCACAGCGGAGTCCCTAATGCGCGCGCGGCGCGGGTTCTCGTACCCGCTGAGCGCGAACACCACGTGCCGGAGCAACGTGTGGGGGGCCGCGCTCACCGCGCCCGCCCGCAGCGCCTCTGCCAACACGACACTCAAACCATTCATACAAAGATCAAAACTCAAAGAAAAATTTAAATGCATAACCAGACCGGGAATCGAACCCGGCACCTCTTGATTACCGGTCCAGCGCGTTAACCTTTGGGTGGCGGCACCCTACCGCCAGATTACCTTTCGATTTTTTCCATATGCCTTGTGTCGATCTTTGCGTTGTTTATCAGAAAAAGGTATATAATAATGGCATATTATTTAAATATATTTAATATTTAGCGTCGATTGACTTCAAGAAACTACCTATTGCCATAGTTAGTTAGAAAGTAAACAAAACCTCTTAAATTAAAACGAGACAGCACATACAATCTTACCTTTTGTCTTCTGTCTATCGCCAGAATGCTGTCTCTTCCGGCTGTCCCCACTAGGCCCATTATCTACCTTCGATCCTGATTGTGAAGCGTTGCCATCATTTTTATTCCTTCTGCCATCATCTCTAAGACTATCCTTGTTTCTGGAATTATTCATATCTTTACTTCTTCTATCATCGTCTCTAGAATCCTTACTTCTAGAATTGTTCAGATTGTCTTTATTCTTTCTATCGTCATCTTCATTAGTTTTATTTCTTGAATGCTTCAAATCGTCCTTATGCCTTCTGTCATCGCCTCTATAATTATCGTCATTTCTATCAACTTTGCTCCTAGTATCATCTCTAGAACTTTCCTTACTTCTGGAGCTATTCGAATCTTTTCTATCATTGTCAAGAAACTCTTTAAAGTTCTTACTAGCGCTCTCCAGTATGTTTGCATGTTTGTCTTTTTTGAACAAATTTTGTACGGCTTCCTTTTTCTTATTCTCTTGTTGTTTCTCATTCTTATGTCGCTGCACAACCGAGTCTATCTTGGAATGTGGCTGGTCGTCGTCGTCGGTGTACATGAGGGTGTTCCTCTCCCGGCTGCTGTGCAGGTCGCTGGCTGAGCTGGGGCGGTTGTTGGTCTTGGATATCGGGGTCTTGACTAGCTTCGTGGAGGAATCCGTGATGTTTTTGAGAGCTTGGGATGATGCTTGACGTATCTGAGCCCCTGTTAAAAAGTCGGTTTACAAACGATAATTTTACGTTGTAACGTCGTAAGAAAATATTGATGAAAAATTGCATACTTTTATAAGCCGAACGCTTAGGCCGATCGTGCCTCTCTATCGCTTGTTCCGCGCTCTCGTTTGCACGCTCAGCTCAGGCGGAACGTGACAATGAGTCATGATATTGCGTGCGCAAAGCCGGCGTTCATCGATTTATAGAAGTTATCACGTCAATAAAACAGTCATAAGAAAACAAAACAGCAAGTTAATAATTTAAGGTACGAATATCATACTTAACATGCTGTGGCATTCAGGGTTCCTGTGAACAAAGAGACTGTATTGTAAGGAACCTCACCAGTATCCTTGTGAGTCCCCACTCCACTGGTCCTCTGCAGATGCTGCGCGAACAGCTCCCCCGGTCTGAAGTCGTCTTCATCCGAGGAGTAGCGGCCCGCGCCCGCCGCAGCGACACGCGCGGGGACGGCGGCCGCGGGCTGCGCAGGCGCTGGCTCGCGCTTGTCCTCAGACTCGAATATGTGCACGAAGGAGAGACCGTACTGGAAGGAATGAGAGACACTTTTTGGGTGCGTAACTACGTGGCACAGTAGACAACACACACGATACCAATTCACGTATGTATTTGCTAAACACTGTACGGTAAGTACAATTGCAAATAGTTAGAGTAACGCGCGTGCGTCAGAGATCGCGCCGTAGGTCGCTGCTGAAGCGAAGGCGAGGGCGCTCGCGGTGGTGGCCGAGGAGGTTGGATTCACTCGGAGAATGCCGAAGTGAATTTTCGTCAAATATTCCATATGTGATGCAGGCCACAAGTTCATGTTCTGGTTACAATCTCATTCTAACAGATGGCAACGTCCCTCTCGGTGCGCTGGACCGTTCGATCGTCTGTTAATACATGGAAGGTTTATGTTGTCTGCTGTGAATTTGACAGATATCCTATCTACTGTCTATGATCACAAACAAACGGCAAAATAAGAAAAGAAAGCTTAATTCTAGTGGCGGGCTCATCATCATTAGGAATGAAACACGGATACCTTGCAGTGCTTGTTGTAGGGCTGCGAACACACGACCCTGACGCGGTCCCAGCGCTGCGCGCGCGCCGGCGCGAGCTGGGCGGCGCCGAACGAGCGCACGCGCTCCACGCCCGCCCCGCGCCGCGAGTCCGGCGGCGACACGAACACGCAAGACGGGACCAACACCTAAGTGCACAGGGTACGATCAAGCAACTGTCGATGCCAAATCAGTCTACGGCAGCATGACGATAAAGCGAGAAGTGACCACGACGGACGATCTTAGTGAGGGATACGAAGGAAAGTTGCCCTGCATGTTCTATGAAGGTCCTTAAAAAAGGTATTTGTACAGCAATGGGTTCTTCGACTGAGATCAAAAGTGAAAATTAAAATTTTACATACTTCAATAAGCTTCAGTTTAGAGTCAGGAAAGGTTTTTGCTATATGCAGGCTGTTATTGACCAGTTTATGTTTATGATTGGACCAGTTTATTTTTGTGCTCATTTGGCTGTAGACCCCAAAAAACAGAATATTACTAAATACGAATTACACTAAATGAAAAAAATGCGACGAGTAAGTATGCTAATGGTTAGTTTGCCAAATAAAATTCTGCAATACGTTAGTTAGGAAGTGACATTTGGCGAAATAATTTTAGGCGAAAACGCAGAACTCCCTCCGTCTGTCACCAGGCTGTATCTGATGAACCGTGATACTTGATGACAACACTAATGATCTGTCAAATTATGATCGAAATTTTATAATTCACATGTATTTAGAAGGGATATTTACTTCATATTGGTCATTAGGAGTCTCTGAACGGCCCACCAGGACCTCTACCAATGCGGCGTGGTATGCGCCGATGTGAACTGTAGAAATCTGCAATCAACAACAAAGCCAATATATATATTATAAAATGGAAAAGAAACATACTCATACCTGATTATAAAATTATAAGGATTAAATGTATCAGGGCACTGTCCCATTTTTTTCAGATGAAAAGTAGCTTGTCACATGCAATAATTTAGTTTGATTAATTGCTCTATTGTTGCATGATACAAGGGCAAACCAATAAACCAAACCAACTAACTCACATAATGTCTATTAGAGCAGTATATTTGGCTAGCAAAATGAAATGAAATAACAAACTGGCACTGGAGTAAGCACCAAATTTTCTTCACCTTTTTCTCCTATGGGGATAAAGTTGCCAGATCAAAAAGCATGAAAGCACCCGTTAGGATTAATAACAAAAAATCCTAACAAAGCCGTACAGGCCAGACAAGAACATTTCTAAATTTGAATTTGTACATATCAGGCTAAAGGTGGACACCAGGCAAGCTTAGATGGGGACATCTCTATTAGGACACTGGTAAAGAATGCTCAAATACCTGGACTGCATGGGACAACTGCAGCACAACGGAACAGGACGGCTCTCCAGTGTTGCACAGCCATTTTTTCTTGCTTACTTCATACGCCAGCAGGTTGCTCGCTGGGTTCTCCTGTTGCAACAAACTTTAGCTAACAGTGGTTTAAAAGATTGTTCTTCACAATAATCAAGGAAGACTGTGCTGCTGAAAACAAGCAGTGGTGTTCAACCTTTTCAATTAAATTTATAAATGAAATCATACATATATGAACCATATATATATTTATAAATATAATCATGTGGGGCTCGGTGGGGGAAAGGGTTTCGTAAGAAAGGATAAATAAAATGTTTTTTTTTGCAAGCTTTCACTTCTTGCTGATTTAGCAGGAGGTATTTCGCCAACATTGATACGAGAGGAGGATGGTCCTATAGAATTTAAATTTTTGTGATAGTGTGTTATGGAACCTACATAAAACACAAGACAACACAAGATGTTTGAGCAGTTACTTAAAAACAGCGGAAAGAGCATGACAGTAAGTCAGTCATGCCAACATAAATAAGTCGAAGAATATTGCTTAATAATAAGAATATTGCTCAAATAGTGCTCAAAAAGTTTTCATGTCCAACTTGATATTGTGATCGAGCAAATATTTGATGGAATATTTCTGAATCTCTCTGCGAGATAGAATACGAAACAAAGACATTCGCCAACGCACGAAAGTTACCGACATCGGAAAAAGAGTTGCGCAATTGAAGTGGCAATGGGCTGGTCATATATGTCGCAGAGACGATGACAGATGGAGTCAGCGAGCGCTTCACTGGAGGCCGCGAACGGGTGGCAGAAGCGTTGGAAGACCGCAAGCCAGATGGTCGGACGACATTAAAAAGACGGCAGGGCCGACCTGGAGTAGGATCGCCGCATCAAGATCAGCTTGGAAATCCATGCAAGAGGCATATGTCCAGCAGTGGATGCATATATGCTGAGAAGAGAAGAAGAAGAAGAGAAATATTTGATGAGAATGCCAGTGAGAAGAGAGTCCATAAAAGTTAAAAGAGAATATAAATTGATAGGATGCAGAATATTTCTAGGCAATACATCATATTGAGAATATGAGAACCGGATACAATTTAAAAAGATGTGATTCATGGTACCCTTGTTAGTATGTTACCCTGGTACCCAGTGTTATCCTGTACCCTATTTTAGCCAAGATGACAAATAGTGGATGTTGACCATTTACATACGGAGTAAAATCGGAAAAACCAAGTTTGTCTTCTTGAAATTACAAAGCAGAAAGCTGCTGCAAACTACATTGAAGGAGTGTGCAGACTAGGTTTATTATATTTTCAAAACAAAGTTTAACAGTTGGCCTATTGTTTTAAATATCTATTTCTGTTGCCTTGCTATATGACGTGTTGACAGGTAGATGGAATCACGAAATATGTAAACAAACACTTTAACCTGTTGAGACACGTTTATACCTCGGCTTATTTGAACGCAATAGTTCAACGAATATTATGTAAATACGTGTTATTTTATCCTGAACATTAAATTAAATAATCTTATCAGCTAGTAATATTACATAGCGGTTTTCACTCACAGAGTCTTCACTGCTGAAACTCACGACATAATCTAACTTTACGCGCGGCATATTTCCCTATTCAAAGTTAAGGACACAAGAAACGAAGATGACTACGAATTTTTACACACGTATTCACAAAACATTGCATAAATTGGAATCATAATTCCACAAAATAGCGCGTAATTTTACAAACATCTGGGCATGGCGCTTGTGGTTCGTAGTGACACTTGCACTTGGTGACACTGTCTGGTGATAATGACATTGACAGTTGGAATGTTGCATTCGGATTTAGCTGCGATCAAAAAGTGTAAAACAAATTAACTATTTTATAATACGACAGAAAATAATGAATACTAATTATTCTACTTATAATCAACACAATTCTGTTGTTCTAATTATCATTTAAAACATTTCTAACTAGGTCGATGCAGAGTCAGCCACTGGCTAAGCTTGCACCATAGATTGGAGCGGAGTTTTTTTTTTTTCGAAATTTTCTTTTGTCACGACCTAGCGAAATTTAATTTGTGCATTTTAAAACAAAAAATTCTAAAATCGGTTGAGAACTCGCTGAGATCTGCGCATTGTTACAAAGTCCATTCGAGTCGATCCATGGGAGCTTCGCTCGCTTCGCTCGCTCCGCTCCAATTATGTTGTGGCACTTGTGGCTAGCTCTTGAGGAGCACAGCAGGCACCCCTGTCAGTCGATTAAATTATCACATTGGTAGTTTAGTTTTGCGTACGATGACGATGACCGTACATTTTCATCACTTTTATATTTTGAAGCTACAGAAAAAAAATTGTAAGTTTTTTTAGGAATGAGGTGAGTTATTCCTACAGATAATCTATATTATTGAAAAAAAAAACAATAAAAAAATGTACCTACCCAACTAGTCTGGCCATCGAAACGCGATCAATACTGAAAATGACCGAGAAATTTTAAAATTTAGTATCGCTGTACAAACTAGGACTAACCAGTTTCGGTACTTTTGACATTATATTTTTTATCTCCAATGACTAACATATCTGCACCATTGCATTGGTATCAGTCATTGCTCATTGGCGATGAAATATGTGCTAGAATTTTTAAATTTGGCGGTAATTTTCAGTATCACGTTTCGGTTGCCAGATAGATTTCATATAAAATAAACTGCAATAAATCACAAGAAAATCGTCCATAAAAACAGTTCCATTATTTGACGATGCCGACCAAAAAGGAATTAACAGTCATGATAGATGTTTAACGCTTTAATAAATTGAAATTGCGTGTCAGTCAATGCATAGGTAATAAATTAATTAGCTAAAAGTAGGTATTGCGATTAACAATGTGTTGTTTCCCGTTCAGCAAAAAGAGCATTTACATACAGGTCCGAATAGATGTGCGTGTTTCACGACCGCTAGAAATGCTTCCGCAGGCACCAGGCTGTGGTTAATTTTAATATGAGAACATAAAATCATCTACTCACCTAGAGAGTACTGTAATACTTTCTTAATGGGTTGACTCTTCTTGAAATGATTACTTTTGGGTCATAGGTGTACCTACAAAAAGCATCTGAAAATGTAGTGATGACTGTATTTAATTACCAGTCGGATTATTAATATCAGCACGATTGGCAGGTAATTTTCTAGTAATACACAACGTATACAGGTTTCCAGAGGTTACGGTGAGTAGGTACCTAAGACGTGAGCTTCGTCATTGTCTGCTTTTCATTTATTTAAGTATATTTATTCAAATTAGTTACACAGTATTACAGTAGCCAAGGCACTGTGAACTACAAAATTACATTTAAAGAAAAAACTATTTAGATTTAGGCGACGTAACAGTGTGGCTCCGTTGCGTGGTCTGATCTGGCGCAGGATTCGGTAGATTGCCCCGGAACTGCCGAAACACAACACCCTTCGGCCAGTAGTCTGCACTTGCGAGAAGAAGAAGTCTGCATGTCTTCATTACAGATTTAGCAGGACAGTAAGTTTCCTTGAAGTGGTAACCTGGCAGTAATTTGACTAACCTAGACCGTCCACATCAACCAGTTCTTAAACGATTTGGCGATGGTTGATTATATTTGTTATGCCAGGGATTGCTTACGTGAGAAATGTGTTTGGCTGATCCTTGAGAACTTATGCATTTTCCCTATGGTTTAAATCTTCACTAATCTGCGATTGTAATAAGTAATAAGAATAATCGACGTAAGAACAAACAAACTGAAAAGCAGTCTCATTTATAATATAATAGATATACTAGCGACCCGCCCCGGCTTCGCACGGGTGCAATGCTGATAAATTATGTATACATGTATTATACATATTGACCTTCCTCTTGAATCACTATCTATTTAAAAAAATCGCATCAGATTCCGTTGCGTACTTTTAAAGATCTAAGCATACATAGGGACAGACAGACAGGAAGCGACTTTGTTTTATACTATGTAGTGATAGCTAGATAATTCAACTTAAGGTTGAGGAAGTAGTGATGATGACAAATGGTATAAGTATGCGATAATATTAAAACTGCACGCATTCAAATTCGCTTTCAGCAATGTGGAAGTATCCGAGTTAAATACAGCCAGTGTCGCATCATAAAAAACCGGCCAAGAGCATGTCGGGCCACGCTCAGTGTAGGGTTCCGTAGTTGCTCATCCTTCACAATAAACTGCTGTTTTAAGCCCGAGGTTTAAGTTAAGACAGATTTTAAGCTCTATAAAAAGGTCGTAAACGCCCTAGAAACTGTAATCACTTATTACCTTCTGGAAGTCAACTTACGACCTTTTAAAGAAAAAATATGAAATTTGGCGATAACTCAAAAACGGCTTGACCGATTTTGTTCAATATAGTTTTCATTGAAAGTACTTATAAGGCCGCATTAACATGAATTTTTCCATATTTTTTTGACTTGTGGTTCAAAAGTTAGAGGGGGGGGGACACAATTTTTTTTATTTTCGGAGCGAATATTTACAAAACTACTGACTTTATCAAAAAGTAATGTTTGAAAACCCCTATTATTTTCAAGAGACCTATTCAACGACACCCCACACACTAGGGTTGAAACGAAAAAAAAAAATCACCCCCACTTTAGGTGTTCGAGAGGTACCCGAAAAAAAATTTTTTTTTTAGTTTTTATTTTACCGTTTTGTCGGCGTGATACATACACATACTCATACCAAATTTCAGCTTTCTAGTACTAATGATCACGGAGCTAAGCCGCGGACGGACGGACAGACGGACAGACGGACAGACGGACATGGCGAAACTATAAGGGTTCCTAGTTGACTACGGAACCCTAAAAACGGTAGCGATACGTCAAGAAGCCGGCAGCGGACGACGTGACGATGAGCACGCGATGATAGTTGATGGCCATCGTATAATTCATTACCATTAATGCGGTTCAGGTCCAAAAAGCGGTATGAATGGTATGATCAATTTCTTCGGTAGATATTCGTATTCGGTATGAGACATTTTGCTTTTGTGGGCATTGGCTCTAGTTAATTACTGTATGATAATATGCTTTCGTTACAGATGTTTATAATTATGAGTCGATTGGATATAAGTGTGGCTTTATGGTTGTGAAATTTCGCAGTTATTTGATTTGACTATTATGTTATAGACTAAACCGCTGTGATATTAATTTGACTTTGGTTGACTTGGTTGAGGCGTGACTGAGAAAAATACACAAGATAGGTAATAAAAATTAGATATAAATATTTAATAATATAAAGCTTTGATTAACAACACTTTCTAGATGGTAGGTAGGTACTGATAAGAATTACTTTCCGCTATAAACATAATTACTTAAGTATTCAATTAACTTAGTCTACTTATACATAACTCAGTCATTTCACATAAATAAGGAAGTTATTAGCAAGTAGATTTATTTAATCTAAGACTAGGCAAAAATCGTTTTAAATGCATACATTTTAAACTGTAAGTCTTAAATTAATTGTAGATTCTAGAAAACGCTAGATCGTTTTACACAGAAAAATATCTTATGATGTTCTATCTTTACTCTAATAACGATTAACAACTATTCAATACCAATTTAACTAATGCAAAGATTCAATTGCTAAAAGTTATATAAGTGCAATTTGTCGAAATTCTTATAAAATAATCACCATTTTCAAATAAATCTTCTCTAATACCTAACACTGCAGGGTCCGCCATTGAAATATTAATTTATAAGTTCACTTTTTTTAACCTATTGGCGTAGGTAAACAAATACACCAGACCAGTATACTGGTCCACCAGTATACTACGTAGTACGAGGCAAATCTTAAACCAAAGCATTTACTCGTACAAGCACTGAAACACAAAACTTTCAAGTTGACATCACCAGGTACTTTTTAGGGCGAAGAGATAGATCGGCTATCCTGATCTACGGCCTCTAATCACCCTGTACTTGTGCACTCTGATTATCATTGGTTTCTGGGTTTTCCTTGGCCTCTTCACATTCCTCTTTTTCAAAGGCCGTCTTGAATACGTGTATCCTCCATTCTCGCTGGGTCTCGCGTAGAGTATCGTCGGAGCTTCTGCAGAAGCGTAAGGCTTGACGTATTCTTCTTGATACGGTTTAGCATATTCCACAGCGCGATACGGAGCATATTCCTGGACGTAAGGCTTGGCGTACTCCACAGGATACGGCTTAGCGTATTCCACAGCAGGATATTTAGGGTACTCCACGGGCGGATACGGTTTCGGATACTCAATTGTAGGGTATTTTGGGTATTCCGTGGGCGCGTATTTTGGGTATTCCGTGGGTGCATATTTTGGGTATTTCGGGTAATCCGCGTACGGTTTTTGGTATTCTTCATAGGGCTTGGTGTACAGGTATTCAGTTTGGTCGTAGTTTTGTTGATACTCGGGTTTAGAGTACTGTTGGTGCTGTTTGGAATAGATTTGCTTTATGGTCGATGCAAGGCTTTGATGGCCTTGTTTTCCTGGAGACAGAGGATTGTCTGAGAGGATAGCCACGATCGGCATCGGGCCGCCGAGTGGGATCGCGGCGTAAGCGACCGGTTCGTACTCCTGGGTGAACTCGTTGGCGTAGTTGCTGAAGGCATCGCTGCGGCTCTGGAGGCTCCGCTGGAGAGGCACCAGGGCCTCGAGGGCCTCGGCCTCTGAGGGGGGCTCCGCGTAGGCGGCAACGCATAGCGCGAGGAGGGCTAACGACCGCTGGAACAAAAACAGGGCTTTGGAATAAAGAAGTTATTATGCCTGCCTGAAAATGTATTAGGTAATCAGTAGCTAATACTAGTATTCTAACGAGTTCCGGGTAAACTAAAGTGTGAATATTCTGTAAATAATTTTAAACTATCAACCGCATGTTGGTCATGACCTAATATGTTACTTCACAATGAACGTAGTATACACGTAGTATAATGTATATACTTTACCGGGAAATAAAATATCTCCACAGTATTACGTACGTAGATAAATATTAACTAATACTATGCAATCTTATAAAAATAACATTTTTTTAGTGAAAATTACAAGTTTAGAAAACTCTCAACACTATTTATTATCGATTTCCTGATAAACTTTTCTCTATTAGGTTTGTATTTTCTATTAGGTATGTTTTTAGCTAACTTAAGAATCAAATGGGCACAATTTAATGAAAAACTCGAAGAGGCCTACGATCAATTTGGAAGAGACGCTAACAACCACACAGACGTAATGCGTAAAAAATTACTAGAGGCTAGAGGCACAGAATATTTAATAGTACTACATACTAGAGGGTCAAAAAGTAACTTAACCGAAATCGATGCAATTGTCCATGAACTTGTGTACGAGTGACTCAACATGTTTCTTTATTCAATATTACGAGCAGGTATAAATAAAAATTGAATGTTAGCACAATATAGAAAAAGAACTTATTACACACTGTTACGATGAACAATACAAAATATTAATTAGAATATTCACATCAGCACACGACGTTCCCATCCTCACTTGATTCAAAATGCATCATATGAAAAGCTTCACACTGTTACGATGTGCGATAAAAATGTAAATGTTGATGATCATGTTAACTCACAGTTTCCATGTCGGTGTCCGCGGCGCGCGTCGGCGTGGGCGCTACTGAATGCGCCCGCGCTTCAGTTTCAGCGCGGAACTGTAGGGAGCTACCACTACCACCCCTCTTACATCACCCTTACATGACTGTGATGTGTGCCTCGCTGATAACACTGCTCATTCAGATGGAATGGCTGGAGCCCAAAACCTATATTTAAGTACTTGAACGTTAAATTACCAATGTTATTAAAAACTATTATGCCTACAACTACGCAACATCGTTATTTGCCGATATACAATGGGGTACATTTGGTTGCCACAGTTTTTTGTTTTATCAGCGCGGAAGTATTGTGTTCAAAATATTCTATAATTTTAACATCATCATCATCATCATCATTTCAGCCACAGGACGTCCACTGCTGAACATAGGCCTCCCCCAGTGACTTCCAGATCGGCCGGTTGGAAGCGACCTGCATCCAGCGGCTTCCTGCAACCTTTACCAGGTCGTCTGTCCACCTTGTGGGTGGACGTCCTACGCTGCGCTTGCCGGTGCGTGGCCTCCATTCGAGAACCTTACTGCCCCATCGGCCGTCAGTTCTACGTGCTATGTGCCCTGCCCACTGCCACTTCAGCTTGCAAATTCGTCGGGCTATATCAGCGACTTTTGTTCGTTCACGGATCTCCTCATTTCTGATTTGATCTCGCAAAGAAACACCGAGCATAGCCCTCTCCATAGCGCGCTGTGCAACTTTGAGCTTCCTTATAAGGCCCACAGTAAGAGGCCACGTTTCTGTTCCGTATGTCATCACTGGTAACACACATTGATTGAAGACTTTCGTCTTTAGGCATTGAGGTATGTTGGACGAGAAGATATTTTGTAGTTTCCCGAACGCTGCCCAGCCGAGTTGGATTCGTCGATTGACCTCCCTCTCAAAATTGGACCTACCCAACTGGATCACTTGTCCCAGGTAAACATATTTGTCAACAATTTCGAGGGTAGAGCTCCCAACCGTTACTGGGTAGGGTGTAACATGGGCAATAATTAATTACGGTCAGGGTGACGGCGGGGCAGGGGGTGCTAAGAATCCCCGGAGGAGGAATTCGGGCTACCATCCCCAACGACGACTGGCCCTGGTAACACACAACGTACGCACGCTGAGGACTGATGAGAAGATTGTGGAGCTGGAAGAGGTGATGAGTAGGATGCACTGGAGTATCATCGGAATGTCAGAAGTCCGACGAGAGGGCGAGGACACGATCATCCTGAAATCCGGTAACCTACTCTACTACCGGGAGGGCGACCAACTGTCCCAAGGTGGTGTCGGGTTTCTCGTCCACAAGTCCCTTATTAACAACATCGTCACCATCGGAAGTGTGTCGAGCAGGGTTGCATACCTGATACTCAAAGTATCGGAGAGATACTTGCTGAAGGTGATACAGGTATATGCACCGACCTCTACACACCCTGATGAGGAAGTAGATGCTATGTATGAGGACATCAGTAGGGCCATACATACCACTAAAACCTACTTCAATGTTGTTATGGGGGACTTCAACGCGAAACTGGGCATGAGAGGCGATAATGAACTGAGAGTGGGGCAATTTGGGTATGGGCAACGGAACCCCAGGGGTCAAAAGCTGGCAGAATTCATGGAGAAGGAGGACCTCTTTGCGATGAATTCCTTCTTTAAGAAGCCACCTCAGAGGAAATGGACCTGGATGAGTCCCGATGGGTCCACTAAAAATGAGATTGATTTCATCATGACCACAAAGCGACGAGTGTTCAATGATGTCTCCGTGATCAACAGGGTGAAAACCGGAAGCGATCACCGAATGATTAGAGGCACATTGAACATAAACGTCAAGCTAGAAAGGTCCCGTTTGATTAAATCTACGCTCCGACCTTATAATGCCCATATCTACTGCCCCGAAAGCTTTCAGCTTGAGCTGTCAAATCGCTTTGAATGCCTAGAGAACTGCGAGTCAGTGGACGAGATTAACAACAGGTTTGTAGAAACTGTCCAAGCGGTCGGGTCAAAATATTTCAAACCCCGTCGTAGAGACAGGCCGCAAAAACTTACCGATCACACCCTCAAACTCATGGCAGAACGACGTTCAATCGTACTGCGGACCTCCGTTGATGCTAAGGCATACCGGCAGCTCAATAGACAGATATGGAAGTCCTTGCGACGAGATATCCGCAACTTTAATACAAACAGTATTAGAGAGGCGATAGAGCGGAACCAAGGCTCCAAAGTGTTTGCAAGAGACATGTCTATTGGGCAAACCCAGCTGACGAAGCTGAAGACGGAGGACGGTAGTATAACGTCGACAAAAGCCGAAGTTTTGGGGGAGATCGAAAAGTTTTATGGGCAGCTATACACCTCGGTTACTAAACCTGTTAGTAGCTCAGCCGCAGATCCAAGAGCTAAGCTGACCCGACACTTTACCGAAGATATCCCGGACATCAGCCTATATGAGATTAGGATGGCTCTCAAACAGCTTCGGAACAACAAGGCACCGGGTGATGACGGAATCACCTCAGAGATTCTGAATGCGGGTGGAACACCGATACTGAAAGCCCTTCAGAAACTCTTCAACTCCGTCTTGCTCGAGGGAATAACGCCAGAGGCATGGAACAGAGGCGTGGTGGTGCTCTTCTTCAAGAAAGGGGATAATACCTTGTTGAAGAATTACAGACCCATCTCGCTTCTGAGCCATGTCTACAAGTTGTTTTCGAGGGTCATCACGAATCGTCTCGCGCGTAGGTTCGATGACTTCCAGCCTCCCGAACAAGCAGGATTCCGAAAAGGCTTTAGTACCATAGACCACATCCATACGCTGCGTCAAGTTATACAGAAGACCGAAGAGTATAACTTGCCACTATGCTTGGCGTTTGTGGACTATGAGAAGGCCTTCGATTCGATCGAGACTTGGGCAGTGCTACAGTCTCTCCAGCGGTGCCATATTGACTATCGGTACATCGAGGTTCTGAAATGTTTATATAAAAATGCCACCATGTCGGTTCGAGTACAGGAGCAGAGCACGAAAGCTATTCCTCTGCAGCGAGGCGTAAGGCAGGGAGACGTTATCTCTCCGAAACTGTTCACCGCCGCATTGGAAGATGCTTTTAAACTCCTGGAATGGGAACGATTCGGCATCAACATTAATGGCGAATACATTACTCACCTTCGGTTTGCCGACGATATTGTGGTCATGGCAGAATCGCTGGAGGACCTCGGCACAATGCTCGATGGCCTGAATAGAGTTTCCCAACAGGTAGGTCTTCGGATGAACATGGACAAAACAAACGTATTATAATTTTAACAATATCTCGAAACTCTCACATCATGTTAACAGTCCTAGGTAATATGCAACTTTTGCTAGATTATCTAGCTTAGCTATTTGTGTTAACGCCACTGAGTGAGCACACGGTGCAGGGAAATACCACTTACCACCCCACAAGACTACCCTTTCATGATAGGTTTCCCTATCTTTCATAGTTTTTGACGACGTGGTTGGCGCAGTGGTTAACACATTCGCTACCGCGTAGCACTACGCGCTACGCTCGTAGCCGATAACATGGGAAAAACCGTATGTAGCGAAAACTTACTACGAGCAGAGCGCCCGGCTACCGAGTTGTTGGTGTCGAAAGTGTTAAGTAACTACATACCTACTGATTGTGACCGGTCCTGGGTGCGAATCCCGGCAAGGGCAAATATTTGTGTGATATGATACAATCGAACATTTGTACCTGGGTCATGGATGTTATTTGTAGTTAAGAATGTATTTATCTATATAAGTATGTTTATCGTCGTATAGTGTCTATAACACAAGCCTTCTAGAGCTTACTGTGGGACTAGGTTGATTTGTGTGAGGTTGGCCAATATTTATTTTTGACTTCTTTTCTCCATACCGACCTAATTTGGATTGATCACCCTGTATACTAGTATACTAGTTTCTATGCCCACGGCTCTGCTAGAGAGAAAGAACAGTAGCCCGTGTAACGCGGTGCAAAAAGTTACAATAAATCTGCTGTTCCCTTGCTACTCAAAAAACTTACTTCTTCTATAGAGGAATCACTAATGAAGCTTTTTTTTATTTCTACACAACATTTCTACTTATCTCTTTCATCTCTACATTTCTATGTAGGTAATACCTATGTAGGTAACATTTAACTCTACATTTCTAATGTAGAAATGTAGAGTTAAATGTTAAATGTAGGAAATACCTACTAGGTAGGTATAGTGGATTAAATATTTTGCTTAAGTATCTTATTGCTTCAACACCGTCAGACTCATCTGGATGAGACTTATGATTATGATTCAGTGACCAGCATAGAGTTGGCTGCACCGTGCCAAATACTTAACCGGAGTGGTGGTGTTTACAGCTCTATATAAGTTGCAAGACTAAGCAAGTAAGTAATGTCGCTTTCTGTCACTCGCTGTCTTCCTTCCTGGAGCGGCTCCCCCCCCCCGACAGTCGACACAGTGTGACAGTGATCCATTTGTTCCTCCACCGCGAGTAATGCGCTAATTACGCGGTTTCACTTTATATTGTGCCACTTCCTTTATGTCAGAATTCAATGTGCATATACCATAAAGTTGTACGCGGTCTTCATGCTTAATTAATACAATACAATACAAATCCATTTTATTGCACACCTCAAGTTCACAGGGATACAAAACATGAGAGAAATACAGTAAAAAAGAAACACGAGGTTAACAACACGGTCTTATCGCTAAATAGCGATCTCTTCCAGACAACCTTTAGGAAGCGGAGTAGATCAACAAGAGTGAATTGAATAGGTGATGAAAAACAACTTTAAGCCACAAAAAATTACTACACCATGAAAAACCATAAACACACATAATTAACAATATGCAGATATACCTATATACATTACTTAGACATAATAAATACATATAGCGGAGTTAAATAATTAATGTTATGTATTATTATAAAATTTAGGTTAGAATAAGTTGAGCGGGCTGGTTTCCGCAACTCGAGGTCTTTTTCTATCGCGCGTCTATTTTAGCGCCTATTTTCCGTGAAAGCTGTCAACGATTTCATGTAAGGCCATCAGGGCTTGTTGCGGCTATAGTAGTAGAGTTGCTAAGCCGCTAAATTGTGCGCATCGGGTTACAAGCATGAAATTTCTACCACCCATAAAGCTTTCCGCGGTGATTATTTTCAGATGTGGAGGGAAGTCAGATTCGTCCCCTGCGTGGCGGGAGAGCGGGGTGAATTTGACCAAGTTCTGCTCCTTTTCTTTTTTTGGTAACTGATCAGTTAAGGCTATTAGGGCTTGTGTGGCATCGTTTTCGTGTAAAACAGATATCAGCAATTCATTTTTTATGTTATTTAAGAATAGTTTGATATAAAAATTTGGGTATATTGCCGAAAAGGTAAGAATCACTACAAGTTTTTTTATTCAGTGAGGTAAATTAGTTGTAGGTTTGCCGTTGTTTGCCAAGCATGTGGAGCCGGCATAAGACTTCTTGACTAACGTTTTGTCTGAAAATTACAGCTCTGCAACCATCTCAATACTGTCAAACTTTAGGCAGTTAGCAGCATGGGTGGGGGGATTCATCGGCCATCTTAGTTCATGTTCATTTCATCTCATGTTTTAATCATTTAATTTTTATTTTTTTGATAAGTCTTTAACACGGAAGTCATGCATTGGTTATAAACCAAACAAACTGATACTGGCACAAGCTTCGAGCCGCCATATACGGATTAATAATAATAATAGCATGGGTGGACTTATTTGAAAAAAATCGAAATACCGACCGACCTACCTACCGAATCGACAAAAAATCTTATATAACTATAACCTATTGAATTTGGACATACGAAAGAATTTTTAAACAAGCTGAAACGGAGACATTTCGCTCGCTCGGACAGTTAGTTTCAAATAAAAAACATCCATTGCAACATACGTATATTACTCAATGCAACAGTCGGTTTTCCGAGTTCTTTTATCATTTCTTTACTCGGCGCAAGTAAGTCGATCGGCACAGGATCGGAAGTCGATTTACCGGTCGATTTATTCGGTTATATCAGCTGTAATTCATCACAATGTTACTATGTTCCTTCAGGAGTGGAGGGAAGTAAGTCGCTCTTTATATTATTAGTCAGTGTTACCCGCTCATATTTAGGATATTTTCAGGATACAAAAGTAGGATTACCTCTCTGAAACACTCATTTTTATTTCTCATCTGTAACGTTTCGCCGAATTTGTCCGAAAACCATTTTCATTCCAAAACTGTACAATTTTCAGAATAATTTATAAAACAAACCTAACCTAAACTAATGGGTCTTTAGAGCGATGTTTATAAAATCTTCAAATTATTACGGGTGTCAGAAAAAAATACTTTCGGACAAATGAAAATTAGGCGAAACGTTACAGATGGAAACTAATGTTTCGGAGTTGAGATAGAATACCGAAAATTAGCCCATGAGTTAATCTAGCGTGAAGAAGTAGCAAACATACTAACACACTATTTAGAAATAACACTGTTGATTTCCCGCGATACCAGGTTCGCCAAGTGCGGGGGTCAAAGGTAATGCAATGCTGGTACTAACCTGCATTACTTATATTAACTGCATGCTAGAGATAATGGAATTTATTAAACTAGAATAGTTAATTCGGTTAAGTACATATTTGTTAATCATTGTAATTGCTTATCGGTTACCTATCTGAAACACTTATTTTTGTTTCCCATCTGTAACGTTTCGCCAAATTTTCATTTGTCCGAAATCCGTTTTTTTTCGAAACTGATAATTTTTCATAATAATTATGAAACAAACCTAACCTAATGGGTTCTTTAAAACGATGTTTATAAAATCCTGAAAATATTACGGGTTTCAGGACAAAAATACTTTCGGACAAATGAAGTTTTGGCGAAAGGGTACAGATGGGAAACAATGTTTCAGAGTTGAGATAGGATACCTATCGTTTAAATAAATATATTCTCATTTTTAGGGTTCCGTAGTCAACTAGGAACCCTTATAGTTTCGCCATGTCCGTCTGTCTGTCCGTCCGCCTCTTAGCTCCGTGACCATTAGTACTAGAAAGCTGAAATTTGGTACGAGTATGTGTATGTAACATAATTTTCTTTCAAATGACGTTAGTGCCGCGCGGTGTCCTTATACTTCGAACGTTACACATATTAGTTAACTGCCATATTGCATAAAAAGACTCCGCTCAACCTGGCGCGTATAATCGATCCCATCAAAAACATTACATGTAAAAAAATTGCAAGTCTCGCAACCTTCTACCGAAAAAAGTTGTGAGATACAATATAATACCAAGTCGGTTAATTTATTCAGTGCCTATCAAAGTGACCCTTCGCCTATATGACAACTTTGACATACATTTTCACCGGATTACATAACTAAAAACATATTACCATGACCGTGTTAGTACCCGCATTAATATTAAACATATTTATCTTTATCATAAATGTAATGACTTGGCCATCGCACGACAACATAAGTATATAATAATACGAATAAATCTCATTTTATTAAAGTGATTATTATATTTTTTGCTTTATTTATCCATACCAATAGATCGGTATGGAGCGGTGCGTATCCAGTTCTTTTCAGCTGTTTTTACTATCTCGTCTGCCTATATTTTCTTCTGCCGTCCTCTTTTGCCGGTCGGGCCAGATCCATCTTTTATTTAAGGACGGCCAAGATGAAACAATGAGTAGGAATTTATGTTTGTATTGCGTGACATTCAAAGCGTTAATAAAATTTGGTAGATTTTATTATCATTATAATGTAGAAGGTATTATCGTGTGCGATGGCCAAGTCATTACATTTATGATAAAGATAAATATGTTTAATATTAATGCGGGTACTAACACGGTCATGGTAATATGTTTTTAGTTATGTAATCCGGTGAAAATGTATGTCAAAGTTGTCATATAGGCGAAGGGTCACTTTGATAGGCACTGAATAAATTAACCGACTTGGTATTATATTGTATCTCACAACTTTTTTCGGTAGAAGGTTGCGAGACTTGCAATTTTTTTACATGTAATGTTTTTGATGGGATCTCATTTCTTTTTGTAAGTGGTCCTCCTTATTTTTCCTTTAAGGACTACTAGCTGTGTATCCGCAACTGTCTTTCTTAAAGCCCACTCTCTGTCTCTGTGGGCTTTTCTCGAAAGTTTTTATGAAGTGATTTTTGACAAGCCAGGACGGTAATTACTTCTTAGTCTATTATACTCCGAAATTGCGGAGTTTTGCACTTTAACACTACCGAAGTTGACATTAACTAAATGTAAACCACACAGACTTGTCACTCCCTCTCATGATCCATAATGACCCCTCTCATTATAGATAATGATCCTTCTCATGATTCCTCTCATGACGATGGTGATGAAGAGGGTGGTGATGATGGCGGCGATGATGGTGGTAGTGGTAATGGTAGTGGTTATTGTGTTGGGGATGTGGTTGTGGTAATGGTCGTGGTGGTAATGTGGTGAGGATGTTGATTTTATAACCATCGTCATCACCATCACCACAAGCATTACCATCACAATCGTCATCATCCATCACCACTATGACCATCACCATCTGAATCAACACCCCCATCATCATACCTAATCACCTTCATCGGCATCATCATCATCATTATCATCATTAATTATCTACAACAAAACCATCATCATCATCACCAATCACCACCATCATCATCATCATCATCATCATTACCAACACCTCCCTCACCACCACCAGTCACCACCATCTTCATTACTATCAATACCCCACCCCCATCATCACCACCGGTCACCTCCACTCCACCATCATCACCAACAGTCACCACCATCGTCGTCATCATAATTATCATCATCACCAATCACCACCATCATCATCATCATCATCATTACCAACACCTCCCTCACCACCACCAGTCACCACCATCTTCATTACCATCAATACCCCCATCATCACCACCGGTCACCTCCACTCCACCATCATCATCATCACCAACAGTCACCACCATCGTCGTCATCATAATCATCATCATCACCAATACCACCTTCATCAGAATCAGTCACCACCACCACCATCATAATTATCATCACCAACACGCCCATCGCCACCACCAGTCACCATCATCATCTGAACAATCCAACACCCTCATTACCAACACCAGTCCCCAGCTTCATCATCATCATCATCATCACCAGCACCCCCATCACCGCCACCAGTTACCACCATCATCATCATCATCATCATCGCTACCATCACGATTCCAACTCACTGCCCCTGCGGGGTGAGGTAACTCAATTCGGTACGGCGATGAGCTTGTCCATTCTGTATGTATTAGGTAATAAGCTAATAAGTATTCTGTGCCTGAGGTATCTAAACCGAAGGTTATATGAACCGCAAAGTTAAATTTGTAATCGTGTATTTTTATAGGGTTCATAAGGAAATACAAATTTATCTATGCAGCTCGCATAACTGGAAAACTACACGGAAATTTTGTAATGTTTAGGTTTTTTAATGATTTGTACACCAAACCGTAATAGAGCACGAAATTTCAAGCTTGTGTGTCTTCTAGAAGTAACTTAGAATTCGTATGATCATGAGTGAGTCAGTGAATCAGTGAGTGACAAAATTAAGGAACTTTGACTGGCAATAATTTCTAAACTACTGGTTCAAATTGAATGAAATTTGGAATATGCCTAGGTTATATCATGCTCTCCTGGTCATTAAAAATTCAGGCTTCTAGCTTTGTCCGAAATGAAATACTGGGAGTTTGAAAATGGTCTGAATGGCTTCGAGAAAAGGATGTTACGGCGTGCCGGGAAGCGCGTTTGCTCGACTTGGCGGGGGCACTGCCGTGCCCCCAGATGACTTCCAGAACGTAATAAGTAATTAGAGTTACTTTGGCGTTTACGACCTTTTTTATAGAGCTTGAAATCTTTCTCGTACCTAATTTAAGCCCATCTATTGTGAAGGATGGGCAACTACGGAACCCTACACTGAGCGTGGCCCGACATGCTCTTGGCCGGATTTTTTTTAATTTCTTTAATTTTTTTCCCACGCGAAATTTTGCCTTTCATAATGAAACAAATATAATGTATAAAGGGTGCCTTACCTCGAGCATTCGCCTATAACGTAAAAAAAAACATATAATATAGCACCAAAAGGATCAGAACCAAATTTTCGTTTGGAATCATTTTGGATACGACTTTTTTTCTTCTCTTTGCGGGCCCCAAGGGCCCCTTTGCAGTGGTAGATACAGTCACAGTGTGCCTTTATATCACACTGGAGAGAGAACTTAAAAAGTTAAAAACTAACTTATAAAACTAAATCTCAATCTTCTAGAGCCTCATTGTGATGCTCCAGATTTGAGGTTTCTTTGACAGTTTGGACAAGGTAAAACATGTGTTAGTAATGTAGATGAACTTGACAATGGTGTAAAAGTTGCGCGAACTCCTAACCGGACCAAGAGCGTATGAAGTAAACGTCCATTCTTACGTATGTTACGCATATGCGAAGCGCACGTGTTCCAGATTGCGCGTCGCGACGTGAGGTCCCCTACCATTCATGGTTGCATGGTAGCATGATAGCAAATAAATGATTTATGGTTTAAATTATTAAATCATAAATCATTTATTTGCTTGAATAGGGTCATATTACAGGTGTTTAGTATATTGGTATCTCCTAATTCAGCTGTCCACAAGACAGCATGCAAATATTAATACACTTATTAAAGTCAACGCGACCGTACTCGCTAGCTACAGCATTAATGATTTGTATGGAGAATAGTATAGCGTCTTTTACGCAGTCGCTAGCCAGTACTGTCAATGTAAACTCATGGTAAGGGCACTGAGCTAAATGCATGTCGTTGTCGCGTAGAGTATTTGCATGAGTACTTAAATAGGTTGCATATTTATTGTCGATGAAAGAGCAATTCGTAACGACTAAAAACCCTACTCATCTGACCCTGTTTCTGTCTGTTCGTTCGCTGAATAATTTGTACTCATCAATTTAATCCGAGGTTTTTCAATGTCCACGGACATAAGTAGGGATCCCATCTGTCTGGGTCCTGTGGATTCGTCCCACAAGTTGATAAATCCTGATTTATCAGCAGAGATGAACACATTACTTGTAGGTATATATATCATTATCAATAATAGTTCATTCGAAACGCTAATAAGACGAAGTAACGTTAACGTTACTATCAAGCTATTACTTATTAACGGTACGTTAATGTTAATTATTTTTATCAAAGCAGTAACGTCTGCTAACGTAAACCAAATGTTTACAATGAAGCGAAAGATTGAAAAATTTAATGGTTCAGACAGGATTCGATCCTGCGTTTCCAACGGCTTTCCGGGCCAGCACGGGCGTCCTACCAACTGGACCACCGAACCAGATGTCAGAGCCATTGAATCTTTCAACCAGTTGCTTCAACATGCCTTAGGGTACCTACGATGCCACCCTAAGGCATGTTGAAGCAACTGGTATTTTGGGCCTACTATATCTGTACTGTACCTATCACCTGGTATCTATATCTAAGGATTATAATATGTAGGTACCTGTGTAATATTAGAACCTGATGTTTCGTAGTACGGTTGCGGTAATTCAATGCCGATTTGGTCACACTTTTACTGCATCGTATTTTATGTAGTTGTTTTATAGGTTGTAGAGGCAACTTACATAATTAGCTCCGATCTGATATATATGTATATTAAACAGCTACTAATAGGTACCAATACTATTTAAATGATACCTCGCTATCAACTTTCTATACAATGTCGAGGTCACGAAAACAAAGAAAAATGCGTGCAATTTCAGGAAGTGATAGCATGAACTACGACTATAAGCATTTGTACTCTAACTATTTACTTACATATTACGTACGTACATAAAGATATAGAAAGATAGATTTAGTACCATATGTAAACCATCGTCCGTGATCTTATCATCGAATGCCGATGGCTGTTGTGGCAGAAATGTTCTTGAGTGGCCACTGCGAACCGGAAGACGCAGCTTGGGAGGGCACCCCAACAAGGTGGAGCGACGACCTGTTAGCTCGTAGGTTAGGTTAGGGAATCAGAAATTGGATGAGGGCGGCGCAAGAGCGATCATTGTGGAGAACTTTGGGGGTGGCCTTTGTCCAGCTGGACATCTATCGTAAGATACGTCTGGGAACAAGGGCTGCTAAAGATAAAGGGAACAGGAATTTCTTAGGTATGTGTGCTCAACCATATAAGTTATATTTAGTTTTTATTAAGTTTAAGCGGACCGAACTTAACAAAACTGTGGAATTTCATGCGTGATGTAACCCTAAGAACAGGCACGACGAAATGTTTTTTTTTTTTAGGATGTTAATTGATTCAATCTTTTTCTTGGGATCGAATGTCTATATGAGATGAGACTAACTAGTTACATACCTACGGACTCTACGGAGCGCTAAAAACGCTCCATACAAATGGCCACCTAATCGTGACGTCATCATAAATGTTATGGGTACCTATATTATAGGCATAAGCAGTAAGTAATTTGCCATTTTCACCGTGAAAATGGTTATCATACAATTATTGTTTTTTGTTAAATTATGAGGATTCTGAAAACAATTTCAAAATGTTATTAGAATTAAAAAAAAAAAAAATACGCACGGGTACCTTTGAAGTCAAATATAAAAAAAAAATCTGTGTTTCATGACATAGTCACATAGTGGATAATTTATTCATATTAAATCCGTAGAGCGTTATTAATCTCATCTTTTCCAAAAACACAAGGTAACAAAGATTTAACACCTCATGTCGTGATAGATGCGAAGAATGTATTAGGACAAGGTTAAACTTTATTACTCTACTTGGAACGATTTAACCGGTAGTTAAATTTAAGTTCGGAGTATCTAATAGCGGTAACTAGTGGTTCAGCTGGGGATTAGCTGGTTACCACAAATGGTGACTCGTAATTATAGTAATAACGTTAGTTTATGTCTTTAGTGCGAAGGACGTTGCGTTGGTGTTGCTTTTTGTGTAAAAAATAATAAATATTCTTATTTAGTTAATTCAATCCCGCAAATCTGAATGCGAAAATTTTTTGACTGTAATCATTTGTTTTCTAAACTATCGTATTTTCTTTACCAGGTAATGTTAACGTTGTTTAGATTCCGCTGAATATTTAACCCTGTTTTGAACCCCTAAAATACCTACAGTACGCTGGTTGATTTAATTATGGTCATTAATCAGTACAAAATCTAGAAAACTCGCAAGACTATGGTATCGCAACTCAAATCTTTGTCAAGTGGGAACCTCGTGACAGTGGCAAGCATTCTTAACGCAATACCTAGCTTAATAAAACACATTTGTGTAATAACTGGTCATAAACGCTTACAATCAGGATTTGTAATAAAACCTCATATAACCAACTGCCCAAAAACATTTCAAACGGCTAAAACCATTGCAAAGAAGTCAACCATCGGCAAAATGTGACGATACCATAGACAGACACACGTTGAGCCGTTAAATTTTGACCAAAACAGGGTCTTTGTGATTGAGGGTTGAAAAGATTGGGATAACCAAGGAAAGACAGAGATTTAGCTTAACGAAATATATTAAATTGGTCTATAATTTGGTCAGTTGCTTCACCACCAGCCGTGGGATCCGTAGCTGCCGTGGGAGCCGTAGCTGCCGTAGGAGATGTGGTGGGGCTCCTCCACGATCTTGGAGACGGACACAACCTTGGGGACGGAGACCACCTTGGGGATGGACACTACTTTCTTGACCTGCACGACCTGAGGACAAAAGTAGGGTTGAGAAATGTGAGGTTAAACACAACAAGTGCATTGAGATGCTTTCTCTTCAGATCTTCCTGCGATGATCGCTATTGCTATTAGAATAGTGTCCATGAACTTATCGTTTCGTTTAGAGTATATTGTGTGTGTAAGGTATACAATTCTGGAGAATTTGGGCTGGCGCAATCCGCCTCTCACGTTCCAATTTATAGGCTGGGAAAACTATTATTGGTATTAAATTTTGGCTTTAACAGAGGAATTTGGTGAGCTTTCGAGGATACTGAACTCACCTTAGGCACCTCGACGACCTTGTTGTACGACACAAGCTTGTGGCTGGGCGCGATGTAGCTCAGGTGGTCGTGGTGGTCGTGGTGGTCGTGCAGGCTGTAGTCCAGGCCGTGGTAGCCGTGCGAGTAGTCCAGGCTGATGGGGGAGTAGTCGTGGTGGTCCAGGGTGGACCAGCCGGAGAGGTAGCCGCGCTTGTCGCGCTGCCCGGGGGCGGCCAGGGCGGCGGCGGCGAGGAGGACGATGCAAGCCTGGTGGGACAATGGGGGTGTTAAGGTTAATCTCTGTGTTAAGATCTTGCACTCATTTTACGCTGTCATTTTGCTTTTTTTGGTCTAATACGGCGCAAGTGCGTAGACTTGCTTTTTTTAACTGAGTGATTATTATTGTATATAATCAATGCTGATCCAATTTTTGTGGTGATACTACATTTCTATACCTAATACAAAAATAATTGATGATTGAAAAAAAATATTTTGGTGAGTGCAGAAGGCAGTTATAATATAGGGTTAGGGATGTTAAAACTCAGATTTCTATTTAGATTCTATCCCGATGATATGATAATGACTTCTGAATAGTAGCTTAATTTGTCACATCGACTTTATTTTCTTGAGATTTATATAATTTTAAAAACTTTGATACAATTTAATATTCACCACAACACTTGTTTAACGCTTTGCATATTCCCTATTTCGTAATTGAAATCTTGAGACACTTACGAAAGATTTCATGTTGGTTGGTAGGTTGGTAGGTTGGTAGGTTGGTAGGTTGGTTCGTCAGAGGACACCGAGCAACTGATGCTTTGGTCATCTCGCCCCTCCTTATATATGTACACAGACCACGACCTCGTTCATTTTGCAAATCAACTGATTATTCACGTAAGCTCCTATCTTACTACAATGTTGGGTAAGAAAATGCTCTTCAAGGTATAAGCATAAAGGTTGATTTTAAGATGAGGCAGTGAAGAAAACTACGAGGTTTTATAAGTGATCCTGCGCAGGGTGACTTGCGCAAGAATAATTAGATCAACTTCAACATAATCGACACATGTTAGATGGATGGCCAATGATACTTTTTAGCGCCTTGGATTGAAGTATGGTGTTATGTTACTTTACGTAAACGATGCACGATGCTTAGACCAATGTCGTGTATGTGTACAGACAAGTACTTGTATGTAGTATGAGTATGCGTAGTGTCAGTTCATTGCGTGCTGTGAATTAGTTAGGGTAATTGCCCTAAAAACAAGTGATAGTAAGTAGCTGAGGAAGTAATGTATTTGTAAATTCTAAAATTTCTGTAAGTAGAAGGCGAGCACCAATACGGAATAAACAATCATTTAAATAATGTAAACTAGATGGTAGGTAGGTACATATGAATTAGTCCAGCTATGTACCTACTGCCTCAAGGCATACAAAACCTTATAGGTAACTAACATCTATGGATGTGAGATATATTTTTTTTAGAATCATTTAATTCGTGTTAGAATTATGAATGATAATGTTTTATATTCACAAGCGCGGGGGAACGCTATTAGATCCTTATTGACCGAGCGAGCGAGAGGAGCGAAGCGTCCCGTTTCAGCTTGGGCGAAAAGCTTTCGTATGTCCTGATATCCAGATGTCTATAGGGTGTTCCGGCAGTTCTTGTCGACGAGAAATACAACCAGTTTTTCAACCGAGACTCGACAATTTTGTGAGTAGTATCGACAATTATGTTTTTTTTAACTAAATTTTACTATATTTGTCAAAGTTGGGGAGAAATGGGGTTAAAAATTGAAACGTAAAAAAACTGCCATATCGGAAAAACGTTTCGTATGTTTGATGAGGGCGGCGTGAGACTGCGAGACTGATTATTGTTGAAAACCTTGGGAGAGGCCTTTGTCCAGCAGTGGACGTCTATCTGTGATATGATGATAATAATGATGACTACGAGGTCTATCTATAGCTAAAAGAGCCACGAGTATTATGTATTCTGTGACAGTTGACACTATCATATAATTATCAGCTAATCTGGTTTATAATGTCACTGGAGAAAAAAAAAACTTAAAAAAAAACTTAACAGCCAAAAATAACCCGTTCACGTACAGATTAGATTTGAATCACCTTTTGAAGTCGGTGCCTAACCGCTCAATTATTACTAGAGAGCGGGTTTGAAATAGCGATCTCAATTTCAATATGGATAGTTAAATACATGTCATGTTGTTTATATAAGGTTTTATTCTAAATAAAGGAGTTTTTATACAACTCAACGATAGTAGTTCCTATTTATTACGTACCTACATGATAGTTCATGTCAACAATGTCACTTTAATATAATAAAACGCATGGACCTAGCATATACTATTAGTATACCTATATAAAAGCTCCTTGATAAAACGCATGGACCTAGCATATACTATTTAAAACGTGAACACACACACACTTGAATGACTCATTGTTAAACGATGTTTTTATTTATGGCATGTATTTAACGCGGCGACAAATTAATCAGATTTAGGGATTTGTAAAAAATTAAAGGGGATAGCAAAAATAATAAGTTGGCGACTAATTGCGGAGACTATTAAAGTAAAAAGTAGCAGCTAAGTAATCAATTTTCGGCTTTGTTTCAATATAAACTAGCATCGAGTTATTGTTTTGGCGACTGAATTAACTAATTAAGCGGAAACATGACAGCGGATAAAAAGTTGAAAATGGCCTACTCTAATTGTTCAATGGAGATTACATATAAAATAAATCAAGGTCATAAAAAAATACTTTGTGCGACAATTTAAGAGCTTTAATCAAAGTTGAAAATTGCATGTATAAATAATAATTTTGGTCTATAGTTTTATTTAGTGGCTCTGATTTTGGTAAATTTTTCGTCAGGTGTGATGTCGTATTGACACCTATTTTTTATGATTCTATCGTATAGAATACGTTAAAATAAACGTGTTTTGTATGGACAACTTTTTTCTAAACCGAGATATGGACTCCTAAAACCGACAATATTTTTTTGGATATTGTGTGAGACTCTGCCTTAGCTCCGGCGCTGCGGGAAGTGCAGCCCTTCCGCCCTTGCGTGGCAAAGCACGGTCGCCCGTACTCCGTTCCGCAGCTTCGGCTTGTTGGTCGCCTTCGGCGACCAGCCTCAGCCGCTCCGCTCCGCACGGCTCCCGAGCTTTGTCACGGCGGGCGAGGGCTGCTCTCCCTCCGCGCCTCCGGCTTTTTATATACACTCTAGGGGTAGGGCAGACAAGACCACGTGGAATCGGGGTTGACAGCTTCGGTTCTGAGGCAAATGCAATGCTTATTTTAGCGTAGCGTGTTTTAGCTAGATTCGGACTAAAATAAGCGTGTTTTGTATGGGCAAAACATTTTTACCTAAAAAACGCTTATCGCCGTTTTCATTAAATTATGGTTTCGAAAACTAAAAAAATAACTCCCCATTACTTTTATATAGTACCCATTTTAATATTTAAGCTGCCAGCAAATCAAAGCCCAAAATTCTTTTTTAGATGGAGACCTGTAGTTGCCACTAATATAAAGTTTGTTATCCTTCTGCTAATATTAGTCGCCAAGTCATTATTTATAGTACCTCACCTATGATTTCAGTAATCTGTTTATTATTTCTGCTACCTTAAAGTAGCTGCCATTATTTGAATTTTAAAATATCCTTAGTTTAAAGCTCATTTAATATAAATGATTGCCAAAATATTTAATCGCTGACAAGTTATTATTTTAGTTGCAAATAGTTTGCTGCTCTTTAATTTTTCTGTCGCCGCGAAAATAATAAGCCTTTATTTATTATCATCATAATTTTTACCCAATATTTACAAAAGCTTCCAAAAAGGTTTTTACTTTTTTGTTCCGATAAGTTACATTATTTTTGTGTGTATAAAAAATAATAAATTATACCAGTCATATCATATTCATACTAATATTGAGATCGCTACTTCAAATCCGCTCTCTATTATTACTATGAAAATTGACTATATGGTACTTATTTGCGAATAGGTAGAGGTATTTTCGTTCGATAAAGAAGTTTACGTGAGGTTTGGCACCGACTTCAATAGGTGATTCAAATTTCTTTTTCGTTTTTCTTTTTTGAACTTGGTTAAAAATCCAGCTAAACAATCTCTACAGTCCATAGATCCACCCTCTTTACATCATTATGTATACATTGATTTCGACTTATTTAAAATACAGGTTAATGTCTACAAATGTGTTTTAACGATCCGCGATGTCACGGACATTTTACGTAGTCGCCGAATTTGCAAAAAATCGCATTATTCATTATAACACAAACTACAGTTCAGTCTTACCACGCTTAAAGTTATCCAAACGAATTATAACTGTATTGCCGTATAGTAAAGTTGACTCAATATCAAATTGAGTGATGTAACTTAATGTGATTTAAAATTTTGGCCGAATTTGACTAATTAATTTAGGTCCTTGGTAAGTATATAAACGAGTTCAAGAGCACAATTTGTTTACAAACTAAATACATAATAATGATTAATGCTCCTGCGTTTGAACATCATCATACTTAGTGCACAGGTATGCGTGCATACATAATGGTTAGGTGTTATTAATGCCGTACGGCATATTTTTTAGGGTTCCGTACCCAAAGGGTAAAAACGGGATCCTATTCTAAGCCTTCCGCTGTCCGTCTGTCCGTCTGTCACAAGGCTGTATCTCATGAACTGTGATAGTTAAACAGTTAAAACTTTGGTGCTAGCTGTTACTAAGCATCCGCTGTCTGTTGGTATGTTTGTCACATGGCTGTATCTCTAGAACCGTTACAGCTGTAGACTTGAAATATTACTGGTAGTTACTTATTGCATATCGACATAAAACTATAATATTGGGCCTTAAAGCACTCGTATGATCGTATTATTGAACTCTCTTTCGGCTCGTTCTTTAAGACTTCTCATTATGTAACAGTTAATATAACCTACTATAAAATGTTAAGCTAAAGTAACTAAACAAAATAATAATGCTCTCAATATAATCTATATATGACGAGGCATAAGTAGGTAATGTTTTTTTTTTTATAAACGCAACATACAGGGGCAGAGGGCAAAAGAGCCAAGGGATCGCTTGATGAAAGAGATTACCGTCGCCTACACCTGCAACACCAGAGGAGTCACAAGTGCGTTGTTTGAAGTTTAGAAGGTCGTATCGGTCCCGCAACTTCGCCTGATGGTAAGCAAAAAGGGAATCCCAAGTCGCAATGGTAACTGGTCTTCGCCAACAAACTGCATTGCAGTTTAGCGAAACATATAAAGTGTACCAGTTTATACTTTTTTTATCATAATAAATAATAAAAAAAAAAAAAACTGACAAGAAACCAACGGTGCCTCGTTAGTTGACACTGCCATGCTGGCCCGAGAGATGCTTCTTCACGCTTCGTTTGAAGTTCCCTATGTTGTAAGTTTGGCGCCACCCTTATCTAATCTGCCCGCGATCCTCGGTCCAGGTCGTCGGTCGTCGGAGAACTTCGGGAGCGGCCGTTGTCCAGCAGTGGACAGTGGATATGATGACGATGATGATGATGTTGTAAGTCGTTATCCTCATGAGAATGCATGGTGTACTTTGCCGGCTGCTCCTAAAAAAAACAAATTTCGAATTTGGCGCAATTTGGAGGCGTTTAAACAAAAATTATCAAGTAATTATGCTACTGTTTTTGGTAATTTCAGCTGAACTGGTCATTACGATTGTTATTGCGAGCATAATCGTTATGGCATTGTTATTTGCACTTCATTTAAATTAAAATCTGAGGAATGTAAATAAGGCGGTTTTTATAGCAAGGCCGGTGTTATTGACCTTTTATTTATGGTTGTGCTTTAATTATAATAGAGTAATATTGCAATAAGCTTTTTTACTGACATCAAAAGGGAAGGAATTCAATTCGAAGCGTTTTTGTTACCTTTTGTGGAAGGAGTTTTTGAGAACATTTTATTGGTTTTATTGTATTTCCGTTTGTAAAATTGTAAATTGTCATTTATCTAGTACAGGTGCGTCTCACGAGATATACCAACCTAGATATAATTTCATAGTTATTAAAAACGTTTTCAACCTAACGTTAATAAGATCACCGCTTGTTTATAATTTGCTAGAAACGTGGAAGAAGTATAGGTTTAAATTGGTTATAAAGCGATTAATGCAACACTTGCAAATTAAATTGGATAATTAAATCTGGGTCAATCTGTCTATACTGACCCAGCTAAATTCTGATTTGATAAATACTTAAGCAAATCGAGTTTGAGACACTAAATCATTACAATAATCAGATAAAGTGGTGTAAGAGCAATTCGGTGCGAGTCGTAAACAACAAATCCAGTTTTGGGTAATATTTTGCTCTCATTACTTTAGGTTAAAGTATGAACGAGGAGTGTATTCTTGAAACGGTCGATAAGTAATTGACGCGTCTACTATTAATGTCTCTTGTCGTAGTAAATATTTATGTGAGAGATATTTTTACTAAAATGAATTAAAATTGAAAGTTATTGAAGTGCTTTTTTTTGCTTGTGACAATATGCCTGTTTGTATGTGTATATCTTTGTAGCATCATAACGTCACATTGGATAGAATAGACCGACGGTGGGTGGAAAAAGCAAGTAGCACCGCGGGCTGCAGGTATGGTTTTTAATAAATGTTGGATATAATACTTTTTTGTTTGTCATTCGATTGCACTTCATCTTTTAGCCATTTATTCAGGCTAATGAAATAATGTTTTTTTTTTGATACTAGTTTATTACTAGTGACAGTTATCACATCCTAATGTTAAGTGTCAACAAACACCAACAAACAAATAGTACATTGCGTGCTGAATTATTTTGTATGAAAAAAAAGTTCAAGTTTTTAAATAATTTACGGATCTATATTAATAAGTGCCTATACTAAGACCCCGTAAAGTTTGCGGTTATATCAAATATGACACGCTGTATAAGGACCTATTTGAGACCCATCCAAGTCGACTGATACAGAATAGGCCCCTATAACGTTTCCACGACAGAAACGGGTTGGAATAAGTGTCGTGTGGCAACACCACGCGAGATTAGAGCGCCGGCGACAGCCTTCGGATATTCCTCGTGAATCCATTATCTTGCGGTAAATCCTTCTAGATACGCGAGATAGTATACGCGAAAGTGCCGCATTTTGTACTACAGTGGTGGCAAATGAGCCTACAACTTGACTGATGGTAGGCATCCATTATAGACTTATAAATTATAAACGATTGAAATGCTAAAAACATGTGTGAGGTTGTCCCTTTTTTCAGTAACAAGAGAAACGCAAACAAATATTTTCTTGTTTCAAATGCCTTTTCTAATTCCTAAGTCACGAGGTTGAAATTGCAAAATGCTAACTCTTTGGAATATGATACTTGCACACTAGCCATAAGAGTCGAAAATTTATCCGAGTTCCGCTTCCTAAGAGCTATGCCTCTCTTTTTAACCGAATTCTAAAAAAGGAGGATGTTCTATATTTCACTGTATGTTTTTTTATACATTATCATTACAAAAGTATGTAAATGTACGCGGTGTTATGCCCAGTATTTATGTACGAATTGATGCTATTTGGGCTGTATTATACGTGACACTGGTAACTAGTAATATAAAGCATATCGTCTGACGTTTGTAGGAAGTTATTGCTGTACATATACAGGGTGGCCCATTTAGATCGCTCAGTATGGGAAAGTCATAAGATATATGAACATCTGTTCTTAGGAACCATGTCATCGATTTAAATTACAAGAAAAACCGCATCCATACATTTAAAAAAAACCTGTACTCAGCTCGGGAATTGAACCCCGACGTTTAGAAAAATAACAGTAATATTATTTCTACTTAGATATCAATTGTGTGGGTCTTAACTTAAGCAGTAAATTTTATTATGAAACATGATGTCTAAAATGAATAATATGCATTGTTTTCATATTCTTTAGTTTTTTTAGTACTTAGGTTTTCGAAATGATCACATTTTTTTTCCAATACAATATTCAACAAGTTTAGGTGCGTAAATTCTCTGTGTTTTTTTGTAGCCCTTTGCTGGTGTTGCAACTTGTTACATACACGTCGGGGTTCAATTCCCGAGCTAAGTACAGGTTATTTTTTAAATGTATGAATGCAGTTTTTCTTGTTATTAAAATCGATGACATGGTTCCTAAGAACAGATCTTCGCATGTCTTATAGTATCAGACTTTCCCATACTGACCGATCTAAATGGGCCACTCTGTATAGAACTACTAAAACGCTACCAAGGATCTATGGTCTCCCGCGACCTTCTTTAAGACCTTCCCGACTTCCCGAGTACACATTCATACTAATACGAAGGCCTTCCCACGCTGCGTAGAATAGTTTAGGTCGAGTTAATGTATGCAGATGAAATATTGTTTTACTGATAAAAACTATTATACTCATTGTTCTTCAGTGTTTCACTTCCACTTATCAACTTCTTATCTTATTTTATGGGAATTTTAATGTTTTACTAAAATTGAATACCTACGCCATTGGTATATTTTTATGAATTTTTATAAGGACACAATAGACATCAAGGATCTGATAACAAAACAGAATAGCTCACTCAAAACTCAAACTACTTGGAATTGAGGTAGCACTGAAAAGGTTAACGTTCGTGGATTACTCAGGTGTAATATGCACTTAAGTGTTTTTGTTCTTTCATCTTTTGAGCACCTTACTACTGACATCACCGGAATGAACAATTTAAGTAAGATTAAGGTTAAGCAGGGTCAGCTATATGGATTATTTGATAGTGTATAATTATATACCCCGGCATAGCAGAAGATATACTGGTTCAAATGTGGTTCAATACACAGTTATCAAGTTCATCTTTGTGTGTAACCTGTGTTATTTATTTATCTAAACTTTATTGCACAAAACAAAAGTCCAAATGGCGGACTTACTGTCAAATGGCATTCTCTACCAGTCAACCATAGGGTCAAACAGAGATACTAGAAGTTGGTGCAAATCGGAAATCTAAATGTACAGAGAGCATCTAGGGTATACAAAGTTAATACTAAATATGATTACTGTATATACAAAGATACATACACATTTTATGTCTCATCTCATGTGATACTATATCATGTGATATGTTTTGTAAGGACTTTTGTAATTAAGCACCATGGTATGCAATAAACTCAACAACTAACGGCATCACCGCAGATTGTGACAGCGATAGCGCGGCTGGTGATTGAATGGAAGAGATACTCGTAGAGAGAAGTTAGTAAGGATTTTGTAGTCTATAGTGCTCGGTTGGCCGTCGCGACTGTTCGGCTCTCCTGATGATGAATCGCGAACCGATTCGAAGCATGTCGAGCGATATTCGCCTTCTATGACGTTACTAAACCCGTTTTGTATTTTAATATATAAGTAAATATTGCCCTAGACGCCTAGAATAAGAATCGATGTAACGCAATGGAGAAATCTGTAATGATACTCATAATGATTCTAAATAAATAAAGAATATGAATATATTTACTCCGAATTTCGATAAAGACAAGGACGGTAACAAATGAATTTTACTCATAATTCGGCATCAGTGTAAATAATGGAGTATTAAGGCTAATCCGACGCGTCACTATGCTCGCTGCGGCGGTGCACCGTGCGACGCGTCATATCTTGTGCAAGCGCGGGCAGAGTGCAGTGTGCAGTGTGCGCTTTAGTTATCTCGCAATTTCGCTGCAATCGCTCTTGTTTTAATCATGATAAACGAAGGTGAGCTCTCCTGTCACATTATCTCCAGTATACGTAACTTAGGGGGTTACCGTCAAATTAAAGCGATCCGAGTGTAAGCAATTGAAGGCTTTCAACTTTGTCTTTGTAGGGGAAAAAAATCGTGACCCCCTTTTTTCTTCTTGTAATAAAATAAAAAAGTGTATTACGACCATTTCTTGCATAACTAACCAAATTTGTATAAAGCTTGTTTAAATCATGACAGATATGGTGTGGCTGCAAAAACAATGAGTCTCCTAACTCAGAAGCGTGTCAAAAAAAAAACCAAAATCTAGCCATTATTTACTGTGTACACTGTATACTTAATACCAGGAATAATCATCATATTATGCGTGTAGGAGTGTATTTATAGTTATTTTTCAGTTTTACACAAATTGTAATCCCAATACTGCCATTTAGCGACGCAATATAATTCAGGCGCTATGAGTTAGTTCCATTTTCCGGCACATGTGTCTTATTTCAACAGGAATATCTCAGCTCTGCAATGGAATTAAGCTTGGTGCCCTTAATAAAAAATAAAGTATATTTATATATCTAATGATTTAACTCTAATCTCTGTTGGTTCTAGGTCCAATTTGGCGCATGGTCCTTTCAATAATGTGCGTCGTATTCCGCAATTTGCTGGTGATTGTCGGAGACACGATATCGCGCGTAAACGATATGATACGCTAGACGCTACACATTTTCGACATACTCGTACCACTATTTGTAAGTTCGCGAACGTGGTCACAGCTTGGTGCGAAACAGCGGCATCAGTTATAGCTGTGAACCTATTGAAGTTACAATCGGATCTTTTACCAGGTGATGTATAATTGTCGCCGGGTCCTTTGATTACAGTAATATTTTTCGGTAAACATTAAAGATACGCCTATTCAAAAATTAAACAAAACCACACTTATACAAATAAACAAGAACAATTTTTATTTTTTTATTTAGATGTTTAGTAGTAGTCTTTACTACTAAAATTTAAATTAAAAAAACTAGACATTCCTATAATAAACAGCTAGCCTGAAAAACCATCCTACTTCCCTCCCGATGCAATGGTGTCCATCACGCTCGCTGCATTGCCACGCGGAATCGCGACACATAAACTTTGCATCAAGAAGAACCCGGAACGAGGATCGAAACTTTCCTGTGCCTAGGCACAGCACCATTTAAAAATTAACCTATATCCAATGTTTTTACGTTTTTTCAAACAAATCTAGTGTTACTATTAATAACAACTTATTTAAAACATTATCTATACTAATATCGATTATATTACACCTGTGGCAGGCTGTAAGGTTGTTCCACCAATCACATCAATTCATCAGTACGGCTGAAAACCGATATTGGCGCCGAGACGATGGGCGTGCATTTCAATAACAAGTTATTCGTGGTGCAAAAGTAATGTTGTTTGATGACGCGTTTGGCGCGGTTTGTAGACACCTGCCTACTTACTGAGCCGGCGGTCCCGGGTTCGAATCCCGGCCAGGGCAAATATTTGTGTGATGAACTCGAATATTTGTCCTTGGGTCATGGTTGCTCTATGTATTTAAGTATATATTTATCTATATAAGTACGTATATCGTCGTCTAGTACCCATAACACAAGCCTTCTTGAGCTTAATTTGGGACTAGATCGATTTGTGTGCGGTTGTCCGATATATATTATTTATTTATATTCTATATTTATAATGCATGAAATAAGTAAGGCATCTGTCGGTGGGTGGCTGTGAGTTTGTGTCACATTCACACCGCTTCATCAGTATGGCTGACATTGGCGATGGCGCGGAAACGAGGGGCGCGTATCAGTGGCAAGTTGTTAGTACCTAGCGTGAAAGTAATAAAATAATAAATATTAAGAGGGACGTATAATACGCACTCGTCCATATAAAAATAGAAAACGTTTTTCCACTATTAAATATTTTCCAATCTCCATCATTTTTTAGTATGTTATTGACACAGTGACAAACTAGGTTTGTACGTTTTCCTTTTTTCGAAATTTGCTGAAAAACCTAATTTTTGTGATTAAAACGTTGTTGAATGAAACCTATTATAAAAACAATGCACTTTTTTTAAAAAACGACACCTATAAACCTTGATTATATTATGCTGAAGCGATCGACATCAAAATCGAAGTGATTTGCTATGATTTAGTTAGTGGAAAACGTTTTCTCCCGTAACGCAAATTTTATCAAAAAAGTACCTGTTGTCAGTCGCAAGCTGCAACGCTCTCTATCGCACGATTGCGGGTCGGGGGAGGGAGTAAAGTATCACGTATTAGGGATGTTAATGGAAAAGTAAAAAGGATCCTAACCCGCGTAATCGATATCTAAATCTGTTTAAAAAATGATGGGAGTAGGAACTTCTACTAATACTAGTTGGGTTTCAAGAAAAAGATCGATCGGTTGATAATCATTATATTACAATTTCATTAAAAAATCGGCCAAGTGTGAGCCACCTACGCACCGAGGGCTCCGTACAAATTTTCACTTATGCCATCTTAACTGGCCTGGTTAAGTTTGCACCTGGTACGTATGGCGCCGTATACAAATGAGGTGCAAACTTAATGTAACCAGGTTAACCAAACATGATATTTGAAAAGGACTATATTTTTATGTTTATATTACTTACAAATGTATAGTTTCAGATTTTTTTAAGTACTTGTGCTGACGATATTATTTGCCAATTTTCATAGGTCTAAATCAACGGAAAGTACCCTATTATTAACCGACTTCAAAAAAGGAGGAGGTTCTCAATTCGAACTAATTTTTTTTTTTTTTTCTATGTATGTTACTCGATATCTCCGAGAATCGTGAACCGATTTTCAATTATTTTTTTTTTATCGAAAGGGTATAACTCCGAGTTGGTCCCGTTGGCACTAAGTCGGGATCTGATGATGGAATCTTGGAGAAATCGAGGGAACTCTTCAAATGTTATAGGGACATGTACGGCGCTTTCGGTAATTTATTGATAAAGTCAAGAATTTACATTCACTAAATAGGATTTGGTGGACTAAAAAGCAAAAAAAACAAATTTTTAACAAAAAAAAGAACCGACTTCAGTAAAACTAAAAAGCCAACAATAACCCGTTCAAGTACAGATTACATTTGACTCACCCTTCGAAGTCGGTGCCAAACCTCGCGTAAACTATAATATATAAATATAAGAACTGAGTGGTTTGGGATCGACTTCGAAGGGTGAGTCAAATGTAATCTGTACTTGAACGGGTTATTGATGGCTTTTTAGTTTTACTGAAGTCGGTTCTTTTTTTTGTTAAATTTTTTTTTTAATTCCCTTGAGTGTCGAAATATAGGTACCTACGTTTTTTGTGACGTAAATTGACGTATCTTTTTCAGGGTTCCGTACCCAAATGATGACGACGGAACCCATTACTAAGACTTCGCTGTCCATCTGTCCGTCTGTCTGTCCGTCTGTTGCCAGGCTGTATCTCAAGAACCGTGATAGCAAGACAGTTGAAATTTTCACAGATGATGTTCTGTTGCCGCTATAACAACAAATACTAAAAAGCAGAATAAAATAAATGTTTAAGGGGGCTCTCATACAAAAAACGTGACTTTTTTGCCGTTTTCATAGATAATGGCACGGAACCCTTCGTGCGCGAGTCCGACTCGAACTTGGCAGATTTTTTATTGTTAGAGGTCGAATTTACAGCTAACTAAAATTCGGCGACACTATTATTATTATATGCTTACTAAGATTCGAACAATAAAAGATTCGGCAAAAAGGACATTCGGCGGAATCAAATTCTGCGAAACCTGTTCGGCGAAATCAATTTCAGACATAAAAATCGGCCAAGAGCATGTCGGGCCACGCTCAGTGTGGGGTTCCGTAGTTGCCCATCCTTCACAATAGACGAACATTAGGGGGAGATAGGGTACCTTGATACGATTTTTTTGCATAGACGATAAAAACGGCAGGGAAAGAGTAATTTCAACAAACAATATTTTGATAGCTCGAGTGTTTAACTAAGTTTAAACGTAAGTGTACATTTATCCGCAAAACAACATATTGATTTTTTTATGTATTTTTTTCTGAAAAATGGGATTTGTATCAAACTACCCCGTATACGGGGCGGTTTGATACACACCTGGGGTACTTTGATACTCCCACATATATTCCTATGTAATATATATAATCTTATTTAAAAATGAAAGAAAATGCATTATATCGATTTATATTATCATTTATTTATGGCATAATCAGTCTCATGAATGTTTATGGCAAATCAACTAGGTTTTATCAGTAACTTTAATTTGTACTTATATTTATCTTTGATATATATAGGTAAATAGTCAATATATATATCCTACACCTCTTTTCCTTATAAACTTAAGATCACATGCTAACAATCAGTTGTTTTGAAACACTAACAGTAACATATAAACATTATTTTTGTATTGACATACATTGATACAGTATCAATCTACCCCACAGACGTTTGTATCTATGTGCCCCGAGGTAATTTTTTAAATACAAATTAAGATAGAAAAAATTCTAGAAGTATCTAGGATAAAATGGCTATTGTATAGAATAATTCAACGTATTTAATTACTGCATGTCGTAGATTCCTCTCCAATAACGTTATAATACTGCCTAATAAGTCACTTCCTAAAATGATCGATTTTTTACTCGCGGTCTTAAAAAACGTGTCCGTACTTGCCAAATGCGTTTGAGCGACTGAGCCGCGGTGAAACTCCGGCGCCTCATTCGCCTTGAAAGCGACGTCTATGTGTGCGTGAATGAATTGTACACAACCATTCGTTTAGGTTTTATGACTACCGTATCTATGTGCCCCGCGTATCAATGTACCCCCACTCCCCCTACGAGAAAGATTTAAATTACGAGAAAGATTTCAAGCTTTATAAAAAGGTCGTAAACGCCAAGGTAACATTAATTTACTTATTACCTTCTGGAAGTTAGCGATTATACGCACCAGACTGAGCGAAATGTTTTAATACAGTATGGCACTTAACCATAGATATAGTATAGTAGTTATAGATTTGCCACAGAGCGACCAGGCGTAAGAGAAAGACATATAATGACGTCAAAATGTGGGGTTGCCATGGTCGCAAAAAAAAAACCATAAAAAGTGGTTAGAGAGAAACGTTCCAAGTACACGAATTCACAACATTTCATTTTTTTTACTCATTTTCCGATAACATCAAATAAAGGATAAAAAAATGATGTATTCCCTTTTTTATATTTTTGAAAATAATCCAATTAACGATTAAAAATCTATTTGTTCCTCATTTTAAAGGACCATAGGCGAAAGGTAAGCTGGTCACAGCGCAGTAAATCATACAGTCGGACTATTACTAAGGCGGATTTAGTGTGAAAATTGTAGCGCTGTTCTTTTATAGGCTAAGACTGTAAATTTTCCACAAGGTGTCGTCATTTGAGTGCTGATTGATTTGAGTCATAGACAACGCTGCTTTCACCTTTATCTTTAGCATTTTCAAAACTAGTCCGTATAATCAAATAAAAATAACATACTTGGGTTCTCTGATAATAAAAATAATGAAATTAGTTTAAACTTTAATTAATATGTATTTACAACACTTGTTTCTAAACAAAATTTTTGATTTGCTCTTGAATACTGTACAAATTTTCTGGCCAGTACTAAAAAAATAGGGTGAAACTTCTTCTTTCTTCTTTTTCTTCTATTCTACTCAGGATACTTTTAATCCATCGTGACAGTCCACGTTCATGGACGCACCGCCTTATTGGGACATTCTGTAACAAAGCAAAATTAAATAGTAAAATTGTAAACGACATAAGTAGATAGGATATCACCAATACTAGTTGCAAAAATCTAATTTTTCTCAGGCCTAGCAATTCATGTTTTACACGGTTCTTTCTCCGTCGGAATCGGAGAACTGAAAATATCAATTTGCTATAGATTCCCCAAATATGGGGGTAATTTTTATTTTGTATCTAGGCATCCCCAAATTGGATTATAAACCGACTGATTTATTTAGACGTCTATGTTAGCTGGCTTCTATCGTAGATTTATGCTACGTAATTTGACCGATTTGCAATATTTACATGTCAAAATGCTCCGAGTTATTTTGAAAATAATTTACAGATTTTTCCTATTTTATCAAGTTTTTTCATGATATAAGTAATGATTTAACTTTACGCATGAAATGTAAAATCCGCTTATTTTCGTTAACAGTTGCTTTTCCAACCAAACACTGAACACCCCACCATTTTTGAGGCTACACACAAACACTCCACATCCGTTAATATGTCAATTATCTGGTAATAATAATTATTTAATACACAAAATCTTCTATTTCTATACCGCTTTTGATACTACCTGATTGTTTTGCTTCGAATTTGAAGTGTGCCAATAACCCGACCATGAAAAAATGCGCGGTCGCTGATAAAGACAAAACATGGCACTCTTTTCTATTTCTTCTTTTAGGAATTGCAATAAGGCTATCTTTATCTATCAAAGCGTGTCAGACCCTTGCACTTAACTAATATGTGTAACGTTCGTTCGAAGTATAAGGACACCGCGCGGCACTTAAGTCATTTTAAAGAAAATTATGATTTTTTGCGATAACTCAAAAACGGCTCAATAAGGCGTCATTTTCCTGAATTTTCCCATAATTTTTTGACTCGTGGTTGAAAAGTTAGAGGGAGGGGACACTATTTTGTTTATTTTCAGAGCGAATATTAACAAAACTGCTGACTTTATTAATAAAATAATGTTCGGAGACCCCTATTATTTTTAAAAGATTTATTCAACGACACCCCACACACTAGTGTTGGAACGAAAAAATAAATCAGCCCCACTTTAGGTGTACGGGAGGTACCCGAAAAAAGTTTTTATTTTACCGTTTTGTCGGCGTGATACATACACATACTCATACCAAATTTCAGCTTTATAGTACTAATGATCACGGAGCTAAGCCGCAGACGGACAGACAGACGGATATGGCGAAACTATAAGGGTTCCTAGTTGACTACGGAACCCTAAAAATTTTGCGAAATAGAGGGCACCCATATGCACCCGGTGTTTGCTTATTTTCAAATATATTTTACATGTTTTCCGAAAATATTTTCCTTTAATATCCCAAACAATTATAATGAAAACGTTAGACATATGCATTATCAAGCTTATAAACTTAGGTGTGTGCAAACCAATTGTATATCATCTATCATCTCAGTATTACTCGCTCCCTCTCGCTCATGAAATGAATGTTGCCATGCTGCCGTGAATCTAATTCATCGACATCTCTAGTTCTCTGCTCACTCGTGAACGATATAGTCTTAAGATCTACTGAGCTAAATTAGCTAAATGAGTGATACATATCTCGGTGAGCTAAAGACACATATCACTCTTTTCACTTTAGTGACACATTCTGCGCATCTCTACTTTCTGGCGAAGTGACATTTCTTCCGTCGGACACATCAGCGTAATTGTTTCTTTTTGCCTCTTCTATAACATGCCTCCATTATCGAATAAGTGTTATTACTGCAAGAATTATTATAAAAAAAATTGACCTGAGACCACAAAAACGAATAACATTTATGTACTAAGATTTAAAAAAGACATAGTAACTCCGATATCATGTAAACATTATAAGTAAGTATAATAATTATGTACATTCGTACACAATAACAAAGTCAAATAAAAAATGTTTTGTTTCGTAAATATCATTATCTCATTGTATAAATGCATTTGAAATACCTAAATAACATTACAATAAAATAATGACAGTCATTTACATCCTACCGGTACATGGGAACAAACAGATTTATCAAAAGTTAGTTTAGCTTGTAGGTACATACTCGTTACTAATAATTACATAAATAAATAAAATACTAAGGTACTTATCACTAATATTAATCCTCAATTTCTTTATAATATCGGAATTTCAGTCTCACCACAATAATTCACTATCCGTAAGTACGCAAGAAAACAAAACAGTCCACCTTTATTTATCGCAATTGCTTGTCAATCCAATCGTCAAACTAGCCTAGCAGCGCTGTGTCATTGCTTCGATGTGTGCGTGAGGCGATATGTATGTGTTGTGCGCGATGCCGGGGGTGTGAGCGCTCGGGCGACAGCATGCGTTTTCGTAAATACCTACTTCGTTAGAATCGCGAAGCTATTGTTACGCCAAGCCTCAGCCAATCACAGCCAGCCAGCCAAGCCAGCCATGCCAGCCATTGACGAAGCGTGACGTGCCAGCCTTCCCCACCAGTAAACCTGCTAGCCGCTTACTTTTGGTGGGGGCGAGTCTATATAACGGCCGCGGAGCTCATTCGAGGTGTCTTTTTTTCCGAATGATCACTGGGACTTGGGAAACCTATGCCCAAATTTCGATTCATATATTATATCTAAATAAAAAAGTTACTGATTGATTCTTCTCACATTTTTTATTTATGCCACTTATTACATCTCAGAAGTGGGTAGATAAAAAAAAATGAAGCGTAACCTCCCTGATACTGATACGGGACGCCTAGTTCGTCCACCTGGTTGGAACTCCTCATCAGCATCTAGCGAGGACATCCTGGGTACTCTAAAAGATCACGACGACGATGACTCTCCACCAGCTCGAAAGATTTTGAAACGATTATTAGAAGATGAAGTACAAAAGGCTGTGCGAGAACTCAACGACGAGTTGCCCACGGCTGCGAAGACGAAAATACATCGTGCGGCGTCACTTATCCCGGAGTTTGATCCCGACAATGAAGAATGCACCGCTGTATCGGCGTGGCTAAAAAAAATTGATCAACTCGGCGAAATACACGGCTGGAATGACACTACCAAGGCATTCCATCTTCAAGAGAAACTAAGGGGCCAAGCGAGGCGATGGTATAACAGACTGGACGATTATAATTACTCATGGACAGATTGGAAGCAAATGTTAACGCGCGCTTTTCCCCGACACCGCGACTATGGTAATATGTTGGACGAGATGATGGCCCGGAAGAAGCTGTCAACGGAATCTATGACGAAGTACTACCAAGACAAAGTTGCAATGTGTTTTCGTTGCAAACTGTCTGATTCTGCAACGGTATCCTGCATCATACGTGGCTTGCCACCATCATTGCAAGCCAACGCTAGAGCCTATCAGTGTGACAGGCCAGAAGACTTGTACGAAGGATTCCTTTGTGCGCTAGACGACTATCAGCCGCCATCTTTCAACGCGCGCCTGCCGAACAAAGATAGCGGTACTCGACAGTTACCCGACAAAAAGTCTACTACGATAAACCCGGACATAGACCCCTGTCCACGCTGCAAAAAAACAGGTCATACACTTAGAAATTGCCCACAACCGGACACGAGAACTTGTTTTAAGTGTGGTAAGCAAGGCCATATTGCTCCACGTTGCACCGCGGCAACAGCTTCGACGCATAGACCGGCGGCACGAACGGAGGATAGCATCAAAGAGGTCAAGCTTTTACAAAACTACAACCAGACGTATGAGAAAGTCGCCAAAATCAATGGAATATATGTAAAATCGTACCTGGATACTGGGAGCCAAGTTAACGTGCTTTCTATGCATGTTTGTAAACTGCTAAACCTCGACGTGACTCCTACAAATACTGTTCTCAAGGGATTCTCTGGAGATCACTTAGCCAGCCACGGAGAAGTAGCCTTTCAATTGGAAATTGATGGTATACTTATGCACTGCAAGGCTCACCTCACCGATGTCGACATGGGAACTATTAACCTTTTGGTTGGCCAACCTATCATAAACAGCGACGGTATGACCTTGCTAGTCTGCAATGGCTTAGCCACTCTCAAACAAGAAGAGTTTACGAAAAACATGGACGTGGTTCAAGAACGGACGCGGTTCAAGGTCAAGACTACAAGTCAAGAATGCCTTCAGCCTGGCTCATCAATCATCAAGGTCAACATAGAAGACAACAGTGATGACAACGATGTGGTCACTAATGCACAACATTTTGAGCTGCGTGGTGTTTCCTACTCCATTCCGGCCACTATGCTGCGTGGCGCCACAGGATACATCAAAATCGTCAACACGGGCACGCAAAACATCACCTGGCGGCAGGGCGAGGTGCTGACCAGGGCAGAAAGCTGCGACGCTTCGCCTGCATACGATGTTCAGGTTAGTAATCAAGCCAATTTCTCGTTGCCAATAGTACCTATAGCCAGTACCAGCCAGCCTAATGTTGTATCTTCCGTGTTGCACACAAGCCTAGCTAGTATTAGCACCATCGGAGGTGTCGATGTAAACGAGATAAAGGCGGGAAAATTAAATGAAAACGACCATAACCGATTAATAACTTTATTATCCAAATACAATGATTGCTTCGCAAGTAATACTAAGGAGCTAGGGTGTACAGATTTATTGCAAATGAAAATTCAATTAACCAATGAACGGTCCATATATCGTCAACCTTACCGTATGTCACATAGTGAGCAGGATATACTCAAATCTAAAGTCTCCGATTTATTAGACGCAGGCATAATCAGAGAATCCGAATCGAGTTTTGCTTCTCCGGTTATTCTCATAAAGAAGAAAAACGGTGACTATAGACTATGTGTAGATTATCGGGCGCTTAACGCTATCACCATAAAGGATAGATACCCTTTACCACATATCGATGACCAAATTTCCAAACTAGCAGGTAAACGCTTATTCACAACTTTAGATTTAGCACAAGGTTATCATCAGGTGAAAATTTCTCCCGAAGACACACATAAAACAGCCTTCGTAACACCTCAAGCACATTACGAATACGTTCGGGTCCCATACGGCCTCGCCAATGCCCCATCCGTTTTTATGCGGTTAATGAATAAAATAGTAAATTCCTTAAAAATTGCACGTGAATCTGAAAATTCCACAACAAGCACCACTAGTGACCATTCCGATAAATTTTCGAACGAGTGTGAAGTTTTGGCATTTCTTGACGATCTGTTGCTGCCTTCATGTGACATTCAATCCGGTTTTGAAATATTAGAGAGGGTACTCTGTAAACTCAGGTCAGAAAACTTAAAACTTAATATGAGTAAGTGTGCGTTCCTACAAGATAAAATCACCTACTTAGGACACGAAATCTCGAGTAACGGTATTCAGCCAGGTGAATCGAAATTAGCAGCTGTGTCAAGGTTTCCCATCCCTAGAAACGTACATGAAATACGTCAATTCTTAGGATTGTGCAGTTATTTCCGTAAGTTCATTAGAAATTTTGCTGTTATAGCGCGACCTTTATCGGACTTAACAAAGAAAAATGTTGCTTGGACTTGGGGTAGTGAACAGTGTAACAGTTTCCAACAGTTAAAACAGTGTTTGTGTACAAAACCTACATTAGCTCTGTACGATCCTGCTTTGCCTACGGAGATACATACAGATGCTTGTAAATCAGGTATTGCCGGTATATTATTGCAACAACAAACGGATGGCTCACTACGACCAGTAATGTATTTTAGTAGGGTAACTAGTAAAGATGAAAGTTTTTATCATAGTTATGAACTTGAGGCACTTGCGGTAGTTGAATCCTTAAGAAAATTTAGGGTATATGTAATAGGCAAACCTATCAAAGTAGTAACCGATTGCACTGCCGTTCGAGCGACTTTGACAAAGCGTGACCTCATTCCGCGCATTGCTAGGTGGTGGTTGACTATTCAAGACTTTGATTTGACAATAGAGTATAGGCCGGGCGACCGCATGAAACACGTAGATGCTCTTAGTAGGAACCCTGTGGACACCATGAACATTAATCGGCTTGAAGTGTCTGACTGGTTTTATACTGTCCAGTGCCAAGATGATAAATTAAAGCGAATTATTGACCAGCTTAAGGCAGGGACAGCGTCCACAGAGGTAACTAGGGACTATGCGTATTTAAATGATAGGTTATATCGGAGAACCTTAGCTGGAAACCGTCTTGTAGTGCCCTCATTAGCTAGGTGGAAAATAATTCAGATGCATCATGATGACATAGGACATGTAGGGTTACAGAAGTGCACAGACTTGATAAAAAAGGAATATTGGTTTCCCAAAATGACTCGTTTTATTCGAAAATATGTTAGTGCATGTTTACATTGTGCTTATGGTAAAGGTAATTATGGCAAGCGTGAGGGCAGGCTATTTCCCATACCTAAGCCGACTGAGCCAATGCGTATGGTCCATATCGACCATTTAGGGCCATTTTGCAAAACAAAGAAAGGTCATCAGTACATGTTAGTCTTGACAGATGCTTTTTCCAAATTTGTTATTGCCGAACCTACTCGCACGGTGAACTCTGTGGAAACTGTTAGAACTCTCAAAAGGATATTTAGTTTATTCGGGTACCCAGATAGGGTAGTGAGCGACCACGGGAAGGCATTTACTAGCAGAAACTTTAAACAGTTTTCCAGTGATAAACAGTTTAAGCATATTTTAACTTCTATTGCATGCCCCCGATCTAATGGTCAGGTAGAGCGCACTAACCGCACGATACTCAATGCGTTACGAGCTGCCGATCCGAGTGAGGCAGCAAACAATTGGGCTAATTGTTTACCTGATGTTTTGTGGGGAATTAACAATACTTCTAATGCCACTACTACATATAAGCCTTACGATTTGATGTTTGCAAGGAGTTCTAGGCCTCGTTGTGATGTAGGCACTCAAGATCCTACGACTAAGCCGGTAGACGTTAGACGTAGGGAGGCTAGTGCGAAGCTAAAGGGGGCCGCTGAAAAGATGAAGCTTAACTTTGACAAAAAGCGTAAACCTTGTCGTATTTACAAAAAGGGGGACTTAGTTCTATGGACACAGGCCCCTACAAGTAGTGCATCTAGAGTGAATACTAAGCTTGATGATATTTATTCTGGACCTTACATCATAATTAAAGTTATTGGCAATGACAGATACAGGATTCGAAGTGTTAAAGGGGTAAGAGGCTATAAAGCGTTTACAGGTATGGTTTCGGCAGATACCTTGCGACCCTATACGAGCACGGTTCCTGTATCTGATAGTGCCAGCAGCTCTGATGAGCAACTTGAAACCGAAGATTTAATTGACTTGCTTGAAAGCTAACATATTTCTCCCCATTGCGGGAGCAATCATTGTTTCAGGACGGCCGAATGTTACGCCAAGCCTCAGCCAATCACAGCCAGCCAGCCAAGCCAGCCATGCCAGCCATTGACGAAGCGTGACGTGCCAGCCTTCCCCACCAGTAAACCTGCTAGCCGCTTACTTTTGGTGGGGGCGAGTCTATATAACGGCCGCGGAGCTCATTCGAGGTGTCTTTTTTTCCGAATGATCACTGGGACTTGGGAAACCTATGCCCAAATTTCGATTCATATATTATATCTAAATAAAAAAGTTACTGATTGATTCTTCTCACATTTTTTATTTATGCCACTTATTACACTATACTGTACTCGTAGTCTTAAGGGACAATCTTACGCAAATCGACCTAGTCCCAAACTAAGCAAGGCTTCTACTAATGGGTACAAGACGACGAATACAAATACATAGATAACATCCAGTAGTGACTTTAGTTGTAAATTTATTCGATATATCTTTGATATCGTCGGGGATAGTGCAATACCGCGTAAATAACAGCTGTCGATAAAGCTATCATTTCAGTAAAATACTTAGCATTTATTTGAATATAGATTCGAATCTTACACTTGTTTGGTACTTACGCGGTATTGCACTATCCCCGACGATATGCTAATCTATGAAAGTTTAAAGTTGCAATAACAGCTTTGAGTTAGAACATCTACAGTGAACACCCGAAATCTCTATGAAAATTTATTTTACATCACCCTAGGCTATAAGTGGGAAACCAAGTCAAGACGTAACACTTAGACAAACCACGGGCGGTAATTCGTAAAGCCCTAGATCGCTTATCACAAATCACCGCCCAAGGCATACCTTGGTGTATAATGTGGGAGGCGCAGTGTCAACTCTCGATAGATAGCTTATTTAAAAATTTCCGACGTTTGATAGAGACGTTGTAATTATGTCGCGATACGCCACATTAAGACGTTTATAACATGAGCATACTCCCAGCTGAATACCCGCACTTTGTAACGGTATTAATCGCTTACAACCAGGTGATCGGTGTCCTGAAAATATAACGTGGATCTCTTCAAGTCGAGAGTGAATAGTCATCTTTTAGACAAGAATGCTCCATATTAGGTCTCATTGTCACCTACCATCAGGTGATCGGGGTCAAATGCTAGGCTACCTACCATTAAACTAACCAACTATAGTCCAGTCCACACAACTATTGTCCAAATTAATCCGAAAATTACTAGTTAATATATTTATGACAATTATTACGAACAAATTCTAAGGTGAACAACATAATTAAACAAACTTAAATAAAACGTATAATATCACTGATAGAATATGGATTTTGATAAAAATAAACGAGTTTTGTTTTGAACCATAGTTGGATGATTGGACTATAGTTGGGTACTTTTACGTTATCTTAAAAAAAATTATACCTACTCGCCGAACTATTTGACCCACTGACCTCTGGTCTTGTCCCCAAGCCTCAGCATCTTTCATAACGTAACGCCTGCATCTGTCACCGCACCGCTTGATCTTGATCTCGTGGACTCGCGCGACATTTACATTTATGGAATTAATTACACATTAAGGTTAAAACCAAATTTGTTTTTTCGCATTTTCTGTAGAATCCTTGCGAACGTTACGTGTGCTTGTGAAATTTGCAGTAATTTTAAAGTAATGCTCCAACTGCTAGGTAATAATATGAAAATTTAGTATTACGACGCGATTAAGTTCTAGTTAATTATAATGAATTAAGTAGTTGCCTTCGTAATTAATTCTGTGTAAATCACGTGAGCTTAAATCAGTACCTATCTTTATTTATGTATCTATTAAGTCAGAAGATAATCTTCTGATAGAAATCGAGGAATCTTCAAATATCAATCAATATTCGTAGAGTCAGCAAAATAATGAATTTAGTAGAGTCTTGTATGCACGCGGCATGCACAGCACAGAATCACGTAGATTAGATTTCAACGCGTGCTTTGCTCTACCTGCACTGTAGGTAGGTACTTTGTAAGTATAAGTAATAGAAACACTCAGTCCTATTTTTCTTAAGGTCTTGTGGGACACCGTACATATTTTGACTAGACAGTGAATTTGTTATGATAACATTTATTTCCTGGATTCAAATCAGGCTTTTAATATGCTTAGAGCTTGATATATAAATACTACTTACTGTAAAAAAAATATTATTTACGTCACTCATTTGTTTTGTAAAAATTTCATATAATATGTATTATACTGAACAATTCAGTATTGATTTTGTTATAATAGACAATTGTCTTAGGAAATCGTTCATATTTAGTTGGAGTTCCTAACCGATTAGGTATAGCAAAGCCGTGTTTATTCGTCTATCGCTTCTCGTAGTACTTACTTATACTCATACATACTAACAAGTTTATATTTTGGATTATAAGGTAAATAACAAGAAAGTTATGATACTAAGTATGTATATTTAATACCAATACGATATGACATAATATTTGCCAAAAAGCACCTGATAGAAAAAATTAAAGAGGTATTTTCTGAGAAACATTTTATACAACAATTTGACTAGATATTTTTAAAATGTACCATTTCACCACCACCCTTTAGATCCGCCGCCGTAACTCGACCACCCTTTAGAGTAACCACCGCTCCACCCCTTGGAGTGGTGGCTGACTGGCTTCCTGTACGTCACCACCTTGGGCACCGTCACCCATTTCGTGACATGGACCACTTTGGGGACGGTCACCGCTTTCTGAACGTGGACGATTTTCTTGGACGTGACGTAGCGAGGCCGCGCGCCGCAGCCGTAGCCGCCACAGCTGGGCTTAGCGTGGATGATGATGGGCTTGGAGTGGCAACCATAGCTCCCGCAAGGGCTACCGTGGCTTATAATGGGGGCGTGGTGGCTTATAGAAGGCTCGTGATGACTTATAATGGGGGCGTGGTGGCTTATAACGGGCTCGTGATGACTTATAATGGGGGCGTGGTGGCTTATAACGGGCTCGTGATGACTTATAATGGGAGCGGGATGACTTATAGCAGGCGCGGAAAGACTGTGTCCGCAACCGTAACTACCGCAGGGGCTAGAGTGGCTTATAGCTGGTGCGTAACTGGAAATAGGTGCGGATTGAATGGTGGAGGGATAGGAGGAGATAGGTGCAGGTTGGGACCAACCCGATGCTGGTAGACTAGGGTAGGAGATTGGGGCGGAGATGGGCGCAGAGATAGGTGCGGAAATAGGTGCTGATTGGCTCCATCCTGAAGAAATAGGTGCGGAGATTGCGGGAGCTTGAGACCATCCGGAAGATGGCAGAGAAGAAATTGGGGCAGAGTAGGCTGGTGCAGGGATGGAGGAAATGGCAGAGGAAATTGGTGCAGATATAACGGGAGCTTGTGACCATCCAGATGAGATCGGCGCGGAGATAGCTGGGGCAGAAATCGGTGCGGAGATAGCTGGAGCTGCTTGTGACCATCCAGAGCCAGCTGAGACGGGAGAAGACCAGCCAGAGCTTGCTGCAGGAGCCTGTGACCAGCCAGAGTAGCTGCCAGCTGAAGCGTAGCTACCAGCAGACGGGTAACTACTGGCGTAGCTGCTGGAAGCACTCTCCCAGCCGTGGGCCCCACGCTTCACCCGCTCTCCTGATGCTATCACCAGGAGACAACATGTTACTATCTGAAAACGAAATTAGGTAATTAAATCATACCGCCACAGTATTTTTTATGTTTAATGATAAATATTGCGAGTCTAAGTTTGACGCTGTGAAAGAAATGAGTTCATTACTTGTACACATGAACCTACCATCCTATTTTGTAAGGTTATCAAAACAACTGTATTACTAGTTTATTAGTATAATTTATTTTTGCTCAAAATCTTAATCTAAGTTTAACTTGAAATTACCACTTCTGTACAAACTAGCTAATTTGCAGATGGAATAGCGGTGTCTCTTAACATTGGTATCTGGCATACTTAAAAAGAGACACCACCCTATGTTAACATTGTGTTTGAATAAGCAAATGAATAAATCATTTTTATTTATTTATTTTACATTACGTCTAGTATAATTTAATCTTTAAAATTTTACTAACCAGAGCTTTAGGTAAGCTGGGCGTTTCTTGTTCGTATTAAATTTTTGCTCGAGAAGCAAGTTCTTTTTTTCTTAATATTTAAATATTACTACTAATCAATACTTACAACAGACCGCATGGCGTCTTCTCCCCCAATGCGTCTTCCAACTCATCTCTAACTCCTTTATACACACGCCTATGCGCTTGCGCAACCGGCCTCGCGACGACTGTATTATCATTCCATAATGCACACTTAATATTCCATAATATTCTATAAACCAACTAATTACGAAATCTAGCTACTAATTCCTTTGTCGATGGTCAACGATTTAATTTTAGCAAGGTTCGTTGTTGAAGGTTTCGTTAAGGACACACCTACAACAAAGCCTTGCTCAATTTAGAGGTCGTTGAACTTGCCCTATTAAGATTTCTATGCATTATTTGTCAGGTCTATTAATTTTTTACCTTTCATGGACATTAAAGACTATAATCTATTTAATTGTATGTATATTTAAGAGGTCTTCTTCCTTTTACTTGTTTTTTTTTCATGTTATTACAAATGTATTGATAACTACAACCAAATTTTTGAAGTGAATAATACTTTTCTTCAAGTTCTAGGTAGTGACATAGCTATTTCATGCTTTCATTGCGTGCAGTCGAAAATAAGTTGAAAAACTAATTTTCCGCGTGAATTTTGTCAATTTCGAGTAGTTTTTGAAACAAAAAATATTGTTGAAAAATTCCAACTGTAGGTTTCAAATATATACCAATAAATTCCAATAGCCCTGTTCTAGGTAGTAACATCAATAATATGTAACGAAACATGTTTGATCATATAGAAAAATTACTAAAACAATCTGCATTTTAAAAGGAATAAGGCCTCTTAACTCGTTTGCTTACAAAATGTCCTAGGGAAATGATCCTATCAATAAATTCGTTAAGTATTTCAAACCCTACCTGATACCACGACAGTGTAAACGCATCGCAGTTATAATGTGACCTAATTTTTGAGTTTATTTTGTTGTTATCTTTAATCTCTTATGTTAGATTGTAAGTGTATCTATGGGCCTGAACTATTAAATTGATATGAAAAATCAGTGTTAAAAATTATTCCCTAAAAAGTCTTCATCGATTTTGATGCGGCTTTTGATATTTTGCATTAATTAACTATAAATATGCTCGTTAAGTAATACGATAGGTTTCTAGAGAAAATTAAAATATACATATAGGCAAGTATGAATTTGGCACACTCGACCTCAAATTTTATTTCCGCATACATGCATGGCATGGGTCATAACTAGCTAAATTTGGTTTATAATTATAGAACGTATTTACGATATTGATACCAAATGTGCAAGTCAGTCACAGAACATTCTCAAAAAAAAATTTAACGAGAAATTACCTATCACTTAATAATTCTCAAGGTAAAACGTAATTAATATTTTTTTCATAAAATCTGATAACTGAATAGCCATTTAACACTTATATTTTTTCAATCGTTTCTGTATCTCAAGCGGGCATAACATCCACATAAGTAGTATACGTATGTCAATCCATCGTTTCTGTGCTTGCTATACATTGGCAGAACATATTTAATGTCGACTTATTAGAAACGAAACAAATGCCTTGACCTAGTCCTTGAGCATCCTCGACCCCGTGGCAGACCAAAGAAGCGATGGCTGGACCTCGTGAAGGCCATCATGCGTAAAGCTCACAAAACAGGTTGGCTAGGATCGTACAAAGTTGAAAAAAGTCAACAAGAAAACGAACCCTGGCAAGAGCCGGGATAACGCTACATAGGTAGAAGAAGTATGTATGTAAACACTTTATTTTACATAAAAACAAGAAATACACATTGCAAATAAATAAGCATGTACAAAGGCAACTTATCCCTTTAAGGGATCTCTTCCAGTTAACCTTTGAGTAAATGAGTGCTAAACATACCTAAATGTAAATGGTAGACAAACCAAGCAACATGTACAATAAGTACAAAGGAGGGTAACTTTATAATAATACACATGAAAATGCAAAAACCAACAGAGAGAGAGAGAGAGATAAGCAAACAGTCAATATAATACATATTACGTTATACCTATCTAAATACATATATATAATATTCAACATAAATATAATTATAATATAAGTTATTAGAAATGTTGAATTTAGCCCCTGTTTTTTATATTTTCTTAACTACAAACATGAATTTTATCTGTTGGACGTCAATCGTAATTCATGATCGTATCGGAACCTATAGCGATATTGTGGCGTGACGTAATGAGGGCAGCGGCTGGCAGCGAACTTGACCGCGGTGGCGACCTCACCCTCCACCTGTGTGTGCCTGGTGCTACTTCCGGAGACACTTTGGTGCCCGTCATGATTTAAAAAATCACAAGTTCCTGGGTTAGGTGTGTATTCTGTTCAGAGATGTGCGGTTTCCGAAAATTTCCGGAAACTTTCCTCTACACAGTACACAGTACATCACTAATTCAGTCATTTGTTTTACGTTATAGCACCTATAGTTTCAAGCATTGCTTAGTTCAGGCCTTCAGGGCTTAGAATAATTTTGTAAAATTGTTCACTTTCATGTATTTATTCATCTATCTCATATTGGCATTGAAGACCTAGGTGATGCCTTATGCTACTTATGATTGTGATCTCATATATGTATGTAATACGATAGGTATGCCGTGGGTATGCCACACCAATAATTTGCTACTAATAAAAGTAATAAATGATGGCATAATGCCGACTAATTAGTCTCTTGTTTATAGTGTTGCGCGGTGGATAGAGCGCAGGCGCGGCGCTTTGGCTTTGGGATGCAAATGTATTCGGATGCTCATCCGTGGGTGGGGCATAGTGCGGGTACACCTCGGACAATGGCGATCAAATGTATGAAAGAAACGCGTTGCTACGCACACAGTCTAAGCTCGTGCAGGTGAACGCGTACCATGCTTGTGTGAGTGAGATAAGACATGCTAGGGTTGCCGCCATTTTGAACGCACGAGTCGGGAACACAATGTGCAGCAATTTGAGATGACCTTGTAATAGCGGCGTCGAATTAATTTTGTGTGCTTATAATTAAACTAATGTTAAACTACGATTTCTAATTCCGCCCGCGTTCAAATTCGATAACCTCAATGACTAAAAACTCATTGCGCGAATTAGGAAGAAATAAGAATCATATTACGCTGTAAGGTCTAAGCTCGATTTATACAAATAGTTTCCTATTTTGATTCAGTATAAGGTAAACGAAGTAACTAAATTTTTGTAAGGAGATTCAGTCCACCAAAATATTACGTAAGATGAAAACATGATTTTTTGTTCATATATATTATATTGTGTTGTTTTCAGTGTGATCTGATAGGTTTAGGTCGAAAACGGATAGGGCAAAAAAATACTAAACATAAGTACCTATTGTAAGTTGGTTTTCTACTAAAACATAAAACACTGAAAATAACTGGGTAGGTATGTACTAGCCTTAATTCATCCAATGGGAATCTGTAGAACTTTCTTTTATATTTGTTGTTTATAGAGCTTAAACAACCGTACACAGCACAACACACGCCCATTACAAAAGTATTTGTTTAATATTTGAATATTGTACGTGGCCTCCGCTCTGCGCACCGCGACGTCGCGTCCTTGCCAGCCGGTAACTGCGAGGTAACCGAGCGCGGGTGGGCGGCACTTTCGGCGGGAGGCAGGGAGTGTCCATACTGTACGTTAGTACTCTTTATTATACTGTGGTGCGGGGCTACAATTTTATAGCTGTTCCATTGACTTCAAGATGCTCTCACTTTCAAAGCCACTAAGTCGCATCCGTCGGACTTTTATGAAGTTATGAAGTAATTAACTTCATTCTATATGTAAGTAGGCCACAAGGGCACTTTTACATGTCTGAAATAATCTACCGGCATTTCATAAGAGAGGAAAAACGTCAAAAGGAAAGTCTTATCCTTATCTTACTTATCCCATCTTAACTGGCTGGGTTAAATTAAGTTATGTGATACTTCCTGGTACAACCACGGCACGGCGGATTTTTTTATATCTATAATAATAATCATAATAATAATAATACAGCCACAGCAAATTTCTCCAAGGGGCCTCTACGTGTTGGATCCATATCCCCACGCAAGCCTTTCAAAAGACCGGGACGTATGAGCCCGAGACTATGAGCCGAGAAACAAATAATAATAATAAATGTTCTTTATTTACAGGTATACACCCAATATCAAATTACAATACAATACAGCAATTTTAAAAATTATGTAAAATAAAAACTATAAAAAGTGTGTAAAAGATGTGTAAAAATAACAAAATAAACGTAAATTTAACCTAGTTCTCAACTAGGCTGTCACATGCACAAAAATAAATAGCTATTTATTTTTTGTTTCCGTCGCGGTGCACGGAAACCCAATACTTATAAATGGGATTGTCCAAACACCCAGACAGCGCACGTAGAATGCTGTTGTTAGACGAACGCAGACGGCTCCAGAAGGAAGCAATACGTGTCCGCATGATGGCAAAAAAGTCAGGAACTCTGGCCTCGGCAAACATGCTCGATGCACTGCAGTATCTCGGCAGTTTCATTAGGATACGGTATGCGTCATTATACTGCACTCTAATTTTGCTCATTGCGCGTTTAGTGAATCTGCTCCACAGTTGACACGTGTAGAAACATAAACAATATGCTCTAAACAGTGTCAGTTTCACTTCATCACTGCAACGCGCAAATCTGCGGGCTATCATGTTGCACCGTACGGCCAGAGCCCTGCGCTCCCGTTCGATGTCTTCATCATCAAGCATTCTCTCCGTGAGCATATGTCCGAGGTATTTGAACCTTTCCACTCTTTCCACAAGCGCCCCATCCAACCACACTGGCGAAACATTAGCCAGACCTCTTCCTGCCTTGAAAACTACCATTTTGGTCTTCTGCACGTTATACTTAAGGCCATGGCTGCAGGCATATTGCTCACAGATAGCCAGTAATTTTCGCATGCCCCTGATAGATGGGCTGAGAAGCACCATGTCATCGGCATAACTAAAATTATTAGTACATGTAGTGCCAATTTGACAGCCCACTCTAGTGCTTCTCAGCTCAACAATCAGGTCATTTACGTATAGACTAAAGAGGTCCGGCGATGTCAGCCCACCTTGGCGAACGCCACATTCTAATATATAATTATTAGAGGTTGTGTCGCCCCATCTCACACAGTTCACCTGGTTTTCATACCAGTATCTCAACAGATTCACAATTTTCGGCGGTACTTTGGATGCAGCGAGTTTCTCCCATAGCAACTTTAAGTTAACTAGGTCAAAAGCTCGGCTAAGGTCAAGGAAACAGGCGTATACAGATGAGTTCCGGGACACATAGTAATTAACCGTACTCTTAAGGCTGAAAATCGCCGAATCTGTTGAGAGTCCGGGACGAAAACCGAACTGCGCATCATCTATGCATATGTTGCGCTGCAAGTCTGGGTGGATCAATCTTTCAAGTATTTTTCCTAAAATCGTACCAAGCGAGATCGGTCTATAATTTTTAATCTATCGAAGTTCATTTGAATCTAAGCTATGTGATTGGTCCATTTGACACGTCTCCGCTCCGGTCCACTTCTGTGGACAGAGAGAGTCCTTTACATTCATTTAATGCGTAGGTTACTATTATTAACCTCAGCATCACCTGTCTTGCTCGCACGGTATTGAAAGGAAAGTGACAGGTAGTATTTGTCGCGCGTTACAGTTATGCTAGACATAAGTACTGGTCTCAGTTATATGGATTTTAACGCGTACGAAGTCGCGGGCAAAAGCTAGTGAATTATAATTGAAAATCCTTTCGTGTGTCTGGGCAAAACAAATATTGCTATTTATATTTATGACAAAATGATAGAAATCGCAAAGCTGAAAACAGCAAACAGCTAATAACTGGCCTTACGTATGTGCCCGCGCATAAAAAAACCGATAATGGATGTTTATAGCTACCGAAATGTTAATGTGCAAAAATTGATGTTCACTCGTTCATCCATCCTTTATGAGAAATACTAGGTGCGGGCAATTATAAATTGAAATCTCCTCGTTTTGCTTAAGGTGGTTGTCGCACTGCGGAGGAATCCGGACGGACGAGCGGTGCTGCGGATTTTTAGTTTGAGCGGAGATGCGGTGTCACAGTGTTATACCCTGCGGTTTTTGTGTACAATTCAAGATTCTACAGATCAAAGTTAAAAACTGCAGCACTGGAAGCCGCTCCGATGCGCAGAGTAGCTGCGTTTAATATGTGTTCTTCAAGATCCACGTATAAGCCGATGTTCTTAAGGTACATTGATTACCTACCTTATCCGTTCCAAAATTCTGATTGTTTTAGACATTTTTCTATATGATCGAACATGTTTCTTAACATATTATCAATTTTACTACTTAGATTTATTGGTTTATATTTGAAATCTAGTTTGAATTTTTCATTGATAATTTTAGTTTAAAAAACTACTTGAATTTCACAAAATTCACGCTGAAAACTGTTTTTTTTTTAAATGCACGCAATTAAAGCCCGAAATAGCTATGTTACTTTTTAGAATTCAGGGAATAGTATTATTCACTTTCACAAGTTGGTTGTATTTATCAATATATTTGCTAGGTACAATATTAAAAAAAAATTGAAGCGATAAGCCCTCTTAAGTATTTGTCAAGCGTAAACATATAAAACGTAATGCAAGTTTAAAACTGGTATAAAATCGGTTTGGGTCATTAAAATCTTATTTACCACACTATCAATAAAGATAACTTTATGAGCATGATTCACCTTTGTGGTGGAATCAACTTGAACGAATTTAATGAAGCCAGCTAAAGTTAGAAAACATGGGTGTACCCATTTATATAATTCGTAGGTGGGTAAGGATTAAAAAGTTGGACGAAATTTAGGCATAAGCCAAACAATATACCAAGAGAAAAGAGCGATTGGAAAAAGTTCCGTTATGCGACAAAAAATAACGATACAATAAGGAACTTTAAAACAGAATCTTAAGATACGTTTTCGACGGTTAGGTGTCGTCGCACAACGGAAACTTTCATAGAAATTTAAGTTGAGTGAGTTAAGGTGGTAAACTTTTTAATCTTCATAGTAGTAGGTAAGTTTTGGCTCCTGGCTACGCTCCATGGGATTATTAAAAGATAAATGGACCTGAAACTTATACCTACATAAAGGCAACAAAATTTTATTAGAAAACATTAAAAAAAACAAATAAGCTTATACTAAAAGGTGGCTAAAACTATTATAAAGAATTATAAAAACATGGTCCTTTAGGCAGCGTGCCCATCACACAGGCAGCATTCCCGCGTTGTATTGGACCTTGATTTTAATCTTGACTTTAAAAAGAAGAAGGCAAAGGATAAGTCAGAGAGGATTTTAATGTATTTCGTTTTTGTGTGTTGTATTATTAGAAAAAAACTTCTTATTTTTATTGCAAAATATTTATTTACATTATCACAGAATATATGCACATTATAAATTCAGAACAAAAACATGAAACAGTTATTATTTTCTCTTGATACAGCGTATTAAAAGAAAAAATACATTATAAATCCTGTATGAAGGGATAAAAATATTAGGGATTCCTTAAATTTCACACCCACCCTAAAGACCTTCATTATACTGCAACTCTTTCAGAATTAGCTTCTATCAACACTGTTCACATATGAGAATAATAACAACAGAGGAGGCCAGCAACAGCCTGCCGAATCGATACAATTATCACCAGTTACGTTTCCGTACGATGCCCGTGAAAGGCGGGAATACACATTTTCTATTTTCTTTTCTGAATAATAAGAGGGGGGTTATTCCTACCTGTAAAAACAAAACGTTTTTATGGAAAAAATCATCCATTCCCCATTAGTTCAAGGATTAAGATCGATCGTCCATAAGATCTACAAAATATAGTTTCACATCCTGACAGTTTACTTTGTCTGTCCATATACAGATTCAAACGGCAATCGCGCATTTGCTATCCTCTTCTTTGTTGGTCTTTCTTCGGTCTTAAATATTCGTCTTCGATGTTAAATATCCAAACATCACCGGTTTCATATTCGCTGCAGTATAACAAAAGCCTTCTCATTCCTATCTTCTCTTCACATCTCTACCACCCGTTCCACCCGCCGTTCCACCCGCTATTCCACCCGCTGTTCCAGCCGTGGCCTCCCGATCCCGACCACCCGGGCGAGGAGTAGTACCGGCGGACCACCACGGGCCGAGAGTGGTAGGAGTAGGATGGGCCGCCCCACCAGCCGATGTTGCCGGCTGCAGCCATGCTCAGGGCTAGGAGGAAGATGAGTGCCTAAAAAAAAAAAATTGTACTGTCATACCTACATATATTATGTAAAACACTTAAGAGCTTAATATTGTTGCTGCAAGTTGCGCAAGCTGTTTTTATTTCTATACATGCGAAAGTTGTATGTGATTGCTGAACAGGCTTTTGATTCGATTGACTTAGTCGATTTGACTATCTACGGATTCTAAGCTAAATGTACCTAGAAAAAAAAACGGCCACAATCTAACCACTGCTTTAGGTCAGTTAATACCTACTAAAACCTAGATTTGGTTAGCATGCTAATAACTCATTATGGGAATAGTACCTTCAAATAGTCCGTGCTCAGCATAACAAACCAGAATAATGCCTCTCACCTTCTATGCTAATTAATTAGTGTAAGTTGCCCATTTATACGCTGCCTCACTGATTGGTGTGTACGCTCGTCAAAGTGACGTTAGAGATTTATTGATCAACTGTTTTATAACTTTATTTTGATACTAGAAGGTGTCCGAAGTTCGTTCGCCTATTTTTTTCACCATAGTCGGGTAAAAGTATTCTATAACCAGCTCTGGATGTCCAGCTATCCCTGTACTAAAATAAGTTAAAAGCCACACCACAAAGAAATTATGACCTACAGATGGCACCAGACTAAATATAACTTCGTTTAGTTAACGTTTTTTTTTTGTTTAAAGGTGATTACATTTAAACCGAACCTGTTTGGTTTCTACATTTTCAATTCTGATTTCGAATACTATTTCACGTACAGAATATTTGGATCGAAAGCTGGCCGTATCAGAGTTACAAAATTACACCCGAAATAATTTAGTAATCGCAATTGTTAACTAAAAATACGCAAAAGCCCTTGAATCTCATTTGTTTACTACTACAAGCCTAATTGATCAATATTATTTAAAAAATAAAAGCTGATAACGATATCGTATAGCAAACATTAAAAACAAATCAAAACCTACACAAGATTATAAAACGTTTTCCTCTTGCAAAAGCCTTAAAATGATAAGTTGGTTAAATAACCGAAAAATAATGACTACATAAAAGGTTTTACAACGTAAACAAAGATTTTCGGGTTCACTACAGATGTGCGACACACGTGCGTACACAAAATCATAAACTTTTTCCACTTACAAAAGTCTTCAAAATTGTTAAGTTAAATAATTACCCAAATATATTGGTTACAACGTAAACAAAGATTCGTAGTAATCAAGATGAAAATGCACTCACAATGATCTTCATGTTGCTCGGTCGGGAATGCCGCGCAGGCGCATCCTCGCGCTTTTATACCGGCCTGCGCAGGACCTTTGCACAACTGAGTCTTCAATTGCCTGCATTACTATAGGAGTAGACAGGCCTAAGTACAAACATAGCCTTGGGCACTTATTACCTTTTTATAAGTAAAAGGATGGATTAAGAAGAGCGTATGAACTTTCATCATGTGGATGGTCATACGCTGTTTTGGCACTCAGGTGGTCGAAATTTTTATTTCACATAATATTGTTTATCAACTGACATGGTCAAGTGTAACGTCTTTTTAAGGTTCCGTCCGCCTTTCCTTTGAAATGAGATCACAATATAATGTAGATATCTAAAATTGACACTACAAATGTATTCTATGTGCATTAAGTAATATATTATAATAACGATACCACACAACACTTACTAAGAAATATAAGAACGACCTACTGAAGTACTGAATGGGCCTATTAATCCAGTGAATAAAGGGGTTTTACCTTACAAACGGTCCGGTAGTTTTGTATTCTTGATATGTTGTCTAGGATGGCTAGTGAGTGTTTAAAATGCAAAATGCACAATTCCCCACCCTCTGCGCCCGCCGCCATATTGTAAAAACCAGCACTAACATCTTCAGACTTTTACTTATATCTTCGTCTAGGAGCATTATAACTAGAAAAAAGTTTACACAATGTTGTAGAGACTTACATTTATAATTTACATAGGACAGATAGTTACGGAGATATGCACATATCAATAATTCAAAACTAGCGGACGGTTTGTTAGGTCACCCCCAGTAAAGTCTCTATTCACCGAACTATAACGCCCGAAATGCCATAAAATCGCCAATGTTTCAGGAGGGCTGAACCCAGATACGGAACAAGCTTATTTCTTAGTAAATCTATAAAGTCCCGTCTTTATAGATTTACTAAGAAATATAATGCGTAGAAAATCACAGGCAGTTACTGTTTTGGTTTGCGTTTGACCAGACGCTGGTAAGGAATTTCATTCCGGAACGGTGCGAATAGGGTCTGCACTGCACAAATAAGAGATGAATGTTCGCAGGAAAAGGGATCTGTCGTTATATACACAGACAGCCAGGCTGCATTAAAAGCGTTAGACAAACAGACGGTAAGCTCGTCCTTGGTAAAGGAATGCAGAGAAGCCCTGAACAAACTTGGAGAACACACAAAGATTACGGTAGCATGGGTACCTGGACATCAGGGTGTGACAGGGAATGAAAGGGCAGACGAGATGGCAAGGCTAGGAGCAGAGAGGGAACTCATAGGACCGCTATAGCACTGCCAATATCGGCAGATGTCACGAAAGGAGTTATAGCTAGGCTAATGGAGGAAGAGGCCAATAGACAATGGCGAGAGACAACGGAATGTCGACAATCGAAGATGATCCTAGGAGGCATAAACAGGAAAAGGACCAGGTATCTCCTGGAACTAGGTAAGAAAACCCTCAGATTATTAACAGGTATAATCACGGGACATAACAGCCTTAACAGACACCTACACATTATGGGTGTAGTAAGTGATCCATACTGCTCGCACTGTGGCCAGGAGGAGACAAGTAAGCATGTTATATAGCAGAGTGTGGCATGTATGCGATAGTACGCTTTAGCATCTTTAGAAAATATAAACTAGAAGAGGAAGAGCTGAGGGACATTAACCTTAAAGATGTGCTTTCCTTCTGCAGGAGAACAAGAAGATTCGAGGAAGAAGGCTGTATGGGAGCGCTACCGGGACGGTAACCGTTGGCTCCAATTGGGAATTGGGCTGAATGAACGCAATCAAGCGATCGACAGCCCGCCTGTTTCCGGCCGGGCGACCCTACACCAAATCATCATCATCATCAGGGTCTTTTAAATCGCGGCACGACGCGGGGCAAGTTGCACCCGTTGAGGATTGAAACCTTAACGGCTTTTATACCCCGCGCAGCACACCTACATTTTATAACCTATAATCGGAAATATGTACTGAGATGACAGGTGTCATAGGACTCATCGTTCGCCGTGCGTGGTATAGTGGAGAACTTCGGAAAGAGAGGTGGGATTCAGGCATGTCAGTGTCAGACACATTCTCCAGAATACGATCTATAAAATACTGTTACTCAGGCAATTTCTCGTCGGTGGTCCAAATTCTGACATTGGATTTCTGTAAGTAAACTCTAACGTACTATATAAAAAATAAAAACACTTAATAAAAAAAACCGGCCAAGTGTGAGTCGGACTCGCGCACCGAGGGTTCCGTACAAACACTTTCCATCCCTAAGTGGTTAAGTTAAGTTTGCACCTGGTATGTATAGCGCCCCATATAAATTAGGTGCAAAGTTAGGTATTAAAAAAAAATTTATGGTTTTCGTAATTTTTCCTTTATCTATGCTATAAGACGTTGCTTCGTACCAAATTTCAAGATTCTGAGTTCACGGGAAGCACCCTGTAGGTTTTGATTCCCTTGCAAGTGTCGAAAATTTGCGGCATAAACGGCTGTATCTTTTGATTGCGTTGGCTTAGAAGTTTGATTTTTTCACAGCTTCAAGGAACAGTAGACCTGAGTAATTGATATAAATTTCAGCTTCATACCTCCACGCGTTCCTGAGAAAAAGGGTCTTGACAGACGGACGGACGGACGGACAGACGGACAACAAAGTGATCCTATAAGGGTTCCGTTTTTTCCTTTTGAGGTACGGAACCCTAAAAAGGGCGAAAATTATATAAATAAAACCTATAAAAATACTCTATTACACTAAGTAAGTACACTTGTTTCGTAAGTATGGTTCACGCTTGACCAGTTTTATTGTGTCAACACCATAACTAGATCATTTGCTAACAACAACCTTATTCCACTAGGTGTAAACTACAGTTTCGTTTGCATTTAATGTTTTATAGTAGTGCGTAGAATCAAGCATAAGTACTGTTCTACTTTCCAAAAAGTCTGGTTAAAATATATTTGCCCGGCAATTTTAGTTTTTTATCTGTAAATCGGTATATGACAACACTGAAGATAGGGCAGTAATTAGTTTTGATACGTACTTGTGTAATATTCTTATTATTTAAACTCCATAGTATTAGATTTTAGCAATTTTAATGTAAATAAAAACATCTTGGTAAGTTATACTTTGATCAGTATTGAAGTTATAAAAATATTTATAAAAGATATTTCGGAGGACTTTTACGTTGTATTTAGTGAGTTAGATGTAATTCAAAAAAGTACCTAACTTTAAACTTCCGCGTTATTGACATTCCTACTCGGTCTCTTGTATGAGTTTTGAAATAAAAATTTGCAAGTACTAAAATTGTTGGTTACTCCTTGGTTAATATTGTCATATGGCAATGCCAATGGTATTGTGCCTACTTAGTTTTTATATGTTTGACAGTTCATTTGCTTGGAAGAGTTATTGTGGTTCGGCTCTAGTTGTTGTAGCCCGAACAGCCGCAAAGCTGAAATGGAACTGGGTCGTATCACCTTGTACTATTATTCTGTTCTGTGGTATCACGCATGCCGGACGACTTGTGGGCTAGTTACTGCCAAGTGGGTCCCACAAAATAGCATCCGGCGTCGTGGTAGACCTCGAAGGAGATGGCGAGACGAACTTGATGCCTTTCACACGACAGGGAGGCCTTTGCCACCCCTTGCCTAGCAGTGGGACACTCCCACCTTTAAAAAAAAGGAGTGCCAAAAATTTGCAATTTGCTTTACAAATTCGTAAAATGACAGTATTTTGTATAGTGAGTAGAGTTTCCATTGTTTTCCCTGAAAATTATTCAAATATGGCATTTGTTGCGGACAGCTAGTATTAAAACATACCTAGTTAGCTTAAGATAAATAAATATTATACATATTTTATATTCTTAGCAGAAACAATAATTGCCCAAAAAAACGACTATGACATTGCCCTATATCCCTATGTCAGTTATTTATTGTAAGGGAGCTCCCAATGCTAAGAGTAAATAAGCTCTACATAGAAACAGTCTGAGGCTGTAACGCGTCCGACTAGTAAACAAAGGACACATCACCGAAACTTTCCATTGCTGACGAGAAGTCGAAAACAAATGAGTCATCTTTGTTTACAATTTAGTTGCAAGAATTTAAGAAAAAATTAGAAGAATTTTAAACTTTTTATAAATCATTCCTCACTTAAAGACGAATAAAATCTCTACATTATGACATCCGCAAACTGCTGCAAGCGCGGCAAAACAGAAACTAGAGCTGCAGGTCTCTCAAGCTCTAGCACTACCTACTGTGATCCGCAACTCTCTCGCGTGAGATATATTACCTATCTCTTTCTGTACAGTACTGTGAGAGAGTGACGGATGACGCTAAATCGCGTGACAAGATTCGCGAAGCATAGTTGTACTATATAGACGGGCAGAAGCAATAAACGTTACGACGTTGCGACAATCGTGGGTCCGCGAATGCTAATTATAAAGGGCGCAGCGATCTAGACCAATCACGCCATTAGGCAGGTATGCGACACACGTGGGACATACTTCACACTCCCACGAGAATCGTGGCGAAGACTACTGAACTATTTCAAGTAGGTATTTGTAGATAACCTCAATAAAGCTTTTCTATCTCGACAAATAAGTGTATAAAACTCATTATTGAACGTGATACGCGTCATAGAATAAAGGGGCAAATGAAATGTTGTAATGGTATCTTTTTTATGTCACAAGTGCGTTGCCGGCCTTTCAGGTGGGAGTGCGCTGTTTTCTTGAAGGATCCGGAAATACCGCAAGCGGCAATGCAGTCGTGCGAGGCAGGAATTTTCTAGAAAAACACAAGCATAATCTGCCCGAAATATCAACACTAGGTATATGATTACGATTAGGTATTTCATGATACCATAGGTAAAACAGTACAAAACTAAACTAAGATTAAATAATAATCCTAAAACTATAAGATAAATATATAATAAATAAATATAAATATACCTATAATACTTATTATACGAATGGTCGGTTTTTTTAAACATGACTTGAACTGTATCATAGCTGTTTAACCCTCACTACCAGTGAGTCGGACTTTGTGTGGGAGTATAACCCGCTAATGGGATTGTCTCCGCGCCACAGTAGTGATTTATAATACGATTCCTGTAATATGAGGTATCCATCCAGCAAATGACATGCACCGTGTTCATCGTGATTTTAGTCTCAAATAACCTTTCGCCCTCAAAGAGTCAATTACAAGAGTGTCAGAGAGGCCGCCTCAGCCCATTTATCAGACGCTTTAAGCCGTCAATACACGAATATGATGCTAATGGGTCTGTGTTGACTGGTAAGTAAAGGTCGCACCAGCTCGGTGAGATGACTTCGGCACAGTAATGGTTCACTTAGATAAGGTGTGTTGTTTGCATATTTTGCATAATGTTAGTAGATTTTAATGAAAACGATATAGGTACCTAAGTATGCACGAATACTTCTACATTCGTTACATCGTTAGAAGTACTTACTAAATATTAGACCTACCTATATAAGATTGGGGGAAAAATTTAATATGTTAATTCTTGACTGACCGAGCGATCGAAGCGCTTTCGTTCCAGCTTGGTCCAAAATTGTCTCTCTCATGAAATTTTGTGACCAGCGGGCCTATGATGGTTGCGTTTATCACGTGATACGTAAGTGACAAAGCATCTGTCACTCACTCTCGCATTTTGCCAAAACGTGAAGGATAATGCTTTGTCACTTATTTATTGCGCGATAATATAAAAGCAACCATCATAACTTCCATCATAATATCATAAAGGTTCGACAAGTATAAATACTTTGTTATCGATATTCTCCGAAGTTTTTCAGAACTCCATCGGCTTTTTTATTCACGTCAGGCCTTAGGAGGATATATCACTGCTCCTTTTCCCTCTCTGTCAGTTTACGTTAAGTTTGCACCTGGTAACTATGGCGTCTCATGCAAATGTGGTCCAAACTTAACCTAAAGATAGATTAGATTACAAAAATCGAGGAGAACGAAACCTCCACTCAGAATGGGAAAGAATTGAGCGACGGACCGTTTCGATTTTTGTGCAAATTATAATAGAATTTGTTTACTAGGCCTAGGGCAATGGAGCGAGCTATGCTCGGAATTTCCTTGCGGGATCGAATTCGAAATGATGAGATACGCAAGAGAACCAAGGTTGTAGATATAGCTCAGACAGTCGCTAAACTTAAGTGGCAGTGGGCGGGGCACATTGCTCGTAGAATCGATGGCCGTTGGGGCAGAAAGGTTCTTGAGTGGCGACCGCGCACCGGAAAACGCAGCGTTGGAAGGCCTCCAACAAGGTGGACCGACGACCTGGTTAAGATCGCGGGTAGAAATTGGATGAGGGCGGCGCAAGATCGATCGTTGTGGAGAACTTTGGGGGAGGCCTTTGGATGATGACTAGGCCTCGGTTTGCGGCGGAAACTTAGCCAAAAGCAGACGCCTACTACACAAATTTTAAAATTTTAAGCGCAAAAATTTAAACGGTCCGACACAGAACATTCTCTTCCGATTCAGGTCCTAAAATAACGTAAAGATTGGTTAAGTTTTAGAGGAGGGAACAGACGAGAACGAAACCTCGACTTGTATGGAAAATTAGCAGCGGTTCCTCTTAAAGAATAACAAAAACTCATGTCCGACCAAATACCAAGGAAAACTGGCTAATACATTTTCTGGCAATGTAATGTTATTGACTTAAGTCGCTGATCGCTTGCGTAAGAGTGGATCCGACGGACGATACTCTAACCTGCTCATAACTGGGTTAATGACACGGACGCAAGGTCAATATTCATTGCTACGCTTCATTTGTGGGATGATAGTGTGATTCTGTTATCAGAGCAAATGCCAAATTTGGAAACTAATTAGAAGACAGTTACTCTCTTTAAAATCAATTACAATTTGGTATTATTATTGCAAAATTACATTTATAATATCTCCACTTTGGCAACCTCTGAAGTTTTTTGGAAAGGAGATCGCTATCAAATACTGCACTGAGTTGACTGTATTGTATTACTAGTCCATATAAATTATTTCACATTTTAATAATTTCTCTCCAAGTGCAATTCGCCAACTTCTGTCGTCGTTGGTTGTCTTTAAATGTTAACATAAACATAACATATTACCTACATAGATAATGTCGCCCAAATTGTCATAGTACCAAATAAACCTCTGGTAGGAGACAGAGCAGAGAGGCAGAGAGAAAAGCCAGGAAATATATTCGATCTCATCACACAAACTTAACTTTGACCTTTGCAGGATTCGAACGCACTTGCACGAAGCTAACCACATACCACACACCAAATACCGCGGGCCGCAGGTAAAATTAATCAGGGAGTGGAAAATAAACAAAAAATAAATTAAGAACACGTTTATTTGGTATAAGAGTAGTTTAGGAGGACGTCGTTTACCACCAGCCAGAGGCGTACCTCGGGGCAGAGATTAGCTTAGCGGAGTGCAGGGGAGCGTGCAGGGACGCTGTATGCAGGGGGGCAGAGTGGAGGAGGGGAGCGGAGTGCAGGGAGGAAGACAGCAGGGGAGCTGAATGCAGGGAGTGAGAGGAGAGAAGAGGCGCTGAGTGTAGGCTATGGCCAGATAGGAGTGGAGCTGAGTGGAGGGAAGAGGACAGCAGAGGGGCGGAGTGCAGGGAGTGAGACGACAGCAGAGGCGCAGAGTGCAGGGAGTGAGACGACAGGAGAGGGGCAGGGTGCAGGGAGTGAGATGACAGCAGAGGGGCAGATTGGAGGGAGTGAGATGACAGAAGAGGGGCAGAGTGAAGGGAGTGAGATGACAGCAGAGGGGCAGAGTGGAGGGAGTGAGATGACAGCAGAGGGGCAGAGTGGAGGGAGTGGGAGGAGAGAAGAGGCGCAGAGTGAGCGGATAGGAGAGGGGCAGAGTGGAGAAGCGGCGCAGAGTGGAGATGAGCACTCGCGTACGGCGAGATGGAGTGAGCGTGAGCGCTGAGCAGTGGTCCGTGGCTCAGCAGCGGCGCTGAATGGAGGGAGTGGGCGCTGAGCAGTGGTGATGAGTGCAGTGAGTGAGCGCTGAGCAGTGGCGCTGAGTGCAGCGAATGAGCGCTCAGGGGAGAGAGCAGGCCGCCGGGCTCGCCGTAGATCCCGCGCTTGTCGCGGGCGGAGGCGGACGCCGCCAGGCAGAGGAGGGCGCACACCTGGAAAGAAGGGATAATGTTATTCTCATATACTGCTTGGTCATCTACAACAGCTAGCGTTTATTACGCAAGATAAAGCTATTTTTGAATACAACAAACTTGCATCTTCATTGAAAAACAATATTGTCTCTCCTGTGGTTAAAAACAGCTTGTATGAGTCTAAGTTATGGTTTCATCTCTTAAGATTAGGTGAGGTATCGCTATATGTATAGACATAAACTTCACCAGGCCTTTAGGCGCTGAAACCTTTAACTTTGAAATGTGCTCAGAACAAATACGTATGTTTAATCGTCGCGTTGTATGATAAAACAAGGATTTGAGATTTGAGGATTTACACGTTAATTTGAACACACTCGACCGGCAACTTAACCTTGTAACATCTTTACATCAATGACTTGAAACTGGACTACAAATAAAATATTTAACTTACGAAGAATTTCATTTTCACTAGTTTGCTCGACGTTGTCAGAAACAATGTTGATATGTGTCGCTTCAGCGCCAGTTTTATACTTACATCGTCATAAAGATCGGACGAGGTGGCGCAAGGGCTCGCGTCCCTCCTACTATGATCCAGTTGTGGGGTAACCGTGTCGACACCTTAATGTCATTGCTACACATTAAAATTAGAATATTAATTAATTTTGTATAAGCTTAAGACCGTGATTGACGCGATCGAAGTAGAGTGAACTGACATGTGTTGATGCCAATATTAAGATAAGATATTCAACTTGTTTTACTGTAATAATAGCCAAAGACAATGAAATTCTGCTTGACGAAATATGACACGCGACCTGAACCAGGGGACCTATGATGGTTGCTTTTATCACGTGATATAAGTGACAAAGTATCCGTCACGTTTTGACAAGATGCGATTGTGAGTGACAGATGCTTTGTCACTTATTTATCACGTGATAAACGCAACCATCATAGGCCTCCTGGACTCCCTGTTTTTCAGGCATAAAAAATACTAATTTATTGACAATAAACATATTTTGGGATGTTGTCAGACAAGCAAACCAACATAACGGGTTCTTCCCGTTTATAATTATATCTATCTAGGTAAGTAATTTTGTCGCTTGGTAGTCTGGAAGAATTTGCTTTTTAGTGATAAGACCGCCTAGTATTTGCCTCTAATTGTAATTTCTTGCATTGTGTTCCTCCTTTACGTTTTGTGAGGTGTGGAATAAAGAGTATTTGTATTGTATTGTATTATAACGAGGCATATACTAAAACACATACAGCATGTTCATCTGTTAGACTATCATCCTTCAAAAAGGTACACTTTTTAATAATATCCGTCGATTTGTCCACCCTTCAGTATTTTAATCTATTCGAACAGATTAAAGATGCATATAAACCTGTCAGTTGTAATCAGCGAAGTTAGTAGGTATACGAATATTATGCAGCCCTGCGGCGTTTCCCACTTTTGTCCAACATAGACTAGGGTCCACCGCAAAAAACTCAACAACAAACTAAATAGGTCCTCGTTTCAATCCTCAGTTAGTTTCCCGATGTTTCGGAGTTTCCGTTTTACGGTTAGCATGAAAAACATATAATTTTAAAAATGAAAGCAACTTAGGGTCAACTGTCCATTTGAAAAAGTCTGAATTAAAACTAAAGGCCGCGCTAAGTACAAAGTACTTACGTACAAGTGGTAAGTATCTCAGTAAGAGTCTCATGGTGATATGCTGCTTTTGCGCAAATCTGGCATCCATGTGTATGTGAGATGGGCCTCTTGTTTACACTTGCGCCTGAAGGGCACTATTAATTAATTTTACATCGTTAGAAATCTGGGTTTTCAAGCCTTATATATCTTTTACGGGTTTGGCAACACAGAATACTGGAAAACCCTGAATTGGAGCTTTTTTGTTAAGAGTTTAACTAATTTGTTCTAAAGATAGTATACTGCAATAATAGTATAATGAAGTCTCTTGTAGTATATATTTTTCTTCAATAGGTTTTACTTATAAGTTATAGTAAAACGCTAGTAGTTTTAAAATTAAAATAATTTATAAATTAATTAAACCAGATTTATAAAATGGGTAGTAGGTATACACAAATGTGAAAGATTCTGAAAAAAGAAGCTGTAAAGTTACCGATACGTCGACATCCCAAATCTATAATATTAGTTTTATTTAAATATTTTACTATGCTTTGCTACTCGCATTGGGCTCCTATCTATAGTCTATGACGCCCGCGATGCAAATGCGCCGCCTCGATAAATTACCGTCAAAATATGATTTTCGTATTATTAATAAGACCGGTTATCTTCTGTAATCGTAATACGATAATAACATGAGCAAGTGTACAATAATAATGGCTGCATCTATCGATGACTAAATTTCAATACAGTGTTCAATGTAGGTACATAGATTTAATCGTGCATTATTTTGATAATCTTTTGCAAGTGAAGAATATAGGCGAAATAATATCTACTCTGGATCAAAAAACTAAACTATATAGTAAAGAAATTTATTATTAATGGACCATACCATACACATCGGTTTAGTCCCAACAGCAAGCTCCAAGCCTCAAAAAGCTCAAGCCTTGTGTTAAAGGCACTAAACGACTGTGTACTTATATTGATAAATCTATACTTAAATGTAGAAGATTCATGAGTTCTATGACTCTGGAACATATTCGAATTCATCGCACCTATATTTACCCTTGTTGGGATTCGAACCCAGGACCGCCGCCTCAATAGGCAGCTGCACTACCATTGCATTTATGGGGTCTAATGAATGACATAATAACACGGAGGGACTTACAGATACACTTAAGATACATTATGATTTCATGGAGGTTATTTTATTATAGTGGAGGACTAAAAATAAACGAGTAGATTCCAAGTTTGTTATTCTAGGTAGAAATAAGGTAACGAACATCGCATAGAAAAATCATTTATTTATTATTATAACTAAGTACAAGTATTCAGGTCACTTTACACACTTCAATCACACTTTTGAGCAAAAGTTCATACAACACACACAACTTCATACAATTAAATTGACAGAATTGCCATCTCCACATAGCGTCGTTCCCGTGGTGAACTTACAATTCAAAATGTCCACGCACATGGAAATACCTAAAACCGTACAGAATAAAAAAAAAACTAACGAATAAAAATGTGTAAGGTCTAAAGTCAAACTAAAAAAATATACAGATTTGTAAGTGTACCATGAGAATAACGATAGAGAGCTTTATTAGAAGCTTAAATTAGACGTAAGTACTTAGTCTTTCTTTCAGTCCTTACGAAACGTAGCGTAGCTAATGAAGGGTAAAATATTGTAGGTAAAACACAATGACGTCTTGAGAGAGATAGATGCGTTATTGAATGCACTCATAAGATATCTATGGATAATAAGGGCCTAACGTTAATTCAGAGTATATTTTTTATGTTTCCTACTGGTTTTTATGGCTTGTGACTCTTGTGAGACTGTGCATTGAGATCTTAGTCTACATTCACCATTCACGATGGCTTTTTTCATCTATACAAATAAAAACATCATTGGCAAAGCATAAGCGTTGCAACTCGTTTTAGCTACAATATTGTTGCAGACTTGCAGACGTTTAGGTTTCTGCTCTCACATGGATTTGTGCGATTAGATGAGTAACATAGCAACTATGACGTCATCATAACTCCAAAATGTCCGACCCAGAAGCTCTAAAATGCATTGTATTGTTAACATAGTTACAGGGGTTTTCGGGGCACAAATGATTTAACACTAGGGCTTCGGGTACACTACAAAACTCCGACATTTCATTTGTCCGAATGCATCACTATTCCGAATTTTCATAATTCCGAAAACCATGTTCTGGTGAAATATTGTGACTTTTTTTGGGATAACATAATACCCTAACCTAACCTAATTAAATTGTGTTACATACCATCTACAGCAAATATCATCATTTGGCGTGATAGCGCTTTCGGTATTATGAAAATTCGGAATTATGATGGATTCGGATAAATGAAACCCTACAGTAAGCGTCAAATCATGCCTAAAACTCCGGGGTATGATGACTAATAATGCCGATTCACTAAACAATAACCTAATAAATGCGATATAGTAGAGCAGAAATGTTTTACTCTCTTTCATTGGTCAAATCTAACACCATGGATCAGCGTATCGGCGGTACACCCACGGCTCAGATGGTCTGATCGTTAAAATTCTGCGGTGTAATTTGGGGGTGTATACGGTTGGAGTGTACACTTGCGAGTACTGCGGGGTGTACACCTGCGGCGCCGTGTACACGGGTGCGGTGTACGCGTGGATGTTCGCTCCTGCGGCATACGTCTGTATGTGTGCTGGCGCTGTGTACGTGGGAATGTGTGCTGGCGGGTTGTGGTAGATGAGCTGTCGGGAATGGCCGGGTTGCTCCAAGTGCACGGTGTGTGTGATCGGGACTGACACGGAGTACACGGTTTTGGAGTGCGTGTCGATCTGGGTCGATTCCGGGTACTCGTATACTGGGAGCTGGAAACAATAATGGAAACATTTTATAACATTGTCACTGCTTACCTATAAGCTCTTGACAAAACGGGTCAGCTAAGCTAAGCATAATTATAGTATTATTATAGTGTTTGTTGGTCGTCTGGTGGTGGAGGACGTTTAGCCACACTCGTAGCCACCATTTTGACAAACTCCATGTTGTACAGGTATTCTCTGTTATCTTGTATAGATCCTGAATATTTGTAGTATTTGTAATTAGGTGGTTATTACACGCTTAGTAAATCAGCATCCATTGAGGCATTATATCTACGTAAATACGACGCGAGCCAGAAACAACACCTTAACCATTTGTACAAGTCTCAAAAACAAATGTTTCATGGGTACTGTCATGATAATGAATAAATTAACAAACCCCACCCACAAGATGTATGACTTCGGAGTTGATGTTGACGCTAATTGAGTATGAGACGCATAGAGAATGTTGCTGAACCAGCAAGCTACATCTTAGACCAGTAGTCACTTACTAAGGTAAATCTCTAATTATAAAAAGTGTTTCATAAATTGGACTCTAACATAACATGTACTGCTCACGCGCTATTTTTTTGGAGGGCTAAACAACGAGAGGCAGAAGTACTTGCGAAGAGTATGAAGAAGGATGCCTGAGGTCTGATAAAGGGACATTCCTAGTTCTATAAAACCACAAGGTCATCAGAGTATCAGAGTCTAAATTCACCCTGTCTTCAGGGGCAGCTTTATCAGACCGTCCTGAGTTTCCAATAACAATCACTAGAGTAGGGGAACTTATAACTTCACTCGAACTTGGCTGATGGTGTGAAATTTCTGATCAAAACCTCGAGTTGTTCTATAAGTCCCATAAAAACCACCAGGGATCAAGAAGTACCAGCTAGAGGAGCTTCACTGGCCCAACTCAATTGCCAGCAGTACACAGAGCCCGCTCACGGAGACCAGGTCCAGGGCGTGGTGTAACACCGCGCAGACATGCTGATGCTGTACCGTATTCGAGGGTCGCACGACGGTGTGCACGCTGACGGGCACGGGGTAGGCCTGCGTGACGTGCCCGAAGCTGCGCCTGTCTCGAGCTGGGGGTGGCGAGCTGGTGGTCAGCGTCGCGTATGCCAGGACTATAAGCTGGAAAGGATAATGGAAAACGTTAAAATGCAGTTTCATGATTACGGATCAAGAATGATTCGACAAGTTTCGAACTGGCATGGAGTGGAAGCTAGGATTATTCCAGCGACAGTAGCGACACCAGTCGTGTCGTGTTATTATTATAAATAATGTACCAGTATTATTTTAAAAAGTATAATGGATGTTTTGACACTTTATACTCTCGCGGTTTGTACGCATAATACACAAATTATAACGGGTCTATCGCGATATTTCTTATTTACCTTCATAATCTTACGTTTCGGTGGGGTTGCACACGCCGTGGTCTCAGATGTACGTCCGATATAAATTGTGTCATTGAAACCACTCTACACACATTAACAAATACGTGGAACCAAATAAACTATCACTAACTGTTGGTCATTATACTATTTTTAATTGTACAATAACTAAAAAGAAGACATGTTTTGACTACTGCTGTTTATGACGTCACATCCTGTATCATCAATAGAAGTTTCATACATCATCATCATCATCATCGGCCTATTTTTGTCCACTGCTGGACATAGGCCTCTCCAACTGCACGCCATTGTAAGCGATCCTCGGCTACTCTCATCCAGCTTTTGCCAGCCACCCTGCACAGATCATCGCTCCACCTAGTCTGAGGGCGTCCCACACTACGCTTGCCGATCCGCGGTCTCCACTCAAGAACACGTTTACCCCACCGGTTATCGGTTCTTTGGCTAATATGGCCAGCCCACTGCCACTTCAAATTGCTAATACGGTGAGCTATGTCGGTAACTTTGGTTCTCTGACGGATCACTTCGTTCCGAATTCGATCCTTCAAAGAAACTCCGAGCATTGCCCTTTCCATAACTCTCTGAGCGACTTTAAATTTGTGGACCAGCCCAACCGTGAGTGTCCACGTCTCGTCACCGTATGTCATTACGGGTAGGACGCACTGGTTAAAAACTTTCGTCTTCAGACATTGTGGAATTGGCGATGTGAAGACCCGACGAAGTTTGCCATATGCTGCCCAGCCCAGCTGTATTCTTCTATTAGCCTCTCTCTCTCGAGGTTGTTTTTACCCAACTGCAATATTTGCCCAAGGTAGACGTACTCTTTAACAACCTCGAGAAAGCTGCCCTGTACCGCAATTGGTTCCGGACTAACATGTTCATTGAACATAACTTTGGTTTTGTCCAAGTTTCATACAACAGATCGTTTTTGATACCTATTTCATAATGAATAGCTGATTTCAGCTGTCATCAAATACCGTATTATAATGGATGTTGCTTTCTCATATGGTTGGTTGGGATTAATGGGAATGTGTCTTAAATTAAACTTCAATCTAGGAAGAACTTTCAGTTAGCCAATTTCTGTCAATAAATAATTATTGGCAATTATTAATCACTATTCACTAAATGAGAGAACAATATTACACAAATCTAAGTCAAAATTATATGTTTAATATGTTTTATTTAATTAACTTTATGTGATTAGATAATCTAAATAAAATAAGACGTTTGCTATGATTATTGGACGATACACGTTAAGTATATAAAATAAACATAAACATACGGTCACGATATAGGAATAAATATCTGTACCTAATCATTAGTCTCCACACATGTTTGTAAACATTTGCCGGGATTCGAGCCCGGGACATCCTAAGAAGGTAATCCCTATTAATATACACTACCAACACGAAGACTTACTAAGCTAAACCTGTCCAGAATTCAGCTCTTGCCAAGTGGCCAAGATAAGGCTAAGCTAAAGCACAGAATAATTAATAGGCTAAAGTATAGACTGGCGTAAAGCGCCTACTCTTAGTAAACGAGCAACGTACCAGGGTCTTCATTTTGCTGTCAGCTTGGTTCAGGTGTCTGTCCTCCATGAGGTTCACTTCCGACTGAACACGACCTTGCGCGGATCCTTTATATATGGAAATGCGAATCGGCGCATGCACGTCAGAGTGATAAACACCAGCAGAACAGGATTTGGGCGGCGGATAACAATAAAATAAATCCTGTACTTTAGATGCTGTTTAATTTAGTAGAATCGTTACTTATCACGTTTCATGGGAATGGTAATGTTTGGGTAAGTATAAGTAATGCAAACGGGGTGGTAATAAAAGTTTGCCATATTGTTTTCAATTTGTTTACTTTAGATAGGTAAAGAAATAAAGGTGAAAAGTTAAATATAATTGACTGAGCGAGCAAAGCGCCCAGTCCCGATTTCCTGCTGTTATCGCCTAGAGGTCGTATTGCCCAACCGATTCAGTTTTCTTTTTTTTATAGCCAAACCTTTGGCCTCGATTGCAACTGATGTTAAGTGACAATAAGGCCTAAGATGAACTATGCTTGCCTATAAAATGCCTATTAACTCTCGACTTGAAGAAATCCAACTTATGTTTAGGGAGGGGGGTTGAAAACAATTATGTATTTTTATGTGAAGCAGTCCGAAATAAACTCGTGAGGTTTACAGCTCTAGGAGCCAAGTGGTTACCTAGTTAGACTCTCACCTCATGCTGTACTTACCTAGTTTGGTTCTTTATTAGTTATGTCAATCATCCCCGTTGCAATATCATATCTGCCAATGCTTTGTTTTCTAATTAGACAGCAAGCAATCCCTCGTCTATCCTCCAGCATCCATCTACCTCATGCGCCGCTCCTAATTCTATTCACCTCTGTGTTTACGATGGATCTGGTAAACAAACTGATCCATTTTGTATAAACCAGGAGTTGCTTCTTTAAAAAATGCATGGGTAAATTTTAATTTGAAAGAAACCTTAAATTCGAGTCATCTGTCATTATTTTTAACTACAGACTACATTTTCTGGCATTCGAGCTAATATTATAAAGGCGAAAGTTTGTTGCTTCTTCACGCTCAAACGGCTGGACCAATTTTGATATTTTTTATTATGAAGCTCCCTGGATTACCACATAGGCTATTTTATCCCGACATAACGTAGTGATCCCGTGGGATAATCGGGTTACACCGCGCGGAGTAGCGAAATAGTAGGTACATTCATAATTTTGTACATTTCGCGGGTTCATGGAAAATATTGTGTATCTACTTGAATTTGAATGTTAGAAGCGGACTCGGCCATCGGACTGACTGGGTACAAACAGTGCACTTTACTTAACTCCATAATTTACTTTTTTGCGTCTTGTACCTTTACTACTATCTATAGTAACCATGTGCCCGGACCTGTAAAAGAAAGTGCACTTTGAATAGTCCGCAAATGGTTCAATCTGTTTTATACTTCTGGAATGTTCACAGACAAAGATAAAAATATATAATTTTAAGGCTATTTCTGTCGATATGATACGGTATTTCTCGTTCTGTCCCCCCATTTCGACCGGTAACTGTCGACCCTCAATTAGGCGTCTGGTATTTATAACTGTGATTAATGTCCCAGTTTTAGACGCAAATTCAATTTCTAGTTTTTGCGGGAAATTCGAATCGTGACGTATATACGATGTCCTGATTTTGATCAAAATTGTTTTAATTATTTGACTACAGCACAGCGAAAGCAGATTAAAGTATGGCACTAGCTCTACTGATTCGTGTTAACACTAGCAGCAAATCTACACTGTCTTTCCGTGCCTTATGTCAAGACAAGACTTGGAGAAATAGTGAAGATTTTTTTATTTTTTGGCGCTTACAAAAATAAATCCTTATTTGTTTAGTTCAGGTACAACCTTAAGTTTGTTAAACTTTCTTGTAGTGCTTTTTGCGAAGCGCTTCGAGGTAGAAATTTAACCAATTCCAATAAATTTACTCTAATCTAAGAATTATATCAGGTAAGTTAAGGCATAATAATGGGACAGTACCTATAATAAAACTATATATTATATTGATATTATTCTTTGTATTTCTATGTCACTCGAATCATAACCTTGTTAGTTTAAAATTAATAAATTGGAAGTGTATTCTAAATAAAATTGTCTTTATTAATAAAGAATCGGTTCTCGCGCTAACATTCCACTTAAATGGACCCAAAGTCCCGCCCGCCCGTCCTTGCGTCACAGATCAAATAAAAAGATACACAATCTGTTTATATCGATTCCAAAATTAGACGCTCTGTTTACGAACGCGGAATTTTTTGCGGTTGAGTGACCGATTTATCTCTATGGATGGAGTTATTTTTCTATGGAAATGGAGAACGGGGTAACCGTTACTTAAAAAATTTGAATGGCAATTGCAATTCATCAATGATAAGTTTTTGCCTTTTATTAAATATTTTGGAAATGTACTAATCATAATATGCAAAATGTCATTAATTTTAATGTCATTGACAAATAGCAGTTATTATAAAAATAGAACTGACTAAGACTCATGGGTGTGTAGAGAAGAGGTGATAAGTATACACAGTATATTATGTATTTGCACCTTTGGACGTTTTATGAGGTGAATTAGGGCATGTCCCCAAGAGTGACCTCTCTTGGGGACATGCCCTAATTCACCTCATAAATAAGGAGCACTTATGGCTCGATATTTTATGACTGCGTTTTCGTCGTTTCTTTTGCTCTCTGCTCAGATGTTTTTATTAATAGACGTAAATTTATGCTATATTCAGGCTCGATTTTTTAGAGTTCCGTACCCAAAGGGTAAAAACGGGACCCTAATTACTAAATCTCCGCTGTTCGTTAAAATTGAATTTTTCAACCATTTGCTTCTTGCGTGCCTTAGGTTTCAAATTATGTTGAGAATCGATACTAAAGATGTGCTACACCCAAACTAATCACTAATATTTTTTTATTAAATCAGTAAAATCTAACGTCTGCTAACGTAAACCGAATGTTTACAATGAAACGAGAAATTGAAAAATTGAATATTAGTTCAAGCGGGGTAGACGTTCGGTGTATGCTAAAAGCTTTAATACGCAACGCTTTAACAAAAAATAATTAGGTTCGACTAACCTAAAGTTGAAAAGTAACAAGGTGCATAGGTTCGTTCTACATCAGAAGGACTAAAAATAACAAAGTATAGGTCCAAGGTTCGATCTTTACGCACCCTTAGAGATTGTTTCAATACTTTCAATTTGTGCAAGAATGGCAATCGCCAGCAAATGGCAGTCCGATGTCGACCTTCGCGCCCTTGGGCCCTCAAATGCCAACCGGCGACCTTAGGATCCGAGCCGCGGCGAGGCACGTCAGCACAATGCCTGTCCTAGGGTATAATTACGCGGTGGGAACCAAATACATTAGCTTGTTAGAATAGGCTTAGCTTTTGTTTCACTGTTTGTATAATGCACGAAACTGCTGTGATCATGAATACCTGCGTGAACCTAACGCTACGACCATTGAATAGAATGACAACTGAAAATTACTATGTATGTTCTCTCTTTTCTAATAACGAATAGGGTATTGCGGTCATGTGTTCGTGATGTTTCGTATACATCGATGTAACCGATTTTTGTTACTTGAAATACATTTATTTACTTCATCGTATGGGATGCAAGTGATAATGGACAGTTCGAATACTTAATATTACAAATAAACATTAAGATGTGTTAGCCACTTAATGGCTTCGTCACTGAGGGAGAACAGGTCTTCGGGAGGGCCGCCGGCATAGCGCGTTATGGGGCAGTCGTGGATGATGTGCTGGATGGTTTGCTCTTCAGCTCCACAGAACAGACTTCGCACTGGTCACGGTCAATACAAACACCACTGCGGTTGGGTGGATTCTCCAGCTCCCTCTCGAAATACATCAAAATGACATACAGGCTGCAATTTAAAAGTAAATAAAGCACATAGCTTCAACAGATAAATAGTGGCTTCTGAGTTACGTAGGTACTCAAGTCCCGGGTTATACAATGCAGTCTTATAAAGAGAAGGAATGTAAAATGTGTCTGCTTGAGGAATGGCAGTAATAAGACAAACATGGCGGCCCGCCTTTGCAGATTATATCTGGTAATTGACGTAACATGCAACACATACATAAAAATCGTAACACGAAGGCTGTCTGGAAGACATTGCTCTTTAGCGGAATACCCTTTTACGAAACCGACGATACATGTCCATAGATATTACTGACAGGAGTGATCCGTTATAAGTCTTATCTCACCTGGAGCTATACATTGTATGTATACGAGTATGTATTGTATGTTATTATTAATTCTATGTACTTTTATTAAGAATAAGTCAGAACTATTTAATCAACCAACATGTTTTTTTTATTGGTGTCAAAATCATTCATGGGCAACAATATTACACATCTAAAAACTCCGAAACCACCATACCAAATACCAAAAATTGTGAGTGCAGTCGCGAAAAGATAGAGCAGATCTGATATCACTGGGAGCGAGCGGAGGAACGACCTCTAGGCGCAAGCCAAGATAGACGTAACCTATATACAAAGGTACTCTGTGGACGTAACGTAAATATTCAAATAAGTAATCGATATACAAAGGTACTCTGTGACTTAAACTAAGAGTCCATTTGTAACCAATGGCACAAGGTAACACACATGAAACTACTTATTGCCGAATGGTTGGATTATAAAAGTAAATAAACAATATCTACACCTGTAAAAGTGCAGATCGATTGGAATAATATATATGTATGTACGAGTGTATTTTCCAACTCGATTCCACCATTAACATCTCGTATGGTATGCCCAAGATCGAAGGATGCTCAATTTAATTTAAATTAAACTAATTTAAAATAGTGTCAAGTATAATCAAAAGTAATATGTCGAATTTTGTCAACGAATCTAAAGGAATCGATTTCAGGAAAACTTTTTTTATATTCATTCTCCATACCATGAAAGGAAATGCGTACCAGTTTTGGTTTTGCTATTGTAATTAAGAAAAATAAAAAATAATAATTTGTTTGTTTCCATTAAGTTACACACAATTTGCAGCTTAGGTTGTAAATGTAGGTACAATTATAAGATTACCTAGTGACTTAGGCTGCATTTCGCCTGTCAATAGTTACAGCCATAGAACTGACTCACACTGTTTCCCCACCGAATCCCGAACACACCCACAGATATTAGGCCATATTTCGGTTAATTCAGTTGTCTATTTCCCGTAATAACACGTCACGTGTTGCAAGTGTCAGCACAGACTGAGTTAGTCTATTGAATCATTTCTCGGACTCGTGGCTCAAATTCGATGAGACATGAATCCCGCTAGACTTGTTGACACATGTTAAACTGTATTAAAATAATGTTTATTTCGTATAGTATATGACATAGGAAACCTAAATACGTATTTTTCAGTTCATGAAAGCAGATGATGGCTGAACAAATTGAAATTGAAAATATGATTTTTATCCTGTATTTTGAAATTGCCGCCATTTTCAGCCTTGATAGTGACGTCACCAATCCAGTAAAAAACAACGATACTATTCGCCACCATCCATTTTAATAGAGTAGGTAATATTTAAATTAGTCTCAATGGGAAAGCAAACATCAAAACGGTAACCTCAAATAGAGTGTACTTACCTATCGCAAAAGTAGACGTAAGTATATACTCATATAGTAGCGAGATCTCGGACATATTATGTCACGATGAACGCCGAATTTAGTTTTAGCATACAGTGGTCGGAGTGAAAGAAATGGTAACTATAATAGATCCAATGCGCTGTAGACAAGTTATTTGCAAGACATTTGTTTTAAATTTCCCAATGTTCACACTCTATGACACAAAACTTCTTTCCTATTTCCTCGATATTAATAGTCATAACAAAATAGCACATTTTAAGGTGTTTAATTACACACATGTTATTGAAGCGGAAAATTTGAAAATTCAATGATTCAAGCGGGGTTAAACAACCGGCGTTTCCAACGGCTTTCCGGGCCAGCGCGGGCGTCTTACCTATTAGACCACTGAATGAAACGATGTGAAATGTTCCAAACACAATTGCAAGGTTCATATTATATATTCAGGTTCTTGTTTTATTCGCGAAACAGAGGAGAGTTTGTTGGCGGATAAAGCGCTCACAAACATTTTCGTGTGCTACCACTTATAAATGACTTAACCAACTGCACTCATTTTATCGCTACCGAGTACCGATCAACAACAACACCGCTCCCCGCGGCACCACGCTTCAAAGTCGCACCACGCAGCATCCCGAGCCTCAGCGCTACCGCGGATGGGCGGCCATATAATACCCTTATCTATTACTACACTACAATAAACTAATCAATACTTTCAGCAAACAAATAATAGGAGTTCTGCTTGCAATTTTTTTCTTAAATACTTGTTTACTACTGCACTTTTCTACTGATGTTCTTATTTTGTTTTGTATCTTAGGAGTCATATATTTACGCGTTCTTTTGCCGTTGTACTTGTTGGCCAACAATTTTGTATTCTAGTATGTTTTTTTTGTGTGCTTGCTCTGAGGTTACGCAACAGTAGTCTACTTGTTTTGAATTACGTGCCTTAGGGTGGCATCGTAGCTCCATCTACCGTATAAATTCTGATTTCATGATGGGCGCCATCGTCTCAAAGTATGTTGAGAATCGATAGTAAACGATATATTATAAACAATATTATTATATGTAGGTTTAGGTTTTATTAGATTTTTTTAGTTGTTTTCTTGATTAATTTTTGCATCGCCTTATCACCTCATTTCATTTATTAATCCAAAGGTTTTCTGGAAGAGATCGCTGTTTACCGATAGGATCGCCTATTGTTTACCTCTATTGTAATGAAAAGTGTTATCTGTATTTATATTTCTTTTTTCTTGAGGTGTGCAATAAAGAGTATCCTAATATCTAACGATGTGCTATACCTAAACTAATCATTTTTTAATATAGTATACGTACCTACACATTATATTTTGAATGCCTAAACTATTTAACTCATCAATATTTTTTGCTTCAATGCAAACATTTGGTTTACGCTGACATTACTGCTTTAATAATAAAATTGATTAGTTACACTAGTTCTTAATATCAGTGCCAAGTCTAGACGTAGTCTCCATCGCCTGGCTCCGTGACAAGGGCAGGGCAGGGCACATACGGCTTGTTACGCAACTGCGCCGGCCTAGCCATGTGCGCGCGCGCAGACCACCGACATACTTATGGGCTGCGATTTGGTAACAAACTTTATGTGGACATTTTCATATCAAAAGTTGGTTCGTGGGAAAATTATAGCTTGTCGTACAGGCAAGATAGGAGTTGCCCAGTTAATGAGGAAATCTATGTAGTTCGTACTGCAGTGGTTTTATGTTTAATAGTTAAGAGAATAATTTGTCCATAAATGGAACAAAATTGGAAGACAATTGTCTTTTATATGTTCAGATAGTAAAACAGTGGAAACCAACTTTTATTTCTACGTTCCTTAATCCACCCTGCGCAACGCATAGGTAGAACATAAGTAAGTACCGAATTATTTACCTTAAGAGGATATATCACTACTCCTTTTCCGACACTATCAGTTTACGGTTTGCACCCGGTAACTGTGGCATCGGATACAAATGTGGTTGAAACTAAACGTAACCGGGTTATATAAATAGAGGTTTCGTTCTCGTCTATTCCCTTCTCCAACACTTAACTTATCTGTACGGTATTTTCGGAACTGAATAAGAAGATTTTAGGCGTGTGTCAAATCGTTTCGATTTCTGCGCTTATACATTTGTGTGCAATTGTTATACAATTTGTGTGCAAGGCGTCTGTTTTTGGCAAAAATTCCGCCGCAAACGGACGCCTAGTACAGAAATTCTATAATAATTCGCGAAAAAACTGAAACTACAGCACAGCAACTAAACACAGCCCATTCCGTTCCTAGTCAGTTCCTGTAATTTTGTAAAGATTGGTTAATTGGAAGAGGAAACACTCGATTTGTGTGAAAAATGATATTTCCTCTTAAGTGTTAGGCAAACTGACAGACGCTGCTGGTGCCGCCGCAGCGTTCGGTCCAGTTATTTTTTTATCTGGACCACACACACGCACACACACGTTCAATGCAACAAATGTCTACTTGCACTCCTTCCTAACAGACTGGTTTGAGGTTCCCGTACTTGATTTGAAACGGAATCATATCACGCGTGGTGTTACGTGCGATTTGTTATAAACGCTCAAGTAAGATATGTACTTGATGAAAAACGTGGTTTTAGGAAGAATAAACGTAGGTAGGTATTAATTTTCGCTAGTATATACCCCAAAATTGAATTGATAGCAAAAGTTTTCTTGTATACCTGACTGTAGACTTATTTCGTTATTGAGTTACAAGAGTTTGAAAAGTATTTCTTTGCAGTGGCCATAGAACACTAGATACTGAGTATGTCCCCACTAGTCAGTTTTTTGTTAGTTTGTGTAATACCGTTGAGGAAAAAAGGCCCAGCTAAATTCATCCATAATTGGATACATTTGTAAAATTTTAAACCCATAAAACGTGCATCGCTATAGTACACTTACTCTACGCAATAACAGCATTAAGTGCCGGTTGTTACAAACAGTCTGTCATCGTAAATTGCTTACGTCAAGTCCGTGCTGTGAGATTTTTGTCGTCTCACGAGGTGACATCTGCCCCTGCCATTTTCAGCGTTAGTCGGCGGGTCAAATTTGTCGCTACAGCTCACCCTAATTGCTACCACCATCAACACGTAGCTCTGTAAGGCTGCCTTCCACCGAGCTAAGTTACTAAATAAGCGGCGGCTAAACGAAGCGCAAAAAAATGACCAACACCCAGTCACTCGATACAGTTCACTTAATGGCGAAAGTGGCTCAAAAGGTATAAAGTGGTTTGATTTGATGCTCAATTTGGAGAGCACGATTAAAACTTGCATTTAAAGCCTCATGGTCAAAGACACCCTGTATACTTAGTTTTGTGGTTGCGAACGATATACGGATATAGTGAGTTGGTTTATCATTTGGTGAGTGAGTGAGTTACTGACATGAATGAAATATATACTTCATTTGAATCACTTACTCGCGAACGATACACCTCTAAAATGAAGTATAATAGATAAATAACCTTCTGTAGTTCTTTATTTAGTGGTGCTAGTGGATAACTGGACATGCTCTACCTAAACAAACACTTAATGACTCTAGGCAATTCTGACAGTCCTCTTTGCAGAGCCTGCATGGAGGCCGAAGAGACAGCCGCCCATCATTCTCGAATGTCCTGGTGTGGCCAAATACCGGGCACAACACCTCGGGTCTCCGAGGCCACTCCCAGAAGTCGTCGGCAACATCAAGGGACTGCTAGGCTTTCTGGTAGAGTTGGGTTGGCAAGAGTAGTGCCAGCAAAATAGGCGCATTGTAAGACGTCGGTCGACGAGTTGCGGAAAACTAGCCGCGATAACTTATAATATAACCTATATAGCGGTACCAGTGGAGAGCAGCCTAAGCCCACGGTACAAATATGCGCGCTTCAATTAGGACCAGTATGTAGTAAGCTATAATCTGCAGCCATTTCGGCGGACGCAGAATGCTAATGAGTGGACGAATAAGCCGATGCTATATCCTGAAGAATGCAAGACGATTCGAGTTTGGCGATAGAGACCCTGATTCTGGTAGACATTCTCTTTGATAATTAACCTAAATTGTGTAAGACATATGAAAACAAACTAAAAACTTCTTTGGGACGGCTTACAGCATAAAAATAATAACACGTAAACATATACATATACAATATTGAACTGACTCATATGTTGATCATAGTTTTTTGTGGAAATACCAGATTTCTTATTAGTATATCGATACAAATTTAAGTGTGAAGAAAAAACCTTTTTACATAAAAGACTCTCTGCCTTTGACATATTAAAGCACATATCTACCTCTACTTTACCGGACTTTGCTCCAAACTCTGAGCTATCGTACCGCTTTGAAAATCCGCTTTTTTTATAAAAACCCTCTGTACTTACGTTTCATGTTTTAAAATTGTAATACATAAAACAATTAAAATAGTTTAAACTATGAATACAAAGATCAATGCTTAAAGAAAAATTGAAAAAGGAGCTACCTGGTGGAAGGGACCGCTGTAAAGTGGTGCGGTAAGATGTGAATATTAACGTATTCACATAGAGGTCGCTAAGGTGTAAAAAACCTTTCAAATAAACAATGCAAAGATCGACACACAAAGCATAAGGAAAAATTCGTCAGGTCTACGTGGAGCGAGAGTAGCGAAGTGGCTAACGCGCTGGACCGGTAATCCAGAGGTACCGGGTTCGATTCCCGGTCCCTTCCACCAGGTAGCTCCTTTTTCATTTTTTCTTTAAGCTTTGATCTTTGTATTCATAGTTTAAATAAAAATTGTGGTGTAACCACATTAAAAAAAAAATGAGATATTACATGTTTCATAAATTTATAAAATTAAAATAATTCTCAATTATCGACATGTTCGGAAACTATTTACAGTTCTATTGCAGTTCAGCCGCAGTTATCCCAGAATGAGCCAGCCAATATTTCGCATAGGTTTGTCAACGTTTCCGCCCCCTTGTAAACGCGTCTGTGTGTTTACTGCCCGCTCATGCGCTTGCGCTGGTCACGTAGCATTAACTATTACGCCGATGTATGGTTAAAGGTTTCGATTTCCGCGTCTATATTTAAATACAGCGCCTTAGTTGGACGAGGCATTGCGATATCCCCAATTTAGCAATATCTTGGCGTAATAATGGGGTAGGTATATAGATTGTTTGCTTTTCGATCGGCATTAAAGAGGAAATATAACTGCCCAATTGCCCATCTTTCATCTTATCGTCTGTTTACAAGTTAGCACCTGGTTACTATGGCGGTATGGCGTCGCATACAAATGAGGTTTTTCTCCTCCAAAACTTAACCCGGCCAGCCGTTTCAACGTGATGGGGGATAAAGACATTTTTAACAAGGCGCTGATATGCTTGGCTCCTTGTTCCCCGTACATAAGCAAGTAACATAACTAGCACTAGTTGGCATAGGATGCATCGCGCTGTTAAGATTATTCCTGATATAATGACCTGTCTCCATGGAAAACTGATTATTTATAAAATTTTAGATTCTTATGTTCGCTCCTGTCATTTCTCCTTTAGCGATATCATTCGCAATTTTGATATTTCCACTTATTATTAAAGTATATCAATACTCTTAACCTGTATCATTACTAACTTACTAACGATATTTTGAATAAGTAGAGCTTACTGCTAAGTAGACATAGTGACGATACGTCTGATAGACAGACCACCTTGAAGTCCGTATCGTATCGTGTCCATTCCTCTCGCTTTCGTGTTAACCTTTTATCAAAGTCAAGTTTGGGTTACGAACTTTACTTGTGTTAAGTCACAAAGTAAAAAATGGATGTAAATAAAATCAACGCGGCAACAAGATGACAGTCAGTGCTGATTAAGACTATAAAATCGGAATTAATTATGACAAAAAAATAACTGGAGGGAGCGGTGCGGCTTAATGCGAATTGAGGTATAAATTCATCCGATAGTATATTTCTGCATATGTATATGTATGAGTATAGGTACTTCAATGATTGGGTTTGTTTAACACCTTCGCTGTGGCAATTAAGTTAACTTACGATTTACCATACTTGTACAGGGTCCCTAATTGTGCGTTTCTTAAAATGTTTGTACAAAATTAAGACTTCTATTAAAGTTCAATTATTATTTTACTATTTCGTTAACATTTATTATATATGAGCATTTACTCTATGATATGAGTAAGTTTTTATAGGTACCCCTGTACACTAATAAGTAGATATATTTTTTATTATTTTGTATCAAGGTTATGGCAGTAATTGATAAGAAAGGCTCTGTTATGCTTATATTTTTTAATGATATGTATATAATCAGAAATCAATGTACCGGAAATCATGCAGAAATTTGGTAACCATGCAAATAGGAAAAATATATATAATTGATCATTAATTTAACGTCTTAATTTTGTATTTTCTTTTTTTAAGAAATGGTTAATTATGTGACATACCCTAACGCAGTGAAAGAGTTAAATTTGGTTCAATAGTTTTAGGGTGGTTTAGGTAGGTGGACCCCTGGACAAATAGACACAACTGAGGTTTTTTTTTTTTTGTATAATCTGTGGTAGTACAAACCCATCAAAACGTATATTTTAAACCATCTTTGGATGTCCAGCTATTTTCGTACCAATATTACCAAATCCGTTTAGTGTTTTGGCGTGACGAGACGGTCAAGAAACTGACCAACAGTTGTTGACATGTTCCTGCACGGCACAGGCTATTCCTGCATCGCACTATCAAGATTTTTCCTTAAATCATGAGTTCTCTCCGTAGAAAACTAATTTTAAATCCAAATTTAGAATTTAAGAATTTGACAACGCGGTTGGCGCAGTGGTTAAGCAGCTGCCTATTGAGCCGACGGTCCTGGGTTCGAATCCCGGCAAGGGCAAATATTTGTGTGGTGAACTCGAATATTTGTGCCTGGGTCATGGATGTTATTTGTATTTAAGTATGTATTTATTTATATAAGTATGTTTATCGTCGTCTAAGTGTCCATATCACAAGCCTACTAGAGCTAACTGTGGGACTAGATCGATTTGTGTGAGGTTGTCCGATATTTATTATTATTATTACCTTTATTTATACCCGATCTTAGGCTAGATTTTACAATAAATGTACATATATAAAAAGTAAAATACTATTATTATAATAGTATGCATATTTTCGCATCGAGTTTCGGATGGCACGCTTATCAGAAGCACGGCAAACAGCTTGTGTCTATTCATAGCCAAGTTATTCCACTATTTTATGTTTATTACACTACGGCAATAGTAGTAGAACCGCTAGCCAGTGACTCATTAATATAATATAGCTGTATGATAATGTTTTTATGTATACTAGTCTACCATTAAGAGGCCTTATTCCTTTTAAAATGCTAATTGTTTTAGTCACTTTTCTGTATGATCAAACATGTTCCATAACATATTATTGATGTTGCTACCTCGAACAGGGCTATTGAGATTTATTGGCATGTATTTGAAACCTAAAGTTTTAATTTTTTTATTGATATCTTTTGTTTCAAAAACTACCTAAGTACTCGAAATTGACAAAATTCTCGCTGAAAAAATTTTTTTTTTCAACTTATTTTCGACTGCACGCAATAAAAGCATGAAATAGCTATGTTACTACCTAGAACTAGAACTCAGGGAAAAGTATTATTCACTTAAACAAATTGGTTGAAATTATCAATATATTTGTCATAATAAGAAAAAAATAGATTTTAAAAGGAATAAGGCCTCTTAAAAAAACAATTTAATCACGTTGTTTGGTTCGTGTTACAAATACCAAACCTACCTTCTTATATAAGTCAGTTATCCATATATTCATTTATTCAGTATTAGTTATATATTGTCAACAAGACAAGCAATTAACATAATTTAAGAAGTAAAATATATTAATTCATATTAGAGTTAGGGATTAGGTTCATTATATGAGATACAAAGTTACTAAGTAGGGTCAATTTCATCTAAAAATTCATTAATTGAATAATATGGCTTTCGAAGTAGCATTAATTTTAATGCTAGGCACAAAATATAAGTAAGTTTGCCTAATTTGTTTTTAACTGAGTAAACAATTATTTGAAATGCTAGATTTACCGAGGTTGTCTGGAAGAGATTGCTCTTTAGCGATAAGACCGCCTGTTCCCAAATAAATCGCTTTGCATATGCTCTACGTAGACTTGCATCGTTAGTTAACACAGACACAGCACTTACAGCCTATCATGGTTATGTAGCATCGGTACTAAGATACGGTTTACTTCTTTGGGGAAACTACCGATGTAAACAGATTATTCGTAAGCCAACAAGAGGCATTCGTGCCATTTGTAATGTAGCCCTTCGAACCTCATGTAAACCTCTTATCAAGAGCCTCAACTTGTTAACACTACCATCTCTGTATATTTTGGAAACTTGTAAATTTCTTAAATTACATCCAGAACTATTTACAACACGAAAAGATACATGTAAATTCAACACAAGGTACCCAAACAAACTTGTGTGTACTAATAAATAACCTCATGTAAACCTCTTTTCAAGAGCCTCAACTTGTTAACACTACCATCTCTGTATATTTTGGAAACTTGTAAATTTTTACATCCAGAACTATTTACAACACCAAAAGATACATGTAAATGCAACACAAGGTACCCAAACAAACTTGTGTGTACTAATAACTCTATCACACAAAAATTTGCAGTAGAAATTGTTATTTAATGGCAATAAAAATATTTAATAAGTTACCTTACCTGTGAATATTCAAGAACTACCTTTTAAAATATTCTTAAATAAACTGCAATACTGGCTAGTCGAACATAGTTTTTACTCCACGCAGGAATATTTTGAGATGTAAGTAACGGACATACAGCTCTATATTTATATAGCTCTTAATTAATACTAAATAATTGAATGTAATGTTATAAATAATTTCCGATTGACATATTCATGAATAATTTAATATAATGTGATGCCAGATATTTATGGCGAGATATGTTTACTCTTGTAAAATTTTATACCATCTCATGTCATATCATATATGTCTCAAGCAAAAATAAATTTCATTTCATTTCATTTCGTTGTTGTTGCCCTATTTATTTAACGTTGATTTATTTCTTTGTTATTAATATATTCATCTGGTGCACAATAAAGAATATTATTATTATTACCGAAGATTCGAATCTTGGTATAAGAAACTTTTTGAACGTCAAGCAATACCGATGAACGATAGTGACTCACCGTGCCCTGACACCCGCACTCCACAGCAAAAAAGAATCATAATTGACACATTTCAAATATCCAAATGTTATGTTGTTATGTTTCAACTAATTTCATTAGTCATTACTTTAGTAATCACAGAACCCAAAACTATTTTTTTTTTGGTTGTGCCGATTAGTTTTGAAAATATAAAAAAAAGGTGAAAGCTACAGCGTCTAAAAATCAACACTCAAATGGCGTCCTTGTGGAAAAATTTACAGCAACGTAGAAAAAGAACAGTGGTACAATTTCCATACTAAATCCGTATTATTAATAGTCTGACTGAATGTATAATTTACTGCGCTGTGTCCATTACGTGTCGCCAACGCTCTTTTATTATATTTACGTCCTTCTCTATACGAAAATGTAAAAATGAGGTAATATTCTTTTTAGGGTTCCATAGTCTACTAGGAACCCTTATAAATTTCGCCATGTCCGTCTGTCTGTCTGTCTGTCTGTCTGTCTGTCCGTCCGCGGCTTAGCTCCGTGATCATTAGTGCTAGAAAGCTGAAATTTGGTATAAGTATGTGTTTACATGTATCACGCCGACAAAACGGTAAAATAAAAACAAAAAAAAAATTTGTTCCGTACCGCTCGAACACCTAGGGGTGTTTTTTTTTTCGTTTCAACACTAGTGTGTGGTGTGTCGTTGAATAGGTTTTTTTTAAATAATAGGGGTCTCGTAAAATTATTTTTTGATAAAGTCAGCAGTTTTGTAAATATTCACTCCAAAAATAAAAATAAATGCGTCCCTCCTCTAACTTTTCAATCAGGGGTCAAAAGATTATGAAAAAATTCATGAAAATGAGGCTTTATAAGAAATTTCAATGGAAACTATATTGAATAAAATCGGTCAAGCCGTTTTTGAGTTATCGCAAAATTTCATAACTTTCTTTAAAATGACGAAAGTGCCGCGCGGTGTCCTTATATTTCGAATGTTACACATATTAGTTAAGTGCCATACTGTATTAAAACATTTCGCTCAATCTGGCGCATATAATCGGTAATTTCCAGAAGGTAATAAGTAATTACAGTTACTTTGGCGTCTACGACCTTTTTATAGAGCTTGAAATCTTTCTCGTAATTTTCGTCTATTGTGAAGGATGGGCAACTACGGAACCCTACACTGAGCGTGGCCCGACATGCTCTTGGCCGGTTTTTTATTTTCTATTTGATTATATAATTGCTCCAAAATTAACAGGGATTAAAAAATACTTGCAGTTGGTACGAACTTTTTGATCATTGAAACTTGGACGTCGATTGACGACTTTGGTGTCTGCATAACAATTTTCCGATATCGTGATCGTGATATGACGTCTGTGGCGTTCAATAGCTTGAGAGATAAAATCACGCCTATCATTTTTTCATACAAATCGAGGATTCGTTCTCGTCTGTGTCCTCTTCCAAAACTTTTAACCCATCTTTACGAAATTTAAAATTTCGCCGTAAACAGACGCCAAGTACGCGTCACAGAACATTTCCTTCTTATTCAGTTCCTAAAATTTCGTAAAGATTGGTTAAGTAAGTTTTGGAGGATGAAATAGACAAGCACGGAACGTCAATTTGTACTAGTATAACTCGGTTACGTTAAGTTTGGACCTCTTTTTAGTATTTTGTGTACCTACGAGTTTTGGTTGAATCGATTTAGGTGGTTTTCGACGTCACAAAAGTATTTTTTCGAAGTTTGGACGTTGTTTACTAAAAATAACAAGTACCGACGACTAAACAGTACACGCAGGTCCACCTTGAGCCAGAAGGCGGCTAATCATATTTATGAATCAAGCTTTTCCCATACAAAGTTAGTTTTGCAATTTTCCGTTGGGCCGTTTCCGGTTGCGACACGCTTCCGCTGCTGCGTTTGCCCAACTACTGTGTAATTGGTTGCGAGGCGTCGGCGGACTGATTTCTACCTACTTGCCTAATTTGGCTAGGGTACCTACATATTGGAAACGGGTAAGAAAAACAAAAGATTGGTACACTGCATTGGTTGTCGCAATTCTTTAATTGTGTAGGTATAGGAGAAACGTGAGATTTAAGGGATATTGGAGGAGTTTTGAGCACCGCTCTTGTTTATACAAAACCCTGTCTCGTCTGGGGTCACTGACTTTGTAACTATATTATACTTAACGATATTCGAAAACACCGAATTAATAAAAATTAAAACTAAAAAAAAACAATTTAAACTGATTGTAACGCACATATTAATTACATTATTAAAGTAAAAAAAAAAGTAGTTCTGTTCGCACTCAAAATGCCATATTGCTCGTAAAAGTAGAAGCTGTTCTATTCTTCTAAAAACCGGCCAAGAGCATGTCGGGCCACGCTCAGTGTAGGGTTCCGTAGTTGCTCATCCTTCACAATAAACTGCTGTTTTAAGCCCGAGGTTTAAGTTAAGACAGATTTTAAGCTCTATAAAAAGGTCGTAAACGCCCTAGAAACTGTAATCACTTATTACCTTCTGGAAGTCAACTTACGACCTTTTAAAGAAAAAATATGAAATTTGGCGATAACTCAAAAACGGCTTGACCGATTTTGTTCAATATAGTTTTCATTGAAAGTACTTATAAGGCCGCATTAACATGAATTTTTCCATATTTTTTTGACTTGTGGTTCAAAAGTTAGAGGGGGGGGGGACACAATTTTTTTTATTTTCGGAGCGAATATTTACAAAACTACTGACTTTATCAAAAAGTAATGTTTGAAAACCCCTATTATTTTCAAGAGACCTATTCAACGACACCCCACACACTAGGGTTGAAACGAAAAAAAAAAATCACCCCCACTTTAGGTGTTCGAGAGGTACCCGAAAAAAAATTTTTTTTTTAGTTTTTATTTTACCGTTTTGTCGGCGTGATACATACACATACTCATACCAAATTTCAGCTTTCTAGTACTAATGATCACGGAGCTAAGCCGCGGACGGACGGACAGACGGACAGACGGACAGACGGACAGACGGACATGGCGAAACTATAAGGGTTCCTAGTTGACTACGGAACCCTAAAAAGGAATATGGATAATTGAGTACAACATCCACCATAGTACGAGTAACTGCGGTTAACAGTTACGGTAAACAAACAATATTGCGTTGGGCTATATATTTAAGTTTAATTTATTGATTACATGTGTACAAACCGTGACAGTATGAAGTATTAAGTGTACTGAATTGTGCTCGTTGAGTCAACGTTTTAGCTGGCTGACAGCCGAAGGTACTTAATTTTTTCATGCACTGTGTTTGATTGGCAGGCAGAGAGTCTAGACCAATAACTACTTAACCAGTTTTTGCGATTTCCTAAATGGGCCCGGTATTGAGTAATTTCATATGTGTACATGTAGTAGTAGGTATTAGTGCGTGCAAAATCCGAGTAGTAGTATCCCTTTCCTGTAATAAAACTAAAAAAGTGATTACTAGAATTCGCTAATTATTGCTCAAACTATTGATTAAATCAGTTACCTGCTTAGTTTCTTGCTGCGTTTCTTTCCAGATGTTATATTTCCGTAGCGGTAGTATGTATTTTTAAATCTAAATTGTAAAAGTAAATAGTGACCTATTAGCAGACTGGATTCTGATGCCGAATATGCAAATGACATCAAGAGTGTTAAACGTTTCTTGTGAGCATATCATTACTCTACACAGGCAAACGTCTTTGAAGCAGTGGAATATATCTAATTGACTTTTTCTTAATAAAGTATTATTCAATTCTTGGATATCGCACAAGATCCGCAGTGAGGTAATATTCTACAAATAGCAAGTTCAATTTAATCTTCGCCGCAAATCCTTGTTTTTGTGGCACCGTAGCTATAATTCAAGGTAACATGTCCAGTCGTTTGAAGATCACTAGCTTTTATCTTCGTATGTCGAGATATTTTGTGTATCATTGTATCAATGGGAAGTTTTATATTTTTTCTTATCCCACCCTCCCCTTTCGGCCATAGAACCACACGTGCCGGTTCACCGTGGAAAATATTCCCACGCGTACCAAGAAGTTCAGCAATTCGTTCATCTGCCGAAATATTCAATAGTGGAACTCTTTGCTGGCACATGTGTTTTCTCCTTCTTAAATACAACATGGGACCCTTCAAACGAAGAGTGAAAAAGCATCCCTCGGGCCAGCATGGCAGACTGAGAAGGAACCGTTGGTTGCCATTGCGACTTGGGCTATTCTTTTTGCTTACCATCAGGCGAAGTGGAGCCACTATCTTGGGCCAATAGAATCCTCGGAAATTCACGTTAAAATTTAAAGGAAAGGAAAAGCATTAATATTTTTTTACATTATTTATTGAATAAGACAGCGAAGACTTAATTTGGCACTAACACTCGACGACACCTTAACATAGGAGCTGCGCGCGGCGGGGCACCGTTGGCAAGGTTGGCACTAATGCCAACCATGGCCCAGGCCCAGCAGTGGTGCGCCGTAGCCCACGTGACCGAGGCCTATAGGGGCCGCGACGCTATGGCTGGAAATAAAAACATAAGTTTTGTAAACTTCTCTTCTAAAACATGCTTCCTACCAAAACATACTAATCGTTAATTGAATAATTTCTCCATGAACGCAATCACTCGGGTACTTGAAGTAAAAGCAAATGTAACTCCAACGGGTTCATGAATGTCAGAGCCGAACTACCTAAGTACTACCATGAGGTCAGCGTAGGTAGGTACAGAGCAGAACCCAAAGATATGTATTATTTGCTAAAAAAACATTGTATTTTGTTAAATGGTTTAGCTAAAGAAATAATTTAAAGTATACCGTCTGTAACCTGTAACAGGGGCAATAAATTATCACATAGATTCTACCCTTCAAACTAGCGTTTGTTTGGCAAGTTTTAAAATAACTTGTATTTAATATTGACTTATAAGAAAGCGCAGCGTGGGGCGGCCCCGACTAGGGGGACAAATGACCTAGTTAGGGTCGCAGGGAGTCGAAGTCTGTGGATGGTATAGATAAAAACTTGTACATATGTATTTATTTGATATTTAGTAGTGTGATAATTATGTCAAAGCTAAAGAGATTGCAATGTTGGACAATAATAAAGATGAACATCTGAAAACAATATTTTCTTGACAAATGTTGTTCAGTTTGAAGAGTAGAATTTATGGTTTAATTTTATTTTCTTTTAACACGCCACACTCGGTATACACATATGGTTAGGTATTATACATAGATATACGTGGTTGTTAAGCGTAATTAGAAATAAACACAATGGGTATTGTGATTGTGGCGCGTGTGAAGACAAACTTTTCAATAGAATTGCTAATTCACATGTTTATTTTATTGTAATTAATGACTTATGCTTTTTTATACTAAGGAGAAGATGTAGTATTTCGGTTGATAATTATGATGACTCTTTTGTTTTTAGATTTTGACTTATATATGATAATGTTGAAGCTTCGACAGCCTAAAGGCCCTATTCATGGCCATGGGGTTTCCATGAATTAGACTAAAAGTTGTCAGATGTCTTTCAACTTATGACAGTTCTTTGGCGTCTTTGTCCAAATTACACCTAATGTGCTCATATTCTCCTTTATTGAGTTTCGGTCAAATTAGTAAAATCTTTCCTGATGAGGGCAAAGAAGGCGTGGCCTCTAATTAGCCCATAGTCCCCGTACAGGGCGCCATGCCCGTAGCACCCATGGCTGAGTCTACCGTGCCATGGCCTAGTGTAACCTAGACTAGCGACTAACCTGATAACAGGAGCGTGTGCGATGGGTGCAGCTATGGCATGGCTTCCGATCAGCCCATGGCCTCCGTACAGCCCATGGCCTCCGTACAGACCATGGCCCCCGTACAGACCCAGACCATGGCCGTAGTACCCATGGCCGAGCCCGCCGTACAGCCCGTGGCCCAGGCCGCCGTAGCCCAGGCCGCCGTGGCCCAGGCCGCCGTAGCCGAGCCCGCCGTGGCCCAGCCCGCCGTAGCCGAGCCCGAGGACGCCTCTCTTCTCGTTCTTCTTCTCTTCTGCGCCGAAGACGGCAGCTGCGGCCAGCAGGAGAACGCACAGCTGTGGGGGGAACAACTTTGTTGAAACTAGTCACCGCTTCAGTAACTTATTTTCTTTTTAGGGTTCCGTACTCAAAAAGGTTAAATGCGGGACAATATTACTAAGACTCCCCTGTCTGTCCGTCCGTCCGTCTGTCTGTCTGTCTGTTTAACAACAAGTACTAAAAAACAGAATAAAATATTTTTTTAAGGGGGCTTTCATACAACAAACGTGATTGGTTGCGTTAACTTTTCACTTTATATGTACTATCCGGCGCCATACCTACCAACCAGGTGCAAACTTAACTTAACCTGGCCAGTAAAGATGAGATAAATATTTATACGGAACCCTCGGCGCGCGAGAACGCACGTGCCCAGTTTTTGAATTTATTCTGCAACTTTGACCGTATTATTGGTGTCTGAACAATTTACGTTATAAGCACAACTAAACTTTTTCGATTTTCCGTCGTTGTTTTGTTTAATTATTGATTAACCCCCACATTAACACTTTTGTAAACAGGATAAAAATATATAAATAAAAATATATAAATCTCTACTAATATAACACTATTTTGGCGTTCATTATGTGAAGTGTCTCAGGGATGAAAACAGTTTTCACCGACCGGGGTATATGTATGTCTAACAATTTCACATGCGTTCATATTTGTTTTCATGAATGTACATTACTGTAAATAGTACTCGTAGACGCACTATCACACTAAATATTATAAAGGCGAAAGTTTGTGTGAGTGTGTTTTGCGTATGTTTGTTACCCCTTCACGCTCAAACGGCTGACACAATTTTAATAAACTCTCTGGATCAACATTAAACACATAGGCTACTTAATATCCCGAACAAATAGTGTTTCCGTGGAATGTGCGGGTAGCAATAAAGTAGCGTTATACCAGGTATTTCCTGTAATAGGAGCAATAAATTAAAATATAGATTCTACTCTTCAAATTGAACAACATTTGTTAAGCAACTTTAAAAAAAAGTCAGTTTTCAGAATTGTATTATTAGAAACAAATTAAATAGTATTTTCAATGTACGTCGTCCAACATTGACATTCCCTTAGCATTGATATAGCTATCACTCTACTAATATCGGACATTTCGCAATACATTGCTCCTTTGTCTATGAACATTATTCTACAAAATATCATTTAATACACGTTATTTTCAGAAGTTGCTTAACAAATGTTGTCCAGTTTCAAGCGAAGAATCTATGTTTTAATTTATCGCTCCTATTACTACTGGAAACACCCGTTATAGTAGACTAACATCATTCTAAACGTTGAATGTCGGCCCCTATCATTCGCAACTTATTTTCAATCAGCGTAAGTCCTAAGCACAGATTACAAAGTCTAGATAGTAGGTAATCTGAATGATTATTGGGTTCTGTCAGCACGTGAAGCTTAGTCGTGACCACCGCTGTCGCAAGCGCGGGGACCCGGGTTCGATCTGGCGCGGCCATTTGCCGACGGCCGCTTGAATTGAGAGAATGCAAAGCAATCACAATGGGCACTGACACTGTGGGTTTAATGAAAAGGGGTATAAGTCATATATAGAACAAAAACAAAAGGTCATAACTGTATTGTTAGAGTTGAGTTCCTTTACTCCCGGGTTATATGTGACTATTGTCCCTTTGGAATGACACTCCGGTTCTGTACTTCGGTAAAAACTACATAATTAATATAATGACATTGTAACCATTATTATACACCATCCCGGTAATCACACTAATATTATAAAGACGATAGTTTGTGAGTGTGTTTATGTGTATGGTTGTTACTTCGTCACGCTCAAACGACTGGACCAATTTGGAAAAAAATGGTATGAAGGTAGCTGACACCCTGGATTAACACAAAGGCTACTTTTAATCCCGAAATGTTTAGTGTTCCCGTGGGATGAGCGGCGCAGCTAGTTAATTGATAAATTATTATAGATGACAATTGAAATGAGTAAACAGCAAACATAATTCTTTAAACCTCTATATTTTATAGTAATGGATGAACTGAAAAAGGGACTTTCGTTTTTTATTTTAGTTTATTTTAGGGCCAGCTTTTTTATTTCGACTGCAACCAGTTTTCTTTTACACAATGACATTTCCATCAATTAATACTTTAATTTATTCTTGACTTGAAAACCACAAAATTGGTATTTTGATTTCGTAATTATTTTTTTAGTTTTAGCCTGAAAGGACTTATTTTTGGTTAGTCGCTTTGTTTGCACCTTATCATTTTCCCGTTAAGTTATTATGTTTAAATGTTATACTTAGCCCAAGTAATTAGTAATGTAGGACTTACGATAGCCTTCATGTTGTCGTGGTCGTGGTGGCACTGGCCCTAGCCGGGAGTCGCCCGCTTTTATACGGAGTCGAGGGCCCCCCAGCCCTAACCTAGCTTAGACTCGGCCGAGCTAGGGACCGGGTACTGTCGGGGAGAATGGTCGACGAAGACGGAGCATTGGATAAGATTAATTCGAATGTTAATCTCAAATTCGTTGCCTTATATACCAGAGTACTCCTTAAAATAGTTTGCGCGATAAATATTGAAGAGTAACACTTGAAGCCGGAAAATCTGAATCCTTCAGCAGAGTGCTGAGTGGATTCAAGGTTAGACAGAACAACAATGGTCTCTATTTGTCACCCTGGAAAATATCTCTCTCAATCCTTATCAAGTCCTGCGGGCCGGTGCCGGGGGGCCATCCCCGTTACCTGGTTCACTTATTATTATTATTTAGTATCAAGATAATTTTATTAGTAATGTCTGGATATAGCAAAAAAATGCCTGTCTTTCGTACTAACCAAAATTAAATCATGCTAAATACTTTGATGGGTGGTGTAAAGAAGGCTTGTACCTACACGAAAATTGCAATTTGCACTACGGAAGAACATATAAAACTGGTGAACGCAAGTTTTTTTTTAAATGGCTTTATTTTTCTTGGCTCCATATTCTGTTACATAAACTTTATTGTAAATAAACTTCGTCAGGAAGTCAGACGTGACATTAATTATCATTATGAGTTTAAGCCGTTCATAATAATTCTACCCGTCTATATTAAAGCGATGTGTTGTTATTATTTATTAAGCGAATTTATGTCATAAATGGAAGATTTGTAGAAATTGAAGTCAATTCAAGACTCCAAAGCGGAAATGGCATTATGGCACGAATACTAAACAAGTGCGAGTCCGACTCGCGCATGAAGGGTTCCGTACCATAATCTATAACAAGTTTGTTGTATGGGAGTCCCCTTAAATATGTATTTTATTTGATTTTTAGTATTTGTTGTTATAGCGGCAATAGAAATACATCATCTGTGAAAATTTCAACTGTCTAGCTATCACCGTTCTTGAGATACAGCCTGGTGACAGACGGACGGACGGACCGACGGACAACGAAGTCTCAGTAATAGGGTACCGTTTTTACCCTTTGGGTACGGAACCTTAAAAAAGGATTTATTTTTAGTGCGTTTCTTAAGAAATTATACTCGACTTGCACAATGAAGCTACCTAATGCCTTTTATTCGGGTGCGCTGTTGTTATACTAGTTTAGTCAGGCTTAGGTATTTGTAAGGTTTAATGTTTGAAGATAACACGAACTTCAATTAACTGCCCGTACTAAAAGTGACATTTAAGCCTTTCTCCCGCTTCGCAATTGGAGGCCGATTGGCTATTAACGTGCAATTTATTTCTAAAATTCACGTAATTTCGAAAAAAATAAGTTATATTTAAAAATAAAAGAATGTTTTTGTTCATCTGTAAAGTTTCATAAATGCACATTGCACGTTAGTCAAAAAGTCAATCCAGCGTCGACATGTTTCATAAATTTTCAATTTTAGAATTTTATCATAGTGTGTATAGATAAGGATGTGAGGACGGCGCGGCGGCGCACGACCGGTCATTGTGGATAACTTTGAGGGAGGCATTTGTCCAGCAGTGAACGTCTTTATGCTGATATGATGATGATGATAGATAAGGTACCTACTTGATGAATGCTCCCATGTTCCTTGCCCCTTGTGCCCGCGAGTGTACCTCGTGAGATGAATCATGGCGCGATACGGCAGGCATGTATTGTTCGTGTTCGTACACTTGCTGATAAATTAATTATTATTTACGAGTACTCTATGATTTTGCAACGTTTAATAAGTGAAATGCGTACAAAATCAGATCCTGCCCTCGAAGGCCGTTCAGAGTACCTTACTTACTAAACATACCCATATTAAACTTATGCCTATATTATAAATGCAAATATGTGTTTCCAGATTGGTTTCCTTTGATTTATTTATTTATTTATTTATTTAAACTTTATTGCACAGAACAAAAGTCAATACAAATGGCGGACTTAATGCCAAATGGCATTCTCTACCAGTCAACCATAGGGCCAAACAGAGATACTAGAAGTGGGTGCAAATCAGAAATCTGATGGTACTGATTTAAACTTACACGAGTTTCACACATTTATAACAAAACTACGGTAATTACCTCGACGTTTCGAACGGGATGTTACGTTCATGGACCTGCCTACACAAGGGCCTAATTTAGGTCCGTCATTATAACATGGTGCACATAGCAGTATGGCACAGAATGTGCATTATTTATATCCATTTAAGATCTCTTCCACAAAGATAATATCAAACGAAGCTCAGTCATTACTCCGGTATGTGCATCTAATCAAATGGAACCAACACTATGCCCAATCGAGCTGCAACATAACTGGGGCAAACGCGGATACCCCATACCAGCCTATACAAGGGTCGACATTAGGTTCGTCATTATAACACGGTGCCACAGCAGTGTGGTACAGAAAGTGTACTATATTCTGTTTTTTTTATTAGGCGAGGAAAATTTAAGGTGCTAAACGAATTGTTAATCCCTATAAAAAAAAACAAGCAAGAACTATGAAAAAAAACTATCTTGCAAAAACTTTACATACCTGCACGTGATTGCGAAATTGTTCCCTAAATAAATCTAACTACCAAATCAGATTATGAGACGGAGATCTATAGTAAAAGATATTAGAACTATTTTTCGATGTTGATGAAATTTTGAAGAAAGGCAATACGTTCCTAAGGCTGGATTAAGCTAGATTCTTTGATGAAAAGTTTGCTGGAATGCAGCCCTAGAAGATTATATTTCCCATAACAAAGCTCGACCTATACGAGTATTTTTTTTTTTTTTTTTTTTTTTTTTTCAATTTATTTGGGACAACAAACAGTAACACACATAGATTAAAAACACAATACTTAAAAGAATTTGAAACATGTGAGACCAATCACGTTATCCACGAATTACAATAATATAACTAGAGCGCAAGCAACAATAGGTACACAGAAATTGTATAACAGTCTGGGAATAACAATTACCTACTTACAATATCAGAACTTAAAGACAGAGCAAACTAGGCGTAAAAATAGAATGATTCATTCCAGTACCGCGGCAAGCTCAAACATAACCTCGCTGCAACTTCATTAGAACGTTATTTTTGTAAACAGTGTCTGACATCATGAAGATGTCAATTTCATTAAAGTGTGTGTTATATGACTTGACTAGCCTATGTAAAGGATCTCGTTGGCCTGCGCGGGTGCGGCAGCGCGCGGTCGCGAACAGCTGGTGCTGGCGCACCGCGCGCTGCAGCGCCCGCGTCGGCACGCGGTAGCACAGCGCACCGCTGAGGCTGGGGCAGTCAAACTTGCCGCGGCATAGGTTATAGAGGACCATTGCGTCAAGCAGGACGCGCCTGTCCTGCAAATTGAGTAAATTGTACTTGTTGAGAAGCTGTTGGTAACTGAGGCGTGAACGGTAACATCTGAACTGCATGGTACGTAAGAATTTTTTCTGGACATGTTCAATCGAGTTGTTATACTTTTCATACAAGGGATTCCATATGGACACGGCATATTCGACTTGTGACCTGACTAGTGACTTATATAGATGCAAGTAAGTGGACGGTTTTTTGAAATCCTCACTGAGACGCATGATAAAACCGTACATACTGTAAGCTTTGCTAATTATGTTGTATATATGAGCATCGAGATGAAGTTTGGAATCAAGATGTACACCAAGGTCTCTTATTAGTGTAACTTTATCAAGAGCGGCTCCGCTAAGAGTATAAGCAGTGGGAAGGATATTGTGTTTCTTGGTGAATGTTATTGATTTACATTTGGGTAGACTATTTGTTATTTGGGTAGAGTATTTGGACGGTTATGAGACTAAAAGCGAAAGGTATATGCTTTTTGTATGGAGCTCCATAGCAAAAGGTCGCCTTTTACCTTAGCACGGCAGCATGAGGGTCGTGTTGACCCAATGAGTCAATAAAAAGTTTGTCGCAGGTGGCTCGCCATTGTTCAGTGTCGTCACTATCACTTTTCGAATTGAATTTTATCCTTGTTAAGCCTAATTTCTCTTTGTTTGTTATTAACAACCTATTTAATCAGCGGTTTCCGTGACTGTCACACATTTAATTAAAACAATGTAAACGGATTATATCGCGTATATTAATCCGTTTAAATTGTAAGCAATTCAATTAATTTTAGTAAACTAATGTATTTTGTATGGTGTGGACTTTCTGCGCAATTTCTTTCTGTGTATACGTTTGGCTAAGAACGGCGCAAGCGCATTGGGTACTACACGAAATGCGAGCCGGCGCAAGAGACGGTGTTTGTTTCAAGTTTTGTAACTCGCAGGTCACTCGGACCTTATTGTATTGTCTTACTTATAATATGTGGTCTGTATTGAACGATCAGGGTATTGAGTTACATAGATCATGCCCGCTATTTCACGTTTGTTTAGCATACTTACTGTATAATAATGTATATAAGTAGAGACAAAAGTACCTGAACATTTCTCAAAAAGTTTGTACCTACACAATTAAGACGTCAATTAATTATTTTTATTAAAGCAGTGACGTCTGCTAACGTAAACCAAATGCGAGGGCCATTGAATTTTTCAACCAGTCGCATCAGGTTCGGTGGTCCAATAGGTAGGACGCCCGTGTTGGCCCGGAAAGCCGATGGTGACGCAGGGTCGAACCCTGCCTGAACTGTTATATTTTTAAATTTTTCGCTTCATTGTAAACATTTATGTCAATTAATAAAAGAGTATATTTCAGTTAGTTACATTACCTTTGTTTATACGAGTAGTTAGTATTTTAATTTCTGTATTGTTTTCTTGTTGATTATTAAAAGTATAATAAGCATCCGTAAATTTGAAATAAAAATACTATAATAATTGGTAGCGAAATAGGAAATTTTTATAGAACTTTCATTGAAGTCTTAATTTTGTACAAACTTTTTGAGAAATGCTCATGTAGGTACCTACTTAATTTTAAGTAGTCTCCATGTGAAAATGGCAAGGGTGGTGGTCTTCAAAATGCTGAATTGTCGAATATTACGAAAATACAGTTTTAATTGAACTAGTATGTTTTTTTTTTCACCTTTTAGGATTATGATGAGACATTTGATTAAGGCTACACAGCAGTTCGTTTCCGTAATAAGACTAATAAGGCTGCCTGTCCACTGGAGCGGATCAGAAATGTGACAAAAGGACCAATCACTTTCCTCAGATTTAAATGCATTTTTTTTGGGCTTCATAAAGACGTAGCCTGATTGGTTCAATTTCTCTGCTCCGGTTCTGTAGACAGGCAGATTAAAACTTAAAGCTCTCGAGTACCTATATACTGTTAATTATAAAACGGATTAAAATATTATGAACTAAAATTTACTCCAATATTTATTAGAAGTATCGCGACGACGACGCGGTTAGGGCAGTTAGTAGTGCAGCTGCCTACTGAGCCGGCGGTCCTGGGTTCGCATCCCGGCCGGGGCAAATAGTTGTGTGAACTCCTATATTTTGCTCCTGGGTCATGGATGTTATCTATACATGTATTTATATATTATGTATATCGTCGTCTAGTACCCATAGTACTTACAAGCTTTGCTTGGTTTGGGACTAGGTCGGTCTGTGTAAGATTGCCCTAAATATTTTTTTTTATCTAAAAGTAAATGCTGAACCCCTGACCCTCGGTGGAACCTTGTTTATTAAGACAGTTATAATTGTTATAAGACCGTTGTGATTAGGGCAGCCAACCGTCACGCTATACGCAGGACTTCCCGTTTCTGGAACCCTAGAAAAAAACCGATCCAGTACGAGTTGTACTCGCGCACCGAGGATTCCGTACATATATTGAAAACACTGCACACTTAATTATTGTATTAAGCGGTTTACACTCACGTGAAATGGTCAGGATCGGCGCGACTTGTTTCGAACTCGTGTGGAGCTCTTCATCAGGGACTGCTGCTCGTACACCGGCGCGGCAACTTTGTCACTGACCAACTTGTTGGGGTAACAATCCCTGATGAAGATGTGTCTCACGAAAGTTTGAATAAGATTGTTGCACTGCATATTACTCCTACGAAAAGATAAACTATACAGATACAAACATAATTATATGTGCTGTGCGAAAAAAGGTGTCCATCCAGCGTAATCTCAAACCATAGAAGGTGATTCGATGCTGGTATTGCGTGGGTCCATACGTGTTGAGTGATCCAGGACTGCACGTTACGCAATCATAATTAACACAATAAAATTTAACTAGACTTGGGTTATGGTGAACTCCACTTTAAATAACTACTTAAGTACTCCATGAGCTGTAGGTATACCTGGCCAGTCTGTGGCGAAATGACTGAAATATAATATATTTTACGATTCAAAACCCCTACAATATCTCCGTCATTTTGAAAATTTAGAAAGTGAATCGACAAAAACGATCTATATAATTATTGAACTGCAACTTGCAGGCGTGAATCTCCGGAAAACTGGACATCCGCGGACATACGAAAGCAATTTTGGCCAAGCCCAAACGGAGGCGCTTCACTCGCTCGGTCAATTATGAAAGCTAGGGCTTAACATCATAATCCCTATACCTATCTACTACGTATCCTGGTGATTTCGAGAAGTTTCCCCTATTTGAAAGTGGCAACGGGAAAGAGCTCCCACTTGCCTACTCTTGATGAGGGATTTCGTAGAAAGGTAGGGTAAAAACTATGTCATTACCCAAGTACCATAGAGGTTGCATAAGCCTTTATTCAGCTTAAATTAGTAGTATAAGGGTTTTATAAGCGCTTGTACAGTTTGTGCGCTGCTTGTGTAGTAACTTTAATTCGGTACTGCCACGTACCTACGAGTACTGCTATACAGTTTTTTCTAACCATTTAGCTTATAAAGTATGTATATTCAGCAACCAGTTTAATGATCAGGTTGTCCTTGGACATAGGCCTCCCCTAGTCTCTTCCAGCTCTTCCCTGTCACGAGCTGATCTTCTCGATCCTTTTGGTAAGTCATCTTCCCATCTCTTTATTTGCCTTCATTTTCGTTTTTTCCCATTCCTAGGATACAGCTATACCTATTTGTAATCAATACCACTCAATACCTAATATATTGCGGATCCTAATGTTCCATTACTTACCATGTACAAGATAGCGTAGTATGTTACTATGTAACATTAGCATACATATATAATGTTATATAATAAAGGGTGTAACATTTTATATGTGGAGTGGCTCAGACTACTTCAGCACGTGTGGCCGGGTATTTCTACCATTTCGTGCAAATCACATGTTCGTAGAAAAAAAACATGTATTAAGTGTCAAATTGACTTCAAATATTTTTTATGTATTGTGTCAGGTACATGGGTATACTTTGCATCTAAAATATATTATACTATTGCAAAATAAATAAATATAAAAAAAAATAACATGCGAAAAATTCATTACCATCACGGTTCAGAACACAAATGTATAGATTAGACAGCGAATAACTAATCTATTTTACATGTATCACATTAAATTTAATCTCTGATATGGTTGAACTATGTAATAAGGGATATAACTTTGAGAGTCTAACAGTCGTATAATTCTTATTTACGTTGATTGTATAGCAAAATATTTTTGTCCATCAAAAAACTTCATTACCATCAATTAAATTTACAATGGCAACATCGGCCTGTAGACGTACAAAGTAGTATTTTATGCGTTGTCCCTTCCACTCGCGATCCCACCTCAGTCGACTCAGTGAATAGTGAAGAGAGTGGACGCGTGCCATAATTTTGTAAAAAAAATAATTCGTGGCGAGATTTTGGAATTGGTACGATTTTTTTTCATTGCCATTCGTGCTGTTTTGATATTAATGCTTTAGAGTTTTATTGTACTGTTGATACTTAAATAAGCAACATTAAGTTCGAAAACTTAGTGTATGAATATACCTACGATTGCAGTTGTTTATAATGAGTAAATCTGCAAAAGGTAAAGAAAATTCATTACCATCCTCTTCATAACCATGATTTACCAGGCACTTTTAGGCGAATGGTAATGAATATAAAATACTGGTAATGAATTTAAGTATTAAAATTGTGAAAAACCTATCTTCTATCCGTTCCTCTTTTACGTGACAATACGTTTTCAGTGGGTATATGTATGCAGAACGTTATATATATTTTTTGCGATTTTTTTATTTAGCTTCGTTATAGGGTTCATTGATATTATCCCTGCATCTGACAATGCTTTTGTAGAACTAAAAGACTTTATGCATCAACGTACCACCGAAAGATTTTTTTAAGAAGTGGAAAACGAGTCAACCTCTCCTTCCCCAATAATAGAAAACTTAACCACTTTAGAACAAACACAACAGCTGCAACATAATATCAGAGCTGCTCATGTCAAGGCGAGTGGAGCTACTCAAAGCAAAACTATCACTTTGCTTTCGAATATAAAACGACATTGGACTAACGAATCTTTTATTAAAACATATTCCAGTCACCCGAAAAAGAACTGTTGTTGACTCTAAGAAAGAAAATAAAAGTGATCAGAACCAAACGTCATATACGGAAAGTAAAATAAAGAAACTAAACTAACTACTTTGGCGCAGCAACCCAAAATGAGTTTTGGTCTCCAACACAAGAGCACGCCATCTTGCCCGATCCTGCACCACTTCGTGCCAGCTGTCGCTAACTCCTAGCTCACGCAGATCCGCCTCCACCATGTCTTTCCAGCGATACTTGGGGTGACCAATAGGACGTCGTCCAATTGGTCGGCCTAAGTATGCTCTCTTGACATTTCGATCGTCCCCCATTCTCTCGAGGTGGCCAATCCAGCGAAGACGATGTGCCTTGGTTTCGCCAATGATCTATATATTTGATAAGTTCGGCTACTAGTTCAGCGGTTTCCGTGTTTTTGCGGATCCTCCAGCTTCCATCTTCTCTTTGAGTCGGTCCCAGAATCTTTCTGAACATCTTTCTTTCTGCAACTAACAAACTTTTCTCCTCCCTAAGGGTCAGCGTCCAAGCCTCACAGCCATACATTAATATAGGTCTGATGACGGTTTTGTATATCCGTATTTTTGTAGATCTGCTAAGGAGCTTGGACACCAACACCCTATGAAGTGCCGCGCTGCAGCGTAAGGTGTTCTGGATGCAGATGTTGATCTCGTCCTGTCTTGTATGCGAGTTAAGAAACCGACACAAGAGAAAATAAAGAAAAGTATTGCTAAAACTAATTGAGTACGGTGATGTGTGTTATCCAGACTTAACTGAAGAGCTTATGAATAAATTGGAGAGACTTCTTAACAACTGCATTCGGTTCATCTTCTGTCTTCGTAAGTATGACCATGTGTCTTCTTACCGCTCTCAGCTTGGCTGGTTTGCTATCCGCGAACGAAGTGAAATTCGAATGCTGTGCACTCTGTTTTCTATTCTCAAAAACCCAATATCTCCCGAATATCTCAAAACTTCTTTCACTATTATGGTGTAACCCGTGACCGTCAATTTCGCTCCACTGGCAATCTATCTCTGTCCATCCCTCGTCACCGTACTGGTTTTATGTCCAAATCGTTCACCGTCCAAGTGTCCCGCCTCTGGAACCGCCTTCCCCTCAAGATCAAGCAAGCACCGAACAAATTCGCTTTCAAAAAAGGTTTGCGTGACCTCTACGCTAGCAGAGTTGTGAATTCTTAGCTAAGTATCTGATTAGGATATTTCATCTGTATTTAATAATATATATGTGTATATATTATATGAATATATGTATTTATCTAAGTATTTATTTATCAAAACTTGCCTGAGTTAGTTGCACCGCTCACAATTTATCTGCTTTGCCCAAAGGTTGACTGGTAGAGAATGCCTCATGGCATTAAGTCCGCCTTTTGTACGATAAGTTTTCTTTTGTGCAATAAAGATTAAATAAAATAAAATAAATAAAACTGGAAAGGGCTGTAAAATACTGAAGGCCACAATTAGTAATGGTTCTTCAGAGGAAAATGATAAAGGAACGAAAGTTGGAGCAAATTATAAACAAGAAAGTACTTCTAAACTTCTAAACACTTCTAAAAAAGTGAGCAAATTTTTCGACAGTTCTTCATCTGACGATGAATTTAACATTTTTTAAGTTTTGAAATATAATCTTAAATCATTATAATTATGAAGAACTTCCTACAGCACGTTGTTTGAAGTCTAATTGAAATGTTCTATTGTGGTACAGAGTATCTATGTTGCGTTCTATTGTCAAGACTGTTAAATATTAACCAATTCGTTTGAGTCAAATTCACAACTAAAACTTTGTTATTGTAATATTAATTTGGGTCACACAATATAATAAGTAAAGTATTCTAAGAAGTGGATTTCAACTGATGATTAGACGTTAAATGGTTAATTATACACTCAATACTTTATTGCACATAATGGTTTTACAAAATAGGTGGTAAAGTTACAAATTTGAGATCACATCATGTATCCTGAAGTAGGGCGCAGCAATTTGTGAGATACTATTTATGGGTATACAATTTGACATAAAAATAAGAATAATAAAAAACTTATTCTAGGGACTTATATGGTTTGAAGTAGGTAAAATTGAAAGCAAAAAGTAACATTATTAGGTTAAATTGCACTACACAGTACGTTGTAAATTTAACTCATTTCGAAATTCTGTACTGTTAGGTTATTTAGGCGTTTGTAGAATTAGATGTGGATTTCTATTCATAAAACTACTAAATGTTTACGAATTAGTTTTGAGTATAAAACATATACTTAACTAATACTTTGTTCTGGAATGTTAATGTGTATAATATACAATAACAATCAGAATTTAAAAGATTTTTATATTACGTGAAGAGTTATATTTTTTTTAGTAAAGTATGATAGATCAAAAACATGTGCACTGCTGCACTACTTTTTATGAGACTGTTTTTTTTTCCTTTTTTGTGAATATGTCGTAATCACTCTTTCATAGAGTAATTACTAAGGATAGGAAGAAATAAAAAAATATCTAATATAGGCTTTTTGCTTAATCCTTCATTACCAACACCACATTTTCATTACCATACCACTTTATATCATTACCATATTCCGTAGTTCATTACCATTCCATTTGAAAAAACAAAATTACTTATATCTCGGTAAATTTTGGGTATAATTCTAAATAGATTATATTACAGTTATTCTTCTTCCTATTTCTTCCCATTGGCATAGAAAAAAATAAAAAATAAAAATTTCTCCTCATGTCTGCCGATTTACACGAAATGGTAGAAATACCCGGCCCAATTGTAATCATGTAGATAACCCATAAAACAAACCATAGTAAGTAACAATCAGTCTAATATCGCTCTCTTCTGTATACACTGTACCTTAGCGTTGAAATTGAAATGTACCCCGTTTTTTACTTTGGACTTATAGCTGCGAAGGCTCTGTATGTATACCGAGCTTTACTCGCTTGTGGCAAATAGTTGTCCTAAATCATGCTGTTTACTTAATTCGTGGCATGTGACAACCAAATTGGCGTGTTGCTTATATGCAATTGATGTGTCACTGGCTTGGTGCGGAAATTTGTAGCGATATATGTGTATGTGAAATGGTTCGGAAACCTTTATATAAGTATACTATACCTACTTACGTATTTATATGGGATTTCTTAACAGGAGATTTATCTATTCAGTTTGGCCAGTGGTTCAATTCCACTAAGCGTGAACCTATGTTCGATTTCCGCTAGAGGCAGATACTTCGGGTAAGTAAGTACTTAGGTATGGTTATTTAATGATGATGTAGATACATTAGATAAGTCTTCTAAAAACAAAAAGCTTCCATAGTAAAGTTTTGTAATTTAATGGTTTATAAGCTTTCTTTCTTGTTTTTTGTTAGGTAGGTAAAGTAAGGTGGGGTAAGACTAACATATTTTTATCGTCTAATGCCGCAATAAACTAACAGTTCCGTCACTTATTAGACTGCGGCAGTCTTCCCCGGTAGCCGTATCCCACCTTACATTATCTTGAAAGAGCTACGGTAAATATATATTGTTTCAAATAGGATAGAGTGAGAAACAAATAAAACTAGATATTCACATGTGAATTGGTTTTATTTTACAATTAAATAAATAACCTAAAACTACGTTAATAGTACGTGTAACATTAGTTAGGCAATAGGTACGCGGTGAATTACTCAAACTTGTTTATCACATCACTCCGACCAACTAAAACATAATGCAAATAAATGCTAAACATCTCCGGTTGTGTAAATCCAATGGCTACCGGAAATGTTCGAGCGGGCGGTCCAAAGGAGGCTGCAGACCTAACGGGATGTGGTTGTGGAACCGCTGGGGCTCCTCCTCCGCGCCCGCTCCTGCGCCCTCCTCACTTCGCCCCTCAAGTACATGCTGCTGAGGCACCCCGTACTCATGCTGGGGCTGGACATCCCCGTGCTGGGAGAAGTCCTGCTCGTGCTGTGAGAAATCTTGCCCATGCTGAGAGAAATCTTGTCCATGCTGTGAAAAGTCGTGTCCATGGTGTGAGAAGTCTTGCCCATGCTGTGAAAAGTCCTGTCCATGGTGTGAGAAGTCCTGCTCGTTGTGCTGTGAAAAGTCCTGACTGTTTTGTGCATATTCATGTGCATGTTGAGCATAATCTTGCTGTGAAAAGTCGTGATTCTGCTGCGAATAATCCACGTTTGGTTGCCCGTATTCCTGAGCTAACTGGTGATTGTGCAGGTTCTGCTCATACTGAGCCTGTTCTATCTGCTGTTGGATGTGATGTTGCAGCTGGTGTTGGTATTCATGGTACGCCTCTTCACCGGTGTGGTGCTCGTACACTTGTTGTCCCTGCTCTTGTGTGAAATGATCATGAGGTTGCGCGTAGTGAGTTTCTTGAGTGGGAGCGAGATCGGGTTGCACGAAGTGATGACCATCCTGGTGTACCTGGGTCAAACCGTGACCGTGTGGTACAGGAGCCCAGCCATTGTGGTCAACGTGGACGGCCGGCTGCGCTGGCTGCAAGTGAACAGTAGGCTGGGGAATGGCCGCTTGCGTCGGATGCAGAAAAGTGGGCTCGACTGCCACAGCAGGCGTAGGCTGTTCTACGACGCCGTGAGCATGCGGTTGCTGCAGCACGTGGTAGTGGGGCTCCTGAGGACGCTCTAACAACACAGGACCAGCTGAGGACACCGAATGTGACAGAGACACTGCTGATGGAGACAAAGGCACGGCTGATTGAGCAAATGGTACTAAAGATTGCTGGATGCTTACTCCTAAAGGATACCTAGGATACGTGGCGAAGTAGGAAGTCTGCACGGCGTTACCGGGCCTAATTGCATACGAGTACTGTGGAGCGTAAGGATACAGGGAAGCGACTGGGGCAGGTTGCACTGGAACAGGCGCTGGCAGCACAGGCTTCAAGTGAACATGATTCTGTGGCAAAATGAACTGCGGAGTAGCGGGGATGATCGGAGCGATTGCCGGAGATGGTGCAGGGATGGGACGGGGAATTGCCACTGAAGGTTGAGGGATCGGAACTGGTAACGTAGGGAACACGGTGGCTGCTGGAATTGCATGAGCTGGTTGAATCGGCACCACAGGCCTAGGTGCGACATGATGATGGTGATGGTGGAAATGTTGGTCCGGCCGTGGCACTACTTTGGTGTGCGTGTGGTGCGGGAATGTGTGAGCGTAGTTAGGTAAAACTGGGACTTTATGACCTACATGGACAGGATATTTTGAACTCAAAGGATGATGTAAAGGCACTTTCACTGCAGTCACGGATGCCGTAGGTGGATAGGAAACTACAATCGGCTTCACGATGGAGTGAGTAACATGAGGGATGTCGTGTCCATATTTATACGGGGGCGCGGAAGAGAATACTCCGCGCTTGTGATGCTTGATCTTCGCAGCTAGTCTTCCAAGGAGCTTGGCTTTAGCTCTGAGATGCGCGTCGCCCGCGGCCACCACCACGCAAGCGCACAACACCGCAATCTGAAACACACACGTTTTCATTGCCACTGACACTTCACTTCAGTTCAGCCTCACAACACTGCACTCCGGATACTCACTACTGTAAATCTCATGGCGGCCGGTCGGCGCGAGTACCTCTCGGGAACGGAGTGTGGAGGTCCCTCGCCACCCATACTTATAACTTAGATGGCTTTGCATTAGTATGTAGCCGGCGTCCTGTTTTCACTCGGGGCAGCCGGACTGTGAATCGTCCTTGCGACGCTTGGACCATTCCTATCGAATGCATCTAAATTCTTCTTCCGAATTTCTTGGCGAGCGATATTCGGTCTCATGCGGTACGAAGAAGGTGCAGTTTGGAAGTAGGATTGGCTTGTCTGAAACGTGCTCGTAGCTTGCTGCCGTCATTCTTGTAACAGGCGTGCGGGTGCGCATACTAATCAATCAAGAAACGTAATCGGGAGAAAATTGTAGCGGGATGGAGCCGGACTTGGTTCGGATTTGATAGTTTCGTTTTTATTTGAAACTTTTAACAAGATAATTGTTTACATAAGTCAAAGAGTTTTTCTGCCGCGATTCAAAATACCTAAGTACTTTACTCTTACTAAACCAGAAAATTAAAAGATGGCAAAGATGCCTCTGCATTTTGGTTCTAGAAATGTTATGAATAAGTCTAAGATCGATCACCGAATCATATCAATTGAATGAAAACAAAAATGTTGGCTTCTAGGTAGTGTCTTGCTACGGTGGGTACACGCCCTTGCCAACTAAATTACCTACAAAATCAAGTTAAGCTGGTCTTAGCTCAACCCAGATCAACAAAAATATTATATCATTTCTATCTTAGTAATGGGCACAGAGGTAACGATCCGATGTCTTCATTTACTTAAACTTTTAGTTCCCAATCCGTGCCTGGCGCAGCATATGCATGCAGGTCGCGTCCGCGGTTACCAAATAATACGGCGATCACTTTCCTCGCTCTCACTGTCGATGTCGCAGGAAGCGGGACTACCCAAACTTACGTGCTAATTCAGCTGCCCTGACTCAGTGCTGCAGTGCATGGGATAACGACTTTTGTAACAAATAATGAGTGAAGTATAATTATATGGGTTATCGTGGGGTAATTATTATTAAACTAAGACAGCACGCATTATACTTTGAAAATAGTTTTAGACAAGGACATTTAAATACTAAGGCATGATTTTTTTATTACGTAAGAAACAGTTTTACAAATTGTAAAAAATATATCTGTTTTAGAACGCATCTCGTGTGAATCTCACAGCTGCCAAACAAACGTCACTGACGTCACTTTGATTTTGACATATTTCGCGCAAATTAGTATTTATTTATTTTGTACGATACGCTACGTTAATAAATAAAAAATAATGAATGACCACAGTGGTGATAACGTTTGTAGGATATGCTTTCAACGTCAAGACACTATATTTTCTTTGTTCCGGAAACGAAAAGGCTCGTCTCCTTATGACAAGCTAGTCAACTATACCAAATTAAAAATCGCAGTTGATGACGGCGGCCCATCTTCTATTTGTTTACAATGCCTCACAGATCTGGACACAACTATAAACTTTTTGAATAAGTGTGAGAAATCCAATCAGATACTGGCCAGTAAATATGTCTTTGCTAAAAAAGAAATTTCAAATTTGGAATGCGAAGTCCCAAATACCGATACCGTCGCTTATTTTTCTCAAGAAGAAAGCGTTGATTTGGAGTTGATTCAGCCACATAAAGATAGTATAGTTAATCAGGGAGTGAAGCATAGTGAATTATTATTAGCAGAGTGTGGACAATGTTCCCAGTGTGGCTCAAAGAGGCGGTGCAAACATTGGACGCCGCCGGTTGCCCATACTTGCCAGTATTGCGGAAAAGTATTTAGTAGGAAATTTAACTATACACTACATCTGTAAGTACTATTACCAGAAATAGAAGTGTTCGTGGCAATAACGTCAATTAACTAAGGACATCCTTCCGATAATAAATTTATCGATAACTGAATATTTATTCCGAAATTACATACACTTCACTGGATAAATAGGAATTAACTAAAATATGCTGATTTCTACCCATCAGGGTTACTTATATACTTTTTAGGAGTAAGTATTAAAATTCAAATAAAAATCAACTTTAACAACCTTATATTTTAATTATATTCAATCGGTTTCCATGCAAATTAAACTGAAACCAAGCATGCCTAGCAGCAAAGGCACTCTTGGTTAATTTTATAACATCTAACGAAGAGGTGCACACACATTTTTTCATTCAGTCACTTATGAACCTTATACCAGTAACAATAAAGTATTTTATCTTGTGTTTGACTTAGGTTTATTACTTCAAATACTATACAAAAACTGATATGCATGACGTAACTAATGTCATAAGAAAGTACAACTTATTGATAATATAATATCTTGCGGCTCTCCCTAGCAAAATTGTATTTGTGCCACCAACACTTCTTTGTCTCACCATTACGAAACTTATAATTACAGTTTTGTTTTATTATGCTACCTTAGCAGAATCAGACTGCATTTTGGACATAATTATTTAGTTTAGTCAGGGCCAGCCTTAGCCATACTGGCGCCCTGGGCGAGTCATTCATTGTGTGGTGCCCTAGGCGCCCTAGACCTTTAAAAAAACGCCTGTTGCAAGCCAACGCCCAGGGCGATTGCCCAGTACGGCCCCCCCTATAGCTGCCACTCATAAAATTAATATTGTTGAATTTATATCTTTCCATTGTGTACCTATGGGCTTCTCATTGAGCACAGTGCAAGTTTAATGATGTGAAGTGCTGTTTAAGCCAATTAGAATAACAATCCTGTAACATATGTGAACTGCTGCTCTATGTGATTCCAGGAAGCGGCACCTAGGTGAACGCGACTGGCCGTGTGGCGGCTGCGGGGCGCGGCAGCTGACGCGCGGGCTGGCGGCGCGCCACTGCGGCCCGCGCCCGCGCCGCCCCTGCCCTGCGCCCGGCTGTGGGAAGTCATTCACCACCAATACAAATCTGGCCACGCATCTTAGGACTCATAGTGGTATATCTTTCTCTCTCTGTCTTTCTCATCTACAGTCGATGACCGTAACTTCGCCTAGGCTTCCTATCTTCGCCTACCAAATATCTCTAGAGTTTTCAGAAGTATCTAAGTGTTTCTAAGAGATGCGCATAGCTCCTCATACGACCTTTAGATATCTCTTAGAAACACTTAGATACTTCTGAAAACTCTATAGATATTTGGTAGGCGAAGATAGGAAGCCTAGGCGAAGTTACGGTCATCGACGGTATGCATTTACCAAATTTTCTTCACGTTTTAGGATGCTGAAAACCATCTTGGATAATGAGACAATTAGCACAACAATGCAGGACAATATCAAATTCTTATTAGATTTAACTCATTGCAGTATGTGTTAAAGATAAATATTTTACTGTTGAAAATTAGGAGCCGCAAAGGCATTTATGTGAGTGTTGCTGGGACCATTGTCTCGTTTTTGTCTTACATGTGTTACCTGCTTGATTCTAAAGTTGTACTAGTATACTTGTATTGAATTGTTGATACACTATATATGGATACCTATCTAGTTCATGTAAAACAGTAAATGTTTAAATGTTTCAGGCGAGCGACCGCATGACTGTGCCGAGTGTGGCAAGAGCTTCACCTGCAAGAACACACTCAATGACCACGTGAGGATACACACAGGTACTACAGTTGCTTGTATACTGTACTACTGTTGCTATATCATAAATTTTATCTACTAATATCTTCCACTTAACAAAAATCTACGGATGGCCAGTAGAAGGAGTGGAAGCCTGTCGAAAATAGCAATGTTGTTTGTTGTTTCCGCGAGTAAAGTGGAAGAGATCGCTCTTTAGCGATAAGACCGCTTGTTGTTTACCTTTAATTGTAATTTCTTGCATTGTATTTCTCCTGTATGTTTTATGAGGTGTGCAATAAAAAGTACTTGTATTGTAATGTAAAGTAGTTTCCCCCCGGCGGCGTGCGCGCGGCGAGGTCCTGCTGCGGTCGCCAACGTCCATACCACTATTTTTGTTTATCGCTGCATTACTTTATTCATCACTGTTTCTATAAATAGTATACGTTTTGTTATTGACGTCACACAAGTATTGTTCGGTAAGAAGACAATTTTAGGTCCTATGGTCGCCAACGTCCATACCACGTTGAACACACCGGTTCTCGTCCGATCACCGAAGTTAAGCAACGTCGGGCGAGGTCAGTACTTGGATGGGTGACCGCCTGGGAACACCTCGTGTCGTTGGCTTTTTACTATTTGGACTATTTTTGTTTATCGCTGCATTACTTTATTCATCACTGTTTCTATAAATAGTATACGTTTTGTTATCGACGTCACACAAGTATTGTTCGGTAAGAAGACAATTTTTGGTCCAATGGTCGCCAACGTCCATACCACGTTGAACACACCGGTTCTCGTCCGATCACCGAAGTTAAGCAACGTCGGGCGAGGTTAGTACTTGGATGGGTGACCGCCTGGGAACACCTCGTGTCGTTGGCTTTTTGCTATTTGGTCTATTTTTGTTTATCGCTGCAGGAGCATTCCATGATGTTGTAATCGACATTCGTACTTAATTTTAGGACTTTACAAGTCTGGTACTCTTTACATTTGAGTTGTAGTAATTAATTATTGGTATCATCTTAAAGCTGTAAAGTGTACCTAAAAAGTCTAGTTGCTGTAAGACCTTAAAAAAATAAGACGAAAACGAAGCATGTCGTAATCGACACTCAATCAACCAAGTCCAAATCCTAAGTAGTAATTTCGTAAATTTTAGCACATTATGAGACAAATAATTAAGTTTTTAAATATAATTCACAAATATAAAGAATACTCTTTTAATTCTCAGCAACATAAACAGTTACGCTCATCTAGTAATTAAATAAAAAAATAAAATGTACAGCATGTCGTAAGCGACACCTACATGTTGTAAACGACACGTACGAATTCAAACAAATAATTGCACATATTTTCGTCAAAATATATATATCTGCGTGTCGATTGCATGTTGTTTCTCTTTTATACTTCTCCATTACAATACTAAACATGAAATTTGGAAATTCCAAGTATCGTATCCACTTTTTCCCAAGGTATTTTTTGGGCCACTGTCTATTTCTACCCGTGATATTATTAGGATTCCGTACCTCAAAAGGAAAAAACTGAACCCTTATAAGACTACTTTTTTGAGCGTCCGTCAGTCTGCCTGTCTGTCAAGACTATTTATCTCGGGAACGCGTGGAGGTAATAAGTTGAAATTAAAACCATAATATACTTAATATTTCGACACTCTCGGGGATCAAAATTTAAAGGGCAATTCCCGTTGACCTAGAAAGAACTATAGAATTTGCTAAAACTATTATTATAGGTAGTTTTTCCAAATTCTATGTGTAGATACGTCAGTTTTCCTACGTTGTTGAATTTAAGTTTGTCGCTCAGTATAGTAGGTACTTTTCGTAAAACAACATCTATATTTGCAGTACTTTCATAGCTCGTACGGCACCTTCGGTGCGCGAGTTCAACTCGCACTTGGCCGGTTTTTTTAAACTGCCTTGCGTCATGTTTCAACGCATTTCTACGGATGTAGGCGTGAGGTAGACTGTAAACCTGATAAAGTTTACGCTAGAGCCTCATTTGACCTGGCTGAAGCCAGATTTTGGAGTTTTTCTTTTCCGTTCAGTTCACTTTTGCTTTCTTATATTAACCTTTCATTCTTCCGCTTGTAATAAGTTAGACACGTCTTTTTTTATTTGTCTGAATAGTTTTAAGTCTCTCGCACTCCCTTTTTCTGAAGTCTAGAACTTCAAGGATTTTTTCAGACGCGATTTTCTCAATCTAAGTGCGTTCGAGCTAAGATGTGATTGATCCATTAGAAAATTGGACAAATCAGGCTCGTATTAAAGTAAAAATAACGTATAGTTTAACGACTTTCATAAACACATGTCGTAAGCGACCGTTACCTTTGAAAGGGATAAAACTAAATAAACACGCAAATAACTAAAGTAACTCCGCTCCACAAGGTGACCCGTGACAAACACTGTTTAGATTATAGGCTTTGAAAGACATCTGCCACCAAGTTCAGGTCATAAACTACAAATTATGTTCCTTCATGTCGTAATCGACACTGTTCAGGCGCGGTTAGATTATTGCTAAAAACATTTCTGAAAAGGGACATATAACATTATTTTTTGTTGCAAATTAAAAAATAGGAGGCTAGTTTTATTATAAAGCCGGCAGTTCACATTTATAGTACAAACAAATCTTATTATCCAATAAAGAAATCGGGGTCATTTTCAGACTTTACACGACAATGAAATTGTGCTGCTTAAACATGGCTATTGTTTAAAAGTTGGTAATATTATAATTATAATGTTTACAAATATCAATAGATAATACTCTTGACCGTAATTTGGCATTGCCGAAATATTGGAATTTGGAATAATAAATTAGACGAGATAGTTACCGTTTTTCATGGAATGCTCCTGCATTACTTTATTCATCACTGTTTCTATAAATAGTATACGTTTTGTTATTGACGTCACACAAGTATTGTTCGGTAAGAAGACAATTTTTGGTCCTATGGTCGCCAACGTCCATACCACGTTGAACACACCGGTTCTCGTCCGATCACCGAAGTTAAGCAACGTCGGGCGAGGTCAGTACTTGGATGGGTGACCGCCTGGGAACACCTCGTGTCGTTGGCTTTTTGCTATTTGGACTATTTTTGTTTATCGCTGCATTACTTTATTCATCACTGTTTCTATAAATAGTATACGTTTTTATTATTGACGTCACACAAGTATTGTTCGGTAAGAAGACATTTCGTTGGCTTTTTGCTATTTGAACGTATGAATATGGTGTGTGTACTTTTTAGGTTTGATTTATATTCATTTTAGTCTAAATTTTAACCTTTTCTTTTTCTCTTCCTAAAATTTGCATGTCACTGCGTGACAAGATAGTTGGAGCACAATATTTATTTAAAGACCTTAAATTTATAAGACCTTAAATTATGTAGGTACCCTATCTTGAGCAAATAAATACTTATGACATGCTGGCCCGAGAGATGCTTCTTCACGCTTCGTTGGAAGGGTCCCAAGTTATAAGAAGGAGGAAACACATGAGCCGGCAAGGAGTTCCATACTTTATAGTTCGGCAGATGAAGGAATTGCCAAACTTCTTGGTATGTGTGGGAATATTCTCCACGGTGAGGCGATGACATCGCAAGCTGGCACGTGTGGTTCTACGACGGAAAGGGGAGGGTGGGATAAGAGAAAATAACTCTTCAGAACACTAATTAAATTAATTAGATTAATTAGTGTTCTTTTATATCACTAACAAAAATGTGCTCCTGAAGTTATCATTTGGAGTGGGCTGGTATGTAACTTAAATATAGGTGAATGGAATGGCAGCGATATTTTTTATTGTGATCAAATGTTGAGTTAGTCGATACCATGGCCACTGAGCAACGACATTGCCTTTATTTTACTTCCAGGCGTTAAATTCTACAGTTGCCTAGTCTTCGTCTCGGATAATTGGTACACGACACATAAGTTCTCTTAAATACAATACTCACCGCAAATTACCTGGTCCCAGTACATCCATAATAAGAGAACTGCATTGATAGTAGTCGTTTTTCACCATCAGACGTTGAAGTAGTTTCAGATATTGGATCGAAAAGGCGATTAACGTCTTGATTGTTTATTAATTTGTCAGGCGTCAAGCCCTACATCTGCCCCGTTTGCGGCAAGCGGTTCGCGACCAACAAGCTGTCGTCCCACATGGTGTCGCACACGACGGCGCGGCCGCACCTGTGCGCGGCGGCGGGCTGCGCGCGCGCCTTCAAGTCCGCGCGCGCGCTGCGGCTGCACGCCGCCGCGCACGCGCCGCACGTGCGCCACGCGTGCGGCGCGTGCGGCGCCAGGTACAACCACCGCCAGTCGCTCAACAAACACGTCAAGAAACACCACGCTGAGGTCAGTTAACAGGCATTTGTGGACATTTTTTATTTTAAAGTAGGTAGGTACCGAGTTTAGTGAGATCAGCTGAGTTAGTAAGTAGGTATAGCACAAATGCATGTCATCAATTCGTCAAGCGGGACAAACGATTTCACCTCTAATATTATTGGAAAATGTCTACCGAAACACATCATTTTCTTGCACATTTGTTGCCGAAAATGCTTGTAGATGTTATTCAAACTAGGCATTAGAAGTCCAGGGCGCTTTGATTGTAGGTACTTTGAGGTATCACCAAATACGCCATGATTCAGGTATATCGCGTTTAGCGCGATGTTTGCGATTCGAGTTGCATAAAATACGTTTTACTTCACGTACTACCCAATCAAATTAAGTTTGCACCTGGTATCGAAAATTGCATCGCATTCTGTAAAAAACTAGCCAAGTCTCGATGGAGCTGCTTGTTTATCTCTAAAAAGTAATGAAATCTAAACAAAGTCGTGCCAAGTCTAAGGTTCCTTACTGCGATTTCTTTATTATTATAGTTAATTTTGTGTGACTTGGCCGTTGAAGGGTACACAAGGGTACAAAACCAGGTGCTCCATGACACCATTGCACCAATCTGTCGCCAGAAGCGTACCTACGTAGCTATCACCGTTCTTGAGATACAGCCTGGTGACAGACGGACGGCACTATTTTTTTATTTTCGGAGCGGATATTTACAAAACTGCTGACTGTATCAAAAAATAATGTTTGGAGACCCCTATTATTTTTAAAAGACCTATTCAACGACACCCCACACACTAAGTGTTGGACGGAAAAAAAATAACCCCCACTTGAGGCGTTCGAGAGGTACCTACCCGAAATAGTTATTTGTGAAACAAGAGAGCAAAGTTGTTTTTTGTTACGAGTGCTGATTTTGAGTCCCGAGCAAGCGAAGGATTCTACGTTTGAATCACGAGCGTAGCGAGTGATTCTATGTTAGAATCCAGAGTGTAGCGAGGGACTCAACAGCACGAGATGCAAAAAACTTTGCTCTCGTGTAGCACACACAACTTTTCACCTCATCAGCGAGAACATATTCGACATTTGCTTTTCTTGCAACGTATGTTTATAGTCTTTGTTGCTGATTTCAATAATATTATTAATAAGAAAATAGATAACTGCTGCTTAAAAAGGAATGACATAATTTAATTAAAATTATAATCAACCAACCAACACGGTTATTGTCATTATTTGATCAAATTGGAAGATTTAGCAGTGTATACATGGGGTAAGTAATATAAGATATAAGAACTAATGCTATAATATTCATATTATATACGCTCATATTGTATAAGCTTGTTTTGTATACCGTTCAAGGTGTATAAAAAACGTTGGATATAACATCAAAATATCTATTTTTGTTAAGTATAACGTTATTTAAGTATAATATCATTGTAAATAACGATCATAACGTATAACGTTCATAATATCTCAGATTTATAATGTATATTACTCAATACATCTAACACCAAAATGCATAATGCTCGTATAGAATAACCGTCTGCACATCAATTGTGTACATACTTATGCTATAGTTCGCTGTAAAATTTTAATATAATTATGTACCTCCATGCAAGCAAGCATTTTAACGCTCCGCTCGCTTCGCTCACTCCGCTATCCATGGTCATAAAACAAACCTAACCTAACCTACAGTTTTCGGTTTTTGACCCATATTCCATTTTGTCGCAGTTCTTCCAAACGGTATACTCGTATTCGCCAGAATTTCATCTGCCATTATCATTGTGTAAATACTTATGCAATAGTTCGCTGTTAAATTTTAATATACCTCCATGCAAGGAAGCATTTTGACGCTCCGCTCGCTTCACTCGCTCCGCTATCCATGGTCATAAAACAAACCTAACCTAACCTACAGTTTTCGGTTTTTGACCCATGTTCCATTTTAGGGGCATAGGGGTAGCAGTTGTAACCTATTTAGTATATCATACGCTATTATGTTTTCTAATCATTATACTAAAAGAAAGTATATACTATGATCGATATAGGTTATGTATGTTATATCAACTGAATTTAGAGTATTTGAGTGTTATATAAAAAAATATTCTACAACATGAGTATTATGCTAATTGACCGTTATTCCTAATAAAAATATTGATTTTTATGTTATAGCAAAAGTTCATTATATCTTGTGAACGTTATTAATATGAAATTATATATTATGTAGTTATATCTCATGGGACGCACCCGTATACATGACGTGTTTATTTATAAATACATATTATATTACGAGATTTTGTTTATAAATTGATTAATATTTTTACTCGTAAAACACCAAACAAAATAAATGCAAAAGAAAATTACAATTACAATATGAACTCGATATTTTTTAAGGTACGTTTCGAATATGCATCTATGATAAATGGTGAAATTATAAATAATTATTATGTTTACAATAAGTAATAAGTTGAAAAATCTTATTTTATTTGAGCAATGATCTATTGTTTTATATAAAAGGCACAATAATTTTAATATTCGGTCGTTAAATAAAAAAAAAAAAAAAATACGTTGCAATAAATTTTTCTTCGGGTGTTTTTAATGAAATTTTTGGTATAACGCTTATCCGAACTGAGGTCGATCTCAATCGAGGTCGGAAATCGAATTTCAAATTGATAAGTTTCTATCCTTCTCTTTTTTAATACATGTGAAAGAAACAGAGTGCATCGAGATTCAAATTTTATAGTTAACCTTTGGCTGAAGAATGACAATTCGTGGTCAGATATTGAAAAAAATAAAAAGCTACTTTCTACTCACGCTCGAAACAAAATCGCATTTTGTTCACTGTTATCTGACAGTAAAATCGCCATGTTTGAGCTGGTGAGGTGAAAAAAACATTTTTTTTTAGATTTTATTTGACCGTTTTGTCGGCGTGATACATACACATACTCATGCCAAATTTCAGCTTTCGAGTACTAGGTAATGATCACGGAGCCAACCCGCGGACGGACAGACGGACATGACGAAACTATAAGGGTTCCTAGTTGACTACGGAACCCTAATAAATGAGGTGCAAACGTAGATAAAAATATCATTTCATTTCTATCAATGGTTTAAGATTATCATATTATTGTTAGTCCTTTCACATATATGCACAAACCACAGTGTTAAGTTATGTTGCTTCACAGTGCCGGCATAACTTTAATTTGTTGTTTCAGAAACCCATTACCACGGAGGACATTCAAACCGCGCCGAACGATATCTGAACGATATTAACACGTGCTCAATAACCAAAGAGTTAGCTAAGTTACTATTATTATTTATGCAACACTAATTTATTAACAAAAACTGACAGAAAAAGTATGCGTTCAAATCGCACGTGGCCGCGATTTGGTCGGTCAAGGCTGCCGAGAACAGCTCTATACCGTGCCATGATTCTAGTGTTACCTGGTAAACTATGTAGGTACGAGTACACAACCTTAGTATGTATTTTTAATCTGGGGCTAAAATTTGTTTCTAATTATAGCCCAACAAGTTGGTTTTTGCTTACGCCCTATTGCGGATTTAGTGATATCAATTTATTTTACTGTTTACTACCCATAATTGATTATGGTGATGTTTGTTATCCGGACTTAAATGAGGATCTTCTTGATAAGTTGGATCGACTTCTTAATAATTGTATTCGCTTTATTTTCTGTCTCCGTAAATATGATCACGTTTCTTCTTACCGCTCTCAGCTTGGCTGGTTTCCCATCCGTCAACGACGCAATATTCGTATGCTCTGCACTCTCTTTTCAATACTCAATGATCCACAAGCTCCTGAATACCTGAAAACCTTTTTCTGCTATGTTGAATCCACTCGTAACCGTAATTTTCGCTCTTCCGGCAATCTTGCCCTTTCTATTCCTCTTCACCGTACTGGTTTCATGTCTAATTCTTTCTCCTTGCAAGTGGCTCGCCTCTGGAACGGTCTTCCTCTCACAATCAAACAGGCTCCGAGTAAGTTGGCATTTAAAAGGGCCGTGCGAAGTTTCTTTGCTGGCAGAACTGAAGTCTCATAGTATATCTGCTTGGTTTGTTTCATCGTCGTATATATTTATGTATGTATCTATTTATATATATGTATATTACATGTATGTATGAACCTAATATGAGTATTTTAATTATATGTAATTATGTTGTCTGATGCACCGCCTACAATTTCTCTGCTTTGCCCTAAGGTTGACTGGTAGAGAATGCCTCATGGCATTAAGTCCGCCTTTTGTACGTTAAGTTTTTCTTTTGTGCAATAAAGTTTAAATAAATAATAAATAAATAAATGTCAATTTTTTGGCACGTTGAGAGTCAGTGAATGCCACTGATGTAAACAAAGAGAAAACAGAACAATTTTATTCTGCAAATTTCCAGTTTATTTCGCATAATAAAGCCAAAACTATACACAGGGATGAAAATCAAGTTTTTGAAAAAAAAAATGACAAATTGCTACTGACATTTTATAATGCATAGGTATATATGAAGTATTGTAGAAAAATATTTCTTTCAGTGTGAATACGACGTATGCACATTATTGACGTATAGATTCGCAGATCCTTAAGTATGTTGATTATGATTACAAGTGAATACCTATGTTACAAAATACGTGTAAGTATATAACTGTCTATTATATAACTATAATAATATGTACCTATGTGTTTATTTTGTCCTTTAATTACTTATGACTTAATGTTTGAAAAAAAGTAGGTAAGTACACCTTTAAGAGAGTTATATTTTTTCCCCAAAGTAAATCAAATCCCTGTTTCGTTATACGACTATTTAGACTACTGGATAAATTAATGGAGATATTTTCACTCGATATGTGTCTAAAAGAGCCGTTAGAAAGAAGTAAATTTTAATTTCATTTAGCAACAGCCACACAAATCATCGTGTTATACTAACACCATGAAATAATTGCATTGAATAATTATTTTACTGTAAGTGTATATTTTGAAGTGTTAGTGACATCTATCGGTGTCGGAGCACTATGGAACAATCGAGTATTGATCTCAGCGAAGGGATGGAAGGTTTGAGCAAGAGCTGCGCTTTTTGCTGCACCAACCTTGCGGACAACTGGGTCATTGCACTCGGAGACGTTTTGTTTTCTATTTCGCCGGACCTTCACCCACTATCTGCAGACGGCGGCGTGACGCCCTCCTAATCGGATTTCACACAGAAACCAATGAAATCGATTTTCGAAACGTTTATTTGGAAACTTAAATTACAACTACAGCTAAGTATAAAAATAATGTATAACAATGCGCGCTACTAACTAGAAATCACAATTGCGTAACATTGGATGTGGACTCCGACTGTTGTCGGCAATAAATAACAAGGATTATGGCAGGGGCGCTTTGACCTTCATTCTCAAATTCCCCGATTCTGATCCAGATTTACTTGGATATTTTGCTTTTAGGTACAGGCCCTGCCCTATGCAAGAAATGTTGAAAAGCGTTGCGTCTGATTCCAATACGGGGACTTTGAAAGTATTACATTCTTAGTTTGTCAGAATCATCGTTTTTTTAGGGTTCCGTACCCAAAGGGTAAAAACGGGACCCTATTACTGAGACTTCGCTGTCCGTCCGTCCGTCCGTCCGTCTGTCACCAGGCTGTATCTCAAGAACGGTGATAGCTAGACAGTTGAAATTTTCACAGATGATGTATTTCTATTGCCGCTATAACAACAAATACTAAAAATAAAATAAAATAAATATTTAAGGGGGGCTCCCATACAACAAAGGGATTGTTTGCGTTAACTTTGCACCTCATTTGTATGGAGCGCTATACATACCAGGTGCAAACTTAACTTAACCACTTTGTACGGAACCCTCGGTGCGCGAGTCCGACTCGCACTTGCCCAATTTTGTTACTTCCTATTGATTTTTTACCGTATCTAACATCTGTGCATGACCTGAGACTAATTAAGATAATAGGCATAAATTTTTCAATATGAATCTTCCGGGAACACTTTGAATTTGGTGATTTGAGAGTGTGGTCGAGCGATACGGGACCTAGGCGCGTTTAGGTTTCCTCTTGACGTGGAGCACGGGGCGCGGGTCGACCTGGCGGATGTCGGTGGCGCGCAGGAACTTGCTCTCGTAACCTGTCTCGCGTATCTTCGCGTTGGGGCTGAGGCGGTCGCTGCGCTCGTCCTCGCCGGCGCGCTCGTCGTCCCCCGCGCGCTCCGACTCGTCCGCGCGATATGGGTCGTCGACTAATCGCTCTTTGTCCTCCCTCAGGCGCTCGTGGTCGTCCGTCCGCCCCGAATCGTCGGAGCGGCCGCGCTCGTCGGTCCTTTCGTCCTCGCCTATCCTTTCAGGGTCCTTCAGCAGTCGCTCGTGGTCGTCCAGGAAGGGTCCGTCGGCGCCGGGCGCCTGCTCGATTCTCGCGAGATCGGAGTCCTTGTTCGGTGCCGGCACGGTAAACTGCATGAAATGTTTTTCTTCTTCGGAGATTTGGCGCTTGTTTCCGTAGTAGTCATAGTCACCGGCGGCGTACGCGTCATCTTGATCTTCATCTTCATGTGTGGCACGCGTGCGGCGGGACTTCTTGCGGCGCTGGCGGCGGCGCGGCGGCTCGGTCTGCGCGGCTGGGATAGAGTTCTCGCCGTCGTTGTCTTCCTCCTCCGACGAGGGCTCTGCGCTCTCTTCCTCGTCTCGGTCGGGCCGCTCCGGCCGCCCGCGGTTTAATTTCTTTGGGTGTTTTTCTCTGTATATCGGCGGCACCCTCACGGTGACCGTGTCGATCTGGCCCGGGTTGTGTTCCGTGGGCGGCAGCACCCTCGGATGCAGTGGGCGTCGCGGGTCTTCCGTCGTCGTAGTCGACTCCGCATCCTCATCATCGCCCTCGGGGAGCGGCAGCGGGACGCGCTGCGGCCGCTGACGATCATTGTTCAGACGTGGACGCTGCTCTCGATCGTCGGCTCTCCTCTGAATCTGTTCGGCGAGATCGCGGTCTCCGAAGTGCACGCTGCGATAATCGTTTGCGGGAAGCTTCTTCTTTTTCTTCCTTTTGACTTCTACGTTCGGGGGCGGCTTCTGTTTCTGATCCCAAAAGGCGTCGACAGCCGTGCCGAACTCGCGCACAGCTTTAGCCCGGTCGCGGGACTCCTCCGCGGCCTCGTAATCGTCGTACGCGGGCGCCTCCTCGGCCTCCTCGTCGTCGTAGGCGAGGTAGTCGTCCTCGGCGAGCTGCTGGGGATTAACCTGGTTGGCGTCATAAGTGCGGACCCGGTGCTGTTGGCCGTTACGCACGACAAAAGCGTCGACGAAGACGCGCGGCTGGCGCGGCGGCTCGCGGGCCGGCAGGCGCGCCGCGCGGGGCTCGATGGCGATGGGCGCGATCGGGGCCTCCTCCTCCGCTTGCTGCAGTTCCTCCGCCTGTGCGGTCGCGGGCGGTGCTGGTGACGCTGGCTGACGGTTAAAATTGAACTGCAGACGGAGGTTGGACTGTATAGTCTCGAGATTATCCTTCGGCGGGGGCGGCGGAGGCGGCGGCGGCGCGCATGGTGACGGAGTCGTCGGGTTCGCTCGGGGCTTGGCACATGGTGGTGGAGGTGGCGGTGGTGGTGGTGGCGGAGGTGGAGGCGGAGGTGGCCTAGGTTTCGGTCGCGGCGCCGCTCTAGGCTTTGGACAAGGTGGTGGTGGCTTCGGTTTCGGCGGCGGCGGTGGAGGAGGCGGAGGGGCAACGGCGCGGCAGGGTGGTGGAGCCGCGGCTCTTGGTGCTCCGCATGGTGGCGGAGCGGGCGCAGCCGGTGCGGCGGGCGCGGCTAAGGGCAGGTCTATCCCGGGCACGGGCGCCAGAGGCGGCGGGAACAGGGCCGCCGCCTGCGGTTGTTTCCTCGCCACGTTATAACCCAGCGCATCCGCCAGTCCACGGAATACGATATCGCCGAACGTTCTCTTCTTCCTCACCACTGGTTCGTGCTCGTCCTCTGATATCGTATCATTGCCGATCACCGCTACCGTACCGTCGTCTAGTGTCGCCTTGGTCATGTTACCATCTTGCACTAAAGCTACGACGCTTCCAGAAGTTTCGTTCCTATTCGGTTCGCCTAGCTCACTTAAGGTTTTGGTCCCAGTGTCGGGGTCACAATATGCGCTGGCGAGCAGCAGCAGCAGTACAAGCGGCCGCATGGCGCATGGTCGAGTGTCGCGCGGGTCGCCGCGCGCGCCGGTTTTGTCACGCAGGCGCCGGGCGCCGTCACGCGCCGGCGCGCAGATGCTGGAGTAAGGTGACAGCCTGACAGGATGCGTGAGAAAGTTGGAAACAATCACTTTACCCGTGCAGATATGATTAGGTCAGAATATTTAGTGGGGATTTCAATCTTTGGTCGTAATCAAAGGTGATGAATAATATTATTTATTACTTTAATCAAAGCCGAAATATGTCTACTCAAATTGTCCTCCTTTCCTGTCTGCTATGGACGATTATCACGTAATAGCCGATTTTTTCCATCAATATTTGCTAAGTCGCCGGTACAAAATATGTCCAAAACACATGCATTATTTTTTCTTGCCTGCCCCCTGATAGGAAAATGTAGATCCCCCACCGCGGTGCTGGTGCACCGGTTTGCCTTTTGTTAGGGACACGTGAATTTATTTCCACACTTCCCATAAGGGAAATAGTAATATAATATTTTGTATTTACTTGTACCTACCTACTCTAGATCCTCTCTGTACTATCAGATTTCTAATTTGCACCCACTTCTAGTATCTCTGTTTGGCCCTATGGTTGACTGGTAGAGAATGCCATTTGGCATTAAGTCCGCCATTTGTAGGTACTGACTTTTGTTTCGTGCAATAAAGTTTAAATAAATAAATAAACCATAAGGTTTTCTTCATCTAAGATATTCTTTGCCTGGCATAGGAAGCTTTAGTCATCACCCTATGAGGGAGATAAAGCAATCCTAGGATAAAACATTTGATTGTTGGTATTTCTAATCAGGTTGTCGGTAAAAGTTAAATGTTTCAACCACATTTACCTTGTAATAAACGTGGAGTTAGTACAATCAAATCATTTTCACAATGTTAGATCGTTTCGAAATAATAGATCAGTCAATCATTTTCAATTGATTGTAAAGCGTTGCATTAGTTTTTATTGAATTATGATGCCCGTGGTGATCAGAAACAACTTCAATAGAATATAAGACTGGGTTGTCGAATTGAGACGAGGATCAAAAATAAAAGAATTCCTATAGCTCTGTCCTAGAAAATGCCACTTCTGCCAAAGCTCCATCGCTCGCATCCAGTGGCCTTCTGGTATTTTCACAAAGTCATCTTCTCTGGGTGGATTCTTGAAAGAGGATCTGAATTAACTGACATTGCTGGTAGCACATTTTACTATGATGACCGATTAAGCCAACAAGCTTTTGGGTCGCGACAACGTACCGAAGGCGAAACGCGATAGACCAAACTTAAGAGCTAACTACCAAATTATACAGTAACGTCAATAGTACGTACAGTAAATTGATGATCAAATAAACCGTTTTTTTTAAACGGTTTTATTTAGCTTGCCCTGTTTGTTTATTTGGGTCAAATCTAGTAATTGAAATTTGACCCCCTTCCTGTCGACGTATTGATCTGAAATTTGGTACGCATCTTTGGTTTTGGTGACAATATAATTTAATACATTCGGCATCATTGTAAATCCAAGATGGCCGCCGCTACAAAATGGCGGATTACAAATTTTATCACTACTTCCTCAATATGGGTATCAAATGAAAGGGCTCGATCAGTAAAATAGAATTCTTTGTGAAAATAAAATGAAAATCCAATATTGCCGCCAATAAAATGGCAGGTTAATTTTTCTTTTCATAACCCCTTCAATATGGGTATCAAATAAAAGGTCTTGTCTAGTAGAATAGTTTACACTATGAAAAATAAATGAAAATCCAATATGGCCACCAACAAGGTAACAGGTGATTTTTTTTCACTACCCCTTCAATATGGGTATCAAATGGAAGGGCTTGAGTAATAGAATACCTTAATACCTTGTTTTGACAAATTTAAAATCTAAGATGGCCGGCGATGACGATGGCGATTTACTTAATAATTGTTTCAATATGGGTGATGGATATCAAATGAAAGGGCAAGTCGAAAGCTGCATAGTGGATCGTAGAGTTTAGAGCAATCAATACCTAACAGTAATATGACTGATGAAATTTAGACAACTTATCAATAAAAATATAATGATGATACAATACAATGATGAAATTTAGACAACTTATCAATACAAAGGACTTCATCAACTTAGAATCGGGATTCAAGCATGGATCTTGGTTCTAGACTTGGACACATCTTGTTGTCTAATAGCCTTGCCCCTCTATTGGACCTCTAGGTAGGTTGATTGTTTTAATGTCCATTACTCAGAATGAACGAAATGGTAAATAGCAATAAAACAAAAACAAACAAAAATAAAACAGAAACAGCAACTCAACGAAAAAGAAGGCTTAATAAAGCGAAAGAAAAGTATAGAGCGTGCAAAAGAGAGTGAAATTGGAACTCATAGTCGACTACAAAAAACGAAGAAAACGGTTAGCGTCAGAGACACCTGTGCAACATGAGGCCAGGTTGTGTGGCCAACGTGAGAGACAAAGGTATCTGGTAGCGTCCGAAACACCTGAGCAACGCAAAATCAGGTTAAATAACCAACATTAGCGTACCCTGTAATGCAGAACTGGAAATCATCTGCAATTCGAAAATGCTATTAATACATTGTTCATTCACGTTTGTGAAATTTGCATCAAACGTTGTTATCCTAATCAAGTACAAGCAGAACGTTAAAATACTGGCGCATTAAGATAGGTATCTACCTGTAGAATTATCTTCAAGAACAACGTTACTTTTTCGTTTTCGTTTCGTTATGTCTCCGCTGCCAAACACATGTCACCAGTAATAAAACAATAGCACCATGGTGTGATGTCTGGTACCTAGGACCTACCGAATTATTTTTTACCTTTTAGTACATTTTCAATAAAACCGTTTAACTTAAAAAAATTACTTACTCATTTTTTTTTGTTTTTAACTGACGAAAAAAACACGCAGATCCAGCTCGTCAGTACCTATGTTTATTTTATGTATGTTCCATGATGATTAGGTAATTAGGTATTCAAAGACGGCTGGATCGATTTGGAAAATCTTTTTTTTGTCATGGCTCATGAGGTAGGATCTGGATCAGTTATTAACATCTTGGAGAAATCAAGGGAACTCTTCAAGTACTTTAGGCACACGGCACACCTATCGTGCGTCGTGTTTTTTTTACTCATTCATTCGTTCTCGGAAAGCATCATTTTGTTTCGTCGACGTCGGTCATATTTTGTTTATACGACCTATTTCGTAAACAGTATTCTCCCGAGCAAATTTGCTTGGCATTTCGCGACGTTCATAATTGTCTAGCTAGGATTAGACTCAGTGCGTCAAGGCTCTAAGGCAATTAGAAGCTATAGAAATGGCGATAACATTTATAATCCGTAGCGAGTCACGCATCTACCCACGCCCCGCATCTAGGTCCGAGACCTTTCATTTCGCCATGGTATAATAAGGTTGGTTGATAACTAATTTACTTCGCGCTTTATAATTACTGCTATTGGCATAGCCACCGCAGTTTGATTGGGCTCTCGTCGACTCGTTTGATCATCGAATATAGAAACTTATTTGAACCGCTAACGGTAGTATATTGTATGTTGTTGTTGATCAATATTTGGTAATATATAGCACCGATTACTTTAATATACTAATGTTTTTTGCTCATTTTGCCTTCGGGGTTGGAGTACAAAAGGCTATGGTGAAACGATTATCTCATTTTCTGTTGTGTTTGCTTTTGCGACAGAAACTTAGTGTATGGAGTATGTTGTATTGATTTAAATTACTTTCTATTTGTAATACTGTTAGATCACTAGGAATGTCAATCAATCGCATGGATTATTCCATAAAAAATCTTCGAATGCCAGTTGAAATTATTTGAAATACTTATTCACAAAACTCCTGTATTGCGTAGGTAGGTATAGGGTTCCGAAGCCTAACTTGATGGACGAGGATAACGTTTATTTTATGATCGAGCATATCGATGATCGATGTCTGTTCTGTTAAATAAATATTAAGGTAAAATACTATACAGTGGAAACTGGATAAGTGGAACCTGATGGGTTAGTGGAAAACCTCTTTAAGTGGACCCAAGTTCTCGGTTCCAGTCCCTTGGCAACGAATTACCTCTATAAGTGGAATTTTGGGACCTATATAAGCGGAATCCATTTTTTCGAAAATTTCTTATTTTTACCTCTGTAACTGGAAGCAGCCGTCTCCGAAACCTCTATGAGTGGAATAGCTCGGCGTTATAAAATTTGTATTTTTAATAAACCGTCACAAGGAGGGTAGTCTGTTTCATTAACTTTATGGTTCGTGTTTTAACTACGTATTTTATATGAGAAATAAATGAACCAGTTAATGTACCAATGATAAAAGAAAATGCTGAAGAATTTACAAAAAGGCTAATATTCTTTATTTTTCTAAGAGTAACGGATGGTTCGATTTGGTTTAAAAAAAATGTGCAGAGAGTAGTGTACTGGACGCCAACACCTCTACATACAGGATTATTTAAGTCTTGATCTTTTATTTGACCATAGGTATATGTATACGTGACCTCTATAAGCGACATTACTAGCATCCACAACCTCTGCTAGCGAGAGCCTCTGTAAGTGAGAAAACGTTTTATTTGAACCTGGTTAAGTGGAAAACTGGATAAATGGAAAACCTGGATAAGCGGAACTAAACAGCCAGTCCCTTGCGATTCCACTTATCCAGTTTCCACTGTATAATCCTGTTATAAAACATATTTGGAGAACCCGGTTGCGTAAACTTTGCACCTCATTTGTATCCGGCGCCATACGTACCAGTTACAAGCATCCTCAATTACTGTAAACTATAATAAATAAGGGATGAATAAATCTGTAGTTCTAACGGACTTACTCAAGTTGCATTCTTGCACCGTGAACCGGTGACCGTAATATTTCATAATACTATTTATTTTCTTTTAACCGTATATCTAAAAACATAAAATACCTAGCTATTATTTACAGAAAATGTATAATAGATTAACACTAAAACCCTCTCTGTTTAAGCCAATACACTTAAAACTGAAGCGCCTAATCTTGGACACGAGACTACTTATTGGGCTTCGGATTTCGCTGTCAAAATTTGTGTAGGCGGTTAAAGGTAATAACTAACTTGCTGACAATTTTGTGTTGTACTATAAATATCACGTAAAATTGTACTATTATATAACATATTGAAAATGAAAAATGAAAAATATTTAACTAAAAAAACAACAGCCCACAACAGCTAGGATTCCCTGTGATACAAAACCCAGTAGGGTATCAAGGAAACATAGACACATCCACATGCGTACAGAGTTCAAACTTAACGACTATAAGTAACTAGTAGTCACACAAAGTAAATAGAAAGACAGATAGAAAGTATATTATATAGGGACGATTTTCAGATAAAGGTATGTAATATTTATTTCTCAGGAGAATCATTATCAGAAAATGTTGTGTTGTGTAGGTACTTAAAATGTTCTGTACCTTATATCATAAATTCATAGTTATAATCTGTTAGCGTTTTTCTTGTAATCCGTTTTTAAAGCAAATAGTGAACAGTTTTTAATATTTATTTATTTATTTATTATTTATACAATACAATACAATACAACAACACTTTATTGCACACCAACAAGAAAAATATTACATGAGAAATATAAATTAAACAATGGTAGACAATAGGCGGTCTTATCGCTAAAGAGCGATCTCTTCCAGACAACCTTTGGGTAGCGGAGAAAACAAAATTAAACAGAAAATAGTAGGTGGTGAGATGAGAACTTCAAGTAAATTATACATACAAAATATTAGACAGATAGGTCATACACTTACACTAATAAGTATCTATATATATACATACATAAACGTACATACAGTATACAAAAGGGAAGAATGAAAAGAATATCACAGCTAACATTAGACTTATAATGAAAAACGACAGCATAGAATTATAAAAGGATTAGGCTACGGTAGAGACAAATAGTGATCTTTTAGTTTATGTTTAAAAATTGCCAAAGTTTTAGCTTGCCTTAGATCCAGCGGAAGCGAGTTCCACAGTAAAATAGCTTGCACAGTAAAAGAATTAGAATAAAATTTTGACTTCGAAGCCGGAACAGTGAGTATACAATTTTGAGCGGACCTTGCAGATTTGAGGTAACTAAAAAATGAGTAAAAAAATTTTTTAAGTTAAACGGTTTTATTGAAAATGTACTAAAAGGTAAAAAATAATTCGGTAGGTCCTAGGTACCAGACATCACACCACTCTCCTCATCAATCTAGGGCCTTGATCAGACAAAAAATAAAATCGTTGGGCGCGTGTAGCCAGCGTATGATATAATGATATAGCGGTTGACTTGATAGAAATTTCACACGCCCAACGATTTTATTTTTTGTCTGATCAATGCCCTAGATTGATGAGGAGAGTGGTGTGATGTCTGGTACCTAGGACCTACCGAATTATAATAATAATAATAATAATAAAGTTTTATTGTGCAGGTAGGACACCCATAGTAAAATACAATACATTTACAATATAATAAAATAAAATAATATAAAAACTTAAATCTAAAATTACAAATTACAATAATAAAATGTAATTGTCATTTGCGATTCTCACTCCGGTGTGCAGATAGCCAGCATTTAAAGATAGGGCTATCCATGTCACTGTAAACAGCTGCGAGGATGCTGTTGCGCGAGCGACGCAGTCTCTCCCAGGAGGAGGCAATACGCGCCCGCACGACAGCGTAGAAGTCGGGAACTCCAGCTTCAGCAAACATCGTCGAGGCACTGCAGAACCGCGGCAGCCGCATCAACGTACGGAATATATCATTATACTGCACCCTGATAGCGCTGTACGCTTTTCTGCTGTGCCTCACCCACAGTTGACAGGTGTAGAAAGAGAGACAGTAGGCGTTAAATAACGTCAACTTGACTCCCCTGCTACACCCGGCAAACCTTCGGGCTATCATGTTCCCTCTAACAGCTAGAGCTCTTCTTTCGCGCTCCATATCCTTGTCGTCCCTCATGTCGTCGGTAAGTATATGGCCAAGATATTTGAACTGCCGCACTATTCGAACCTTCTCACCATTCAATTTAACTTCTGGCACATTATCCGGACCTCTCCCCGCCCTAAAAATCATCATTTCCGTTTTGGCTACGTTGTAAATCAGCCCGTGAGAATTAACATAATTCTCACAGACTGACAGCAGCTTTCTTAGACCCTTGATGGAGGGGCTAAGCAGCACCATGTCATCGGCATAGCTGAGACTGTTTACACACACACCACCTATGTGACATCCAATTTTAGTGCTCCTTAGCCTCACCATCAAGTCGTTGATGTAAAGATTGAAGAGGTCCGGCGAAGTGAGCCCTCCTTGGCGTACCCCGCATTCTAATCGATAGGTATTAGAAGTCGTGTCGCCCCACCTCACACAGTTGGTTTGATTTCCGTACCAGTGCTCGAACACTCGCACCAGCTCCTCGGGTACTCCTGAGCCGCGCATTTTACCCCAGAGTATGTTATAGTTCACAAGGTCAAATGCCCGGCTCAGGTCCAGAAAACATGCATACACTGTTGTATTATTCTTTAAATAATGATCAACAGTATGCTTCAAGCTAAGGATAGCCGAGTCAGTCGAGAGACTGGGGCGGAAACCAAACTGCGCGTCATCAATGTCAATCGAATCGACCAGTACAGGTTGCAGCAACCGTTCAAATATCTTGCCCACTACTGTCCCCAGTGATATAGGCCGATAATTAGCCGAAGACGAAACATCGCCGGTTCTATTTTTTACAATAGGGACGACAACAGTACGGATCATGTCAGGTGGTAAATATGAGTACCTCATACATAGATTAAATAAGTTACAGAGCTGTACATAGACGATATCTCCCGCATGGAGTACGTGCTCGAGGCTTAAGTTGTCATGTCCTGGAGATTTGCCGCGTTTCATGTTTTTAACCACTTTCGCTACTTCTTTATAAGAGAAACGAATATGTATTGGTGGTTCAACATCCTCGCTGTCCTTTCGCGGCACCTCCTCGAGCACATACCCTGGTACAGGTCGCGGCACTGTTTTGAACCTATCTATAAATGCATCGGCTATCCGCACATGCTGCTGGAAGCCGTCCACGCTTACAGGCAAGGCCTGCTTACAATTATTTTTTTTGATTTCATTCCAAAATTTAACAAAGTTATTGTTTTTTCTTGCAGCGGCCAATATATCAAACTTAATTTGATCCTCGTTCGTCTGACACCAGCGTAATTTATTTTTAAACGTCCTTCGACTTGAGCACATCTTTTCAAAAACAGGACCAGTGGTCGGTTTTCCAGCAGCCAGCCACCAGTTAAAATACATCCTATATATACTGTGACTTTCCCTTACATGAAAGTTCCACCCGGGTACAAGATGCTTACGTTTACTTGAATGAGATCGCTTGGTTTTTTTTGCACCCATCGTCAAAGTAGAGACTATATTAGAGTACAACTTATCATATTATTTTTTACCTTTTAGTACATTTTCAATAAAACCGTTTAACTTAAAAAATTTTTTTACTCATTTTTCATTTTCAAGTTTTTAGTTTTTAATTTTGTTACATACTTCTCTTTCTTTTTAATTCATTCAGTAAGTTCCTCATTATTTCAAGGTTTTTTTATGGCCCAGTAAATTTTGCAACTTTTAAACGGTATGATTCTGGACGGAAAACGTTGCTCCGCCTGGGTCAGCGGTTCAATCACGTCTGGTATAGAACCTGGATCCAGATTATTCCAGAAAGCCTTTGATGGTGCTATTGTTTTATTACTGGTGACATGTGTTTGGCAGCGGAGACATAACGAAACGAAAAAGTAACGTTGTTCTTGAAGATAATTCTACAGGTAGATACCTATCTTAATGCGCCAGTATTTTAACGTTCTGCTTGTACTTGATTAGGATAACAACGTTTGATGCAAATTTCACAAACGTGAATGAACAATGTATTAATAGCATTTTCGAATTGCAGATGATTTCCAGTTCTGCATTACAGGGTACGCTAATGTTGGTTATTTAACCTGACTTTGCGTTGCTCAGGTGTTTCGGACGATACCAGTTCTCTTTGTCTCTCACTTTGCCCTTTTATCCTGGCCTGGGGTCACATTGCTCAGGTGTTTCGGACGCTACCAGATACCTTTGTCTCTCACGTTGGCCACACAACCTGGCCTCATGTTGCACAGGTGTCTCTGACGCTAACCGTTTTCTTCGTTTTTTGTAGTCGACTATGAGTTCCAATTTCACTCTCTTTTGCACGCTCTATACTTTTCTTTCGCTTTATTAAGCCTTCTTTTTCGTTGAGTTGCTGTTTCTGTTTTATTTTTGTTTGTTTTTGTTTTATTGCTATTTACCATTTCGTTCTCATGAGTAATGGACATTAAAACAACCAACCTACCTAGAGGTCCAATAGAGGGGCAAGGCTATTAGACAACAAGATGTGTCCAAGTCTAGAACCAAGATCCATGCTTGAATCCCGATTCTAAAGTTGATGAAGTCCTTTGTATTGAAATTGTCCTTTGTCTAAATTTCATCATTGTATTGTATCATCATTATATTTTTATTGATAAGTTGTCTAAATTTCATCAGTCATATTACTGTTAGGTATTGATTGCTCTAAACTCTACGATCCACTATGCAGCTTTCGACTTGCCCTTTCATTTGATATCCATCACCCATATTGAAACAATTATTAAGTAAATCGCCATCGTCATCGCCGGCCATCTTAGATTTTAAATTTGTCAAAACAAGGTATTACAGTATTCTATTACTCAAGCCCTTCCATTTGATACCCATATTGAAGGGGTAGTGAAAAAAAATCACCTGTTACCTTGTTGGTGGCCATATTGGATTTTCATTTATTTTTCATAGTGTAAACTATTCTACTAGACAAGACCTTTTATTTGATACCCATATTGAAGGGGTTATGAAAAGAAAAATTAACCTGCCATTTTATTGGCGGCAATATTGGATTTTCATTTTATTTTCACAAAGAATTCTATTTTACTGATCGAGCCCTTTCATTTGATACCCATATTGAGGAAGTAGTGATAAAATTTGTAATCCGCCATTTTGTAGCGGCGGCCATCTTGGATTTACAATGATGCCGAATGTATTAAATTATATTGTCACCAAAACCAAAGATGCGTACCAAATTTCAGATCAATACGTCGACAGGAAGGGGGTCAAATTTCAATTACTAGATTTGACCCAAATAAACAAACAGGGCAAGCTAAATAAAACCGTTTAAAAACGATCTTTAAGGTAGCGGGGAGTTGCAGGGTTAAAAATAATATTATAGAGAAGTGAAATATATATATATATATATTTATTTATTATTAATATGGCATCTTGATACTTATATAGGTAGCTAAACTTTATTAATATCTAATTGACCGACGTTCGAGAAAAGGCAACACAGTGGCTAGCTCTAATTGCTGATAGAAATATTGCAGGCGTTATATAGTAATTCAGGCTTCAGCATACAAGAACTCAAGTGTTTTGAAGTCTTAAGGTCATTGTCAGTTCCACCGTTGGTCAAAAGTTACGAGCTTATACACGATGATTTTTAATTGGTGATCATGTACCAACTTTTTTAACTAAGTAATTGATGGCGGTCACGTTGAAGTCAAAATTACATGAAAACTAACTTTTATTTTTCAATGATAATTTTTATTTTGAAACCAATTTTGTCTTAAATTCCTTGTCACCCTACTAATCTGTATCTGTGAGCTTACAACCTCTTTAATAATTTAATGGCAATGAAAATTTATGAGTAATAATAACTTGTCGTTACATAGAAGATTTTGTCAAATTTCCCGCCAAAGCAATGGCACGACGTAGGTATCGTACTTCAATAATTTATGTAGGATGACCATGTATCTATTGGTTATTAGTTTTAATTCTGTTCGCAATGGGACGGCAGCACCTGGTACTTGGTAGCTACCGTAATACATGATAATAATCGAACATAGTTCCGGTGGCCGTGCGTGGCGACTAATCGTATGATCTCAACGGCCATGTCTGCAGGGAGCATCAGGCCAGATATTGGCCAGGTATTGTGATGGCATGTCATCTCTTCGAATTCCTATAATATTATCAGCCGCTTTTTCATATGTTGTACCTACATCGACATAGTTTCCTTCAAAATAGAACGAAGTTTTATATTTATTTAGGGCCTATATGGGTTGTAGCCGCACTTTAGTTTTCAGGAATAAAGTAGAAGAAATAATATTATAAAAACTATATTGAGACATCCTTAAATAATTATGACAACGGTTTAAATTCACGTAAAAATTGTCAGGAACGGCCCGACATGTTATAGATATGGACTCTTCATCAGGGACAGCTATCCGTGCAGCTACCTTCTGTACGTCACTCACGGCGGACATTAAATGAAGAGCTCCTTATGAGTTCCTGACAATTTTTACACCATTTTTTATGAGAGGAAACCTAATGACGGGTTGTAATACATAGGCTAATTGTGTCTCTAAACCTGATTAATTTCCAAACCTAGGCTTTTTACCTGGAAATTTTAATTACAACATAAACAGATTAATAATAATTAAAACTTAATCTGCCTTTCTTCACAGCGATAAGTATGGGAACCAATTTTACCCAGTTATTCTGGCGTTCGTGACCTCACATGATTAGCGTTCCTTAACGGTGTAGTGTGATATAATTGCCGTGACAAATGGTGGCGGGGCGCAAAAACTGCGCACACGCCAGTAGGGAGACCATGTTGTTGAAAAATACGCCTTGCGATCAACTAATTAAGTATGAATGGATTCCATCACCTTGTTATCATCGTCTTAATAATTACGTAAATTGTTATGCTACATAAACATAAAAAAATATATCTGGGCCGGTCCTGTGCCGTCTGCACAGCGGCCGCATTGATATTTATTCAAGTTTAACAATTTGTAATGACTTCCAATGAACTAGGGACTAATACAGAAAAGGACATGATATACTTAAGGCGGTGTATTATTGCACGTCCCAGGTGACAGGCATTTGTGGCCCGAAACGAAGGTGAGGAAAATTTTCAAGGCTAATACATGTGGTAGTATAACTTAGCATCTTAGCTATAAATATTTAAACAAGAACAAGTGGTATTTAAATAATTATGTTTGTTTGCACGAAAATGCCATTTGAACTGGTTGGTTTGTAATCTTGCACTGGAAATTCTAGATAATTGACATTTACTGTGATTTATGTATCTTTAAAACAGCATAGCATCTATGTTTAGATTTAGCTAATTATTAAATTGGACCGCTGCTAACATCAGTCTGTACAAATTTTCCATTGCCAGACGACCTACGCGATGTAATTATTTAAATGTGTCCGTATAAGGGCAATTATGTAAGGTAGGTAGGTATCTATCTACCTTTGCCGCCCCAGTACAAGATCTAGAATACTTTAGAAGATTTTAGAATACTTGAACTGGATAAGTGGTGCAAGTCATTTAGACTCTGTATTAGGGGATCACAAACCCACAAACGGGAATGTCACCAGCGCCACAGGAGTGAGTGGGAGAAAGTCGCGTGATAACTCAAACAGTAACCAGACTGAGGGTTGCGTGCTGGTTAAAACCGATAAGTAAAAAAAAATGGTTTCCGGAATGAGAAATCTTATGCACAGTAGGGGAGACCGGGTATGGAAGTCACACGGGTTGGTTGTCACAGCGGCCATATCTGACAACTAAAGGCACGAATCAGTTTACCGACCGGTGTCCAAGGATCGCGGGAGCTAAACCCCCCTCCGTACTTTACCTCAGTCGGCTCCGGTATGTTGTGACGGAGCCACATTCGTTTACTTTTTTCCGCCAGTAAAAGTATTTTTTTGTGCATCTGTGTTAAATCTCGTAGGTACACTTTTATTTTGCATATTAATATGCTTCTTCGTGTATTGTTCAAGTTGAACTTGTGTATAATCATACTGTTATAAGGTTTTTAGTGGAAACATTCATTTGAATTTATATTGTAAGATTATTTTCTAAAACGTGTTTTGGGGCAGGTTGTCTCAGGTCGACGGGGACTGGTAGTCACGTGTGACTACCTTATTAGCTGAAAGCGAATTTAGTTTTTGGGTATTTTTATTAATTATGAATACGTATTTCGTTACTTTCCTGGTCACAGTGACTTACATACATCATTTAAGTTTATATAAGTTACTAGCTGAAAAAAAAATTGTTTTTGTCATTTTTTTATTAATTACGAATATTTCGTTATTTTCCGTTACAGTAACTTACATAAAACATTTTTATCTTCAACAAGAAAAAAGTTCGTTTGATATAAATGTGTGTATTATTGTATATCCCTCTTATTTTACTATGTGATTACGTACCCCAGTACCTGTGACAACCATCCCTGACACGGGGTTAAAAGTCACAGTTCTCTTTTTTCATAAAAATAAAAATATTTCCTCCGTACATAATGTTAGTGAAAAAGTATTGATATATTTTTAAAATCAAATAAATACACAATCCATTAAATTATCTTTTATCATCCCCAACTAAAAACAATAGTACTTAAAATGCAAAAGAAATAAAATGTGACTTCCATACCCGGTCTCCCCTACATGTACCTATTGTATAGTCACGTTTGTCGGCGCTACCCTTATTGAGACTTCAGTGGCAGTGGGTAGGGCATGGTACTCTTCTTGAGTGGCAATCACTGATCTAGTACGGAAAGGCCTAGGGGCTTCAAAGTCCAGCGATCTGATCTGAACTTGAGGAAGCTGTTGGATTATCCGGTGCAGGAGCGGTCGTTGTGGAGATCCTTAGGGGAAGTCATAAGTTATACAGTCGTGGACGCCATACGGCTGATATAATGAGAGTGACGTTTGACCCTCATGATGGTTCCAGAAAAAGTACGCGCAATGTACAGTTGAATTTATTATTGAAAAAGAAAAATTTACGTAATTATTTCATCACTCAGGAATGAATATTTAATCATTTTATTAGATTTAACTAGTATCTAGAATTCTAGATACTAATTAAATCTTAAACATTTCTAAAAACAAATAACAAAAAAGAGAGCTAGGCTAAAAACCGCGTTGCCACGTTAAATCGCGTTAGACCTTTGCATTAGAAAGGACCCGGAACGAGGCTCGAGACCTAGCTGCCTGTGCCAAGCGCCGCCCCAGCTCCAATAAAACCGGCCAAGTGCGAGTCGGACTCGCCCACCGAGGGTTCCGTACAAACACTTTCCATCCCTAAGTGGTTAAGTTAAGTTTGCACCTGGTATGTATAGCGCGCCATATAAATTAGGTGCAAAGTTAGGTATTAAATTATAAAAAAAAACTACTTACTAGATCTCGTTCAAAAGAATTTTCGAATTTTCGTTGGTAGTTTTTATAGTAATGTACATCATATGTTTTTTTTGAGATTTTTCATTTTCTTATTTTAGAAGTTAGAGGGGGGGGGGGGGGGGGGGAGCAACTTTTTTCCACTTTGGAAGCGTCTGTCACGCAAACTATTCGGTTTAGAAAAAAAATATTCTAGAAACCTCGATATCCTCGATAACGTATGTGTTTGATGAAAAAAAAAAAATTTGACTTTCAGTTCTAAGTATGGGGAGCCCCCAATATTTATTATAATTTTTTTATTTTTGCATCAAAATCTTAATGCGGTTCACAGAATACATCTACCTACCAAGTTTCAACAGTATAGCTCTTATAGTTTCGGAAAAAAATGGCTGTGACATACGGACGGACAGACGGACAGACGGACAGACATGACGAATCTATAAGGGTTCCGTTTTTTGCCATTTGGCTACGGAACCCTAAAAAGGTTTAAGGTACCCTCCGCACACCAAACTCCCGACGTCTCCACCGCAAATCGGACGAATATGGAGTTGGAGAGTCACGAGGGAATTACTTCTTAAAACAATGAATAAGAATACCTGTAATTGCTAAAAGCTTGAATTTGATTTGGTTCACAAATAGAAATAGAAATATATATTTGCAAGAACGCGCTGCCATAAATATTTGGTCTTATTACATCATAATAGAATCAGCATTCAGTCAACATGAAGTCAACATGCAAATTAATTAAATAACTCTTAGAAAGCTAATAAAATATTCAGTTGGTTATAAATCCGACTGTAAGTCGCCGTGTCGCGGAAAACCAACTCTTTTAAACCAATAACATCTATGGTGTGGTAAGTAAGGTGGTTGCAAAATAATTACAATGCAAACATGCTTTGTCACACTAAATTCTACGGATTGTCCTCGCAGAACATAGTGCGTGGTAAGCACAGGCTGTCTTCCTGATGCGCTGCTTTGCATGCCGCCGCTCGCCAGCTGCTTCCGGTTGATTGCTTGAGATACTTTTTAATTAATGTATCTTTACTATATTGCTACTTGCGAGTACCTAACCTCCCTTGAAACCTAGAAAACAACATTTTATTTATGTCATAGGGGGCAAACGAGCAAACGGATCGCCTGATGGGCAGATTACCGTCGCTCGCCCATAGACACCTGCAACACCAGAGGAGTCACAAGTGCGTTGCCTTTCAGGTGGGAGTACGCTCTTTTCTTGAAGGTCGTAACGGTCCGGAAATACCGCAAGCGACAATTCATTCCACAATGCAGTTCAAAACTGTTCTACGTTTAGAATTTAGAAGAGCAATGTGCTCTGTAAATATAGAGCCGCTAAATACATATAAAATCCTAGCTATGAAATCACTGAATACAGCTCTAACGAAAAGATAAACTAGATTGGGGTAATCAATGGTTGACTGGTAGAGAATGCATCATGGCATTAAATTCGCCATTTGTACCTACATTTGTAATGTACATTAAAGTTGAAATAAATAAATAAAACCTTAATTTTGCCGTGATCAAAATTATTCCCCATACATCAACATAAGTCGGGGTTAGTTTTCCAAATAAAAATAAGTTTGTAATCACAAAAAGATATGTTTATTGTAAGTAACTACTAATCTACAGTTTTCAGTTTCATGATGATGATGATGATGATGACATGATTTAAATTAATTTTAGCTATACCTTCACGCATTTCTAAGAAAAAAGCTCTTGACACTGAGAAAAAAGGATAGACAGGCAGACAGAGGCACAACAGTGTAAGGGTTAAGTTTTTGCCGATTGAGCTACGGAACCAAAAAATGGCAACCACATACGGATTCCTATTAGCCATTATCTCACTGCTATTATGTATGATTCAATTTGAAAGTTTGCTTCGCTCGACTTAGATTTCTTGTGCGTCCCATTAGCATGGCGTGCCACGGGAAAAGCCAATACACGCATGTTCCAATGTTTACCATATGCATGTGTTTGAAAGTAGGTTTGATTGTTTCTAATTGACGCTGTCCAAGTGAATATTACAGAAGACGGCAGTGAATTAACTTCCTATTAAAAAAAATCATCGATTGTTCGATTAATATTCCTTTAAGAAAGAAAAGAAAGTATGGCGTTATAAGATCGAGTTGAAAATACCTTAATTATTTCCAATAACTATGCCGACATCTTCAGTAACAACTCGCTGTTCCGCCAGTACCTCTGAGACCACGGCACGTGAGATGGTATCGAAACGTTAGACAACTGAAAGTTCAAAACCGGCCAAGTGCGAGTCTGACTCGCGCACCGAGGGGTTCCGTACAAATACTTATCCCATCTTAACTGGCCGAGTCTTAGTAATAGCCTTTGGGTACGCAACGTTAGTAAAAAACATCGCTATAGACCCGGTATCATACTATACAGTAGTGATGTCATATTTAGCACCTGGGCTGCATTTTCTAATAAAAGCTTTTCCATGGCCTGCCACCGCTAGACAAAGAACACGATTGTTTTATAAAATCTGCCCATCGCCTACTGCCAGCAACGCTCTCACGGCAAGAATGCGTTTAATTATGTCATTAAAATGTTTATTGTTATTGCTTTGTGGGTACTGTTTTAAGTTATTTGCGTCATTTTTTATCAACTTGATTGATTACACAACTAAGCAATCTTTTAGTGTATATTTTTTTTCTGTAGAATCCAGTCTGATATCAAAATTTCATTCACATTACTTTATTATAGAAAAAGGAAACTTCTAACTTTTAAAAAGGTATGTGTTGACTCCTATTATTTGACAAAGAAATTGTTAAATGTTATTATCGCCATAATAATTTCCTAAAAGTTTTCCCTATTTCTCAGAGCACTTACGCTTACGCTTAGCCTATAGGTACTAATTTAACTTATTAGCATGCCTTTCATGAACCTGACCAAGGCTGGCCTTGGCTATACAGGACCCGAGGGTCATCCATTATGTGGATGTATATAGCCCTAGGCGCCCTAAACCTGGTTAAAAAGACGCCAGCAGCCAACGCTATGTGCCGACCCCCACTAAACCCGCCACTGAACATGGCGATTTACTTTTTGAATGACAGTAATCTAACTTTATGCATCGTCGAACAGAACCTGCCAGTCTACTAATCACATAATTAAATTAAGCCCATCGACTAAACAACAACAATTGTCCTGAAAACAATTGAAAGCGAGACGCTCTCTTATCACTTCTCACGGTTTGCCTGCGTTTGTTTACGTAAACAAAACCACAGGCTAAACTGGACAGGTGCAAAATACTGTTCCGAACAAAATTATTTCAACTTAATTTCTTACTCCATGCAACACATTTTGGATTACGCTGCTATGTGACTTTGCAACGTTTTTCTTTGTGTTGGTATTAATACAAAGACGATGGTATAATATTGTTATTTTGTGAATTAATAGCAGTTACGTTGTGCGGAAACTGGTGACACAGAAAGTAAACGCAATTATCATGAGGTTAAACAAGGTTAAGACGATTAAATAACACATAAAACTACATAAACTAATTTACTCATACTATAAATACTATTTTGTATTCATAAGGTATGGTTAAAATAAAACACTTCTGTCCATAGCTTATACAAATTAAATTCTGAACGCAACAAAGCGTTTCAGGATAAATTTTCAAAGCGCTTGATTTTCTTGGCAAATTAAAAGCGCGCTGTTCATTCTCAGGAAACTCGGCAGACGCAGACAGATTATAATAATCAAAACGAATTATAACGAGTCTTATCGCGATATTAGACTCACGAAGTTTAAGTACCTCGGTCACTGGGTCACCGAGGACCTCACCGATGACCTAGACATTGACCGCGAGCGGCGGGCCATGGCGGTGAGAGCTAACATGTTGGTCCGCAGGTTTGCTAGATGCTCACGTGACGTTAAAATCACACTTTTTAAGGCGTATTGTCAAACTTTTTATATTTGCAGCCTGTGGACCAAATATACTCAAAAGTCTATAAATAAGATACGCGTTCAATATAACAACGCCTTCAGGATGCTGTTGGGGCTGCCTCGCTGGTGTAGTGCGTCAGGGATGTTTCTTGAGGCTAACACGGATGGCTTTACAACAATACTGCGGAAACGTGTGGCCTCTGATGAGCAGAGTGCAAGGCAGTACCAACAGCCTCCTGAGTACTATATTGAGCAAGTGGGATTGCCCTGTGGTAAGGCACTGGAACCGCATACATATGGGAGACAGGCCTATAATTTATAATATGAAGTAGTTAGTTAAATTTATCATTTTTAGAATGAAACTGACATTCATCATCCTCCTAGCCTTTGTCCCATTTTTTTTGAGAATGAATTCTCAATCGGGGTCGGCTACCTAAATCCCAAGATGTGGCGTAGGCACTAGCACGCACTAGTTTTTACGCAAGCGACTGCCATCTGATCTTCCAACCCAGAGGGGAAACTAGGCCTTATTGGGCGGCTTAGGTGGTTTCCTCACGATGTTTTCCTTCACCGAAAAGCGAGTGGTAAATATCAAATGACATTCCGTACATAAGTTCCGAAAAACTCATTGGTACGGGCCACGTTCGAACCTGCGACCTCCGGATTGAAAGTCGCATGCCCTAACCACTAGGCTACCACCGCTTTTTGGAATGAAACTGACATTATTAAATTTTATTATTTTACTAACATAATCTTAAGTACAAAATGTTACTAACAGATCGGAGAATTTGAAATGCAATAAATATAAGTGTCTCGGCGCCCAGTACGAGTTTATCCCATTTGGCGTCGAGACACTAGGTCCGTGGGGTAGGGCTGCGCGTGGGCTTCACAAGGCGCTAAGCAAACGCCTAAGAGAGGCAACGGGTGAACCTCGCGCAGGCAGCTTTCTCGCGCAAAGAATTGCCATCGCAATACAGCGCGGGAATGCTGCCTGTGTGATGGGCACGCTGCCAAAAGGACCTTGTTTTTATAATACTTTATAATAGTTTTAGCCACCTTTTAGTATAAGTTTATTTGTTTTTTTTAATGTTTTCTTGTAAATAAACAATCTTTCCTTTTTTAACAGATCTATGGATGGATATCTGAAATAAATGGTTTATTATTATTATTCCTGTATGTCGCACCCGCTCACGGGACAATAGTGTCCCGGACCTTTGGGAGGCGTGCACGGAGCCGAAGCCAACGCGTAGAAGCCCTTTCGACAATTTAATGAAATGCAAGGTGTACATTATTATTATTATTATAATAAGCTGACTTCTATTAAATTATTTCACAGACAATTTCACGTCTTTTCTAAAAAGTAGATAGGTTTAATATCTGGCCCTAGCGCCCCATTTCTTTAAGTGCCAGTTTATTGTCATCTCCTGTATGTTTTTTTCGCTTCGTCGCGTAAAATATTCCACTTTTCGCCCGAGTTCGAAAGGGAAAACCTTCTGTCATAATTAAATTAAATTAGCACTGCACGTCGTCTTGACGTGTCTCTGGTTCTCAGAAACCGAAACACTGAAACGAAGACAGCCACTTTTCACTTTTACCCGGAAGATGGAAGTTATGACTGATGTTTTGGTGAAGTCGTGATGTATAGAAGAGAAGAGGGTTTAGTATCAATTTGATATGCACCCCAATTTCTTTGTCACGTTCACTTTTTTAATTTAATCTAGCAGACCATGGAATTAATGATGTATTCTCATTGCCTTATTATATCGGGTGGGATAGGTATCCCACCCGAGTAGGTACTTCAAACAACGGTCAACATGGACGACCTCCTCCAATGTGTGCACAACCAGAGAATTCCGTCGTGTGTTTAACACGATGCATCACGCATCCTATGTAAGCTAAAAGAGCGGAACTGTATGTTCAAAGAAGGCCCAAGTTTAGAGGGCCTGGCCAGGGCCGGGCCCCTAGGCACAATTGCCTAGTTAATTGTCGAGATAGGGAAGGGGGCCCCAAACGCCATTGAGTTTTGTTATTGACGTCACACAAGTATTGTTCGGTAAGAAGACATTTTTTGGTCCTATGGTCGCCAACGTCCATACCACGTTGAACACACCGGTTCTCGTCCGATCACCGAAGTTAATCAACGTCGGGCGAGGTCAGTACTTGGATGAGTGACCGCCTGGGAACACCTCGTGTCGTTGGCTTTTTGCTATTTGAACAATTTTTTTATCAGGTAGTAAAAACAAGAAAGTCGTGAAACAACGTCCTCATCATCATAATCTCTCTTACTAACTGTAATCTGTGAGTGATTAAATCGCCATTTTTTTCGAAAACTAGACATTATATCAATAAGATGACTCAATGAATTCTAGGTATGTCCATATTTAAGAATAAGATTAAAGAACCTTTGCCTATCTCTCGAACAATAAAATTGTTGGTATTATTTATGAACTGTTTGTCATCACTGACTGTATTGCGGTGTGTTATACTTATTTTCTGTTAGCATCTAATTGTGTTCTCCCTTTGCCTTCTGCTGATGCACCTACTCCGTGTTAAGCTAAATTTTTCATCAATTTCACTACCCAAAGGTTGTCTGGAAGAGGTCGCTCTTTAGCGATAAGACCGCCTGTTGTCTATCGTTATTTATAAATTGTATTTGTCTTGTTTCCTTTTGTAAAATTTATTGGCGTGCAATAAAGTAGGTATTGTTGTATTGTATTGTATATTGTATACAAAAAACCTAAAGCAATATCAGGCAAAAAGGGTCATCATGCTCTGTCCAAAATCCTTTTCTAAACCTTCCGGCGGCCCTTTGCCCCGCCATTTTGGGTACTCCGTGCATTCCAGTTGTTCCACTTTTCCCGCACTAAGCGTACACGCAACAATGTAGTTATTAACGTATTCCTTCTACGGTCGGCCCTTGTAGGCACGGGTTCCGTATACGGTGTTCGGAAGCCCACCGGCGATGAAAAGGTGTCCAAATTGTGAGGTATTCGGGGCGGTGTTTACAGTCGGGACGTGATGACACCTGCGTTGTAAAGAAAGAATGCGTAAAATACACACTATATAAAAGGAATTTGTAAAAAAACAATACTGGTTTTATAATTCTTCAATTAAAGGATGTCTTAAACATGGCGTTAGCGTTGTAGTCTGTCAACAGTGGCAGTAGCGGACTAACCGAGTTTGATTTTAGTCGAGTTAGTTAAGTACTAGTTTATGTCAAAACAATCTATCGAAAGACGTGTACTATTGTTTTTTTTAAGTCATGACTTGAACTGTAACAGGGCTGGTTAGCCTCACTACCAGTAGTCGGATTTCGTGTGGGAGTATAACCCGCTAATGGGATTATCTCCGCGCCACAGGAGAGGTGTACTGTTGGACAAAACCGTCCTCCAAGGCTCTCCACAATAACTGTACGTGCCGTGCGTCATCCAAAGGGCTCCTGCGATCCTGTACTGAGCCTGTGAGTATCTTGGAGCCTTTTCTAACGTCTTCTTTCTATCATCAATACCTACACTAGACTATTAAGAGTATTTCTGACTTACTGGTATATATAGTACTCCTCGCCGTGTCCGGCGATAGCGACTCCGTCAATTATTCTTGTCCGGGTTTTGAAAGGCTCTAATGTGACTCGCAAAACCAAACTTTGTCTTGAAGATGCGATTACAAGGTGCGTAATAAGTTGTCCGGCAGCCCGGACAGGGTCGTAAGTGTAAAACACACTGGCATATTATATCTGTGGGTAGGTATTCTAAATGTGTTAATGGACATAGTAGACGGACCCGTCTGCGCTACGAGTTTGACACTGACAAATGACGTGGAGCTATTAGGGTCACCGCGATCCGAAGATCATTAAATCTGTCCGAGCACGATTCGTGATCACTTTCCTTTGTTTCCGGGGTTTCGCTAATCCAATAATAATATCACTATTATGAAATTAAGAACATGTAGTCGATGTTTATTACTTGCCGTATAAAGTGATGTGAATTGCCATCTTTGAACAGCCAAGATGTGATATTAATATCCACTTGGCATGGAATTTAACAATTAAAAGCTGTTAAGATGCCTAACATAGTATAGAACATAATTCGTTTGTCGTCTATCGGTAGATACTGATAGAAAGTAGTCATCGCTTCCCATGGGGATGTGCAGCACTAAATTATTGAATTGATGTGGTTGTGAGACGAGTTCCTATGGAAACTGCGTGTAAGTACGTTGCCAAGTTGAGTGAGTTTGTTAACTTTCTTCATGCTTTACCATACTAAGTATTCCAGAACACCTCAGGGAGCTCCTTCAACAATTTCTATATTGTTTGAGTAATCCCTTCGCAGGATCGTTATCATAAATATCAAAATCTAAATTATGCCCTGTACCTGTATCCAATCTCCATCTAACCGAAGGGTAAGGACCCTAGACTTCTCAATTCAACATTGTGTAAATTTACTTTTTTGTTTATTTATCGTCTCATTCTTCCTTGTCTTCCACCTCTCTCCAATGATGTTACCTATAAAAGCCTCATGCCGCATAAAGTGACTAAACCGTTACCCTCCCCTTCTCTCTAGATACATATATGTATATACATGTAATGTGTGAATTATAAAATGTCACGAAAAAACAAAGGTACGGATATGGTATGGTATGGTATGGTTTTAAATGCTTCTTTGTTTATGAGTTTTTCTGTCTACTCGTCTCCACCCTTTGTCAGCCTTAACAAAGCCGTTTGAAAAACCTCCGCAGGATACCTTTGTTTTTTCGTGACATTTTATAATTCAGATACGCAACAACAGCGACCCGAAGCACGTGCTGTCGGGGCAAAAACCGGCGCGCGCGCACTATATGCGACTAAAAGGTTGTACTTACATAAATCATATAAGGCTCATAAGTCCTTTTTATTAGTGTGCAAGCCTACTCGTACTCGTGACGCCGGTCACGCCCGCGGCTGGCTGTGGACAAAATGCTTCTGACAAAGAGGTTTGTATTTGGAATGGGAATTGGGCAGTAGTGCTCCTAAACTAACCGCGGGACATCGGATTTATTTATCTAATGTGTCAATTTCTACGTGATACAATATGAAGGCATCCTGTTTATTGTAAGTATCTACTTGCAATAAACAGGTCATTTCTTCTATTTCTGTGGTACCTAACTAATATGGGCTAATAACTAATATGAGCTAAGATTATATTATTCAGGCGGGGCCATGAATTTCTATGGTTAACCCAAAATCCTTGGGTGGGCACTAGACTATATTGGGATGGGCACTAGACCAACCCTCTAAATACGCATATGCTATCTAAACGAAGACGGTTGGCAGCCTGCTCTCTCTCGCTGGATGCGGAGCTTAGTATGATTAATTACAACCGGGGAGCCATCACAAGCAGTTACTGCAATAGGTATTTCTACATATTATAAAACGACGTCTCAGCCGCATCATTAGTCAGTGGAAACCATACTTTATGGAATTGGAGCGTATGTTTATTTGTCACTTGCACCTTGCATTTGTTGGTCATAAAAAAGAGCTCAAGCTGGCACTAAATCTGTCTTTAAAGATCTGTTTACGTGACCCGATCTGAATGACAATGGCGGTAAATTTACGCAAACCGATCATCTCGGAATCCGCAATGAGGTGGTGACAGAATGCGAAGTGCTGCAACTGGCAAGTGTTCCTTATGTCACATGCGTTATATAAAACACAACATCCATGTGCAGTCATGTAGTTTGGATCTCACGTACTTAAGTACCAACAGTGAACGCATATCCATACTAATCCATACTAATATTATAAATGCGAAAGTGTGTCTGTCTGTCTGTCTGTCTGTCTGTTACCTCTTCACGCTTAAACCGCTCAACCGACTTAGATGAAATTTGGTATGGAGATAGTTTGATACTCGGGAAAGGACATAGGATACTTTTCATCCCGAATAAATTTAGTGTTCCCGTGGGATGAGCGGGTAACACCGCGGGGCACAGCTAGTAAACAAATATTTTCCGGTCACTGAGTACTAATGAGAAGAGCTAGCAATATATCTAATTTTACCATATCTCCTTTGAAATGACAAGTTGATACATTTCCGATATCTGATGAAGTCCTGACCGATTTCGAACTGGAGACTGGTTGCATCTGGCTTATTGTAAGCGCCGCTTATGAGCTCTCAGATGGCTGACATAGCGAATTTTTGGCACGTATAATGTGCGGCCGCGTTTCGCTTTAAGTAGTGGTACTTGACAACAATAGTGTAAATTAATTGTAATTAATGACCGCTGGTGATATGATATGATATAACGCCGTGACAAAGCCAAAATATTGCTAAATCCGAAGCTCCGTAGAGTCGTCGACCATAAAAGGGGCGACCGCGGCAACGCGACCACAACTACTTTAGCCAAGTTTTCTGAATATGATAGCAGGGCCTTAATTCCATTACTTTAGGAGAGATCTCCGAACTAGTTTTATTCCTAGTTAATCGCTACTTCGCCAACCCGGTTGCGTTAAGTATGCGCCTCATTTATATGCGACACCATAGATATCAGGCGGAAACTTTACTTGATTGAGTAGTGACGTGAAATATCACAGCTCGAAACTCAAATAAGTGTTGCGTTTTGATGACAGTTAAAGGCGTTGTAGCTGAGATATTCTTAAGTTATCGCTTATTTGGCGATATTTCAAAGAACACTCGAATTAGCGCCCTGTATCCCCACCATGAGTTTACAGTGACAGTACTCGCTAGCGACTGCGTAAACGATTTGTATGGAGAATTGTAGTTCTACAAAGTGACCGCTAGGCGCGCTGTACTGTTCTCCATACAAATCGTTGACGCGGTCGCTAGCGAGTAGGTACGGGCACGTTAATAACTCATGGTAAGGGCACTGCTTTGCATAGTGACAATCGACGATTTGAAGCGTTACGCGATCGGCACGAAATTGATAACGAATCGTAAGATTTTCGGAAACGATTCGTCGCCGATTTGCTGCGAAAGCGAGCGAAGACGTGCGGCGCCAATATGCGCCAGTTTTGTTTCCGGTCGTTAAAGAAAAGGGAAAATTGCAGGTAATTACCATTTTAAAGGTCAATCGAAGTTATTGCATATTACAGGATGCATGATTCAGGAGTCATGAGAGGGCTTAAAAAGGTTGATTAGGAGGGTCACACTGAGCAACTTTCACTATGGGACTAGCCACAAAATCACGAAAAAAGTCGTCTAAGTAAAAACAATCCATACTAATATTATAAATGCGAAAGTGTGTCTGTCTGTCTGTCTGTCTGTCTGTCTGTTACCTCTTCACGCTTAAACCGCTGAACCGATTTTGATGAAATTTGGCATGGAGATAGTTTAAGATTCGAGGAAGGACATAGGATAGTTTTCATCCTGGAAATTATATCTAAAAAGATTGAAAAGTGAGTGAACATTTCTGTTGGGATGCGACCCTGTAAGAAAAGTAATTATTAGACCAAAAGCACAATTGCTCTTACATTGGCTTAGGCACTTTTAATAATCCCTTTTATCAAGTTCCACGCGTACGTAGTCGCGGGCAAAAGCTAGTTTATTATAAATATTGAGCATAGCGCCTTCAAAATAATAAAATAAACAACACGGAAAAGGTAACTTTTTACAACATTTGTGCTTTACATTATTCGTATCAATGTTCCACTATCTATAATTTTAATTATATACATCGTCATAAATAGTGAAAACCTTACGTTCATATTTACCTACATACTTACTGGTTTTTCATGATATCATTACAATACCTAGGTCGGTGAATTAGCAAATGTGCCAGATCCGAACCGAAGGAGAGTGAATATGCGGTCTGGGGCTTTACTAATTACCGCCCGTGGTTTGATTTTATCCTCGCTGGCAATAAATCATCCCAATTCCCATATACTGAGGGTGACGTACTAAGTACATTACATACCTTAGGGCAGCGAATTCGTGAATGTCACAGATCGCAGCATAAATATGCGTATAGGGGCTTTACAAATTACCGCCCGTGGATTGTCTAAAGATTTACGTCTTGCTCGCCAAGCGGGCAGGAAATAAATGAAATTATAATGTCCAGATTCTACTTTTTAGGCTAGTCTGGTTCAGTGCGTGAGCTGTCTGAATGCGATTCGCGTTTTATACCTGTCTCGCTCGCTCGAACATGATCCAGATAAGAACCTCTCAGTTTTCATCCAAACCCGAATCACAATCCGAGTGCTCATCACGGAGTGTAGGTACCTACGCTATTTTTACAAATTGAGAATGGTTTTTTTTCCACGATCTGTTTATTAAATAAAAATGCTTCGCTGCATTATAAGACTAGTTAATTTAAGTGGGTATCCTGTAACACTACTTGTCTTTGATGTCATGTGTCCCACTTCAGCAAATGTCACATTGCTTCTGAAAATAGTACAAAAAGGAAAATTTATATTAATCATAGCAAAAGTGTAGTGATTATTTTATGAACTAACACCTAACTTAAGTCTGTGTTTAGGTAAGTATGAATTTTATTGAATTAGTATAAGTATTAGAAAATATCAGTAATCAAGCAGCTTGCCTCGTAACTACTTGTGTCGGTAACAGCAGGTGGTCTTACCGCTAAATAGCGATTTCTTCTAAACAACCTTAACCATATACATTATATTAAGGGAGAATCTTACATAAATCGACCTAGTCCCAAGCCACGCAAAGCCTGTACTATGGGTACTAGATGACAATATAATTAAAAAAAAGACATAATTATATAGATATAACATCCATGACCCAGGCACAAAACACACAAATATTTGTCCTGGCCGGGATTCGAACCCAGGACCGCTGGTTTAGTAGACGGTGCGGATCAGTATTTGGGAGAGCACAACAAACAGAATTGCGGCTCCACACTACTCGCGAAGTTGGCCGAAGTTGGCCGAAGTATGTGTTTCCGCAGTGAAGTGCCTCTCCACCTCCACATTATCATATTCACCCAACCTCGACCAACTTCGCGAGTAGTTTATAGGTAGGGGAACTCTGTTACTACTAACGCTACTACTACTTACCTACAATCTTCCCTAGAACCGAAAGGCAGTTGTTGGCGGCGTCCTTCGCAGTTGTGGTCGCCTCGGACAAACCCTGGAACATCACCCGCGCCATATCTCCAATTATGCCTGCGACCGAAGCACAAAACGCCATTGGCATAAAGAGCATTTCTAAAATAAGACTTCAAAAGTTGAATTTAAATCTTTTCTTTTTTGTTCCCTCTGGATCGTAGAATATATAGGTATAGGTATATGTTATACATTCATTTCATTTAACTACATTAGGTCAAGAAAGTTGCACACAATAATTCACAACTGTAAATTTTGCCAATATCGGTGAAAAAATAGTAATGTGAATGCAATAGGTATATTTTACGTACTACTATTTTGATTTCGATTGTCGGCAAAGTCTCTGACCAAGCCATATGTCTTTAGAAGCCTACAAAAAAGTTCTCGAACAACATACAATAGGTACCTACTGCAATGGATTTGACACGCCACATACACAAGCGACGCTTACAATTAGTTACGGCTTTTGAAGAATTACATACAAACAATACATAGCTACTCTACTGAACGGGGTAACTATGGTTACGTTAATAGTGATTCATGCACACAGACCCCACCGGTGGCCTGAGAATACCCACTGGACTTTTAACTAACTTTACACCTAGGTACGTAATGACATTCAAGAATGACGTCAAACCGTGGGTGTTTGTGGCCCTAACCGAAGGTGACGGCCATAAATATGCGATCTAGGGATCTACGACTTACCGCCCGTGGTTGTGTAAAAATGTACGTTTTGCCTTGGCCAGGAAGTTAGATTCGTCGTCACTATATGAGAGCAATAAAGATTTGTCTTATCTTATCTTACCGTCCTACATACAAAAAGGAAAACAACCTGGGGATCGAACCCACGACCTCTGCTTATCCGTAGTAGTATTCTGACTCCTGGGCTACCGCGGCGTAACCCACATCATGTGAAATTAAGCTTTGTATTCCGACGGCTGTAAGAACGATTTCCTTTGGTCTCATTTTGTAATGAACAAAAGCCTTACAGAGCAGACTGATTGGCAAGATTCTGTTAATTACGATGCGGTCTTATTTGGAAAATTCTAGAATCCATTTGTGGACATGTGACCCTGTTGTCTAATTTAAACTGTTACATAGGTATTTCAACTCATTTAAAAGCAGTGTTTCGTAAGATTTGACCTTAACAATTCGATAGAAGCTGATCTTACCCAAAACTGCCATAAAACCTTGCGAAACTTCAACAACAATGTACCTAAACTGGATATTAATTTTATTTATTATTAACATTTCCTCCTTTTCATCATAAACTTTACTAACTACTACGACTAATCCCCAGTTGGTTGTGTTTTACTGTATCAATAATAATAATATTCTTTAATCTTATTAAAACTTTCGTGAGATATATTTAATTATTGTATTAAGGGATTTACAGCACTCACGTGAAATTGTCAGGAACGACCCGACATTTTTCGAACTCGTATGGAGCTCTTCATCAGGGACGGCTGCCCGTACTCGAAAGAGTAAGAAACATGTCGGGTCGTTCCTGACAGGGTGGCCGGGTGGGCCGTGCTCACCCCAATATGGTCTAGTGCCCACCCAAGGACGTAGGGTTTCCGATATAATTTTTCCATGGCTTCATCTCTTAGGCCATGGCCAGGCCCCCACCCAGGCCTCGTCTGAAAAATAATCTTAAATACGCCAATGGAGAAGATCGGGGAACTTACCACCACCGTCGGCTCCTACGCACTGAAATATAAAATAAACATTTATTAATTAAAATTCATATCATATGCGTGGTTTGTCTACTCTTTGCATTTGCATGTATCACTCATTTACTCAAAGGTTAATTGGAAGATCACCTTTGTACATACTTTATCTTTTAAAATGTATTTCATGTCTTGTGTACCTACAATATAATAATATGTTTTCAATTTAAATGAAAATACATACTCGTACATTACAATACCTACTCAATACTCATATACAAAATATTGTGGATAATCATCTGATGCCTTGCATTAAACATTAAAATATTACCAAATTATGTACGTCTGCTTTGGGTTTAACTACCAACTATAAGATATTGAAAGGAATTTGACTGTAAAAAGAAACACGTAGAATATACCTACAAATAATTATGGAAGTATTATATTAAATAAGTTCGCAAACACAGCTGCTTGTATTATGTACAAACCTCGATTGCATAAGGTAATGTAAATCGATCACTTATCCAAAACCTTACAAGTAAGTACAACCTCGTAGTAGTTATGGTAACTGCAGAATATCCCCGTGCTCGTTGAAACGTACACTATACTTGTGTATGTACTTTACTTTCCTACTCTACTGACCCTCGAATTTTATTCAAGAATTCTTAATTAATGTACAATTTTTGCTTTTTATCAAGTTCTGTTTTCCATTAGGAACTTTTATTCTGCGAACTTTACTTATTGGCTATAAAGATAAGTATATACTGATTTGAGTGAATGAATGATTTACCTGATGGTATTTTCGAATAATTTTCAACGAAACTGGAAAGCTCACGGAAGTATGAATGACGTCGAATGTCAATTCAAATCAATCGGTTGAATACCAGTGATGTAAAGCTAGTTGAACAGTTCATTCAGGGGGAGGGCAATGCAGATACAACTTTATTATTATAAGATTTATAAGATATTGAATAGATTCCTAATAAAGACCTTATTCTATGGCAGGAGAATTAGGCTTTCTAAGTACCCTGGCAGAAATTATAAAGGTTGGCATTAGGAATACCTTTTTCAGGGGCAGAAGGTTAAGCACACTGTACGTACAATTTTGTGTACGTTTGAATGGGTAAATGAAGTTCTACAATAAGTCAGACTTTGAATTTACTTATTACCTTATTATTATTTCGTTGCATCGACTACATAATTAGTCACTACATAATTAGATAAACTGACAAGTCATCCAGGTCTAATTTTGGTACTCACTAACTTCAAGAATTAAATCACTAAAAATTCTAGAACTGTTAAAAACGAGCATCGATATAGTCATCAAAGGCTCATTAAACTGAACACGCGCCCAAACTCAAAATCACACAAAACTCAAATCACTCACCGTAGCCAGCAGCGATGCAAGCACCAGCAACACCAGCGTGTACTTCATATTTAAATCCAAACCCACCACCGGCCTCTAACGCCACCCGCGCAATGATCGCTTTATTAGCTGAGCTGTCACGAAGACATGCCTTGAACCTGCCGCTTTGTTGTGCGCATCTGAACAAACTACCAGAAGAATGAGGTGGACGTAAGCAGGAATTGATATACATAACAATGCCGGCTTTGGTCACGGCAGGATGGCGGTTAAGTTTCATGCGTTAGTTACGTGCGGGTTGCTCTGGCGCTTTAGTCATGGACATCAGAGGCGTAGTATCGTACAGTTAATCCTCGGATGAGGCAGAGCACACAGAAAGGTACTCGAACGTTCTAAAATATGGAAGCCGTAGGAATCTATGGGCCTCTGGGAGCTATTGGTTCAATTGGTTGTGAGTCCGTGTAACCATCTCTGAACAGTTGATCTATTATCATTGAACATATGCATGCATATGCAGCAGAGGAACTGCCGGCTGTTTGTGGAGACCCCAACTTTGAGTACCCTTCTGTTCGATAACATCATTGACGATATCATAATAATTTCATCATGAAACGGAAAGCTTTTAGATGCAGCTCATTGCATAGTCTGTATATGTTATGTGCGAATAAGACTAATTAGGTTTTATATTCAAGATAATCACTGTTTTACCGGTTTGTTGTTTTACGAGAAAAATATATAATATTTCCGAGTACAACTGAATGAGTGACTATAGAAAACACCGAAATCATCATAGATATACCTATCATGTTTGAGGATTTCCTTCGATTTCTTATGGATTATAGTAAAAAAAAACTTACCGAATTGAGAATCTTATTTTCTGAAGTCTGTTGAAAAGGGGTAGGTAAGTTTACAGAAACTTAGGTTCAATACAATTTTAGAACTTCATAACTAATATACTTACCTACAAAGGTGTACCTTTTATAACTTACAGATTATTGAGTTCGACGACCAGACAGGACCAGACCTAGGCACAAGAATTAGCAACCGGATTGTTTATTTGTCTCGTGAGCAGTTTCGAGACAAAATGGCCGCAACGGGACTCGCCGCTACTCGCTAAGCGATCTAACTGCTCGGACTGTCCGTCTATATGCGTAGGTATGTGAAGATAAATTGGAAGTGTGTTCAGCTGTAGGTATGTGCTGCGATGTAAATATTGAAAAACAAATGAAGGCTGTAGGTGCGCCGGCGCAGCGGGACAAGCGCGCCTACCAAATCGGGTCTACCCTTGTTTTATGGACAAACGTTTCATCGAATTTTCATTTCATAGAAATTTCTTTCTTTCAAAAACCATAAAATATTTTTGAATATTATAACACAAACTTAACCTAACCTAAAGGTTGTAATTTTTCAAGATTTATGAAAAATTTATGACTTCTGACGAAAAAATGTCTACGTAATGAAAATTTAAACAAAAGAAGCATTAAATTTGATGACGTATTTTATTACAAATGGACAGGATCCCACCATATCGAAACATAGAAAAGTTCCGTTATATTACACCCTAACGCCGTTTGACAACAACGCAACTAAAATTAGCAAAGGTAAGACGGCTTTAAAAATACAAATACAAATACTCTTTATTGCACACCTCCAACATCAAGGAATGTACAACACAACATGAGATACATTCAAATAACAGGCAAGGCAGAGGTAAACAACAGGCGGTCTTATCGCTAAATAGCGATCTCTTCCAGACAACCTTTAGGTAGCGAGTAGTTGAAAATTAATGTTTGAAATTAGTAGGTGGTGCATAATAATAAAAGTACTAAATGAACGACTACCATAAAAGACAAAGGTTTTAAATGTTGAATCAAAGGGCCTTGGCAATTCAAACTGTTATATTTTCAAGCACAACACATATTTATAATAATCTTCTAAAATACAGAACACATGTCAACTAAGATGTTTTCTTTACAGCAGCTGTCAACGGAGTAAATCAAAATAAACATTCAATCTGATACCTGCCACTAGATTTGAATTAGTATCAAATCTAGAACCTAAAAATTGTCGATTGCCAGTCTCTCATGACACACCCCCTCAATCGACTCACTATTCTAAAATCACCCTGTAGGTATATTCACAAATTTTGAAACATCCTGTATACCTAAACTACTCAACTTTTTTCTGAATTTCCAATCATTAGAGACATCCTGTATACATATAATAAATTGGTATAATTCCTAAGCTCCTCTAAACAATTATAATTTTACATCTTAATCCTCAAAATATTTTAACCCAAACTTTGTTATTATATTCATTGACTTTCATCTCGGTACGTACTCATCATTAAAATTCGATAAAACTAAATAATAATACATTATAATTCTCCACTAGACTCGCCATCAATACGCAATATGAACTTCATATTCTTTCACTCAAAAATTTCAATAAACAACTTCAATATTTAAAACAACTTCTATATACTCCACTCGACACTTCATTTATTAAAACTACAATAAGTATTTAAAAATCCCTTCCCAACCTTTCCTATAACAACCTTCAAATTCCCCAACTCGATACTTCACTTCATTAAACAACAACAATTAATATTTAAACTTCATATTCTTCCACTCGACTCCTCACTTCATTAAACTACAATAAATATTTCTACTTCATATTCTCCCACTCGAATCCTCAGTTCATTAAATTACGATAAATATTTCAGCTTCATATTCTCCCACTCGACTCCTCATCTTATTAAATTACAATAAATATTTAAACTTCATATTCTCCACTCGACGTCTCATCTCATTAAATTACAATAAATATTTAAACCTTTATCTTCTCCTCCCACTCGATACTTCATTTTATTAAACTCATTAACCTACAACATACAACAACTCACATTCACACAACCAACTCACACCAACCAGAAAAACCTAAATAACAAACAATACACGATATATAACAAACAAATACAATCAAATTAATTCATATAAAATATAAAAATAGAAAATACTTAATAATGATTCAGTTACATTTTACATGATTCACCTCACACCCCCTTAAGTGAATCATTATTTAAACACCCCCTTAAACCTGACTATTTATGATATGCTGACATTTTTCGAACTTTACAGGTTCTTCTAATCTCATTATTCACAACTCTTTCTCTTCAATTCCTGCTGCTCGAACATCTTCATTACCAATATCATAAAATTCTCGATCATCTTCATTACCAATATCATAAAATTCTTCATCTCCATCAAAATAAATCTAATTATCAAAATTTAAATCATTTCCAAAATAATCACATTTCTCTTACAAATTCATTTATTTCCCCTTCATTTGTTTCAAATTCTTTTAATGTCGCCTTCATTTGTTTCAACTTCGTTTGTTTCAACTTCATTTGTTTGATCTTTATTTGCTCAACCTCCTCAACTGAACTCCTTCTCGAAATTCATTTTCGATAATAATTCTTATATGTTCACCTTCTCGACCACTTACTTCATTACTATATTTTCTTCTCTCTTCCTGATTGTGTTGTGACCTCCGTGGCTACTTCTTGATCTGTTTTTCTAAATGCTAGTCCTCTGATTCACTGTTATCATTTTCATTTAAAAAGAAAACCGAATTCCACAGTAAAGTGGCCCGGAAAGTGAAAAAACCATTATAAAACTTAGAATATGAAGGGGGAACAGTAAGAACTAAGTTTTGTGCAGAGCGAACAGAATGCAAATAACTGAAGCGCTCCTTGAGGTAGCGGGAGTTATGGGGTTAAATAGTACATTATAAAGAAGAGACAGAATATGGGAGTGACGACGGGAACGGAGTGAGAGCCACTTGAGCTGAGACCGGAAGTCGGATACATGGTCATACTTGCGTAACCCAAATATGAACCGAATGCAGATGTTTTTGCTTTAGCAGTATAACACCTGCACTTTTCCATATTTCGTCCAGTCCGTCCCGATCCGTTATATTGTGCACGATGTATATAGGTAAACTATGTACATAGTGGCTCTGTGAACTGTAGAGCTTATATAGACTAAATATTATCTAAAATGGCTGAAATGTGATTTTTTACGTTATCTCCCACTTCTCCGCCATTTTAGGTACAAATTTTCGTAAAACTTAATATTATAAACCCGAAAGTTTGTAAGTGTGTTTGTATGTTTATTACTTCTGCACGCTCAAAAGGCGGGACCAATTTTGTTAAAACTGGCTACGGAGGTAGCTGACACCCTGGATCAACACATAGGTAGCTACTTTTAGTCTCATTTATTGAGCCTGCTCATAATATTTCTGGAGAATCGGTTGAGAAATGCGATCAATAGATGAGAACAGCTCGACATTCGGGAGTTCGACAAAACACATCTTTGCCTAAGCTGAAACTACATAGCTTCGCTAGCTCGATCAATCGACACACATACTTTCGCGTTAGTAATATTGAGTAAACGGTCGTTCCATTTGTATATATAAATTATTTTCCTTAATTTATTTCCTTTTCTGGGTCTTACCCACAAAACACCAATCAGACAAAACTATCAACAATAAAAGAAAGCTTACTTACTTTAGTAGGTATTTTGGAATGAAATGCTTACCAATCTCCGAATTCAACCCGATCCTGTTTTGGGAATTTCCGTGTATGTATGTAATCAAAGTTGTGTCATTCACGCAACTTTATAAAGCTTCATTTAATTAAGGACTGCGATAAGAAAGCGACTGTTATGCGGACCACTCACTCTCCGCGTAATTTTATATTTGTCTCCAGGAACCTTAACGTGGCTAGCATGATGAATTATGAGGCAATGTTATCTGTTATCTGATAGATCCAATTGGCTATATTTTTGAAATGTCAAAATGTTAAGCTACTATGAAATTGACTAATTGTTTTGAGAAATCATTTGGAAACCGGCAATAAAGATAAGATTGAGATAAATGTCATAAAACCAGACATTCTTCCTTTGTTTGGTAACAAAATTATTATTATACTGATTATTACTCATATATATTTTGGCCATATAAATGATTTGGATAACAAAATTTTATTATAATATTTTCGAAAGTTGATGTCGGTGCAGTGTCGGTGTGAAATATTTGATTTGCTGGTAAAAAAAGTTTTATCCTTTCATTCTTTTTTTTCTTCATAAACAATGTTGAAGCGAATATACCTAGAGTTGGCTAAAACTAACAAAGCTGACCAATTAATAGTATTTTATGCAACCGTTGTATAAGAGGGGGCAAAAAACGCGAGTGGTATGGGTAAGAAAGATGCCACGAGCGTTTTTTGACCTACTTATACAACTTGCATACAATACTTTTTCAAGGTTCGACATTTCATAAATATAATGCAAATAAACAACAAAGAAAATAATTACATGTTCCCGCTCGGAATCAACAAAAGAAAAAAAAATAGTCTGATAAACTTTTTTTATTGACGTCCACCTGTCAAAAAAATATGAACTTATACATAAAGGTATTCGTTAACTATACTAAACATCCATGCACTTTTTTTTTAAGTTAGCAGCAATGCCTTGGTACAATAAGCTTTTTTTTTAATTGCAAATTGTCTGAATGCATCTGTTTATCTTGTAATCTGTGGTACTACGTGATGCTTTTTTGGCGACATTATAACATCTTTTAGCAGTGTTTTTTTGGGCAATAGAGTATAGACTTTTACAGACATTCATAATTTATGTCTTTATATTAGAGTTAGTAACTATATAAATTACAGAAAAAAGTACTGGACTAGAAAAAGGAATAAATAATTGCTTATTTTTCTGGGCCTATGAGTAGCTCTGACGCTGTATATCCGCATGATATTATTATCATTACACAGTGACAGCTAAACTGTTAGGTACTAAAAATAACATGAATATGAACTTTCAGTTTCATCGTAATACGTACGTACTTACTTATAACTTGGTACAGGTCAGTGTGTTTACATTTTTTTAGGATCGTATAAAAAATCGAGTTCACCATGCTAGGTTACTAATCATTTGGGCAAAAAATTACATGGTCGGTCACGCGATGCGAGAGTTTGTCTAGTCTAGCACGACATGGCGTGTGAGGCGTCTAGAGTGTTATGTTACGTAGGAAAGCTATCATTATTTAAGCTCTACAAAGCCTTAAACTCAGACATCAAGCATCAATAGTTAAGTAATGTAATAACATAAACGCAGACAGTGTAATGACTTTTTCACAACGCTTCAACAGGGGAAAAAAAACCGGCCAAGAGCATGTCGGGCCACGCTCAGTGTAGGGTTCCGTAGTTGCTCATCCTTTTCAATAAACTGCTTTTTTAAGCCCGAGGTTTACGTTAAGAAAGATTTTAAGCTCTTTAAAAAGGGCGTAAACGCCCTAGAAACTGTAATCACTTATTACCTTCCGGAAGTCAACTTACGACCTTTTAAAGAAAAAATATGAAATTTGGCGATAACTCAAAAACGGCTCGACCGATTTTGTTCAATATAGTTTTCGTTGAAAGTACTTATAAGGCTTCATTAACATGAATTTTTCCGATTTTTTTTGACCCGTGGTTGAAAAGTTAGAGGGGGGGGACACATTTTTTTTTGTTTTTGGAGCGAATATTTACAAAACTGCTGACTTTCTCAAAAAATAATGTTAAAAGACCCCTATTATTTTTACAAGACCTATTCAACGACACCCCACACACCAGTGTTGAAAAGAAAAAAAAAATTCACCCCCACTTTAGGTGTTCGAGAGGTACCCGAAAAAAAGTTTTTTTTTTTAATTTTTATTTTACCGTTCTGTCGGCGTTATACATACACATACTCATACCAAATTTCAGCTTTCTAGTACTAATGATCACGGAGCTAAGCCGCGGACGGCCGGACGGACAGACGGACATGGCGAAACTATAAGGGTTCCTAGTTGACTACGGAACCCTAAAAAATTTGGTTCCGAGAACAACTGAACAGTTTTGACTTGTCCGGGAATTATTTACCTATCACTCAAGATCGCCCGCTTTTTGTCCTATTATATTATTCAGTTAGTTCCGTCAGTTACTTCCGTATTGGTGGTTGCGTCATATTAGTGAGTGCTTTTACGTTAAAAATGAACTCATTTACTAGTGCCATATGGAATTACAACAAACTCGTCAAAGTGTAAACTGTGTGAGAAAGTGTATTGTAAGAAAGGAACAACAACAATGTCTTTAAAGGGCCACCTAAAATCGTTGCACCCTAAAGGATATAAAGACTGAAAAGCAGACTCGGAAAAAAGGTAGCTCCGTAGACATTTAGTTACAAATAATTAACGCAAAAAGTTTGATTGTATTGTGTTGTTTAGTTAAATTTGCACTTCAATACATTAAACTTCTACTTAAAACAATGTTACAAAGGGCTACTCAGCTCCGGCTCCGGCTCCGTTAAAACTCCGACTCCGTTAAAACTCCAACTCCGGCTCCGAATACCAGCTTCACCTCCGGCTCCGGATCCGACTCCGTTAAATAAAAATTGAAACTCCGGATCCGGCTCCGGCTCCGGTAAATCCACCTCCGTAACATCCCTAGTTCTAAGGTACCAAACATAAAACGGTAATGAACAGAATTAACATTGAATTAGTTTGATTTAATCTCCCATTTTACTTGGGTAAATGCATGAGCCCTGAAAGAAAAGCTGAATCCTTTGCTACGTGTGTAAACTTAATTCATTAACAACTCAACGTTTGAACACCTGCTGCTGGTACTAAAGTACTTATAACATATGTAAAACAAATCTTTGAAATTATCTTGTAGTTTAATGCAAATACATAATTTATTAATTACTGATGCAGCGAAATCTTTTTATTTATAATGGACACCCACAGAGCAGGCGCTACTTCTAAATAGAGTCTGTTAGTCCAAATTCTCTGGTTGACATACATAACGTTTTTAGTTTTTAGGGTTCCGTACCCAAAGGGTAAAAACTGTCCGCCCGTCCGTCCATCCGTCTGTCACCAGGCTGTATCTCAAGAACGGTGATAGCTAGACAGTTGAAATGTTCACAGATGATGTATTTCTATTGCCGCTATAACAACAAATACTAAAAATAAAATAAAATAAATATTTAAGAGGGGCTCCCATACAACAAACTTGTTATAGATTATGGTACGGAACTACTTTTTCATTAATTTGACTGCTTTTTATCAGTGCGAATTGTGCTGTAAATACGTTGTTTTCCTTTTATTGTGATACTTTTTAAAACGTTTTTTAGTTCCCTTTATGGTTCCTTTTAAAACCATACTTGATTAGGTTGCTGTTTTTGTTATAATTATGATTATATTTATGTTATATGTATTTATATAGATATTACGTAATATGTATTACATTGACTGTTTGCCTATCTCCCTCTCATTTGGTTTTTGCATTTTCATGTGTACTCTTGTAAAGTTATCGTATTGTACATGTTGCTTGGTTTGTCTACCATTTACTTGTGTTTAATACTCATTCACTTGAAGAAATCCCTGAGAGGGATAGGTTCGCTTTTGTACATGCTTATTTTTTGCAATGTATTTCTTGCTATTGTGTACAATAAAGTGTTTAGATACATTACATGCAAAACATTTAATCTAAATTAGTACTTTTGCTATTCATAATTTATTTATTTTTAAGGATGGCTAATCGCAATAAAAAAACAATCAAGAGAAGAAGTCCTCGAAAATAAAAAATATATTGTTGTTACAAACGAGTTAGTGATTGTATGTTCAGATATTTTGGTATAACTAAAATGATTAATAAAACATTTACTTTCTTCTAATTTCCAGTAGGCAATTTCATCAACAATTTTTGACGACGCGTTTGGCTCGGTTTGTAGACACCTGCCTACTGAGCGGGCGGTCCCGGGTTCGAATCCCGGCCAGGGCAAATATTTGTGTGATGAACTCGAATATTTGTGCTTGGGTCATGGTTCTTCTATGTATTTAAGTATATATTGATCTATATAAGTACGTATATCATCGTCTAGTACCCATAACACAAGCCTTCTTGAGCTTAATTTGGGAGTAGATCGAATTGTGTGAGGTTGTCCGATATTTATTATTATTATTTATTATAAATATTAATTTTTAGCACAAGTAATTAATTTTGGTGTAGATGTACAATTTTGGTGGCCAAAAAATCTAATATTTGTGGGCACAAGAAATTTTGATGGCAGGCAAATTACTAAAATAATAATAACTTTATAACTATTATGTATAACAAAGGGCCATTACTACACAATATTGGTTATGACTTTATTCGTATTATTGATATGTATATAATTTTGACTCTAAATTAAAAATAAAAAAGCCACCAAAATTAGGTAATTTTTAAGCTTGTTGCAATTCACCCTGAAACTATACATTTGTAATATAACCATAAAAATATAGTCCTTTTTAACCGACTTCAAAAAAAGGAGGGGGTTCTCAGTTCGGTTGTATGTTTTTTTTTTTTTTTTTAAATGTTTGTTACCTCATAACTCCGTCATTTATGAGTCGATTTGGAAAATTCTTTTTAAGTTCATGAATAAACATCTCAAGGTTGGTCCCATAAAATTTTGGTGAAGATCGGATGACGAGATCCATGAGGAATCGAAGGAATTCCTGAAATTTTATAGGCAGTCATAATATTTTTCATATATTTTCTAAAACTATTTAAGTATTTGCATATGGTAGTCATCATCTTCCAATGCTGAACTGATGATGGAAGGTACAACTCCTTAACGGTTAGGAGTTAGGAGATAATTAAAACGAGATGCATGCCTTCAAGACCTCCCTGATCACCCCGCCATAAGTATTTTATATGAATCACTAAAAAGCGAAAAAAAAAAATTTTTAACAAAAAAAAGAACCGACTTCAGTAAAACTAAAAATCCAAAAATAACCCGTTTAAGTACAGATTACATTTGACTCACCCTTTGAAGTCGGTGCCAAACCTCACGTAAACTTTAATATATAAATATAATAACAGTGGTTTGGGATCGACTTCAAAGGGTGAGTCAAATGTAATCTGTACTTGAACGGGTTATTTTTGGATTTTTAGTTTTACTGAAGTCGGTTCTTTTTTTTGTTAAAAATTTTTCAAATATCATGTTTGGTGAACCTGGTTATATTAAGTTTACACCTCATTTGTATACGGCGCCATACGCATCAGGTGCAAACTTAACCAGGCCAGTTAAGATGGCATAAGTGAAAATTTGTACGGAACCCTCGGTGCGTGGGTGGCTCACACTTGGCCGATTTTTTAAATTAAATTGTAATATAATGATAATCAACCGATCGATCTTTTTCTTGAAACCCAACTAGTGTTAGTAGAAGTTCCTACTCTACTCCCGTCATTTTTGAAACAGATTTAGATATCGATTACGCGGGCTAGGATCCTTTTTACTTTTTCATTAACATCCTTGTAAATACGTGATACTTTACCTCCTCCCCCGACCCGCAATCGTGCGATAGAGAGCGTTGCAGCTTGCGACTGACAATAGGTACTTTTTTGATGAAATTTGCGTTACGGGAGAAAACGTTTTCCACTAACTAAATCTTAGCAAATCACTTCGATTTTGATGTCGATTGCTTCAGCATAATATAATCTAGGTTTATAGGTGTCGTTTTTTTTTAAAAAGTGCATTGTTTTAATAATACAAACGGTTTCATTCAACAACGTTTTAATCACAAAAATTAGGTTTTTCAACTACCTTTAAATTAGAATCTATAGCAAATTTTGAAAAAAGGAAAACCTATAAACCTAGTTTGTCACTGTGTCAATAACATACTAAAAAATGATGGAGATTGGAAAATATTTAAAAGTAGAAAAACGTTTTCTCTTTTTGTATGGACGAGTGCGTACTATACTTCCCTCTTAAGTAGTCTTTCATCATTTCCAGTTTCTACAGCAGTTTATCGGGTCACTACGCTGCCTTCGCATAATATATATAACACTAATTCAGTGACGCAGTTGCAAAGGGTGTCGTCGGGCGCCGAACTCCAAATGTCGCAGTATAAAATGGCAACGTCCAATAAGTGGATCACAAAACTGAAATCTCTGCAATATTTATTTCTGTTCTGCGTTATAATAGAATCAACTAGTTACTCGACTTGACAGCCTCCTCTTTTTTGAAGGCAGTTGTTACACTTGTCAGATATAGAGGCGCGAGGCAGTCAATAAAAAAGACCGAAGTTTCTAAATAAAACAATGAACAAACGCGTCTGCCAACCGTTCAAAATACTGCCAAATCCTTGCAAAATGTTGTATAACATAATTACATGGAAACACTGGAAAGTGAATTCAAAAACTGTTTGCTTATTGTTACCGGCGTTATGCAAGGCAGGCGTGCTCATTCACTGCCGACCTCTGACTCCGCCGCTAATGTGGTGTTATTTCGGTTTCAGTCCAATCTACTTTCGCCGGGAAACTGTTACGTTGGATTACGAATCGTCGCCTTCGGCTATACCACCAATTGGTGTTTTTCATAGTTAGAGATAATCTGTTTCCGCCCACAGTCCACAGAAAGATTGTTTATATACAATTTAATGCTATAATGCCTATATAATAGGTCATTTTTGTTATCATTTGAGTATATTACGGGGATTAACGCAAAGTCTGTGTGCGTGTGTTTTCCCTACTAATTAATAAGGCAGCAACCGGAAGTAACTCAAAATACTATAGAAATAATAAAATATAATTAAAATAAAGGCATTTCAAATAACATTGTGTGCGGCGAAAATCTCCTACAGAGACTGCTACATGAATGTATATCTCCTCTATAAATATGTACAACCTAGTTACCTAGTTATAATATAATTGTTATAGTTTTAAGTATAATTTACGAATAAATTACTTACTGTTGTTGTCTTTCGGCTTTCTTCTCAACAGGGGTCTTGATGTGAAATGCCGGTAGATTCAGATTCAGACAAGTGCCCTTGTGGCTTACTTACAGAATAAACGTTTTGATTTTGAGTGATCGTTAAGTTCAGTGAGGTATCTAGGTCATGTCCACAAAGGCCAAGGCGCTAAACTGCTCGCATTGAGCTAGGTTCGCTAACTAGACTCGCACCGACGCGACGTAGAGAGGACGATAAGAGGCGCTAATACATGTAACTTCTAGGATACGCGTTTGACTTTGAGTCGAGCAGCTGACGGTGACGCTAGCACCTATCATCGGTTGAATAAGCCATAATGTATCAAATAATAATAATAATAATAATAATAATTCTTTATTATTTTCAGAGTTACACAAAACACGTAATACAACCAAAGATAGGACAAGATTTAGCTTGCCGCCAGCATAAACGCTGTAGACAAATTTTGTCTTGTGATATAAGAGAGAAACCATTACGCTGCTGGAGGCTAGCTTTATAAATTTATGAATTTATGACAATTGAGAAATGTACTACAGTAGTACAGTACATTTCTCAATTGCTTCAAAAAAGTGTATTGTAGGACGAAATAACAGAGGCCCCCAAACTAGGCTATGCCTGTATCTTGGGGTGCCATTGTGTGTAATACTTTGCATCAAACTTATTAAAATATATAACTTTGTATTTATCAGATAGAAATTTGTACTTATACAATTAACCATAAATCTAATTGTGTATCGGCATGTAACATTTTCACTTAACACTAGATTGCACCAGTATTATGAGATCTCTAAACGGAATTTAAGATATTTGGATACCTACAGTTAGAATACATTTGAGTAAGCAGGTTTTCTGTTGCCAGATAATCTAAGGTGAGCAGCCAGTCAGTGATTTTAATTTTAGCATTATATTTGGAAGCTTCTTTCAGATTACGGAAGTAACTCAAAATACTATAGAAATAATAAAATATAATTAAAATAAAGGCATTTCAAATAACATTGTGTGCGGCGAAAATCTCCTACAGAGACTGCTACATGAATGTATATCTCCTCTATAAATATGTACAACCTAGTTACCTAGTTATAATATAATTGTTATAGTTTTAAGTATAATTTACGAATAAATTACTTACTGTTGTTGTCTTTCGGCTTTCTTCTCAACAGGGGTCTTGATGTGAAATGCCGGTAGATTCAGATTCAGACAAGTGCCCTTGTGGCTTACTTACAGAATAAACGTTTTGATTTTGAGTGATCGTTAAGTTCAGTGAGGTATCTAGGTCATGTCCACAAAGGCCAAGGCGCTAAACTGCTCGCATTGAGCTAGGTTCGCTAACTAGACTCGCACCGACGCGACGTAGAGAGGACGATAAGAGGCGCTAATACATGTAACTTCTAGGATACGCGTTTGACTTTGAGTCGAGCAGCTGACGGTGACGCTAGCACCTATCATCGGTTGAATAAGCCATAATGTATCAAATAATAATAATAATAATAATAATAATTCTTTATTATTTTCAGAGTTACACAAAACACGTAATACAACCAAAGATAGGACAAGATTTAGCTTGCCGCCAGCATAAACGCTGTAGACAAATTTTGTCTTGTGATATAAGAGAGAAACCATTACGCTGCTGGAGGCTAGCTTTATAAATTTATGAATTTATGACAATTGAGAAATGTACTACAGTAGTACAGTACATTTCTCAATTGCTTCAAAAAAGTGTATTGTAGGACGAAATAACAGAGGCCCCCAAACTAGGCTATGCCTGTATCTTGGGGTGCCATTGTGTGTAATACTTTGCATCAAACTTATTAAAATATATAACTTTGTATTTATCAGATAGAAATTTGTACTTATACAATTAACCATAAATCTAATTGTGTATCGGCATGTAACATTTTCACTTAACACTAGATTGCACCAGTATTATGAGATCTCTAAACGGAATTTAAGATATTTGGATACCTACAGTTAGAATACATTTGAGTAAGCAGGTTTTCTGTTGCCAGATAATCTAAGGTGAGCAGCCAGTCAGTGATTTTAATTTTAGCATTATATTTGGAAGCTTCTTTCAGATTACAAAAATTGGATATAAAATTGTACACATAAGGTCTCAAGAATTTCCCGAAACGTCTCGCAAAGGAGGTTTTGATTGAAGGTAGTGGTAATTTATTTCTACGTTTGTTTATTAAGTTGATATTATTGTCAGACGAGTATACAGCACTGTGGGTGACTAGTCCTGTTTTAAGAATGAAAAGCTTTCTGATTGATAACACCTGGGCTTCGTGATATAATTGAGTTGTAGGGTACCTGAAGGGTTTTTTAAGCATGACCTTAATTACAGATCTTTGAGCTCGTTCTGCATCTATTAAAACTGATTTCGCTGCACCTCCCCAAGCAGTGATACAGTAACATAACATCGATTGGCATAATGACAGGTACACCATTTTCATGACATCCTTAGGTACTAAATCTCTTAGTTTTTGACAATGATAATTGTTTTTCTTGCTCTTTTAGAAAGACATGTGATGTGATCTTTAAAATTGAGGTTTTCGTCAATCATTATACCAAGATATTTTATATTACTGGATCGTTGAATTCTATTGCAATTACATGATTGAGTGTAGGGCATGTTACAGGTGTGAATTTGGATGTGCCTTATATTCATTTGCCATAAATATATTTACCTAAACAAACGTAATGGTTTCTATATGAATAGCATTTAAAAAGGTTCTCAGGAATTTACGGTTTGTGAAATAAATAGTTTGATTACGGCAAATGTGATTGAAGCAAGAGACGGTATAATGTATATCCCCCGGTTAATGCCATAAGCTTCGATATCCTGACATCAGTTGGAGCAGTCCGTGGTGTTCATCGTGGTCCAATTGTCTGTTTGAAAAGTTGATGGCATTTAGGATTATATTGTTAAGAATTCGACCGAATACCGCGTCCATCCTAAATAGTAAATCATGTAGGTCATTACGAACTAGGCTATAAAACGTTTACCTATGTCTTGGACTATTAAAGAAGGTAAACTCGTGTCGTAAAGACGGGTTATCGGCAACTCAGTTACTTGTGACTCCCCCGAGGCTTTTCAATCCTCGCAATATTGATAGCAATTTGGCAACAATGTATGCCGCTATGCATTCTGCGCCGGTCCATTCGTCTTTGACAGCAGCACGGGCTGTTCTTGTAAAGCTGTCAATGGTCAGTAGATCGATGAACGTTCCAAGCGTAATTACTTAATTAGTAAGTATCGTACTTGTCACGGTAGGACGTTAAAGAACTATGGAGTCGACATTAACTTTCGTACATCTCGAGTAATTAGCTGTACATTTATATTCATTTAGTTTTTGATGGAATAAAATTCAAAACTATCATTTTAAAATCCGCAATATTATTTAGCTATAAATTTTGCAAATGTAAATAGAGTAACAACACTTTTAAAATCATGGATTTTGTTTGCCAAACAAAAGGAATACCTTAGTACGACCTTTTATTTAGTCATTTTTATATTTTTGAGGCAAAGTTAGAAGAGAGCTTTCCATAACCGTAGTCTGTGTCTATCATATCCTCCACTAAGGTTAAGGTCCCAATTTTTGGCAACCAAATTCCAGTACGTTTAGCATAACTTTGTCATGCAACTCTTTGTCGCGCTAGAAATACTACCGGTCACTTTCCATTCAATACCGTGCGAGCAAGATAGGGGATGCTGACTCGCGCGACAAGCCAAGTCGCAGCAAGATATGCTAGCCCCGCTGTAATTGGCATCCTGTTTGTGAACTCTACGCGACTCTACTGCATTTTAAATTGAATCAGATTCAGATTCAGATTTCTTTATTTCTGAATAGTTTATTCTGCCAATAAATGAGATAGTATCATACACTGGGACATTATTTCACCTTATTTTATTTTGCCCTATTATTAGTACCATAAATCTAGATTGAAAGCTTGACTGCAAAATCTGTACTGTAATCAGTGTTAGTTTCTCTCACCAATGTCACTTCATATCCTGGTCATGCACTGGCACTGTGTCGGATGTTGGAAAGTGTGCGCGTGCGCATGCGACTTGACCCGCGACCCGCGCGTTGTCGGCTGTGAGGCTGTGACACACACCGCACTTACCTACCATGCTACGCGGCTGGTATAGTCGATTCGACGAATTGTTGCGGAACATTCAAATAGCATTTACGACAGGCCCCTGAAATTCGGCGCACGCTAGTTTTCTTTACTGCTGTAAAACGAACCCTTTGGAATATTTGATTGAAGGTCGAGTGGAAATCGGACGGACGTCAATGTAAAAAAAATGCTATTATACTCGTAATACTTACTTAGGATCAAATGGAGAAGCGTCGTGAAAGCAGCGACTAGAAGTGAACCAAATAGTTCATCACACGACCACTCTGTGTAAGAGACCGACTGAGAAGGCACACTCCGCAATCAAAGAATTGATTTGACCCAAATGAACCAGTTTAGTCAGTTTTCATAATTTCATTTTACGTGATTGGCTACAGAAGAAGGATTCATGGCCACGAGAACCATTATCTCTACTGCTCTACACTCTTGCTACTTGTTACTTAAGAGCGTTAATGAATTTTAAAGTCATAGGACACGATAGAGAATGGCCATAATGATGTTGATGACCATGATGTAGATGAACATATGTGAGATTTGTGAGTCGTTGATATATGAGTAAAAAAACCAGATTAGTTCGCACACGCGTTAAGTGAACGGAGTTCAGCTATTCGGGCGCGGAAAGCGCGCTCTTATTGTTTGCACTTACGTAACACAAGTGCAGCGACATTCGGAAACGTACTGTTTCCGTCTGATACCTGTCTGGGTGCTCGTATATCCAAAATATCCAGATGTTTGTTATTTCTAGGTTCATCTTGTGTCTCCATCCGGACATCCTCCATTCTTTTACAGAATATTTTATATTTCTTCGCCGAATGCTTCATTTCATATAGAATTTTCATAGACATATTTTTCCTCGGAAGACATAAATTTTTCCAAAATCTCGAAAATGAAAACCTTAGATTTGGTTAGGTTTGTGTTATAACATTCTAAAATATTTTACCTATAGTTTCAGAAAAAAATGCTTTCGATGAAATGAAATTTCTATGAAGTATGACGGAGAGTTTACTCTTGTTTTATAGAAAACGTTTCATCGAATTTTCCTCCGTCATACCTGTATGTACCCACTGCTGGCGATCAGGGAAAATTGTTACGTTTAACCCCAAACAATGAATACAATTTACGAGGATAATATGGAGGCTATCGCGGGTACGTTAGCTCATACTTACCTTTGGTTTTCCTGTAATTTCGCAAAAAACGCCCCTTTCTTCGAAATTGTTATTTTAATAAATGTCAATCAGACTGTAGTATCTAAGTATCACTTTTTGCAATCGTGGTAGAAGTTGCCATTATTAAGATAGTGCCAAACACTGGGACTTTTACCTTAGATTTCCCACGCAAAGGAGTATATTTTTATACAACTTTTTTAAATCGATATCTCATCAATTTCCGGGTCAAAATGGGAAAATCCCATTTGGATTGATGACCCTGTAGTAGGTACACTGGCAATGTACAAATCCTAATGACCGAAAGTACTGAAACCGAAAGAATTCCATTTTAAATTACCGATTGTAAAAACTACGATAAGTAAAGAAAATAAATAAAAATGTACGTATGTTGAATTGTTATGACGTTTGTGACCACGTTAGTGGTGGTACAAGCGGCCACCAGCGAGGCTGCGCGTATTGTGATGCAAATTCACACAGGTCGATACTATGTGAGCGGAACGGCTGCGAAGAGGTAGGATGCGCTATTATAGTGATCTGGTTATTGTTGTGAGGTGCGTGGTACGACGTTTGTGGTGGCACAAGTGGACGCTAAGCACACAAATTCTGTAATAATAAGCGCAGAGATCGAAACTGTCCGACGCAGAAACTGTCCTAATCATTCAGATTCAAAATTTCGTTACAATTAATTCGTAAACGGACTACAAGAAAAGATGGGTAGAAGTATTTCCTCTCAATAGTTGACTGGTACAGACGGACATATGACATGGCCTTATGGCATTCTATACTTGTCCCCCACAGTAGACATTTGAGATGGTTATAAAGTTTCCATGTTATCAAGTGAACTTAAACATGCATTAAAATTTTCTAGACTGTATTTAACGTTACTGTTATGTACGAATAAAGTTTCTATTTATTTATTTAATCTTTATTGCACAAATGAAAAACAGATCGTATAAAAGGCGGACTTAATGCCATGTGGCATTCTCTACCAGTCAACCATCGGGCAAAGCAGATACCTAAGTTGTGGGCGGTGCAACTAACATAGATAGGTTTTAATAGATAAATACTTAAATAAATACATATATTTAGTATATATACATATAACGAGAAAGAGATCAATCGACGGATTCAACTCGGATGGGCAGCGTTCGGGAAACTGCGAACTGTCTTCTCGTCCAAGATACCTCAGAGCTTGAAGACAAAAGTCTTCAACCAGTGCGTATTACCGGTGATGACCTACGGAGCCGAGACGTGGACTCTAACTATGGGCCTCTAAAGGAAGCTCAGAGTCACTCAGCGAGCTATGGAAAGGGCTATGCTCGGGATCTCTCTACGTGATCGAATCAGAAATGATGAGATTCGTAGACGAACTAACGTCACCGACATAGCAAACAGGGTTAGCAAACTGAAGTGGCAATAGGCAGGGCACATAGCTCGAAGAACCGATGGCCGTTGGGGCAGAAAGGTTCTCGAGTGGAGACCACGTACCGGCAAGCGCAGCGTAGGACAGCCACCCGCAAGGTGGTCGGACGACCTGGTCAGGGTTGCGGGGACTCGGTGGATGCGGGTCGCTTCTATCCGGCCCATGTGGAAGTCAATTGAGGAGGCCTGTGTCCAGCAGTGGACGTCCTATGGCTGAAATGATGATGACATATATATATGCTAAGATTTTTATCTATTTATCTAACATTTCGCTGCATTATGTCGCGAGACAAGCGAAGGCGCGACAGCACAGCCACAAACGAGATGGCAGATAAACACTGCTTGCCAGATCCTGTAGCACATTTACAAATACTGCTACAGGATCTGGCAAGCAGTGTGTATCGAGTCCCCGCAACCCTGACCAGGTCGTCCGACCACCTTGCGGGTGGCTGTCCTACGCTGCGCTTGCCGGTACGTGGTCTCCACTCGAGAACCTTTCTGCCCCAACGGCCATCGGTTCTTCGAGATATGTGCCCTGCCTATTGCCACTTCAGTTTGCTAACCCTGTTTGCTATGTCGGTGACGTTAGTTCGTCTACGAATCTCATCATTTCTGATTCGATCACGTAGAGAGATCCCGAGCATAGCCCTTTCCATAGCTCGCTGAGTGACTCTGAGCTTCCTTTAGAGGCCCATAGTTAGAGGCCACGTCTCGGCTCCGTAGGTCATCACCGGTAATACGCACTGGTTGAAGACTTTTGTCTTCAAGCTCTGAGTGTATATACCATATCACTTAAGGGTTACCACGAACCTGTTCAGATAATATGTTTGCCTTTCATGTTGTCTGCCTGTCTTTATTGTAACATAGTAAACATGTAAGTAACTAATTAATTAAACAGTTACTATTAATAACAACCACTTCGCCAAAATATGAGGTATGTCCTCATATTGTGTTCATACCGCATCCAAAGGCGTGAAAACGGCGTTTGGTCATAGTTTGGCACGGAGCTAGTGAATTCGACGCGTTTAAGCCTCGTTCATGCCATACCATTCATTTGGTCAAGTAGCATGTAATTTAGTAACTAGAGGATAGCAGCACTATGCTATTATTTACATTTATTCTTGCTTACTCTATTTACCCCATTTGTATGATTTGACCTAAACGGAATCCTCTTCTTTTATAGAAAAACACTTCACTGAATGCTTCTTTTCATAGAATTTTAATTTCACAGATAAGTTTTACCTCGGATGTCATACATTTTTCAGAAATCTTAAAAATGACAACCTATATAGATTAGGTTCGGTTTGTATTATAACACTCCAAAATATTTTATGGTTTCAGAAAATAAAATGAAAATTCGATGAAATGGTTGTCTATATATCTATATTTTTTTTTTATGTCATAGGGGGCCAAACGAGCAAACTTATCGCCTGATGGAAAGCGATTACCGTCGCCCATAAACACCTGCAACACCAGAGGAGTCACAAGTGTTTGCCTACCCGGAGGACGAAGATAGAATGCCTCTATGCTAGTAATTTCACCGGCTATCTTACCCCCACACCGGAACACAACATTGCGAACATTGCTGTTTGGCGGTGGGTTAGTAGGCAAGACGGTAGTAACAATCCGGACGGACCCATAAAACAAGGGTATAAAACAAGGGTAAACCATCTAGAACATACCTTTACATTTTTGTTTCTCTAGTAGTATGCATTTGATATAGACGACCCAAAAAGAAAAGGTCTTCAGACAATAACTACCAGCTGAGGGCTAGCTGGTAAAGCATCTCTCAGCTCCAACGAGCCCCTTTCTAAGCTCATAGGGCCGAGGCTCGATTCGAACTGAAGTTGCTGGTGGTGGTTGGTGCCCCATGTTTTCCTTTGACTTAGGAGCGCAACTTCACAAAGTGTCGGGACGTGGAGACGTCGATGAATCATCAGAGACATAATGTCAACACGGGCAAGAATAACAATTGCTGTAGTACATTACTGCAGACGCCGGGACAGAAGGGCTTGCCGGGTGAGTAGGTATACCCCACCGTAGGGACGCCGGATTGTGATACGAAGCCGGCAAGACCTTTTCACGGCTTTGGCATGTGTAGTGATTTTCTCAAACATATGCAGTGTAAGAATATACACCAGTCAAAAAAAATACAGTTGTTAACCTGTTCATGAACAGACTTTATAAAAAAATTACATCCCGGCCTTCAATTTTGTTTCAAATTCCTTTACCTACAGCTCTCTGGAGTTGTACCGCCCGAAACGTGATACTTCGAAGCCTGTTATAACGCACGTTATATGACGGCATTTCATTGCATGTTTGAGAAAAATATTTTTCTGTGTTTATGCCGATTGCATCTGAGGTGAGATGTCAACTGCGTCGGAATGTCGTCACTCGTCATACTTACAGGAATACGAGTATATTAAATTAAGACTGACATACGCAACGCCAAGCAATATTTCAATATATAGATATGACAATTATAGATTTAGTTTTTCGTCTAAGTACTAGGTACTTATAACTTAATAACCTAAACTTTGTGTCTGGAAACTAAATTTAGCTATTTCGACTTGCTAGGAAGCCAATACAAGATACTGCTAAGCCTTTTAGGAACTTGCCTTAGTATAATTTATGTTAAAGCGATTGAGCCGCTCGGCTACTCTAGCCCCACCTAAGTCTTTGCAAAATTATAGTGTGTATACATCCCAATTGGAGAAAATTACGGTCCTAATGTGTAACTAACCTTTAGTGTTATCCAACTGTGTGGGTGCGGTAACGTATAATACCGTAACTTTGAGGGCTATTAACCGGCGTGACGTTGCATAGAGGAGATATAAAAGCTGACATACCTAAAACCGTAATGATAATTTGGCCTAGTGACTCTAATTGCGATGCCATGTCACTGATCAGCGTTAGAAGTTTTCGGGCACGTCACTCGAATCATTCAATGATGCGCTTTTTTGATATCAGTACCTAAAGAAATCGTTGTTTTTGAACCAGCATCGTTGGAAATTGGAAAGTGCTGTTCATTTTACTCATCAACTAACAGAAAATCTGTAAACATTGCCAATATTTGCAGGTTTGCACCCCCAATGAAGGGGAATCGACTTGGAAGATTGGAATACCACAGTTTAACGTAGTGTTAGCATAGTCCACTGCTTCTGTGCTCCTAGATAGCCAAACCACACATCGTCCTTCGTCCTTCGGCCTTCGTCCTAAACCAGATCATCCCGACACCAAGACGTCGTTGATTCGTTTGTCCCATACGTATGAAAATAACAACTTTTTAGGTTACTAACCGTTAATAACCAGGAATCGTAAAATGCGAACTTAATCGATTGAAATGACGTAATGACCATCTGCAGTGACAGCCCTAGCACTAGAATGAATTTTGCTCGCATTTTACGAACCCTGCTAATAACCTTCCTAACTAGGTAGGTTCAAAATGTTGGCGCATAACTATAAGCTTAAGTATTTGTGTGATTTTATATGGGTAAATCACAGGAACTAATTGCGACATTTTAAAATATACTTACTTCAATGCAGCCGATCAACCGGATATCACGAATGGTGGCGCTGTAACAGGTTAAAACACCACTGTGAAAAAATTGTTTACCAAATGGCGGCGGTACAGTTAACCAAGATTATCCGAGTCAATCGCACAGCGAATCATTTCGTCACAGATTCGACATAGTCCCTCCACCGCCTTACACAACTCTGACAACCTTGTTACATTGCTATATAAGGACTATTTTAGAATGCCGAAGGATCAGGTCTCACTGACACCTAATTACCTACGTCTAATTTAGTTTTCTAATTGCACAAATTCGCTTAAGCTAATTCACGCCTAGGTCACTGGGAGTCGAGATGCTGGGAAATTAGATGTCTCATTGTCTAGGCAGAGCTACTTTATTGCCTAACACAAGCTGTGAACATGCCGAGTATTTGATTCGCTTTTCAGAATTGTCTCACAAAATCGGCTGGTTTGATCACGTTTCCTATTAGGTATTTAGGCTGATACCCTTGCTCTTTCTCCTTAGCAGCAACATGTTTTGAACCTTCGTGGCAACAGCACTTGCTACCATATTTACGTAGGTATGAGTATTTGACTGACAGCATAAAGTATGCCATATGACAATCCTCAGTCATTCGCAAGCGCATTAGAGCATCATATGACATTATAAACGACAGAAATGCGAAAGCCCGCAAATTTCCGCCTTTTATGTCATATAACGCTTAATGTCCGTTGCTCCGTGCCCTGCCCCGAGCTTCGTTGTGCCGCAAGGTCGCAGCAGAGGGTTGCCGAACTAGGTCGCGACATGGACCAGACCTACCATAAGCCCATGTGGTATGTACTGTAAAAGGGAGGAGTAGTATCTTCAATCCAAAAGTGTCCGCTGAAAGATGTTAAATTGGTGGCGCTAGTGTTGGAAGGGAGCTAGCCTTGTTTCCTGTTCGTGATAAATCAAATCAGCTACTTTTATGAAAGTCAACACGCTCTGGAATAGTTAGCACGACTTTCCCCGTTTTCCTTCTTTTTTGAAGATTTTTAAATCATACGATAATCAATCACGAGTCTCTATTGTTCTGACGTTTTGACAACGCAAAGCAAATAGTTGAAATATCTACAGTACATACATAAGTCGAGGTTTAATATTCTGTAATTTATGGACGGTAGACAGTTTCACACTCCGGCTATTCCAGCGCCGATTGTGGAGCCTTTAGGAACTATTATTTACTACTTACCGCTGGACACTTTTTCAAATATGTAAGAAAGATGCTGCTCCTCCCCTCTACCCTCCATACCATGTGCGCTTTACAACGTATAGGGATTGTAGGGGGGTAAGTTACGTTGAAAAAAATAAAGGCAGATTTCAAAAAATTACGTGTCTAAAGTGCGCTGAAATGATTATTAACAAGTTCATATACTTATTAATAACATAACTCATTGTTTAAAATATAAAACATTGTTTAAAATATAAAACAATTAATATCCGCATTAACTTTTGAACTATTGACATAATTATGAGTATGGATTCCCAGTGGAGACGACGCTAAATAAACAGAAATATATAAGTATCAGCTTTTAGCAAATAAATAAATAACGTTACTTCAAAGTCAATTGGTTTTATTGTGCGCTCGATTAATTTGTTTGCGATGGTGGCTTATCGCCGATAGTGATAGCTCTATACTCCGATAACGATACAATTCAGCCAGCGTGTGTCGTGGTGGCTGTAAACAAATTGATAAACTGTTTATATTTACAGAATTCAATAACTACAATAGTTTTGTTACCAAATATTTACCTGTTTTTTTTTTCAAGGGAACGATCAGCTGAAATATGTTACTGAAGTCCTGCGCCAGTGGACTCTCCCGACCTTCAGTATATCATCGTATCAGCGTATCATGGCTTCTCGCTGAGGGTGCGCCAGCTGCAGTCCCACCACTACGTGCACTTCAGCTCGTTTGTGGTGCGCGCGCCGCGGCCGCTGCAGCACACCATCGTAAGTTCAGACTGATCTGGCCGAAGGGTGTTGTGTTTCGGCAGTTCCGGGGCAATCTGACGAATCCTACACCAGATCAGACGACGCAATGGAGCCACGCCGCTATGTCGCCTAAATCTAACCAGTTTTAAGTCTTGTTTATATGTATTTTGTGGGGGTGACATAGTCACTGCGTGACAAAACACCTTTCTAATTCATAAAGATCATCATCATCCTAGCCTTTTTCCCATGTCATTTGGGGTCGGCTCTCCGTATCGTTTTGCGCCATTCTTCTCTATTTTGCGTCATATCAGGGCTTACGCCTGTCGTCTTCATGTCCTTTATAATTGTACTTGTCCAAGTCGTAGGGGGGCGGCCTCGGCCTCGCTTACCCTCATCAATGGTATTTAGCGCCCTTTTAGTCATGTGGTCGTCGTCCCTGCGCATTACATGACCATACCACCTCAGACGACTCTCGCGCATCTTTTCCGGAATTGGCGCAACCTTAAATGTGCCACGGATGTATTCATTCCTAACTTTATCCATTTTCGTTACGCCTCCCGCCCACCTTAACATACGCATTTCTGTACAGTGTAGCTTATGCTCATCTTGCTTGCGCGTGGGCCAGCATTCCGCTCCATACAGAAGGGCAGGTCGAACTGCTCTCTTGTAGATGTTCCCCTTTACGCGCACAGGCATTTGCGAGTCACATAGCACTCCAGTCAGTGCTCTCCACTTTTGCCAACCCGCTTGAATTCTATTTTCTATGTCTTCTCTGGTACTCGCTTCGCTAGTTATCACGGATCCCAGGTACTTGAATTTTGATACTTTGTTTAGGGGGGCATTATCTATTAGCGGTGGGGATGTGTTCGCATTTGCGCCCGAGAAATTGCAATGCATGTATTCCGTTTTCTTTCGGCTTACTCTGAGTCCTCGGCTTTCCAAGCGGTTGCTCCATAGGGACAATTCATTTTGCAGGTCTTCTAATTCATAAAGATAATAAAGAAAAAAAAAAGTATTTTTGTAGTTCACAGTGCCTTGGTTTTATTACAGTAATGCTGTGTTACTCATTTGAAAAAATAAGCATCTTTCAAGAACTTGTTGACCACATGAGTTTCAATCAATGCAAAGATCGACACACAAAGCGTAAAGGAAAAATTGGAAGGGTTATCTGGCGTTAGGGTGGTGGAGAGGTTAACACGTTGGACCGGTATCGGACTCTTCCGCTAGGTTACGCGCTTATCTTTGTGTACCATTGTTTCAATAATAAAAAAAAATGGTGTAAATATATTAAAAATAATGAGACATTACATTTATTTATTTAAACTTTATTGCACAAAAGAAAAACTAACGTACAAAAGGCGGACTTAATGCCATGAGGCATTCTCTACCAGTCAACCTTAGGGCAAAGCAGAAAAAATGTAGGCGGTGCATCCCAAGCAACATAATAAGTTAATAGCATACATTTCATACCTAATTACATACAATTAAAATACTCACAATATTTATTATTTCATAAATTCACATATTAAGTTCTACCAGTTCTACTAATAGTCCGTAAGCCCGCTCCAAGATTGCCTACGTAATATGACATCAAGATAAAATGCATGGCACACGATCGAAAAAGTTGTGCTAAGAAAGAATCAAACGATTATCGCACAGAAGATTGCATGCCGGCGGAGTGTATGCATGACAGTTTTTCATGACAGGGTTTTAACCAATAGATTTTCATTTGGCCGGGCATTCTTGGAGATTGGTTTGGTGACTCACCGTTAATTTCGGTTCTAGCCACTTGGAATATTTCTCCATTGTCTCTGCTAGCGGCATTTTGTTAAATTATCGCCTATAAAATTACGAACCCATACATTTGTGATCCGCCATAGCGTTGATTTCTCGTCCCGGGGCCCTGCGCCTGCGCCGTGAAAGTGGAGCCATTAATAACTTCAGAACGACATTGTTATCGACCACTCACAGGTATCGCGGACGACAGTGCATATACATACATGCATTAAAAGCCCGCAGTATCACGAAGGGAAAACAAGTCATAAGTACCCCTTTATTTATCGAAGTCGAGTATTAATACTCGTAAGTGTTCTACATCCCTGAATTTCCAAATACACGTGTTCCAGAACTACTTCCGTTTAATCGTTTTACACATTTTTTTTTACAAATATCCCATAAAAGCAATGGTCAAATATTATTTATCTAAAGATATTTCATTGTAAAACTTCATAATAATTAAGTGTAATGATTATATGCTACAGAATGGTTCAGGGACGATGTCACGATCAGGACGATGTTTCGATATTAAATTAGTACAGCTGTTATACAAGGATATAGCTTACGAAGGTTTTCCTGTAATATAAAGAAAAACAGGAGGTTGACACGGAGTCGCCGGCATCCACTGTTGTCGCTTCTATTACTGGTACCGCATTATAAATACGAATAATATTCGTATATGTGCTGGCAGCAGTGCGTCACTCAGTGTATTACCGGCTATCTGCGATAACGTATCGCTATCGATCAGCTGATCGCTATTGCAGCACAGCTCGATATTGCCTCCGCGCAGCAGTTGGAGTTATCTTATGGTGATTTTAATATTGCATTGTTTTCTAATAAAGTTACATATCGACCGATAGCAGTTCACAGATGCATATGAGCGTAATGGGCGCTACCTTCACAAATCGTCACTAATCTCACCACAAAGGCGTTCTATTTCTAACCCTCGACGAAAAAAGAGGGGTGTTATAAGTTTAACATATGTGTTTAATCTGTGTATTTGTGTATCAGTCTGTGGCATCCTAGCTTCCAAACGGGTGTAGCAATGTTTGGTGGAAATAGGGACATCAGTTTCCAAGACTGAATGTCTCTTTAATTGGAACAAGTGGCAAAGATCTTAAGATCTTACCCAATATTGAAGCTAAGAATTCCTAATTTTGTATAGTTTTAGTAGCATTTTCTATATCACTAATTCAATGAGAGTCTCATGATGACCAGCTACTTGTTTCAAATTTTTAATTTTACCGATAATATACATATTAGTAAATAAGTAAATAAGTAATAGATGAGTCTTCTGCTCAGACGTTTCAACCTTTACATTCTAACCCTTATATAAATGCTGACCATGGGGCAATGTGATGACATCGCTTATTTCTTCATTTATCCGATAAAATATAGGGGCCTTTGAATGCCAGCCTTTCGCGCGGTAAATAAAATAGATATATGATAAATAATCCCTTATTGTCAGACCTGTAGACAACCTCATATGTTTAGAGACATACAAATGTGCAGTTCATGAGGGCTCTGAAAACGAAAGTCAAACTAAGTAGTGTAATAGTACATTACGGCAGAGACCAGTAAGTAAGCCATACTGGCCGAGTAGGAATTAGACGGACCGAGCCGTAGGCGAGGTCCGGATATAATACGAGGCCAGGATGGCTCTTACGGTCGAAGCAAGTATAGTGCTTTTCTCAAAAATTAAACAAGAAAATTAGATTAAAATTATATTTTGTAGGTGACATTCATATTCGGCCATTTTCCAATGAATATTTTTGTTATATCCCATTTTTATTATTACACATTGTGATATTCGTCGTCGCAGGCACCATTAACTCCCATGATAACAACCTATAACAAAAATAATAATGAGTTTATACTTGGATGAAAGATATAGTTATATCGTTATCAAATAGTGGCAGCATTTATTTACCTTCATCGCCAAAATGGTTATCATCTAGAGCTTGATTTAAGAACTTTTCTATATTTTGCTGCTGAATATTTGTGATTTCTTTCCTTTGTATAGCCGTCCGATTGTCTCAGAAAGATTGTTGAAATATTCTGACTTTATCACACATTATCTGACCAATTATTAACTTGATTTTCGTCCTTCCATTTAATGAATCTCTTGTCGGAAGAGATTTAGTCGGAAGTAAATTATTTTAGCTAACTCTGCCTCCGCTTTTAAGTACCTATGGAGGAGTGCGGTCTATTCGGAATCAGACTCGTCTGAACTCATTTTTGCTGAATTATTGTAATAGATCACACAAACAAATTTGATATTTTTGTCTTTTAATTTAAATCACGCCTTAATTTCTTTTTTTTATAAATACTGCGTTTAATTATTTGCACTGTCTTACAAATCTAAGTCTTAAAGATAAAATTTAATTATTGTTATACATTGTTGTATTTTCTAACTAATTTTCATATCATAAAGCTTAATACCTTCAATTTTAACTCCGAGGTTTTTTCTAAAAGACACAAAAAGGAAGGAATTCCGAGATATCATTGTTCTTTTACACAGCACAATTATGAACTAAACGCTGCATACAAACTTCCGCACTAAACCTTGTCGCTACTTTTTTTTTTTTAATATGCATCTTGAGTTACGTTTATACTGCCAATAGTGCTAACCTCTTTTTATTTTACATTTGCTCTTAGTGTAAATTGCAAGTGTATACTGCAATGTCGTCTCTTTCTATTTAATCTATGAAAAAGGGACGCCACTTTTTAATTTCTACAATTTGCTGTCGCACTGTACTTATACCTATTTAAAACAATTTGTGGAATGCATCCTTTTTACATTTATATACGACCTCATCGCCTTCACATCCTTAGTTTTTTTATAGGTCGGTGACGATGTTTACCGTGTTTCGATATTCAAATATCTTAATATTTGTCCAGTAAGTAAGTATGTAATTCCTATTACGTATACGTAATAGGAATTACATACTTACTTACTGGACAAATATTGATTCCAAATTTAAAATCTCGCTGTTTACTGGACACTTCTAAAAAGTCTTAGGTATGTTCTACTTACTGTAGTCTATCTAGCGATGGTAAGGCAACATTACATACAATTTTTGAGAAAACATATTTAAATATAAAACACAACTAATTACTCGGTCAAGATTTTGGTACATTCCAAAACCTGTTTAATTTACATTTAATGTAATGTGTAACCGATTTAACAAGCTGTCAAATTAGTTGAACGGGTTAGTTAACAAGCAAATTAATCAATTAATAGATAAGTATACGCGTAATTCCAGTTGCGACAGCAGTTAAGGCCATGATATCATCTGTGTGACTAATGACAATTTCTTGAACTGATCAAGAGGAAACGTCCTCTAACCTTATAGCTAGGTATTTAATAATAACATTTGTACCTGTACCTACCTACCTAAGATAAAAAAATGCTTGAGAATAACTTATTGTACGCATATAAGCTTCTAGATGAAGGGCAGTCATAGTCATCTTTGTGAACATACATAGTATAACAGAAATGTACCAGTTGCATTGTAATTCTGAAATGTGTAGACAGCTTTGCAGTTTTCTTACATTGCTGATTGTATTAACTTACTTATAGTTATTGTCTTTACTTAGCCAAATAAGTAGGATGAAGACAAAACCCGCCATTCAAATGTTATGGGATTTTTATTTACCTACCTACTTTCAAATGATAAGTTTTACCCACAAATTACAGTGACGCATCGGAAAGCGGACAAGTGTCGGCGGAGGAATGCAGGTTGCAGATGCAGTTGGAAAGTGGCCGGTTTGGTGTACCCTCAGGCCGCGGAAGCTGCGCAGCTGTAGATATACATACTTTCGGTCTGTCTGTGTGTTACATTAACAGTTTTGTCTAAAACTGACCGCCGCGAAGCTGTACGGTACTCCATGCGATGTCGAAACTTGGCTGGCCGTTCCATATACATAGGACATGAGTTAAACCATCAAATGTTTAGAGATGTCTCACTCACATAAATAACTATGACGACTGTCAAAAAAGGAACAAATAATGATGAAATCGTTGTAGGCCCGCAGCAACTCAAGTTTTTGAGGCAACCCAGCTGTGTCTATGTCCTAAACTCTATCAATGCGGTTGAAACAGGTTCTATTATAGAACTTTTATAGACGCTTTGGCATTATCACCGATATACTTATATCATTAAGTAAATGAATTTCAAACATGAACGAAACCAAAAAAAATAAAGACCAAAATTTACTGAACAAAAATTCTGGACATTGAAGGTTGCACAGTTTCCTAGTGGCCAATTAAAGATCCATTCTTTCTTTAACTTCTATACATCTATATTATTTATTATCTACTCACAATCAAAACATTGTCTGGAAGAAATCGCTCTTTCTTCGCTTCTGTATTTGTTTGTATTTATTTCCCGTTGAGGTGTACAATAATGAAAATCTTACCATTGATGCTGATATTTTCTTTATAACCCATATAATTATCAACAATAGCACAATGCAAGGGGAAGTGTCGATACACGTAGCTATCGTGCGATCATGTCGGTCATGTTGCGACATTACGAATGCATAAGTTCGGTCGTTGCAGATCGTATTGTGTGGAGGTCGTGCGAGGCTCATGCGCAGGGGCAAGAGGAACGACCTCATCGCGAGACCTAGGGCTGTCTCTTAAGCAAAAATAATCAAGCTCAGTACCTACTATAGGTGCTGTAGGGCCAGTGCAAGAGGCAGTGTTGATACGCGTAGCTATCGCCGCACGGTCACGACATTATGAATGCATAGTAGGTAGTTTTCGGTCGTTGCAGATTGTATTGTGCAGAGGTCGTGCGACTCGTATGCACAGGGGCAAGAGGAACGACCTCATCGCGCGAGCTAGGGCTGTCGCTAAACCAAAAATAATAAAGGTATTGTTGTGGTCCGCAGATCCGATAATCCTTTGATGCATTTGATAATTTTACGACGGCAAAACGTAGTTTTTTTTTATAATTTAGTTTTAATTGAGTATAAGTTATTAATTTATTGTACATATGTCAGTTTATATTTCCCTTATCTTACTAAATGTATATATTCCCCTCCCCATTTAATATTAAGGTTAGGATTTGCTACTTCATTAATTTGATAAAATTTAAGCCAATCTGTTTTTATAATTTCAATGTTTCAAGTCATTTCTAGACTATTTTTTTTTTAAGTTTCAGCCTTCATTCATCGTACTCTGACACTCCGGGTAGTAGGCATAAAATGTATTTCAGGAACAAATAAATATATTAATTAAGTAATTTCTTTCCATTCCGTTACTCACAAAGCAATAGTAGAAATTACTTCTTGATGCTAAGCGTAAAAAAATATACGTATAACTTCCAGAACTTGATATTAATAAACAAAGCCATTTCACTGGCCACTTGCTCAGTTGAAAAAACTATATCAGTGTGGTGCTATTCATTGTCTACTGGCTCAGAATCTAAGTACGAAGAACAGTATCTGGTAGTTTCGATCTGCAATAATGAAGTGATTTACTACCAATAACAGGCAAACCTAGAGCTAGGGCGTCAGTGCGTCTGGTATGAGACCCTTGTAAGGTACTCCATTTATACCGAATAAACACTATCTATGCGTGGCAACCCTAGAGTCATGGTACTGAAACAAAGCGCCAGCAAAATGCATCGCAGCCTTGGGCTTGGCATTGCTACTGCACGTCTGGGATGAGTCCCTTGCGCAACTCCATTCATACCCGTAGCTTCCACTCCGCTGCGATAAAATCCAACCTTTACAGAACCGTTGATAGAAATCTAGTTCAACTTGAGCTCTCGATACAACTCAATTTCTCTCACTTACCAAGTTCATGTACCTACTTAAGTCTTTTTGTTTGGTCCTTTGGTTGACTGACTGCGAATGGCATTTGGTATTAAACCCGCCATCCGTATTTTTCAAAATTAGTAAATTAAACAAGCCGGTTTCATAGACAACGACAAGTTTCATAATCGACCGAGCGAGCGAAACGTCGCCACTTCAGCTTGAACAAAACTGCTTTCATACCTATTGCCGTTTATCTGGATTTCTACGAATAATGAAGTGTTCTATGTAGATAGTGAACCGTCCGTATTTTTCAACCGATTCTCGTGAAATTTCGTGAGCACGTTCGATATACGGTTCAGTGTTTCAAAATGGCAAATATAAAAAAATACATATTTCAGCCATCTCTATAAACAGATCCTAGAGGTCTCCTGCCCCCAGAACCACTAGTGGAATACGAATATTATTAGTATACGAATAAGGACTTTGATCTGACCCCTTAAAGACCGCAGACAATAACGCTACGCTCGAAGCGTCGGAGATGTTTAATTTTATCATATTAATACGGGAATAAGCCCCTAGGTGCACTCACTGTGGAATTCATGCTGATGTGAATATATTTAGTAATAACTATGTAACTATGTTAAAGAATAAGGCTCTCCGCCGGAATGCAACGCCGATATGCAAACACGATCTAATGGCACCAGTTGTTCAAACAATATCATTTAGAAACGCCCCTATTCCGAGTTTCTTATCGCACAATCGTACAAATTTTAATAAAGTTTTAATGCCAGATAATATTAGTGTGAAAATCATTTTAAAGCATTCATTTTCGCAGTTTTTCTCGCATGTTCTTAATGATAAGAAGCAGCATGGCCAAGTTGGACACCATTTGCATTGTAACAAACAGATATAACTGTGTACAATATAAACATTTTTCTATATTTTCTAGTGGCTAGAAAGACATCAGAATTGTAGCCGAGTTGTCAGCTGTTTTGGAATAGCGAATCATAAGTAATGGCGCAAACAAATCATTAGCCAACGTCCCACTTCCGGGCAGACGGCACCGGCAGCGCGGCGCATTCATATTATGTGGTTATTGTCACAAGTTTTCATTCCAAGGAAAGGAAAAGCATAATAACAAACCATTTTTTTTTTACCGTAGCCACTGTAGCCAGCCTATAGCCTAGCCCTGTGATGGTTGCGTTAATCACGTGATAAAGAAAAAGGTCCTGTCACTCACACTCGCATTTTGTCAGAACGTGACGGATGCTTTGTCACTGATAAAAGCAAACATCATAGGCCCGCAGGAGCACTATAGCATGATTAACTGTGTACTTACTAGAAAATGGCCCACTCATGCAAAAGATAATGTCCAATGTCTCTAGTATTGTTTTACAGTTTCATTGGGTAGAATAGAATAATTTATTTGATAAACTTGCATTGTCAATCATCCAATTATTACATTTTCAGTCTATAAAATAATAATAATACTAGTGTCGAAAGAAAATAAAATAGAATAACAATTGTACACAATGATGGTATTAAGTAATAGATTACCAAGCTATAAAGTTTAAACAAATCCTAACATTTGGAAGTAGAAAGCGACGGCTACATTTCAGAATAGCATTACCTATATGAATGTTCCAAATCATACTCATACCTATTTTTAAAAGAAAAAGATATGCACTATAATTTAATTTATTGCATATTGCTATCATGTAAGGCATTCGAAATGTTATTATTATCAGCGATAGCAAGCCTGTTTGCATAAATGGTCCGTTCGGAATGGTCGGTGGTTTCGTTTGGCCGCGTCATCGAACCATCAAATCAAATAAGCAGGGTGACCCACTCGCGGATCGCGGTGCACGCCTAGCATGATATTTTTTTTCAAAATGTCAGCATTTTTCTGTATGGATGGTAGCTTATTGGTAATTCTATGAGTTGTAAAATACATTTATTTTGCATTTAACATTGTTAAAATTAAGTTTACTATTGGTGCCGACGAAATATCGATTTAGTTCCGAAATAAATTTTGATTATATTGGAATTGATTGCTAAAAGGTACTATTTACTCATGAATAATCACTATTTATTGCAAGACGGTTTATAAAACAGAAATAAACCAAAATATGAAATATAAAAATTGATTATAATTTGAGTAAACAAAACAGGTTTTATAGATTGAATATTGCGTTATAAATTATGTTAAGTAATAATAAGGTTTAATCATTATATCATAAGTCATGTATTGAATATTTAAACGATTACATAAGGAGAAGTATGCAACATTCACATTCTTATCTTTAAGTACCTTCTGATAGTGCGTTTTATTGTGCGCTATGTAATACACTATAGGATACTCGTATATATAACAAATAAACAATCACTTTTATCATTAGAATAGATGAAAATTTGTAAAAAAATCACTTTTCAAAAATAACCAATTTATTGGCTAGCTCGTTCTTAGTGTAATTTTTAGTATCATTTGTTGTTTTAGATATATACAGGACAACTATAGGCACCGCGAAAAGATGGACCAATAGATAGTGTCGTTATTTTTGGTCGTAGGTACTACATTCAACCCTTAATTTCACAATGGTTAGCCAGATATACATTTTTTTTACCATATTTTTGAATTTTTTAGTATAACAGATTTTATGACTATTTTTAACGGCACCGAGGTTTGAACGTTGGTTCCTTTTTTATTTTGCGACTTTTACGGATGATTAAAAATCCTCAGCTTTTTTAATAACACTTTTGTTTGTTTATTGTTGTTTATTAATTAAAGTATACAACTTAAATATATACAGTTCCCTGCAAAACTGTTTGTACAGTTTGTCTGCAGGTGTGAGTCTTATCCTACATATATAAAAATAGCCGCTAAATTATCTAGATTCACATACGCCCTTAGACAAATAAAAATAAATACAGATTTAAAGACTGCAATTTGTGCGTACCATGCGTTTGCTCAAACATGGCTACAATACGGAATAATACTGTGGGGCAATAGTGTAAACGTTAAGGAATTATTTCTATCACAGAAGAGATGCGTTCGAGTACCTACTAGTAAACATAAAAAAATATGAGAGCTGTAGGCCACACTTCTCAAAGTTAAAAATCCTTACTCTTACATCATTATATATATTAGAAAGCTGCAAGTTTGTTCGAAAACATATGAACCTATACAAAAAACCTCAAACTTTGAACTCCCAATCACACAACTTGCGCCCCCGCAATAAACTGCTTCTACCAGTCCCTGCCAAGCTTCAAATGACAAGCAAAGGTTCCCATGCAAAGTCAATTAAAATCTTTAATAAAATTCCCCAAGACATTCCGAAAATAGAAAATTATAGCACATATGTAACTAAGCTTAAAACTTATCTTATAAATAAAGTCCATATTCAGTAGCAGAGTTCATGGAATATTCGTAAATCTTTTGATAATAAATATGGTAAATAGGTATATTTCTAAGTACTCATGTCAGATATATAATTGTATAGAAATAGTTTAGAATAAGTCTATCATTGTTGCTATAGCCTAGTAGGGTCCCCATGTTTGTACTTCCACAATAACAACAACTGTAATACCATGGTTTCGCTATAAAGAATCTGAATCTGAATATTGTCTTCATATATTTACTTAATACTCTCTACTCCTGTATGTTGCAGCCAGGCAACCGCAAATTGCCGCGACTTCGCTAGCCGCGAAACCAAGCTTACCCTTTACTGCATTCGAAGTAGTGATGGGTCGCGGTAAGTTACCTGTTACCAGTAACATTCTGTTTGGAAATATTACTAGTAACTTTCCAATCTTACCAGTAAGATTCCGAAAAAGTGGTAAGATACGAGACGAATGAAATACACTTAAGTTACTGGTTATTTGCGGAGTTCAATAAGCCTTATGCAAATATCATTATCATCTTTTGTCTCTTTCACCCAAAGTTCTTATCTTGCATAGGACAATCGGCTTGCAATCTAAATTCATATTTTTAACTGTCCGTCCTGGGCGTGAGCTGTGCTCATCCCGCATGATCAAACTCACTCTTCCGTCTTACCATACCGGTTTTAAGTCAAACTTCTTCGCGATTCAAGCAATATAGGTACAACCTCTTCTTCGCTCTTCTTCCTCGCTTCCTCATGACTGACTGGTCGTGACCATTTGAGGCCGTTATCTGTTGCACCGAAGCTTTCCACTACACACGGTTTTTCGCCTTCCGAATTGACGCATGTAGTTTCGGTCATCGGTCCATCGGATCGGTGATCTCCCACGGGCCTTTTTTCCTCACGTGGCCAACTACAATGAGCTTTTCCAATTTCCAAATTGTCTGGCTCGCGTCTAGACGTCTACGTGACTGAAGTACTGCAGGATACGCTGAAGGCAAATTATCGATAAGCGGCACTTGATCTTCAATTCGGCCAGGATGGACGCATTTGTGCGACGTGCCTTCCAAGGGAGTCCTAGCATTTTTCGCCAGCACTATATTTTGAATGCGTCAATGCCTTCCGAATGCATGCTTTAAGGGTTCAGGTTTCTGAAGCGTATAGAAATATAGAAAAGATCGGGGTTCTCATCAGCGTGGTTTTAGTATTTCTGCTGATACCTCTGTTCCTCCAGATCTTCTTTAGCCCCTTCACCGCTACCGTTGCTATCTGGGCTCTTCTCACAGTCACCATCCACAGCAACCAAAGTCCAAATTAAATTTGTCCACGGTATCGAGGTCGGATAGTTCTGCCGTTCGTTGCAACATGCCTGCCCGATCCACAAACATGAGTTTTGTCCTAGCCCGATTAATATGTAGACCAACTCCACGCTCACTTTTTGGACCCTTTGCAAAAGCTCAGCTAGTTCCGTTTCATTAGAGCCTATAGTGGTGGAGTCGGTGGCAATTTGGTAGTATCATCTGCAGACCGTAAATTATTAATGAGTTGAGGTGTCCTCCGATTCGTACGCCTCCATACCAATCCTCCAAAACTCTTCTCATGATGTGTTCGCCTCGAAATTGAACAGCTGTGGTGAGAGAATACACCCTTGTCTAACTCCACGGTGGTCTGAAAGGGTTCTGATTCGGTGTCTTCTTCTCTGATCCTAGAATTGCCGTCGAGGTACAGGTTCTGCACAAGGAAAATTAGGTGATCTGGTATACCCATCTCTCTCATGAGTGCGAAAATCTTCTTCTATCTGATGCAGTCAAAGGCCTTCGCATAGTCAATAAAGCTTGTGCCTATCGGCACGTTGAACTCCCTAGCCTTCACAATGAGCTGCCTGATGTTCAATATCTGTTCGCGTGTTCTCTACCTCTGACAAAACCTGCCTGTTCCTTTGAAATGTACCCGATAAAACTTTCAAGCCTTTTATTGAGTATATGCAGAAAGATAAACGCATCCAAATATCCGATCCCTGGATCTGTGACTGTAAGTGAGTGAAAAATATAATGCGTCACAATAAAACCAAAACACTACTAATAATAAGAAAAGTTACACGTGTAACTTTTGCAGTGTGGTACATAACTTTGAAAATGCTACCAAGTTTGCGTATCATATCATATCATATTTAAGAACATATCATTATTTATTTATCCATGTAAGTATCCATTTTTTTTCGGACCTAGCAAACTTGATCTGGAACGACTAAAAAGGTGTGTGTAGAGGCAGTAATATTTTCAATATTACGCAAAACAAAACCTTGAAATTTAATTAAAATCCTGAATCTTACCGTATATTTCCAATTTTTTGTAATATTACTAGTAGCATTACTGGGAAAATACTCACTTTGGTAGTATTACCGGTAGCGACCCATCACTAATTCGAAGCCACATATGGCAGATAAAAATTTCGACCTTATTGACTCGGGTCAATGTTCAAAATCGAAAAATCAAAAATATATATGCGAGAACGGGTTAACCCCTCTAGCTCTTGATGAAAGGATGGAATTGGCAATATTTGTCGTGCATCACAGCACTGAAAAAAAGATGTACTATTTAATTCCATGTACCCGGCAGTAGACTCCGGCGCCATGCTAGCGGTTGTGGGGCGCGACATGAACGACAGCGGGGCAAGGACGCGCGAGTCGTCCGCGACCACTTTACCACTTAGGTACGTAAATACAGGGTGAATCCTATGTCGTGAACAGAAATAAAGTAACAGAAAGAAATAGGTTTAGTTTTGCGTATGCCAAATTAAATAGAAATGTACTTACGCTCACTAGCTTACGTTACTTATACATATATATTATTTCTTTCTCAAGTAAGTGAATATTTGTTATTCTTTTTGAGAAATAAAGATCTTTAAACCAAAATATGGGTTTCCTACTGTTTAACTTTAGTTTAAACACGTCGACGTGACAACACGCAAAAAAACTATTTTTTTTTAAGTCTAGTACCCATAAGGCCATAACACAAGCATTCTTAGGCTCAATTTGGGACTAGATCGATTTGTGTGATATTTATTTATTTAAGGCTAGTTCTTGATTTTAGTTATAAATTGAAATAAAACAATTTAAACGGATTATATCGCGTATATTAAATTATTTGAAACTCCCCGACTTTTCGGTACATTTACAGATACCGTTGTCAAAGGTTGACTGATTAAGGTTGAATAATTAATATACGCGATATAATCCGTTTAAATTGTTTTATTTAAATGTGTGAGAGTCGCGGAAACCGAAGAAAATATTTATTTTAAAATGTTTACCTTAAGGTTTTATTTTCCTGTAACATCTATATTGTTTTGCTGAATAATCTTAAATTACACTTGAATATAAATAAAACTCGGTTTACCATTATTATAAAATTTCATAAACTAAGATGTAAACGTTGTTTGTTAATTCGTCAATAAAAAAAAAAAAAACTATTTTTATTTACTGACTCTCGTTGTCACCCGAATTGGTTGGTTAAAATATACCGTACAGACCAAGTCTAGTCGAATAAGGTGACCATACAAGGTGGGCGTTTTTGCAATTTTAAATTATTATCAATAAAATTTAATTGTTTGCGTCTAGAGTTAATGCAATGATTTTGCCTGCAAAAGAAACACACATTTCTGTTTACGACTTAGGTTTCACTCTGTATAGGTTTATAAGCGTGGCTTTTACTGTCATCGCTCGCTAATTCATGTGGGAATCCACCAAACTGGGCCACGGATTTGAATACAGACATTTGCGTACACATTTGAATATGCATATTTGATGGAGAGCGGAGAACGGGTGTTTTTACGGCTATATACTATATTCAGGCTTATTTATACGTATGCCGAGATATGATAAAATGAATTCCGATAATTAATTATTATTGGCAGAGGAAGAGACTCATTAGCCGAGATGTCGTTCTGGCCTCCACTTGGGTGCTGTGGAATGACAGGTCACGATAACTTAATTTTTAGTGCACTGAGACTTTAAGACCCTTTTAGTGTAGTGAGACTCGGACCTAACGTTACCATGCCAATGTCAAATTCACGACTGATTTTCAATCAGATCCAACCATTTAGTTCAGGTAACTGTGGCTCATAAGACGCACCCTTGGTAAAATAATGCAACATGTGACTTTGCGTCAAAAGTGGTTTTATTACGGAAATATCCTTAGAATTATGCGTTCTACACGGTAGATTTTTTTTATAATTTTAACTTTTTTCGTTTCTGAGATATTTTAAGCGGAAAACGACGCAAGTGAAGAGGCGACGTAAAATAATGCTACAAATGCGTATGCGTCCTTTTCTGACGTCGTTCCTGTGATCGCATATCGGCGCGCGCGTTGTCGTAAAGTCAGATGCGTCGGTGTTACCGGACTGTGATCATGCGTTGCGTTACGCATCTAAATCGGCGAGAATGGATGCGGAAAACAAAACCCGTAATGATAAGTACTTTTTACAGGTCAAGAAAATTATCTTGTAATAAACAATCATATGTGAACATACGACTGTTTGAGTTCTAATTATTGAGATTAAATAGCCAGTCGCATGATCACATTCGACGTTATTTATCGATTTTTAACTAATTAATATTTTTTTTAACAAACATGATAGGCAATATTGCCATAATGTTATAAGAAGAGTTTAAGGTAATTTAATTGTTTTTTTTTTTAATTATGGTCGTATATTTATTTGCGTCGTTGTTGTACAAACTATTCATAGTCGCATCGTAACATGTTGCGTTATTTTAGGTCGTAGTTTAAGATGCGTCGTTATCAAAAAGTTTGAAGGTATAAAAAAACATGTTATTGTAAAAAAAATCTAACGTTTTATTAATATGTAATAACTAAATGCCTTACCTGTGATTCCAACCATTTTAAACCATTAAAATCGTATTTTTATTTTTATTACCTATATGAACTGTACGAACTTTACCTAATAAAATCTACTTATTTGTAGATCTTAACATATTTATCATATTGTATTTATTTCTATGATGCCGTTTTTAGAGAAGTGATTACTCTTTTCGTTATTTAAAGTTTCTAAAAGAATCTCGAAATGTTAGGACACGAGGAAATCTTCGACGAAGCGAACTTAGAAGAATCTGCTCTACCCGACCCTATCAGCGAAAAATTAACCTGTTACTACTTACGACTGCATACATCATGCTAGCATATAATGTGCTTGTAACAGTAAAAGCAGAAAAAGATAAGAAGGAAGGCCCTGCTCTCAACAGATGTTCACCAAAACTTTTAAACCTAGTTAAATCTTTCCACGCACGGTGCTGTTGTTCATGACAGCCGGACTTCTGTTCTTTTCTTTATCCCTGATTCTGAAGGTTGCATTTAGGAACTTTATTTTAGGGGATACACTTTACACACAAGAGCAGAAGGGAAACTTTTTGATTTTTCCCTGTTGAGGTCTCGTCGTAAACGTATACATTGATTCACTGTTATTTTCCGAGGAAGCCGCATTCGTTGCCAAAAATTTCCCAAGAGTTACAGATTCTTTTCGATAAGTTCGCACACCCTTGTTCTCTCTTTTCCATGTCCATTAATGCTAAGAAGACAGTTGTTCTGGCGCAAGGTTTTCACCAGAAACCAACTATTTTGTTGGATAGTGTCCCTTGATGTTGTTAATCAGTTTCCTTATCTAGCAATCCCACTTGTCAAGCAATCTGTCGCTGAATGTGGATATCGGGAGCCGGCTTGGTAAAGCGGTTACATGTTTGGGAAGCTCAGTGCAGGAGTCTAGACTAGTCACTATCTGACAATCAAGACCAAAGTGTTTGTGTATCAAACTTGTGTTCTGAGTATAGTTTTGTGTGGAACTGAAACCAGTACGTCGTATGCCAAGCAAGAAATAAGGCTGAATATTTTCCACTTGCGGTGCCTTCGTAGCAGTCAAAACATCACTTGGCGAGACAGGGTCATGAATGAGTGTTGTAAGTCGCGCAGTTTTCCAGCATTACTGCAATGCTTAAACAGCGTAGATTGTGGTGTCTGGGGAAGCATGTGCACCGTATGGATGCCACTCGCTCACTGTGTACCCTGAAATGTGGGGAGGCCCATGTTGCGTTTCAAGGACTGCACTAAGCGAGCAATGCCGGCATTTGGCATCAGCCCAGCAGACTGGGAAACTCTAGCCGACGAGCTCAGCAAGTGGAGAAAGTCTTTAGCCGAAGACTGTAAGATTGAGAAATCAAAGCTGGTTTCAGGTTTGAGCCGCAAAACGCGAGAGGAGACACCATAATGAGAGGAGGGTTGTTTCACCAGCTCGATCATCTAACGACCCTTTATTGAAATGTCAATCTTCATCACTGTCACTCCCGCATCGGACTTTATAGTCATTCTTAATCAACACTGCCACAAAAACACTGCATAGTAAAATAATCATCTGATACAAATTTGAAGGCCTATGATGAAAACAGTTTATGACTTATATAATTATTAGGTCTTAAAACACTCGTGTTTCGTAAAACCAAGCTCAGGTCAATGCTCATGTTTTAAGGCTTATCATTAAGTAACAGTTGTATATACTACTATCAAAAAGTTTAATAGTCTTATCTATTCGTTTATTAAGTTTTATAATACAAGTACGGGTATTTCATAAATAAAATGTATATAGCGTTTAGTATGAACGAGTTGTTACTTACTAGTTTCAGTTTTTAACACTTATTTTTTTTGTGGAGAACTTACATATTTTATGGAAAATATTATGTAAGTGATGATACCTTATCATGCCGATAAAAAGTTAATATGTATTAAAATGAATAACATTGTTTTATTTTCTTGCACTTACTGTGGTCTAGTAGCAAACCACAGTATTTTTACTCATTGCTGCCTAGTTATTTAAGTAAATAATTCGGTAAAATAAGTTCACTTGAAATAATATTCATTTACAGATACCTAAATCTTTCAGATTCTATAGAAATATAATATTTTACACATATACGACCTCATACTTTCAAGGGTTATTCATAAAACAAAGACGTTTGTGCACATGCGTCACCTAGATTTTTGTAAAATAATGACGGATCTGCTGATACGTCGGCTGATGCTTGGTAATAAATAGCCGTATGTGCACATCCGTTACATTATTTTGAAAAATAATGCGTTAAATTAAATGGGACATAGCGCATTTAATTGATTACATTAATATAAACCTATATGCAAAAGTATATGACAATTCGACGAAACGCAAAAATGTTATCAGCAAAAATCACTTGCAGAATTTTTAAACTGCTCTCCTGTAAAGTACACATTTTGCAGATGTGGCTTTGTTTTACCAAGGGTGCGAAGATGAGGAATGGCGATGAGCCAATTGCCATTAAGACCATAAAGATCGGACGCCTGCGATGGCAGGGCACGTGTTGGGAATGGACGAGGCCGAAGGGTCGCAGTAGAGGCAGACCCAAGGTCAGATGGTTGGACGGGGTCGAACAGGATAGCAAGATCTTATGGGTGATAAACTATCCAAGCAATGAATAGATCGGACTAAAGACATTTGCTAGACCAGGCTAAGGGCCACCCGCGGCTGTGACGCCTCAGATGATGATGATGATTGACTTATAAATACCTTATAATTAACATATCTATATATATAAAAAAAACCGGCCAAGTGCGAGTCCGACTCGCGCACCGAGGGTTCCGTACAAACACTTTCCATCCCTAAGTGGTTAAGTGAAGTTTGCACCTGGTATGTATAGCGCCCCATATAAATTAGGTGCAAAGTTAGGCATTAAAAAAACTACTAACTAGATCTCGTTCAAAACCATTTTCGTTGGTAGTTTTTATAGTAATGTACATCATATGTTTTTTTTAGATTTTTCATTTTCTTATTTTAGAAGTTAGAGGGGGGGGACCAACTATTTTCCACTTTGGAAGCGTCTGTCACGCAAACCTATTCGGTTTAGAAAAAAATATATTTTAGAAACCTCGATATCATTTTTGAAGACCTATCCATAGATACCCGTGTGTTTGATGAAAAAAAAAATTTTGAGTTTCAGTTCTAAGTATGGGGAGCCCCCAATATTTATTATTATTATTTTATTTTTGCATCAAAATCTTAATGCGGTTCACAGAATACATCTACCTACCAAGTTTCAACAGTATAGCTCTTATAGTTTCGGAATAAAATGGCTGTGACATACGGACGGACAGACGGACAGACAGACAGACATGACGAATCTATAAGGGTTCCGTTTTTTGCCATTTGGCTACGGAACCCTAAACAAGTCGTGTTAGTTACACTATTTATAACTCAAGAACGGCTGAACTGATTTGGCTGAAAATAGGTGGGGAGGTAGCTTAGAACCAGGAGAAGGACATAGAATACTTTTTATCACGTTCCCGTGGGATTAATAGTAAAAGCTATCTCTACTCCAAAAATTGAAAATTCTTCCGTTACCCACACTGTACATTTATGAAATGTGTCTCTTTGTGAAGGCTCGTATTAGTCAGTACAATATAATGAAATCTAATGATAGGTCAACTTCTAAGCACCATGGGCTTAATATCTGTTATCCATGTCATAGCTCTGCTCATTTTGAAAAAAGTATTCTTTTCATGTCTGTCAAAATCTTTAATAGTTTGCCAAATGACTTGAAATCCTTGGATTGCCAAGGTTTCAAACCCAAATTGTTTAAGTGGTGCCTACAAAGAATGTACTACTCTGTTAATGAACATTTTATGACCACCAATACCTAATCAATATTTGTTTTATTTTATTATTATGAGTTTTTTTTTTACATTGACATTCAAAAATGATTTATTAAGGATTGTAATTTGCTGTTTACCACTTTTCTATATGCATGACATTAATTTATTATCTAACTACTTTTATTCTCATCATAACTTATTTTTAATCTGACATTATTAAATACATACTCTTCATAGGTTTTAGTGACATGCATATATTATTTAAAGACAAAATATTGTGCGCCAAATTCTGGCTGATTGTGATGTACCAAACACTAACCCTACCACCATTTATAACCACTCACATTCAAACAATAAATAATTTTTGTTTTTTCGTTTTGTTTTGTTTACATTTATCGACTTTCAGGCGGTACAAAGTTCGCCGGGTTAGCTAGTACTTAATATAATAAAACGAATACATTATCACGTTAAATAGGCGGATGGCGTACGGATGCATTATCACTTATTTATTACGTGATAAAAGAGAACATCATAGGTCCGCTGGATTCTATTTTTTTCCGATAGACCTTCCTATAAGTTACAGAAAGATCATTAACTTTTTTCTAGGAATGAGAAGCGTTATTCCTTACTACAAAAAAAACATTCAAGCTTTTTTTAATTACATCAATTCCCTATTCAACAATTAATTTGCCAGTTCTTGAATTGCATTCATTATTTTGGTAGAAAGTTAAAAATCTCCACAGAAATATCAATGGAAGGCGTTATTTAAGCCACCTGTTCAAGTATCAAGTAACTAAATCGTATGTGACACTCGAAAATCTCGGGTTACGTGGCTTCAGAGATTCGGCTCAGAATCGAAAGTGAAAGCAATCGAGGGAATTAACCCCCTTCGCCACTTGTTCCGGGTTGTCGGCGTTGTCGCCAATTATAAGCCTACACGACTTAAAATCATTAAAAGTTTGTGTTGGTGCATTTTTTGTGCACCAAAAACATGCCTACGCGCAAAATGTATGTCAATGCCCAGCGCTGATGGACTCATGTTCGCTGTAATATAACCGCTAATTACGTATTAATTGTTCGTAATCATAGATCTCGCACTTGGGTTTGTTTTCTGAAGAGGAAATACCTAGCACTGCTCATTTTTCCATACAAATTGAGGTTCGTTCTCGGCTATTACCTCCTCTAAAACTTGAAAATGAGCGAGAGAGAGAGAGAGAGAAAGAATACGAGTATATCCTCTTGAGTAAGTTTGACAACGCCGGAGGGGTAACTTTACTTTGGCCTGTGATCTAGAACACGTTTCAATCAATCAATCCCCTGGCTTGTTCCCTATTTGGGGTCAGCCCTCCTGATACTGTTACGCCATTCTTGGCGATTTTGTGTCGTTTCTGGCGTTAAGCCTAATGTCAGTAGATCGTTTTGGATAGTTCGTCTCCAAGTAGTCGGTGGCCGACCTCTTCCCCTTTTGCCCTCTTCTATGGCTAAAACGCGGCGGCTCATGTGGTCTTCGTTTCTGCGCATAACGTGCCCATACCAGCGCAGGCGGTTTTACTGCATCTTATGTTGTATTTCAGCTACTTTAAAGCTCCCCCGGATAAGCTTATTGGGGACTTTATCAAGTCTTGTAACACCACCTGCCCATCGCAGCATCCTCATCTCCGTGACATGCATTTTATGCTCTTCGCATTTTCTGATTCCCCAGCATTCTGATCCATACAACATCGCGGGTCTAACGAACGGCTCGTTTATATACGGTGCCTTTAGTTTTGATAGGCATTTTTGTGTCACAGAGGACGCCAGTGAGTGACCTCCACTTGAGCCAGCCTGTCCTGATTCTATTGTCCATGGTTGCATTTGAGTTGATCACAGATCCGAGGTACTTGAATTCCTCCACCTGGCTTAGTGGCGTTTAGGGAATGCAATCGGTTATTTTTAGTATGAAAATAACCGGTTATTAACCGAAATCTCGGTTATTTTCATACATTTTCGGTTAACCGTTGCATTCCCTAGTGGCGTTCCTTCTATATTTGGTACCGCCGTGTTGTTGTTTTTGCCAGAGAAATTGCAGTGCATGTATTTTGTCTTTTTGCGATTAACCCGTAGGCCACAGCCTTCTAAAGCCTTAGTTTTGAATTTCCGGCAGAGACTCCTCTATTAGTACTAGATCATCAGCATACAGCAATGTCCAAGGGGTCGGTTTTTGAAGATGTTTTGTGATGTAGTCCATGACAACGTTGAAAAGCAGGGGGCTTAAGGCGGACCCTTGATGGACCCCGACCCCCACCTCGAGACTATCACTTATACCTGCTGGAGAGACAACTCGTGTTGTTACGTTGTTATACACGTCTTGTATGATATTGATGTATTGATCTAGAAAACGTGCATTACTAACAATTATAAAAACGGTTTAAACTCACGTAAAAATTGACAGTAATGGCCCGACGTATTTCGAACTCATATGGAGCTCTTCATCAGGGGCACCTATCCGCAGCAGTGGGCCGCCAGTCGCGTAGCAGCACGGACAGCTGTCCCTGATCAAGAGTTCCATATGAGTTCGAAACATGTCGGGCTGTGCCTGGCAATTTTTACGTGAGTTTAAATTATTTTTTTAGGTTTAAAAGATCTTTATTTCTCATAAGAATACATGAATAAATATTCACTTACATGAGAATCTTGACATGCAACGTGCAACTAGGTATCTTAATCGGTGAGCGCACATTTCAAACGATGAGGACAATAAAATACAATACAAGTACTCTTTATTACACACTCCACAAAACAAATAGGAGAAATACAATGCAAGAAATTACAATTAGAGGCAAACAGCAGGCGGTCTTATCGCTAAAGAGCGATCTCTTTCAGACAACCTTTGGGTAGTTGAAAATTTGAAAACAACACACAAATACAGGACAACTATGTTTAGTCATCGCTGAATGAAAAGAGAGGACAAACTATTAACTATTTGATTGTGGATTGTTGTAAAAAAGTAGGTAAGTAATAGAAAAGTCCGTGACTCCTTTCGCGTAAATTGCCAATTGATTTTTAGAATATACTTTATTTTATAATTGACTTTTAATAACAACATTGAATTTTATTTAAAAAAACGTAAATATCTTTTAATTACTTAAGTTCTATCTTTCCCTTCATGCTACCGCCAGTATTAGGTAAGATACTCTATTCAAATAACAGTCAGTCTTTTGTGGTATGAGTAGGTAATTAACGGAACTGTTATATATATTAAAGTATACCTATTTGTATAAATTGTCAGTGATGTCACTGATGACGGATGTAAGCATTCTATTTGTATAAATTGCTAGTGATTTAATATACAAATCAACCATATGCCGGATTGAACGGTTATTTACATTCCATGTCAAATATAAACGACATTATTTTACAGCACACCGCGGACATAACGAGAAAGTGTTGCGCAATAACAACAGTCATTTTATTATTTGCATCGCCGGCCATTCTCGAGTGCAACCTGATATAGTTGAGTAGGCAGACTATAGCCCGTTTATTTCACTTTATTTGACGCCTACTGATATTACGTTTCATTCTCAATATAATTTAGGTATTTATATTTATCTTAAAGTAACGCTCCGAGTCATAGAGAAATAGATATTTAGATGCGTTGGACGAAGGACGAAGTTAAAACAATTCAAATTTATAAAACGTGTCAAAGTAAGGAAACCTGCGGAAGTATTCGTATAACATTTTATTTTATTTGTTTTATCACCAATTGCACCTTCTATATGAGATCTTTATTACATGAAATGCAATCTTGGCTTAAACCCAGGATATTAATAATTAAGGGTATGCTTATTACAAAATAAAATGGTTCCTTCCGCTGAAAAAAATAGCGAGCTCTGTTTAAAAGACATCAACGAGCTTTCCCTGGCTACACTACTATCATGGGATCTTGTCGTCTTGAGATAACAAAGTCTTAAATGCGTGTTGCAATTATGACTTACGGCACTGAAACGTGGTTGCTCACAGTGGGCTATGATAAAGAGAGTCACCCAAAACGTAACGAGAGGAAGCTATTGCTCAGAGTTTCTCTATGATATTAAATCAATCTAGAATGATGAGATCCGTTAGAACTAAAAGCAGACATAGTTAAAAGAATTGCAAAACTTAAATGGTAATAGGTAGGAAGCACACGTCGTCGTGAGGGACGAGTTCTTGAGTAGCGATCACGCACCAGAAGTTATCAGCGTGATGGGTAGCCCTCCCAAGTTGGTCTTTAGATCATGTCCAGCAGTGGACGTATTTTGGTAGGTACCTTAAATTAGTTATGATTAAGCTAGCTAAGTTACTTCTTTAGCACGCTCAACACACAGACTTCTACCTATAGTTACTGACGGCAACTCGAACTGACTTCCCAAGTTTTTAGGGTGTCGAACTTAACCGATAGAATACAGTGACAATATTGTTCACTATCCACATCAGTAATCGATAGGATCAGTTTTTTTTTTTATAGTGTGAAGACGGATCCCATCCGAATGTCTTCCCATGAGTCTGAGTTTTGGCAGTTGCACCACTAGGTCCTTTATTACCTGGTTATGCCACTAAGTAGCTCAGGCTGTTTATATTAATGCCATAAAACCTACATATGTAATATGCAAAGCCGCTAAAGTGGCATTATACAGTGACAATGCGAGTGGGCGCATTGTCGACGTTATTGGCGCCGACTTAGGGCCTGGCCACATGTCCACGACCCGGCGTCGTAAACGTAAAACGACACGGTGTCGCGTCGGAGCGCGTCACATTATCCACCGTGCGAATATCCGTTGCCGCGTCGTGAAAACACACGACACGGCGTCGTAAACGTAAAACGACGCTGTGTCGCGTCGGAGCGCGACACAATTATCCACCGTGCGAATATACGTTGCCGCGTCGGAGCGCGACACAATTATCCACCGTGCGAATATACGTTGCCGCGTCGTGAAAACACATGCTGCACCGGGCACCGCAGGTCGCGCCGCGCGCCGGGCAGATTAACTTTGCTGTGTTGAGTAGATGCACGGTGCGGTGCCACGTTCGATTACGACGCCGCAGCTTCTCGTACATGTTCAAAATATTTTGCGATCAGTTTTCAATTCGACATGGATCCTATCACACGTATTCTGCTCTTGTTGCTTTTAAGAAGAAGCATGAAGAAAAAGCAGAAGAAACGAAAATATTGGATAAATCCATATCTTTCTATTATTATGAACCATGATGGCAGTCATTTCAAAAGGAAGTACGAGGCTTTAAAAATAAGTGATCACAAGTTTTATGATTATTTTAGAATGTCTGTGTCAAGTTTTGAAGAACTATTATGGAAAATATCGCCTCGTTTAAAAAGGCAAAATGTATTTACCTGCGACCTGCGGTGCCCGGTGCAGCATGTGTTTTCACGACGCGGCAACGTATATTCGCACGGTGGATAATTGTGTCGCGCTCCGACGCGACACAGCGTCGTGTGTTTTCACGACGCGGCAACGTATATTCGCACGGTGGATAATTGTGTCGCGCTCCGACGCGACACAGCGTCGTTTTACGTTTACGACGCCGTGTCGTGTGTTTTCACGACGCGGCAACGGATATTCGCACGGTGGATAATGTGTCGCGCTCCGACGCGACACCGTGTCGTTTTACGTTTACGACGCCGTGTCGTGGACATGTGGCCAGGCCCTTATGCGGGTTATCTTAACAAGTTTTCCTTATAAGTGGGTATTATTATAGATATGGATACTTCAGCTGGCTCTGCTTGAATTGGCTGCATCTATACCTATATAATTTATTTAGATTTAATCATGTTTTAATATAATTTATTTAAGGTTTCGTGGGGATTACATTGTTTCCGTGTTGTTCACAATTATTAAGTTGTGATAATCTTACAAATCGTGTACAAACGAAGACAGTTAACTATACACCCACAGACCTAAACATGTTGTATTAAGGTTTGTATTAGTTATCAGTGTCATCAATAGTACTGTTCATCATTATCATTTCTATTTATTTGGGGTCGGCGCAGCATGTTCTACACGCCTATATTATGTACATCCACTCATTCCATCAGTCAATGTGCATTTAACAATCATCATGTCTTCCAACGTGGAAGACGATTCATAGAACAATGAACCCGATAATAACCTGCCTCGTAATGATATTCATGAATGAAGTCTAATTGCTACCGTCGTGCCGCGGCGCGACCGACGGGCCTGTCCGTCCGAACAATAGGCATACCGTGCCGTACACTCAGCACGATATTAAATACATAAACATCGGATAACCACACACAAATTGATCTAGTCCCACAGTCAGCTCTAGTAGGCTTGTGTTGTGTTATGGGCACAAGACGACAATAAATATACTGAAATACAAATAACATCCATGACCCAGGCACAAAATATTCGAGTTCTTAACACAAATATTCGAACCCAGGACCGCAGCTCAGTAGGCTGCTTTACCATCGCAAATCATCGGGCCATTCCGGCCATACGGTTTTCCCTAGAAACCCCTAACAACGTTTGTCCTAAAATCATTTGCCCTTACATGTTTGTCCTAAACACTTTTGCCATGATATGCTCTTGTGCCCTAAGTGCTCTTTTGTCCTAAAAGTCAAAATCCATAATATGAAATGACTCTTGTGACCTAATCTATTTTGATGAATGTTCCGGGCGGGGTTGGAGTTGGAACCCGCGTTTCCAACGTTTAAGACGCGAAGAAACTGGTAATATTCAATGCCCCGAGCACGGTTTTGGTGTTTTACAGGTAAGATGCCTTGTTGACCTGAAAACCCATTGGAAACGCGGATGTAAAACCAGACCAAAACAATAAATGTTTCAAACAGACGTTAATGCTTCAACACAACACAAATTAATTACGTGATTAACTATGATTAATTAGCGGGACCATGATGAATTGAACATAATATTTTTATTATTTAATAAATATATGCGACGTACCTACTCATGTGCTTAATAATAGACTATTTTGTACAGCAATGTTTACGTGCACTGTACCTACGCACTATGGTTTGAGGCGAAGCCAGTTTTAAACTTGACATTGAAAGGCATTGTTTTTACAAACGATGTCACGCTCGTAGGTACCATGCGGGTGACATTCCGCGGTGTTCTCCCACGTGGGCCCAAAACAGGCCGAATGTGAAACGCGTGGTGAAATTTACTATTTAACTTACCATTGAGTCATAGCAGCCCTAACGAGGGCCTTATTCAATTGACACAACCATTCAAGCGGTTCATGTGCTATATCACGACCATGTAGGCATGTCCGTCTTCCAATAGGCAGAATCAGAGGTATTCATACAAGTCTCGGTTATATTGAAGGAAGAGGTCAAATTTTGGCTTCTTATTTTATACTTTGTATTTATTTACAAAATAGCCAGTGTGCGTCTCCCTTCGTGCTAAGAAATCTACTAGGTCTTAAACTCCTTACTAGTCCAACCAGGCACTGATGCAACCCTCTAAAATATTGTGGGCACCCGCGTACTGAAAAAGTCAAGTGCGAGTCGGACTACAGGGACCATGACATATTAGCCGATAAACCTAAATATAGGTTTTGGGCATGCCAACTTTGCCCACAACGCACCGCGCATGACACCAACTAATCTTACTATTATAGAAAAGCTATTGGGTCGTTCTCAAAATATTTGCACCGCTGCGCTAATTTTGCATTTTTTTTTCAACTTACGATTTTTTATTTTATTTTTTATAGGATCGCTAGAAATATATTCTAATAATCGATATCATGTGGAGGGAAGTAGTTAAATTGAATATTTTAGAAGATACAGGTGTTTGAAATTTTAGGCCGACAGGTGAAAGACATCAAGGTCAGGTAAACGACATTTTTTACCAAGTTATCGACAATGGGTGCAGGTTGGCGACAAATACGTTCCAATTTAACTGAAATTGATAGCAGGTTAACGACTATGGCTGCAGGTAAGTGACATTTCAAATAAAAACTACATTGAACTGTGTACAAGTACTTTTTGTTTGTATTTTTATTAAATTTTTTTTCCTTATGCTAGTAATTTGCATACAAAAAACAAGCATTAATTCTCATCTCATAAGACATTTCTCAAGGATTTTTTTGAAGCCTAAACAATCCAGAAAGGTCTAAACCGGCAAAAAGATGCAGAACTCAAGCTGTACCCACGTGAATTTATAAACTTCTTATGAAGGTTCAACAACGAATCATTTAAATAACGTGTCTGCAGCTTAATTGGGCCTCTTTTGACATATTTACTACTGCTGTTTTCATCATCTTCGAGGAATTCCTTCACATCTGATTACCAGAAAGCCTTCGACTGCGCTAGGTGGGATAACCTATCAAAGGTTTTGTCTGAAGCTGCCAGCTCATCTGGTAACACTTTATAAAGCCTTTACGAGTCTAGATACAGAATGGTAACAGTAGATGTCATATCCAAGAACTTTAAGTTCTCTAAAGGTGTACGACAGATATGCATAATATCTCCCATACTTTTTAACAAATATGGAGATGCAGAGTACATCACACCCTTGAATGTTGGAGTGATGGCGTTCAAATAGGAGGAATATTAATATTAAACCTTCGCTACGTGGTCAGACTTCTTGAATCATCATCAACCGAAGCAGAAGTGGCCAAACTTTTGACACGACTCAAAATAGGTCTTGAAATTAATAAAAAGAGACCAAGCTGATGATAGTCGACAGTTTGAAACTGTTAATCACTTCCAGTACCTTGGCTCGATCGTCACAAATAGAGGCAGAAGCAAACTGAAGATTCGCAGTCGAATCGGAATGGCGAAAACTACGACTCGGCAAAATATGGAACTTGACCTAACCGAACTAAGATGAACTTCGTCTGTGCACTTGTCTTCTCCATATTTCTCGGGCTGAGACCTGGACGCTCAAAGCCGCTGACAGGCAGAGGATTGACGCTTTTGAAATGTGGTGCTGGCGCCGCCTGCTAAGGATTCCTTGGACAGCATGAAAGTAAAAGGGAGTACTCAAACTAAGGTAAGTCGGTAATATATATGTTTTTATTACAACGAAACATGAGTCCCCCACGTTGGGATACCATGAGTGACCTATAAAACCTAGTTTTTAAATAGTTTTGTATAGGTTTTCAAATAATGGTCGTTCGCCTGCCGTATGTGTCGTTCACCTGTTTTTTAAAAGACAAGTGAACGACATGCAGGTGATGGACAAAATGACCGTTATATCATTAAAAAAAATAAGTATTTGGTTGATGAACTGCATATTTATACACATGAAAATAGACCATACTTTACATATTATAAATTAAAATTAATGCAATAGTACACACGTCAACCAAAATATGGAAGGCAGAATATAGACTACATACCCATTACAAACTCCCGCTCGCCTAAGTGTATTTATCATAATTTTTTAGTGCAGTGCACTGACGACCTGTCACTTGGAACACTGTTAGGTGGCAACTGAAGGTCTCTATTTACGCGGGTTGAGGCAGGGGAAACGAAATAGTAGTCACACAGATGTAATGTTTGTCTCATGACAAGTGAACGACAAAAAATGGCGTGGACAATCTTAAATTGTAAATAATTCGTAACATAAGCATACAATTATTATTTGACATAGTATTATTAAATCGTGATCATATATGAAAATAAAATGGAGTACTCATCCTAAGCTAAGTTGGTAATATATATGTTTTTATTACAACGAAACATGTGTACCTCGCGTTGGGACACGGCAAGTGACCGACAAAACCTAGTTTTATAACGTTTTTTGTCTATTAATATACTTTGGTTTTATTTAAAAGCACTTGGCCTCTGTGTAAAAAGTGTCTATAGATATGTGGTTTTAATTATATTTTTAAAGTAATGCGTTGTAAAAAAAAGTTCTAAGACAAACCTGTAGACAGGTGACGGTGCAAATATTTTGAGAACGACCCTATTACAACCACTATTAAGTATGTAATCTTCAAGAGAAATCTTGTCTGGAGAAATCTCTCTCTTTTAATATTAACAATTTTTAATATAATTTTTGACATTTAGAATTTTATTCTAGGTATATTCTAGCCTCTAGTTTTTTATTTATATAATTTTTTTTATGTGTTGACGATCCTTTTTAGGATTTTTCTTTTATTTCTATAATGTTGTTTTTTATGTTTTTTTATTTTATTTTTAGTATAAGTTTATGAATAAATTGCTCTACTCTCTGTAACTGACGATTCGAAAGTGCTTGTAGCTAGGCCTACTTGAATAAATAATATTTTGACTTTGACTTTGACTTTGACTTTGACTTTGTTTTTATCTTGATTTGTCTAACATAACTAATACTTACTTGTAAACCTACACGCGTACGATATGTGCAAATTACTTTTCTAAAGTCGCACCTCAATTCGCCATAATAAAATAACTATTAAATCTAAACCAGGTCTCCGTGCACGTGCATCTAACGAGATTTCCAGCGAAATACCTATTACTTACCAACGCAAATACTTCAAATACCGACCGTATTGCATTGGAAATACAGTATACGAGGCCTTCAGTATATATTTCTAATACCATTTTAATACATTACTATAGAATGAGTAGGCAGCCATAACGGGACAAATTCGCACAAAAACCGAGTCAATGGTCTGTTTTGAACGACAGGTCAGCGCGATAACGTTTGGGGACCTTCATCACTAAACAATAAGGTTGGATATCGTCTCATCTCGGGTCCACGTGGGCCTGAAGCTGGGCTGTCACGCCTAGAGGCTGATGCGACTAAATTATCGCGGCTTTGTAAAAGCCTGTAATTGATTTTCGTATGTTTATGGCGAGTAAATGTGACTTTGACACTTTCGGAAGATGGCGGTTCAGGGGCCTAATTCGAGTGTCGATCGCCAAACGTCAGATCACCGTTAGATAACAGTCATCTCTCCGTGATCTCGCCTTTGAACTGTCATTAAAACGCGATGAGCTTAAAAGTGACATATCTCATCTCAATTTTGGAAATACGAAGGCGATAATGATTGTCAAAAATGTTATTCATATATATAAATTTCTGTTTTGAACGAAACGTAACGGACTAATTTCACGTACTACGCGGTCAATTTAAAGTATGCACCTGTTATTTATGCCGTCATATACAAAGGAAACGAAAATTTGCGCGTCCGAATTGACGAAGTTGCGATGTTCTAGGGATATCGCCACTTGTCAAGTAGGCACACGTCAAAAGTGACGGATGGCGATGAAAAGGAGAGATCTCCATTATATCTCTAAAATTGGTCGAATACCCCCCATTCTAACTTGAACTTTGCTGACTTGGAAATGTTGGAATACCTACTATTGTGGGGGAAATTAGATGATAAAAAGGAGATAGTATTTAATTCGCTTGGCTGTGCTTTAAATATGATAATGCAAGACATTTGATAAAAACCGGAACCAATCATCAATGCTGGCTGCATGTGCGCTCTATTACCTCTATCAGATATACATCCTGTCCTAAGCGTATTAATTGGTCTAAATAAAACAATAATGTTTTATTGTGCCTCAACAATAGACACCACTAAGATAATAGTAAAATAAATTAATCGTTAACCATAATGGCGATCAGTAAGCAGGATTGTTTCACTTAAACAATAATAACGTGTTATTAAATCCTTGAGCTGTCAATAACCGTAGACAATAGGTTACGACATCCATTCACGGCGGGTCGCACAGCCTGTGATAAATCGACGGAAATTATCATTACTTGTGGTCAAATGTCATATTATAAATTGGAGCATGCTCCATATTTCGTTGGAAAACTTTTGTATACATATGGTTTTAATTTCAACGCGTTCCCAGGATCAAGGGACTTAACAGACAGACAGACGGACAACAAATCTTCTTGCAAAACGATGCAGTCACATGTTTTTTTTTAGACATACCTACCTACATATTTCAATTAGATATTGCACCAATTCCGTTCGATGCTTATTTCACCACATCGCAATTAAACAGAATGTAGCTAATTGGAAGAAAAAGGAATTCATTATCGGAAGCATATCGGAATTGCATCTGCAATAGAATTGCAAAGGTGGTGTTGCGTAATAAGATTGAACGTCAGTTGTAGTTGTAGGTACTTACATAGCCTTTAAAATATGATCTCTTATGGTAAAGTTGCAACTTTAGTGGAAGGACTCGATATTAGGCAAATGCAATATATTACAGAAGCACAGTATATAAATATTGATACAAAGGTAAATTAGGCAATAAATAAACTGATAAACTGAATTATAGGTATCCACCGACACCGACGTAGGTCGCGCGTTCGAGTCCTACTTACATTGCAGTGGATCACATTGTTTTATTTTTTTTATTTACCTTTGTGTCAATATCTATAAAAATAAAAATGTGGTAAGTATTTCCACTTAAACAATAAAATCGATAAAAACATTAAAAAAAAAAGTACAATGACAGTTTTTTTTTTTGCTTTTCCGAAAATGAAGTGGGTAAAACAAAAAACCAAGGGCGGATCGTCACTATAGGAGGGGATTCATTCAAAATTATATCAGTATTCGACGTGACTACTGCCCCGCTACAGACTTGGAAGGCAACATACAAAAAAGTTTCATCCAAACCGTTAAAGCTGTTGACGAGAAAGTATTGCATCGCATAGGTATATACATTATTATGTACCAGAATTGCTCGTTCAAGGTATTAGGAGAGGATAACACAATGTCTGGTTGCCAAACCACACAAAGAAGCGAACATAGCGGATTTGGTCGATGGCCAAGATCCATTGGGCCTCCAAACTTGGCTTAACCAAGGTTCTATATGAAGAGCTTCCTCTTGATGATGAATGATGTATGTATGAAACTGTCACTTGACATAGGGCATTTCAACATACCCGTTTAAATGGTAATGAAAACTGTCGCCTTATATTTATATACACCTACTTATGCTGACTAGATCTTACTTATTCAATAATGAAAAATATATATATTGGACAACCTCTTACAAATCGATCTTGTCGCACAGTAAGCTTTAGTAGGCTTGTGTTATGGGCACTAGACGACGATACACACACTTATATAGATGAATATATACCTACTTAGATACAAATAACAGCCATTGCCCAGTCAAAATATTCGAGTTCATCACACAAAATATTTGACCTTGCCGGGATTCGAACTCAGGACCGCCGGCTCAGGATCAGGAGGCTGCTGCTTTACCACTGCGCCAGCCGCGTCGTCCGCGTTATTAGGTCGGTAGGTAAAGAAAAACAAGCGAAACCAATTAGTTTGATGGAGATTACTATAGAGACTAAAGCAGCATTTGGGTCGATTGCAAAAAAAATTACATAGTTAACAAAAAATCACGATCGCTTCCTACACAAAGGAATCAATTAAGTTTTGTTTTAATTAAATCCCTTAACTATGTATATTTTTTTTGCAATCGACCCTAAAAGTAAAAAAAAAATACAAAAAAAACAAGATAAATACAGGAAGAAACAACTTCATTATCTCCATTGTATCGTATGTATGGATCGAGTTCTAAGTGAGAATATTGAAAGAATCAATGCTTTTCACAATGAATTTATTTCAAAAACTTAAATATTTATAAATTAACAATTTACCTACTATGCACAATATAAATATAGTTTATTTCATTTGTAAACGGTCGAGTGAACGGTACTTTACAAAACTTTATATATTACATGTAAAGTTAACAATATTAAGGCAATTTATTATCACAATGTTTGTTTTTCGGAACGTATAGAAGTAGGATTTATACACATTACCGTGAAGTACAAATCAAAAGAGACATTAATGTTCCTAGGCGTTTTGCCACTCACTTATCTTGCTTCGAAATTTGAGTTGAATTCTGTTTATATTTTTATATATCAAATTAAGAGCGTTGACGAAGTAGTGGTGGGCTTTAAGGCATTACACCTTTGCTGTCCATTACCGGGTACTATACTGTGCTTAACATGTCCATGATTGGTGTCGTCACCCTTATATTGGATGGATAAGCCTTTATGGCATAGGTACAGGATTCCTTTTGATTTGAACGAACACCTTTATTTTTTCTCGAATACAATAAATAATTCAACAAGACCTCTGCCGGCGCTACCCACGCCTCATTGCAACGATTAATACTATCAATCTCAGTTATTATTATTTTGCTCTAGAAACTAATAAAAATTAAATTAATTTGACTAATTTATTATTATGCTAAAATAGTGTAGTTCATCAGCAGAATACATTTAAAATTAAAAAAGAAGATTTTGGAAATTCTAAATGTATTCTTGCCTAGAGACAGCGAGTAAACTTTAGGATGCCTTCAAGACAATTTCACCAATCACCGGGAACACGCCATAGCACGCAACTTCCAGAAAATTCTCAGAGTCATTAATTTCATCTGTTAAATTAAAATATACATGCCCTCGAATATATAGGCTAGCCTATTTGCAAAAGAAACAGTTTCAATCAAGAAGAATAATTAGCATGACATTTGTTGGCTGTCTATTATTATTGCAACAACAATTACAAGAGCTTTTAAAATGAATACGAAAGCGCGGGCTATGGCGGCCTCACACACCCCTTTTATGGCTACACCTAGCGCTAGTGACATGGTTTTTAGACGCCTATGCACTTGAATATAAAAAAATACGCAACAACATTTGCATAAGAAATGAAAACAAACACAAGAGCCGAAAATACAAAAAGTAACAGCCAAGGTTGATGGTAATCAACCTTATTAACGCAGCGGTTAATCATAATAATTAATCACGTTTTGCTTCAAATTAACATTACTCATTTGAACAGTTTCCTTATTAAAGAATGAGAAATGAAAATGGAATGTACATCAAAATCGTACAAGATAAGATAAACATATATAAAATGTAATAGTAATAGGAAAGAACAATCCCTGTGCACTAATACTAGATGTAAATAAGGCACGCTATTTGACACTACTGACTTTGAAAGGCACTCGTTAAAGTGAAGAGTTAAGTACATTATTAATACTAGAAGTTGAAAGGAAATACATTCTAATGATCAAATCGGCCATCCACGCTCATTAGCGATAGTGAAATATGAACACGTGAAGATGCCCGTCTCTGATCATGCGGTTCATGCGAAGGCCAGCTTCGACCCGAACAGTCTTTTGTAACTCATTCATCAATCTGCTACCGTGTGGAGCTAGAAAGTTGTTAATCTTTTGACCGCCGATGAATAACGATTATCAGCGCACGATACCACGTGGCGGTGGCGGGGCCGCCGCGCCGGCGACACGGGCGGCGGGAAACAGAAAACAATCCACGTCAGACGGCTGAATAGCGCGTTATTAATCGCTATATTGTAGCACTGGGAGCGAATTCCCTGCTAATAATCATTTTTTACTGCCCGCAATTTTCTCACAAACTCAAGAAAGCTGGCACAATAGCGCCGCCTGTCGCGGACTGGGAAAGCGCCGCAAAACCGACGGGTTTTTCAGCGTTTAACTACTAAACAATAGGAAGAAACTTACTCACACTTCAGAGGAGTTCGGATCATGTATCGGCCGCTTTCCAACAGCGCATGCGCGAGATAATTGCTGTTACGGATAACCATCATTTGCATTGTTCGCGATCGGGAGAAAATTAATTGCCCGCCGCGATTGATCGATGAAAGAAATCGATCAGCTGAAGTCGCGCGGCTTCGGGGACAAAAATCGCTGTAATTTCTTCATTAGATCACTCACACTCGCGACCTGTTCATTAGACTGTCCGCTATACCGTATCGTGTTTCGCACTAGATAAAGTTACCAAAACCCACACACATTTCGGCTCCGCGTCCGAGTTTCACCGCGAGCGGCGGCGCCATTTACTCAACATAGCATATCCTCCCGCAGTGGAGCTAAGCCGCGCCGGTCTCGTGTTTCTGCTGGATGATGGACTCCCACTGCGCGATGAGCCGCGTGGAGCTGGGCGCGAGGAACTCCTGCCCCGGCCCGAGCTCGCACAGCTCCGCCAGCGACTTGGCGGGTTTGAGGCTCCCGATGGATTCGTGCCCGGAGCTGTTCCGTGGCGAAGGCGAACGTAGCTCCTCGTTCAACGCCTCATACAGCTCGCCTATAGATTTAGTCGCCTTAAGTTTCCCTGGCATCGGAATCTCTTCATCCTCCGACTCTGAGCTGGTCTCATTATCACTCAGCTCGAGATCAAACGGTTTTTGTTTTTTCCTCATGCGTTTGAGCTCATGTTCTCTATCCTTCATCTCCTGCAGCTCTTTCTGGATTTTCTCCTCGACGGGCACGTAGCCTTTCCTCACGGGCTTTCCTTCGGGCGTGCGCGAGATGATGGGTGGCGTGTCGGGGCTGATGGGAGCCACTACAGGAGACGGCGGGAAGGTCAGCGGCGGGGCAAACGCGACGGGCGACGTCGGCGTCATGGGCGAGTTTGGAGGGAGCTTCCCTTTGTTGGCTATGAACCTCTGCATGATGCCTTTGGTTCCATTTTGTGGCGTGAAGCGTCGCGTGTAGCCATTCGTGTTAAGCAGCGTCGGCGTGGTGGGCGGCGCGGGGGCTATAGGCTCCAGCAGCTGTGACGTGGACACGGCGCGATTCAGCGTACGCGCCGGTTTCTCCGCATCTCCATTGATTCCATTCATGTGGCCGTTCTGGTGATTCATGTCGATGGTCGACTCCGACAACAGCCTGTTGACCCTGAAGTGCCCCTCTTTGAACTCTCTCTCCCTCTCCGTCACTTCTATAATCTCCCTCTGGATCCTGGAGAGGGGATCATCTTTCAGCAGCGACTGCAAAAAACAAAAAAACTAATTAGAAAAGTTATACATCCAAATTATCATTTCACAATGATACTAGTTCTCGCTTTCATCAGATATCAAGTTATTTATGTGCATACATATTTGATTTTTAATTACTAGTTACGTGTCCGAGTTTTTAATTGCTGATGATCGTTCCGAGAAGAAAATAGCACGTAATAAATAAAAGACAAGCGAGGCATTATAGTCCGGTTCGTCTAGGTCGCCGCATGACCTTAAAAGATACGAGTTATCGATCGAGAAAACGAGTTATAGATACAATCCTACTCAAGTAAATCGTGTTGCCTAGTTCGTTAGCTCTAGAAAAAGTCTAGAACGTGCAAATTAGTACAGACGTGACTAACATGCGTTGCGCTGTCCGCGTCCGATACCTTATCGCCGGCGATTATTAAAATTATTAAGTATCGTAATCCGATCCGATGCGATGCCTTTGATAACATGTTTCCGCTACATTTCAATTTCGATGATACTCATTTGTTTTAGAACTGCCTATTCCTTTTCGTTTTCTTTGAGGTTTGACGTTATCAAATTCTTAACAAGACAGACTTTGTCTTTACTTATCTAACATAACAAAATTGTTAATTCGGTACATACCTACCTTCCCTTTTTTTCACTATATACCTGCACCTCTAGCACAACTTTGACATGCGACTCTTTGTCGCGCGAGATATGCTACCTATCCCTTTCTGTACAGTATCATGAGAGAGTGACGGGTAATGCTATGTCGCGCGACATGAGTCGCGAACCATAGTTATGCTGATTGTCTAAAATATCTCATTTATTTCGTTTTGATGGCCGTGACTAGTTAATATTAGCTCTCTTCGCTTAGGTCGGCAGTCGGCAACGACAGATAACAGACATGTGCCATATATTTCGAAAAAAGATTTGATTTGTAAAATTAATATTTATAGGTAAGATGGTAAAAACAAACGAAATTGACATAGAGGAGCGCTAGTAGATGGTTACTTCACATCTAAAAAGTCAAATTTACAAAAGTAGATAGATACATATATTTCCACAGACCTTGAATTATTGTATCAGTGCCTTATATTGAACAGAGTTTGGGTTGTCTGTTTTTCGTTACATTTAGCGTTGAGCCTCATTAGACCCCGAATTCCGGGGCGAGATGAAACGAGCCCACTTCTCAGGAAGTCGGAATTGGGGCGACTTTCACTGTTACACGTATGCTGCGCCGGCGCCGCAGCTCCGACAAGGGCAGCGGTTATCGTGTGTCACAGGACAGGACAGTGAAAGTAAAGCTTAAATTCGACATCGTTTGTACGAGCTTATGTTAACACGGCCACGCATGCACATCTTATAGGCATCGCAAGGTGAACGATGCTTCAACATTTTATCTATTGCGCGATAAAAACGTGCCAGTCATCTGCCGGCTGAGTTAAACATTATAAGTGGTTACTCGTATATGTATTTGGCCCGCCTGGACTTCCCCAACAGAGTTAATCCTCGAAAAATCCTTTCTTAGATCTTTCTGTGTTCTGTAACTAATTTAAAGATGGCGTCTAAATTGTCTTTATCTCCAATGGTACTGCGGTGTAAATCATTTTCTATCGTTAGTGCTGCATTGCGGTGTTAGTTGTCAGTCAGGAAATTATTAGATTAACAGACCCGGGAACACCAAACGTCCAACGTCCTTTTCGGAGGTTCTATGATGCGGCTGATAGTTCGGTGGCTACGTTTGTTGGTTTCGTATAAACAGGCAAATCTGGTTGTTAAGTTGTCCGTCTCAGACGCTGTAACTGAGCAACCGTTCAAGTTAATTTTCGCATAGAAATAGCAGGCCGAAGAATGATAGCTACAATATAAACAAATCCCTAGGCAAACCAGAGCAGAAGTAGTATATACGTCTTTTCTACGATCTATTGAGAAAGGTGCACTCAAACTATTTTTTTTTTTTAATAATAATAATCTTTATTCATAATTTAAAATAGATAAGCCGGTCGGATTCTGTTAATAGCTCGGCGAAGCTATTTTTTCCTGAAAATTCTAAGGGATTAGCAACATAGGCACGTAGGTAGAGCCGCGGAAAAACTTTTTGGGTCATATTCATATTACAACTGCAAGTTGTTTTTTTTGTAATCGACGACCTCGTGCAAAAATGAAAAATTAGCAGCGTTGCACTTACTTGCATAATATTATACGTAAGGCTTTTAATTTTAACTACATATTTGGATCTGTTATGCGTCATTACTTGCTGTATAAGTAAATTTGCTCTAGTTCGACACATGGACAGCGCCGCCATGTATGCATGTTCGCAATATAACCATAAACCCGCTGAGTAAGTAATATCATCCATATTTATCGAAAAACTTGCATAATGACATACGCAATGCCAGTTGTATTTTTCAATTAAATGGCTTAATTTATTATTCCCTGTGGCTGATTTATTATGGTATGAATATGTTTATTGAGTTGTTTAAATGAAAACGGTAGCTGGTAGAGAAATGGAGGTTCTACCTAATGGTGTGTTGCAATTAGTTTACTTATATGTAAATGCTATCTTTATGTAAAGTTAATACAGGGTTCCGCTTCTAATAATACAGATATTTTGCTTTGCTATCTGTAACCCCTTATTGCCTTTGTTTGTAATGTATCACCGTAGAATTGAAGTAAGGGAGTAAAAGTGCGTTGCATTATTTTCGGTGGGTTAGCCTGAATCACAAACACACGAAATTGACTGGATGTTTGTAAAACCATTGACACAAAGATCAAATCTCAAAGAAAAATTTAAATGCGTAATCTGGTGAAAAAGAACGGAAATCGTACCTCTGGATTGCCGGGCCAGCGCGTTAGCCTTTCCGTTTTTGGATGTAAGTATTATGCTGATTTTTGATATTGGCTATTCTTTGTCACACCGCATGCAATCGGAGTCTGCCTATCCGGGTACCTACGGATTAAAACTATAAAGGTCATATTTGTGATTGGACCAAATAACTCAACACTTTCAATATAAAGATTTGTCACACTGGGCGCGTGTGACAAATCCATGTTAACGCATAAAAATGCGTATACGTTTGTAATGTCATGATTTGATACAATTATATTCGGCCAGTTAGTACACATAAAGAGGCAACAAGTGTATGTTATTTTACGGCCAGTAATCGCACGTGAATGCGCCGCGTTCCCAAGGTTTTTGTACGGACATATCGCGGCGTCGCCCATGCATGGCCGGCTTTAAATTGATTTAGCATACGCGTAGATTTATAGTAATGAAATATAATGAGCTGTGTACACTGCAAGTGGCCTCGGAGCGGTCTGGATCAATGGCCCGGTTATGTACAATGTACATAATACTTTTGGAGCTAGAGAGGGTATGTAGTTTTCTCTAAACTCACAAACACCTGAGACCTACATTCCCTTGTATTCGATTTGTTAAGCTTGGATCGCGGTTATACGTAATTGTATTCAACTGTTATAATTGGTAGAACTTTTATTTAGGAAAATATTGAGGGCTTTAGCAATTCGTCACAAATGTCGAAGAAAAGTAATCGACTAAATAGAATCGAGTACCTATAAGTCGCTTCGCGTAAAAAGAGCGCTGTCAAACTTATTTCGCAGTTAGTCACTTGTACTGAGGAGGAAGATCGGCTGCGCTCTTTTTATGTGGCGCGATCTGTATAATGCCAATTACCATGACAAGAATCTAAATATGCTCGACATTTTTATGGACCGACTGCACCCACTGCTATTTTCGTAAGCATGGTTGGGTAGATAGAATTAGCTTTTAAGCATTGTTTTATTTGCAATCTTATCTATTCGTACTAGGGCTATATGAACAGTCTAAACCCGGAAACGTACTTAAATAATAATTTTGTTTCTTATCTTGGTTCTATCATTTCACCTAGGTAACGACTTACGACCTGACAGGCTGAAACTCCCATTAACTTTAAATACCTAATCGTACCTACTTCTTAGACAAGTGCGTATGTTCTCTGTTACTTTTTATGATCCAAGAACAACCTGCAGTCAGTACTTCAAAAGGCTCTCACCTAGCACCTAGAGCTAAGATTACGCAGACTAAGAGCGACCACTGGTTACTGGCAAAATTAACCTACGATCTGGTCTAGGTAAGTCTCTCATCCAACGACAGCGTAAGACATTGGTAATTGTGAGATGCTTTAAAAACGCCTTTGTCCTTTGTGCAGTAGTGGACGTTTTTCAACTCGTATGTTTTGATTTGTGCGGTGCTTTACCTCCATAAACATTTCTCCATTTTGCTCCATCTCTCTTTGCCTCACTTGTTCAGATTGCTTATTTAGGTCATCCTCGAGTTCCTTGATAGTACTGTTATAAACAGTCAGCAGAGCAAGTACAAATTTGAACTTCGAAAACCTTTAATTATACTATTATTTGTGGTTGGTCTTGTCTTATGACCTTTCATGAGTTCCGCTTGGATTCACCAGGGGTCAAGCCCTGTGCACTGCACAAAGCAGGAAGGACGCAATGTCTCTCCTCTCATCTCAGCCTCAACCGACGTCAAGTGAACGATGCATGCCCTTTTGATTAGGAAAAGCAGGGCACCGACCTCCGATCGCTGAGATGGTGTATGCTGGTCCGAATTAGGATCTAAACATTGGAAGTAAGCATAACAAACTTTCGTTTTTAGCATGTTCTTTGAAGGTTTTGTTTATCATTATGAAGAGTTTATAGCACCTGATTTACATATACAAATAGGATATGTAGACTTTTTCATGCGAGAAACGCAAGTTGACTAGGCGATGGAACGACATTTTTTTCATTGTATTGAACTAAGGTGAAGGTGTGCTGGCAAATCACAAGTTTTATTCCTCCGTGGTTTTATAGTTTGTTTTACCGCGAGTCACTCAACTGAGATTAAATCTTGCTTCACAACAGCTATTAAACTGAACCAGTTTCTTATTAGATTCCAGGTGGAAACAAAGGTGAATAAGTTCCTTGTTCAGTAGGTAATCCGCTGTTGTAATTAATAGGTATTAACCAACCAAGCGCAACAATAGCGCTTGTACAAAACGTGACAAGCATCATCGAAATCGATTATTTACATCGAACAATCGATATCATTAAAAAGGCGGTAATTCGCGGAATGATAAGACAATAGCCACTCGTTCGACAGTAAATAAAATGGAACAATATCGACGATAGTATATCGTTATCGGTGAGGTATCTGCGATGGCGTCGCCACAGGGTCAACGGTTTGCGGCGAATTACCCTCGTTTTATGTACAAACTAGGGTAAACGGCCATAAACAAAGACTAAAAGATTCGAAATTCTAATTAGGAATTCAAACTTTGTTTTGTTTACCGGCCAGTACGTCACGTTTGCAGATGTGTGGCCACGAAATTGTTTCAGATTTGAGCTTCTGCACTGTCGCCGAATGTAAGGCATTCAGAAAAGCTTTCTACACGGCACACATTCCCAAACTTGCGCTATTCTCGCATGAAAGCGCTAATTAATCCGAAGCCGTAACGCGAGCGGTGACCCGGCGGTTTTCGTTTAGCGGATAACAATCGAGATAACTATAAAAACAACGGTACTTACTTCACCCATAGTGAACTAGAGTATCCAGGCACAGTTTAACACATGGAACGAGCACTGGGGCACAGGCACATAGTGGCGCGACGCGTGTGCGGTGGCCGGCGGTCGGCAGGCTAACGTCCTCGCGCCGAGCGCTGCCGCGGCGACACCGGTGAGACAGGCCATGGAAAGCGCGGGTGAGTGGGCGGAGCGGAGCCCGGAGCGGGTTAGTATTTGCGTGAAGGATTAGAAGTGGAAGTAAATATACATAGACGGCACTTGAATATTTTATAATATGTGGGATGATTTTGATGTTATTCTTGTTGATGATGAGGGTACTAGGTTCTTCATGACAGTTCTAGAGATATATAGGCAAATTTAAGATGCTCGCCTAATTTGTGAACAGCTATTGTCCTACTGCAATAAAGATGTCACAGTTGTGATATATGATTATTGCAAAAAAGTTATCTAACGAAAAGTAGGTTTAATGCTATGGAGACAAGATAATTCTACCACCCGACTATAATTATTACGACGCAAAAATAGGCACGTTGCCAGCCAGAACTACTTATACCGAATCAAAATATTCTGGCCTTAAGTAAGAAATCTCTTATAACAACGAAATCCAAGTTTGAACCAAAACCTGAAAAGTCCTCCGAAACCTCCGCGCTTCTCGTGGCCACACGCAGGCGAGAGTGAGAGGGCTCGATAACGTTACCTGTAGAAAAGAGAAAGGGGCATAACACCTCACAACACCACCTGGCTGTTTTACCGACGCGCTGTTTTACCGACGTCATCGTCAGTTCCCGCCATTTTGAAATTCGAACGCGGATGTACGGTCGGGTGGGTAAAGGAGGGTCGTTTCTCGTTTCCCTCAGGACAGGAAGGGTCGGAAGGTCGGTTTCCGATGAATACATTTGGGTCAGTTTGTTTAATTAAATTTGGTCGGCTGACTGGAAGCCCTGCGAGTACTTTGAAAGGCTTCACCCAAATGTTAACTTGTAGGTGAAAGAGCGAGTTTGAAATAAATCCCACTTCTGAATCAAGCAGTTGAAATACCGGTAAGGGACATGGACATGAATATTATGTTTTTGCGTTAGTGATGTTTTCAACATTTCCGCACATAGTACATAGTAATGTACTAATTACAGTGCAGACTCCGTACAGAAGGGCCTGCCGGGTGAGTAGGTATAGACGGCCGAACGTAGGGAGGCCGGATAGTGATACGAAGATTACGAAGCCGGCGGCTAGGCATGTAGTGCTTTTCTCAAACATATGCAATGAAATAAAAAAATACATATAAAAAAAAACAGCTGTTTAGCCTGACCATGAACACAGACGCCATGTTTTCGAAAAAAATACTTCCCGGCTTAGGCTTAATTATGTATGAAATTCACTTACCTGGAAGCCTGTTATTACGCACATCATGGCGACATTTCATTGCATGATTGAGAAAATTAATTTGGGTATTTTACATAGCACTTAAAGGGTTATGCTTCTCAGGTACGGAATTTCATATTTATATGTACAAATGTGTATAAATAACTACTTATGTGCTTCATATAAGTATGCTGGTATATGTGACGTTTTCAGTAATTGAGAATAAGATAATCCCTCTATAATTAAAAAGGAGACTTCAAAAGGGGGATGTAGAATTTGTAGATGGGTAAATAATTTTGATTGTTAGACATAAAAGCATATAATATGACAAGATAATACTGTATTTAAGTACTTTAAATATTAAGTCTATGACTAGAAATCTTAACATATCAGTCAGGGGCATAGACTAAGAAATGTTTACAAGGGAACTGGAATGAAAAAATAACTTTAACTTAGTTTATGGGAGGTTTTATCGGTTCTTTGATTTGCAGATCCATGTGGCTCACTCGGAGATGGCGGGACAGGTCACTCATCCGAAAGAACCCTCGGGAGCAATGCTGGCACACAAATGGAGTGTGGTTGGTGTGCTGCTTCAGCAAATGAAACTCCAGCATAGGAGCAGTAGGAAAAGTTTTTGTACACTCTCCAATAGAACACTTGAATTTCGTGGCATTATCATGCTTAAATGCAAGATGGTGGGTTAGACTCCGTTTTGTAGCAAATTTCTGCTGGCAGATATGGCACATGAATGGTTTTTCTCCGGTGTGCTTGCGCATATGGATTTCTAAGTCTGAAAAAGTTTTCATACAAACACTGCACTGACCAGACTTTTCTGAATGCTTCCGTCTTATGTGAGTTTTGAGGTTCCCTTTCATAGAGAATGTCATACCGCAGTAGTTGCAGACATTTTGCTTTTTATTGACATGGAGACTCATGTGGACTTTTAGAGCGCTGTTGCTTTTCATGGACTTATCGCAGAGATGGCAGGTGAAGTGTTTGTCGTCACTATGAACCAGGAGGTGCTTTCGAGCAACAGTTTTGTCGGCAAACCTCTTGTTACAGATGGCACATGCAAATGGTTTTTCACCAGTGTGAATTCTCTTATGACGGATGAGTGAAGCTATTTGACGAAATTTTCTGGAACAAAATGGACAAGTGAACGGTCTTTCATCAGTGTGGACTCTTATATGGGTTATGATTTCATTCTTTCTAAAGAAACTACTGCCACAGTGCTCACAAGTGTACTTCCTTTCTCTTTCAGAGTGATATGTTTCGCAATGTCTCTTCAGACCTCCTTTGGTTGCAAATCGCGCATCACAAGTTGAACTTGTACAGACAAAGGGTTTTTCACCAGTGTGAGTTCTCATGTGGATCTCCATGGCAGAGGGGCTGCAAGCCATCTTTCCGCAGGTAACACACTGTATTGGCTCCATCTTACCTTTCTTCCGTTTCTTAGGATACTTCCCTTTCTTCTTTATAGTTTTGCCACCAACCTCCTCCCAACTAGGATCAAATTCATCATCTAAGAAGTTTAGGTTCAAGTAGTCATCCGGCTCATCTTTAATTTCTTCTTTCTTAATTCTACTTAATGCTGTCTCTGTTTCAGTTTCTAGTTTTAATGATTTCAAAGCTTGGTCGGAGGCCTCGCATTTCTGTACGAATTCGTACGACACTGAGAGCTCGGCGATACATGTGAGGCATATCGAGTTCGGAAAACCGTCGTTTTCTATGATCGAAATCTTTACAAACCCCATTATTTTCTCGCTGTACTGCAGGCCGTCTTGTTTATCGAACAGGGATGCATCGCCTGGTCGGCTGAGGCAAATTCGGCATATTTTAGAATCCATTGTTTTGTCTATACCTTGGTTACTAAGGTAACTTTTATTTTTGTGTGATAATATTCATTTAAAATATGGTACAAAATCATATTAGATTGACACAAAAACAAGTTAATTTTACCTGTTTTTACTATAAGAAAACATGTAACTAATATGTCAAATTTTAGTGATTGGAATTGGAAAATAACGCAGTGAAGCTTAAGAAAAATGGAACGGATACTTTAAAAAACCGCTTGATGGAATGAAATTAAGATCAGAAATAGTTATAACACCTGGTTATACTATATTATAATTATATTAAAATAAAACACATGTCTAATACAATATCTTAAAATATATATATTGAATTAGCGATACAATTTTATTTTCAAACGTGAACCGAATAAATACCGATGTAGAAATAGAATGTCGTCAATTAATCAGTAATATTTGTGTTCTAACTAAAAACGACTTTATTCATAACATCCTTCCTTATTTATTTATTTTAAATTGATCTCGATTATTGGAGAGAAAAATATAAACAAATTAATAAAAAAAATGAAATTACTATGTTTTTCTGGACTAGCTTTATTTACCTTTTTTTTGTATAAGTTTTATCAGCTTTTATAACTGTATCCTTAATTTAGTTTGGACCGTGGGAATAACTGTTGGTTAAATGTCAAGTTGCTTGTCAATGTCATATTGTTTGGTTCACTTTGATCTTGCTAAATCGATTTAATGGATAATTTAAATTGTTAGCATTCTAATATCTATTGTTGACAGAAAATGGATCAGAAAATATGTCGGCTGTGCTGTGAAAATGAAGGCGCTTCCTATATATTTGGCGATGACAGTGGCACATCGATTTACTCGAAAATACGGTACTGTTGCGTTAACGTTAAAGTTTCCGAGGGCGATGGGCTGCCGACGCATATTTGCGGCGCTTGTGAAACTGAGCTTACGGCCTCCTACAACTTCGTGCTAAAATGCGAAGCCACCGATCAGATATTACACTGCAGAAGCAATGAAATCGATAAGAATGTCGACGACTGCAAATTGAAATTAGAAGTAAAAGAAGAACGAGAAGACTGCGTGGATGACCACCAATACGAAGACGCTGACGAAGCTTATCAATTTCTTGAGCTTGACGAAGTTAAGAGGGAGGTGAAGCCGAAACGGGCTTACAAGAAGAGAGCTCGGTTGAAAGGCAACGGTTCTCGCAAGTGTAAGGAATGCGGGCGAGTCTGCGCGAGCCCGTCGGCGCTGCTCATTCACATGCGCGTGCACTCCGGCGAGAGGCCCTACCCGTGCCCCTCTTGTGACAAGAAATATGCAGACAGTGGTGGCCTTAAAAGGCACAAAGAAAGAAATCATTTCGGCAAGATGAGAGAAAGAAAATTCATGTGTGAAAACTGTGGCAAGGCATTTTATACGAAAACCGATGTGGCTGTTCACATGCGCACCCACACTGGGGAAACACCTTATGCTTGCACCATTTGTCCATCAAAGTTTACGCAGAGCAGTGCCATGTTGCGTCACATGAGAACACATTCAACAGAAAGATCACACGGCTGCCCGACCTGCAGTAAGATGTTCGGGACAAAAGAAAAACTCAAACGCCACATCATGACACACTCAACTGAAAAACAGTACAGCTGCTCACATTGCAGCTCCTTATTTAAATATAAAAGCAATTTAAAAAAACATTTAAGGTTGCATGCTGAGCCGAATCGGTTTGTTTGCAATCACTGTGGCCGTACATTTAATGTCAAAGGCAATCTGAAATTACACATAAAGACGCAGCATTCTGAGAAGTCTGGGTTCTGTACCATCTGTGCTAAGAATGTGCCAAACATGGACACCCACATGTGGCGCCATACCGGGGAGCGGCCCCTGAAATGTGAACTTTGCACCAGTAGTTTTTACGAGATGAAAGCTCTGGCCCACCACATGAGCTTTAGACACAAGAACACAGACAAGTATAAATGTCCAATAGAAGGGTGCGGAATGACATTTCCATCTCGCCCCATGCTTGCCTTCCACAATGCCAAACTCCATGATACTCGAATCCCGTTCCCTTGTGACCGATGTTCTAGAGGGTTCTATAGAAAGAATGATCTTGCCAGGCATAAAATAGGAACTCATAAAGAAAGACTGACATAAGATACTCAACTTTAATTTATTTATTTATTGAAGTTAAGATTTTTATTATGCAAATGAAAACTTCATGACTTGTCTAGTCTGTAGAAATTAAAAAATTTATTAAGAACAATAAAAACTGCTTAGCTGTACAATTACATCTTTTATTTCTCAAATGTGGGATGATTCATGGCCGACCACCACGTGATACGAGATTTAAGAATTGACAAATTCCTCCCTCATCTTGACATTTCATTTCATTGACGAAGAATTTGTCCATTATCAGAATCTGGTTGATCTGGCCTGGAATCATCACACGTGCGAAACCCTGACAATCATATTATGAACCCAACTGAAAAAACCCCAGCATAACGCAATTTGAGTCTTGGATGGAAGGATATTTGGATCCGTATTCATTCTGATTTGACCAATTACACTGTTTCCACAAACTAGATACGTGACAAACGGTTCACTCCATCCAGTGAAAACAACACTAATCAAAAAAAAAAAAACGCTCATTCTCTAAATATGTGCCCTTTTTCTAATGAACACACGTCGTCGGGATAAAAATCCTGAAGTAAGAACTGAATACCATTGAGTGGTACTTAAACCACAAATTAAGATAGCGAGCTCGTAGTAAAAGCAGATTGTAGCAGTTGCAGATACCTTGGAAGGTTAATATAGATTATCGACTCTTATTTCCTTGGACATGAAACTACAAAATACACTAACAGAATAATGGTAATCATAACTTTTTTGGAATTTTATAACCGTCCAACTCTCCACAAGAACGTATTGTCTTGAAAAAGGACTATGAACTCTCATCATCAACCATTTTAAACCTATTCAAGGAATAAGGTTGAAAATTCAATATCCACGCAATGTACCTAGTTCCAACCTTTTTTTGTAAGTAACTGGTTGGCGCTTACGAGAACAAAAGCAGATAGGATTGTATTAGACACAATGACATTGTGAATGCAGGCTTAGTTTAAAAAATGTGTACTATAAAACCTTAAATGGGCCGTTCCGCCAGAACTTCTATTTTGTCGGGCACGTGACTGCTATGACCGCTACCTTAAAAAGAGAAATTCCTAACTCCAAGAATCCGTTATCAATACAAAAGCCACGAATAAAGTATTGACCAAAAATCTACCAACTTCTTTACAAGTATATAAAGAAAATCTTTACGTGCTGAACATTCTGGCGAAATGCCTCAAATGTTTATTGGGCACGTATTTAACGTGAGGTTAATCAATAATGATCGGTACAGTTCAATAAGTGTAGAATTAAGAAGTGACAATACTGTAGTGTCGTCCCGTTTTCTTAGGTTGATTAGAAAAAGACGAGACTACCTGAAGTATTGCCACTTCTCAATAACTACTCTTTTGTGTCGTACTGTATATTGCTGTATCGGATTGGACAATAAGCGATAACAGCACAAATTTGGGGAACCATGTCGCTTGTAATTATTTTCTCTCAAAATCGCCGTCACCATGAAACATTAAGAGGATGCATTAAATAAAACACGGAGCAACTGTCACATTACGCTATATTCACTTAGTGCCGATGAGCATGATCCAAAACAAACCACGTTATCACAGTCCGCTAAACATAGTAACTCGTAATTGAGGGAAGAAGCAATGGTACAGCGGTGGACAGAAGATACTTGCTACTATATAAAATCTTTGTTACTATTACAAAACTATATTTTTGTGGCCAAGACTGCAGACTGCAATCGGGTCGGTACTAAAAATAATTCATTCTGGTCAACTGCTTATATCCTCACTTCATTTGTACAAAACAATAACTCTTATTAAATACACTGCAAAATTAATTTATAACATATTTACAATTATTCTTAACTACGCAGCTAAAGTAAAAGAATTGCACACGTTCCATCAAATTTTTGATCCAGTCAAAATAATAAATATTGCAGATTATAAATTAATAAAAAAAATTGTAAAAAATGTTTGCAAATTACATAAATTATGCATTCAGTCAACGATTAGATCTAAATATTAACCGGCCGAATTAAGTTTGCACTAAGGAATGGAAACCAGTTATTTTAATATGTGCCTCAGTGTGGCATCGCAAATCCCGCTCAAAGAATACCATTTTTAAAATTTTCCCATCAATATAAACATTTGATGTACGCTAGCAGAAGTTACTGCTTTAATAAAAAAGTAAAATAATCTGGTTTGCATTCCGTAGTTTGTACTTAATGTTTAGTACATCGCATAAGCACGCGGTGCAAACTTAACATCGGCGGGTACATCAACATGACATCACGGACTCGGCGCAAATGTGTAACATTTAACAAAGAGTCAACAACAGACACGACAAACAAGCCACAACACAACACCCGTCGGCAACTTGAACTAAACAGTCCTATAAGCCCGTTAAAAACTGAGCCATGAGTCACTTTTTACTGGAAAAGGTAATTTTTCAAATGACAATATTGCTCGATAGCGTTACTACGAACTGTTTAGTTTAATAAGCCGACCCACACTCCCGGCAATCTCCGAAGCTAACTAGATTCCACCCAATTTCAACCACTCGGAAAGGGACGGATGCTTATACGACGAACTTAAGGCGCTATTCAACTATCCGATGAACAGGATCCTTCCGATAAAGGTACAATTTCTTGGTTCTGACAAATGTGAACCACAGTGACGAAGCGTCCCTAAAATCAGATTCCCACTGGTTAGCCATATAAATCAGATTCCCACTGGTTAGCCATATAAATCAGATTCCCACTGGTTAGCCATATAAATCAGATTCCCACTGGTTACCCATATAAATCAGATTCCCACTGGTTAGCCATATAAATCAGATTCCCACTGGTTAGCCATATAAATCAGATTCCCACTGGTTAGCCATATAAATCAGATTCCCACTGGTTAGCCATATAAATCAGATTCCCACTGGTTAGCCATATAAATCAGATTCCCACTGGTTAGCCATATAAATCAGATTCCCACTGGTTTGCCATATAAATTATGACAAAACCTCATAAGTAGAAGTTTCGCAAACCAAACTTCATACTACATCACCCATTGTTTACTACGGCTATGTTCACAGTTGCGATATATGGGATTATAGTGTGGGGATAAAGTTGGTCCGATTTTGCTTCTGAAATAAAGTAACGCCTCGCCACTGTTAATTGATCAGATGGGCTGTTCAAATTAACTTCTATTATACTACATTTATATTTCTAACCTCAAAATTCACTTTTTGGCTAAACCTCACAGAGCAATTTTTCATAAATGATACCAATAAACAGCAAAACGATTGGTTGCTAATGTGTACAGTACGACACAAAAGAGTAGAAAAAAAGAAAAAAGTGACAATACTGTAGTGTCGTCCCTTTCTAATCAATCTAAGAAAAAAGGGACGACACTACAATATTGCCACTTTTTAATAATTTCTACTCGTTTGTGTCGTACTATACAAATTAGCAACCAATCGTACTCTTTTGTGTCGTACTGTACAGTGCTCGATGATATTTTGAAGTTAGAGATGCGTTTGTCTTAAAAGACAAAATATTTTTCATACATTATCATTTACATATTGAAGGAGCCTTAACAAGAGATTCCGATGTTTCTACACCAGGAGGTAATTACATTCACAAGTTGCATCTCATTCACACACAGGACGAGTAACACAGGCGGGACACTCTGTCCCTTTCACGGGACATAACACAAGTTTTTAATTAGGCCGACTCGCCATTTCACCAACTAACTACAACTAGCACCCTCGCTATGAAAAAGACCAAGTATGTTAGTAATTTTACACGTTTCTTTCACACACACTCAGAGAAGGATGGCAAACTCATTTTGAAGAAAAAATTGCCAATTCTGCTCTGGCTATATCAAGAGAATATTTGACGCCACGTCACTGTATAATAGTAGAATTTAGTACAAAACTTGGTCGTTCTCATAACACCAACGAGCCGAAACCAAACTTGCGATATAGCACCAGAGAAATTTAGGATAAAACGGATCGATGTCATCGAAATACCAAAAAACTCTAACATCATTAATACGCTTCCACTATTACAGATACAAGGTGTATAATTTGTTCACGGCCGCGGTAAACTAATGGCAGTTTGGAGTCAACTCCGTCTGTACACAGACAAGGATCACAACTTTCCGATACATCCTTTAAATTCAATTCCACCAAATATTTTTGTATATCATAATCGTCAATGACATTATTACTAATTAAATTCTGTGCAACTAAGTGCACTTGTATCGAACCAAGACTCGCCCCAACGAAAATCGTATATAAAAAGCTACAGCAAAAACGTCCCTTGCGGCTAAGTGGTCGTGAATCGAATATAGATTTAACGTCGTAGGTACTATGTCTTAGGAATAATTTGTATTTTCTTCGAGGTGCCTATTCGTTAACACCGCCTATAATTTAAAGCATTACCCTATCATTTCTCTAGCATTTATTTACAAAAAAATACATTGATTTCAATGCAATTACACACTAAATTCGTCTGTTGGGAAAGACGCCGCCATTTTCGAAGACAGCAATGACCATTTATCAGATTTTTCATAAAGTGCATCGTACGACATGTTTAAAAAATAACATTTTTGTGCTGAGAAAAAAGTTCTCGATAAAGATACACTGTTCGCTGTGAATATGAATCAATCCTGACGCATACTACAGCCGTCATTATCAAATCGGGTACAACGCGCCCAATCAGACCAAATCGGATGGTGTGTAACCGCTTTAACCTATTTAGTGATACGTCGTGCGTAACCTCGCGAACCGTCAAAATAAATAATAAAATAAAGGATTCCGCTATGAAATCTATATGTCCATGCATATACGTGAATTGTGCCATAAAATCGACAATAAATATGCATTTAAATTGCTACAGAGCAACGTAATCGTTAATTATCTATGTATATCATATCATGCGAATAATTCAATTTGTGTCCAGAGGACATTCAATAAAACACAAATAATGCGAACATAACTTATACATACATGTCAATTTCATAAAATGTTAAATACCGAAATGAATGTCAATAAAATGTGCCTATAAAAATTAGGCAATATCATAATATAGAAGTGCGAATTGTCGCGTCGTTCTAGCAACAAAGTTTTGTGTTTCAAAAATATAATATAAAAATAATAGCTTCCATACATTACCAGGAAGAACTATACGAATTTAGTTGGGAATTTGGCTCTCAGTGTGAACATTGCGGCGAAGCGGCTTATATACAGGTTCTCGTTTAAACAGTTGAAATAAATGTCGGATGAGAAAAGTATATGCAAATATTTGTATGTCGCGTCTTAAATTAGACGTATTTGACCCATTAATCAAGTCGCACCGGGGCAAGTGCGTTACGGGGTAAGTGTGTCTACCATATCGAAAAGTGTAGACGGTATACTATTAACGTCATCTTAACCAAGTAGGTGGCGTTCTCTTGTTTCGGAGGCCCAGATCCTCTTTGGGTCACTGCGCTACAATAGTTAGTTAGTTAGTTAACCAAGTAGGTAACTACAGTTAGTTTTTCGAAATCGTAGGCGCACTCGCCTCGTTCGCGCACTCGTTTCGGGAGCCCCGAGTAACACTTTTTTTACCGTTTAAATTTCAAATGTTATCAAAAAAACTTCAATTTAAAGCGTCCACGTCCTCGTCGAAACCGATCGCACACAAAATCGCGAACGATAAGTTTGAGAAATTTTAAAAATAATTTCGCTCTCGCTCTCGTCGACACCGACGTCAAGTCCCCGTGCAACATAACATAACCTCTGGTGGCAGGGCTCAGTTGATGGCCTGCTCCGTCATCTGCAGACACAGCGCGTCCAGCCCCGAGTAGTCGTCGGCGGCGGCGCGCGGCGCGGGGAAGGGCGGGTACGAGTGCGACTTGGGCCGCGGCAGCGGGGGCAGGGCCGGCGGCTGCCAGCCGCGACACACGCGCCCGTACTGCCCGCCCGGCCGCCAGCTGCGACGGGAAACAACACTTATTGTAGAAACGGAATACAATTAGTGCTGATAAAACAAAATTAAAAATAAAGAAAAGTTTTTTTTTTTTTTTATTTAAATCAACAGTTTTTTTTACAAAGTTTTAAATGTTGTATTGCCACTTTTGGAAACCCGGGAGGTGCTCGATACTGTCCCAATAGTTGCCATCTTGAATGTTATGTCATTAGCGATAGAGGTGACGGCGACTATTAGTATTAGGCATCAGCGTGTCAGCACAGGGATGTTTACCTTATACGTAAAGATAATTGGGATAAGTATATCCGCTGGACTCACTCAGTTCGCCCATGTGAACAGGACGGGAGAGTATCGACCCGACAAAAAATACCAAGGACGTCCATGTGGTCCAGGAGCGGAATATCCTAAAGGTATTCTCGGCTAGACGGAGTTCAGAAAGACCGTTGCTAGCTTCGAGGAGCCGATTTTGATTGGCAACATAGTACAGAGCGGAGAAAACTGGCGTAACTAAAACAGCCGCGACGATGCACACCCAGTGGCAAAAACAAAATCATTCCGGTACATGCAGCACAACGCGACGCGGTTAGCGGTATTTAGCGGGCGGGGCGGGGCGGGGCGGGGCGGGGCGGGGCGGGGCGGGGACACATGCCCCGGCGAGCAGGGAATCGCGCGGTTACGTGGCACGCTCGCCGCCCCGCGTCGTGAGCCGCTGAGATCGCAGCCGCGGCCGGGCCGGTAATGTGGAAGGCCGAGAGCCACCTTATGTTGCTGAGCCGGCGCAGTACTAGTATATTCACGCACCGTGGTTTGGGCGCGCGGCGCGGCGGCTGGTCGCCCACGTGTCGGTAGAAGGTGCGCGGCGGCAGGCGGTGTCGCAGCCGGCGCAGTACACAGTACACAGTATACAGTACACGCACCGTGGTTTGGGCGCGCGGCGCGGCGGCTGGTCGCCCACGTGCCGGTAGAAGGTGCGCGGCGGCAGGCGGTGTCGCAGCCGGCGCAGTACACAGTACACAGTATACAGTACACGCACCGTGGTTTGGGCGCGCGGCGCGGCGGCTGGTCGCCCACGTGTCGGTAGAAGGTGCGCGGCGGCAGGCGGTGTCGCAGCCGGCGCAGTACACAGTACACAGTATACAGTACACGCACCGTGGTTTGGGCGCGCGGCGCGGCGGCTGGTCGCCCACGTGCCGGTAGAAGGTGCGCGGCGGCAGGCGGTGTCGCAGCCGGCGCAGTACACAGTACACAGTATACAGTACACGCACCGTGGTTTGGGCGCGCGGCGCGGCGGCTGGTCGCCCACGTGCCGGTAGAAGGTGCGCGGCGGCAGGCGGTGTCGCAGCCGGCGCAGTACACAGTACACAGTATACAGTACACGCACCGTGGTTTGGGCGCGCGGCGCGGCGGCTGGTCGCCCACGTGCCGGTAGAAGGTGCGCGGCGGCAGGCGGTGTCGCAGCCGGCGCAGTACACAGTACACAGTATACAGTACACGCACCGTGGTTTGGGCGCGCGGCGCGGCGGCTGGTCGCCCACGTGCCGGTAGAAGGTGCGCGGCGGCAGGCGGTGTCGCAGCCGGCGCAGTACACAGTACACAGTATACAGTACACGCACCGTGGTTTGGGCGCGCGGCGCGGCGGCTGGTCGCCCACGTGCCGGTAGAAGGTGCGCGGCGGCAGGCGGTGTCGCAGCCGGCGCAGTACACAGTACACAGTATACAGTACACGCACCGTGGTTTGGGCGCGCGGCGCGGCGGCTGGTCGCCCACGTGTCGGTAGAAGGTGCGCGGCGGCAGGCGGTGTCGCAGCCGGCGCAGTACACAGTACACAGTATACAGTACACGCACCGTGGTTTGGGCGCGCGGCGCGGCGGCTGGTCGCCCACGTGTCGGTAGAAGGTGCGCGGCGGCAGGCGGTGTCGCAGCCGGCGCAGTACACAGTACACAGTATACAGTACACGCACCGTGGTTTGGGCGCGCGGCGCGGCGGCTGGTCGCCCACGTGCCGGTAGAAGGTGCGCGGCGGCAGGCGGTGTCGCAGCCGGCGCAGTACACAGTACACAGTATACAGTACACGCACCGTGGTTTGGGCGCGCGGCGCGGCGGCTGGTCGCCCACGTGCCGGTAGAAGGTGCGCGGCGGCAGGCGGTGTCGCAGCCGGCGCAGTACACAGTACACAGTATACAGTACACGCACCGTGGTTTGGGCGCGCGGCGCGGCGGCTGGTCGCCCACGTGCCGGTAGAAGGTGCGCGGCGGCAGGCGGTGTCGCAGCCGGCGCAGTACACAGTACACAGTATACAGTACACGCACCGTGGTTTGGGCGCGCGGCGCGGCGGCTGGTCGCCCACGTGCCGGTAGAAGGTGCGCGGCGGCAGGCGGTGTCGCAGCCGGCGCAGTACACAGTACACAGTATACAGTACACGCACCGTGGTTTGGGCGCGCGGCGCGGCGGCTGGTCGCCCACGTGTCGGTAGAAGGTGCGCGGCGGCAGGCGGTGTCGCAGCCGGCGCAGTACACAGTACACAGTATACAGTACACGCACCGTGGTTTGGGCGCGCGGCGCGGCGGCTGGTCGCCCACGTGTCGGTAGAAGGTGCGCGGCGGCAGGCGGTGTCGCAGCCGGCGCAGTACACAGTACACAGTATACAGTACACGCACCGTGGTTTGGGCGCGCGGCGCGGCGGCTGGTCGCCCACGTGTCGGTAGAAGGTGCGCGGCGGCAGGCGGTGTCGCAGCCGGCGCAGTACACAGTACACAGTATACAGTACACGCACCGTGGTTTGGGCGCGCGGCGCGGCGGCTGGTCGCCCACGTGTCGGTAGAAGGTGCGCGGCGGCAGGCGGTGTCGCAGCCGGCGCAGTACACAGTACACAGTATACAGTACACGCACCGTGGTTTGGGCGCGCGGCGCGGCGGCTGGTCGCCCACGTGTCGGTAGAAGGTGCGCGGCGGCAGGCGGTGTCGCAGCCGGCGCAGTACACAGTACACAGTATACAGTACACGCACCGTGGTTTGGGCGCGCGGCGCGGCGGCTGGTCGCCCACGTGTCGGTAGAAGGTGCGCGGCGGCAGGCGGTGTCGCAGCCGGCGCAGTACACAGTACACAGTATACAGTACACGCACCGTGGTTTGGGCGCGCGGCGCGGCGGCTGGTCGCCCACGTGCCGGTAGAAGGTGCGCGGCGGCAGGCGGTGTCGCAGCCGGCGCAGTACACAGTACACAGTATACAGTACACGCACCGTGGTTTGGGCGCGCGGCGCGGCGGCTGGTCGCCCACGTGTCGGTAGAAGGTGCGCGGCGGCAGGCGGTGTCGCAGCCGGCGCAGTACACAGTACACAGTATACAGTACACGCACCGTGGTTTGGGCGCGCGGCGCGGCGGCTGGTCGCCCACGTGTCGGTAGAAGGTGCGCGGCGGCAGGCGGTGTCGCAGCCGGCGCAGTACACAGTACACAGTATACAGTACACGCACCGTGGTTTGGGCGCGCGGCGCGGCGGCTGGTCGCCCACGTGTCGGTAGAAGGTGCGCGGCGGCAGGCGGTGTCGCAGCCGGCGCAGTACACAGTACACAGTATACAGTACACGCACCGTGGTTTGGGCGCGCGGCGCGGCGGCTGGTCGCCCACGTGTCGGTAGAAGGTGCGCGGCGGCAGGCGGTGTCGCAGCCGGCGCAGTACACAGTATACAGTACACGCACCGTGGTTTGGGCGCGCGGCGCGGCGGCTGGTCGCCCACGTGTCGGTAGAAGGTGCGCGGCGGCAGGCGGTGTCGCAGCCGGCGCAGTACACAGTACACAGTATACAGTACACGCACCGTGGTTTGGGCGCGCGGCGCGGCGGCTGGTCGCCCACGTGTCGGTAGAAGGTGCGCGGCGGCAGGCGGTGTCGCAGCCGGCGCAGTACACAGTACACAGTATACAGTACACGCACCGTGGTTTGGGCGCGCGGCGCGGCGGCTGGTCGCCCACGTGTCGGTAGAAGGTGCGCGGCGGCAGGCGGTGTCGCAGCCGGCGCAGTACACAGTATACAGTACACGCACCGTGGTTTGGGCGCGCGGCGCGGCGGCTGGTCGCCCACGTGTCGGTAGAAGGTGCGCGGCGGCAGGCGGTGTCGCAGCCGGCGCAGTACACAGTACACAGTATACAGTACACGCACCGTGGTTTGGGCGCGCGGCGCGGCGGCTGGTCGCCCACGTGTCGGTAGAAGGTGCGCGGCGGCAGGCGGTGTCGCAGCCGGCGCAGTACACAGTACACAGTATACAGTACACGCACCGTGGTTTGGGCGCGCGGCGCGGCGGCTGGTCGCCCAGGTGCCGGTAGAAGGTGCGCGGCGGCAGGCGGTGTCGCAGCCGGCGCAGTACACAGTACACAGTATACAGTACACGCACCGTGGTTTGGGCGCGCGGCGCGGCGGCTGGTCGCCCACGTGTCGGTAGAAGGTGCGCGGCGGCAGGCGGTGTCGCAGCCGGCGCAGTACACAGTACACAGTATACAGTACACGCACCGTGGTTTGGGCGCGCGGCGCGGCGGCTGGTCGCCCACGTGTCGGTAGAAGGTGCGCGGCGGCAGGCGGTGTCGCAGCCGGCGCAGTACACAGTACACAGTATACAGTACACGCACCGTGGTTTGGGCGCGCGGCGCGGCGGCTGGTCGCCCACGTGTCGGTAGAAGGTGCGCGGCGGCAGGCGGTGTCGCAGCCGGCGCAGTACACAGTACACAGTATACAGTACACGCACCGTGGTTTGGGCGCGCGGCGCGGCGGCTGGTCGCCCACGTGTCGGTAGAAGGTGCGCGGCGGCAGGCGGTGTCGCAGCCGGCGCAGTACACAGTACACAGTATACAGTACACGCACCGTGGTTTGGGCGCGCGGCGCGGCGGCTGGTCGCCCACGTGTCGGTAGAAGGTGCGCGGCGGCAGGCGGTGTCGCAGCCGGCGCAGTACACAGTACACAGTATACAGTACACGCACCGTGGTTTGGGCGCGCGGCGCGGCGGCTGGTCGCCCACGTGTCGGTAGAAGGTGCGCGGCGGCAGGCGGTGTCGCAGCCGGCGCAGTACACAGTACACAGTATACAGTACACGCACCGTGGTTTGGGCGCGCGGCGCGGCGGCTGGTCGCCCACGTGCCGGTAGAAGGTGCGCGGCGGCAGGCGGTGTCGCAGCCGGCGCAGTACACAGTACACAGTATACAGTACACGCACCGTGGTTTGGGCGCGCGGCGCGGCGGCTGGTCGCCCACGTGTCGGTAGAAGGTGCGCGGCGGCAGGCGGTGTCGCAGCCGGCGCAGTACACAGTACACAGTATACAGTACACGCACCGTGGTTTGGGCGCGCGGCGCGGCGGCTGGTCGCCCACGTGTCGGTAGAAGGTGCGCGGCGGCAGGCGGTGTCGCAGCCGGCGCAGTACACAGTACACAGTATACAGTACACGCACCGTGGTTTGGGCGCGCGGCGCGGCAGCTGGTCGCCCACGTGTCGGTAGAAGGTGCGCGGCGGCAGGCGGTGTCGCAGCCGGCGCAGTACACAGTACACAGTATACAGTACACGCACCGTGGTTTGGGCGCGCGGCGCGGCGGCTGGTCGCCCACGTGTCGGTAGAAGGTGCGCGGCGGCAGGCGGTGTCGCAGCCGGCGCAGTACACAGTACACAGTATACAGTACACGCACCGTGGTTTGGGCGCGCGGCGCGGCGGCTGGTCGCCCACGTGTCGGTAGAAGGTGCGCGGCGGCAGGCGGTGTCGCAGCCGGCGCAGTACACAGTACACAGTATACAGTACACGCACCGTGGTTTGGGCGCGCGGCGCGGCGGCTGGTCGCCCACGTGCCGGTAGAAGGTGCGCGGCGGCAGGCGGTGTCGCAGCCGGCGCAGTACACAGTACACAGTATACAGTACACGCACCGTGGTTTGGGCGCGCGGCGCGGCGGCTGGTCGCCCACGTGTCGGTAGAAGGTGCGCGGCGGCAGGCGGTGTCGCAGCCGGCGCAGTACACAGTATACAGTACACGCACCGTGGTTTGGGCGCGCGGCGCGGCGGCTGGTCGCCCACGTGTCGGTAGAAGGTGCGCGGCGGCAGGCGGTGTCGCAGCCGGCGCAGTACACAGTACACAGTATACAGTACACGCACCGTGGTTTGGGCGCGCGGCGCGGCGGCTGGTCGCCCACGTGTCGGTAGAAGGTGCGCGGCGGCAGGCGGTGTCGCAGCCGGCGCAGTACACAGTACACAGTATACAGTACACGCACCGTGGTTTGGGCGCGCGGCGCGGCGGCTGGTCGCCCACGTGTCGGTAGAAGGTGCGCGGCGGCAGGCGGTGTCGCAGCCGGCGCAGTACACAGTACACAGTATACAGTACACGCACCGTGGTTTGGGCGCGCGGCGCGGCGGCTGGTCGCCCACGTGTCGGTAGAAGGTGCGCGGCGGCAGGCGGTGTCGCAGCCGGCGCAGTACACAGTACACAGTATACAGTACACGCACCGTGGTTTGGGCGCGCGGCGCGGCGGCTGGTCGCCCACGTGCCGGTAGAAGGTGCGCGGCGGCAGGCGGTGTCGCAGCCGGCGCAGTACACAGTACACAGTATACAGTACACGCACCGTGGTTTGGGCGCGCGGCGCGGCGGCTGGTCGCCCACGTGTCGGTAGAAGGTGCGCGGCGGCAGGCGGTGTCGCAGCCGGCGCAGTACACAGTACACAGTATACAGTACACGCACCGTGGTTTGGGCGCGCGGCGCGGCGGCTGGTCGCCCACGTGTCGGTAGAAGGTGCGCGGCGGCAGGCGGTGTCGCAGCCGGCGCAGTACACAGTACACAGTATACAGTACACGCACCGTGGTTTGGGCGCGCGGCGCGGCGGCTGGTCGCCCACGTGTCGGTAGAAGGTGCGCGGCGGCAGGCGGTGTCGCAGCCGGCGCAGTACACAGTACACAGTATACAGTACACGCACCGTGGTTTGGGCGCGCGGCGCGGCGGCTGGTCGCCCACGTGTCGGTAGAAGGTGCGCGGCGGCAGGCGGTGTCGCAGCCGGCGCAGTACACAGTATACAGTACACGCACCGTGGTTTGGGCGCGCGGCGCGGCGGCTGGTCGCCCACGTGTCGGTAGAAGGTGCGCGGCGGCAGGCGGTGTCGCAGCCGGCGCAGTACACAGTACACAGTATACAGTACACGCACCGTGGTTTGGGCGCGCGGCGCGGCGGCTGGTCGCCCACGTGTCGGTAGAAGGTGCGCGGCGGCAGGCGGTGTCGCAGCCGGCGCAGTACACAGTACACAGTATACAGTACACGCACCGTGGTTTGGGCGCGCGGCGCGGCGGCTGGTCGCCCACGTGTCGGTAGAAGGTGCGCGGCGGCAGGCGGTGTCGCAGCCGGCGCAGTACACAGTACACAGTATACAGTACACGCACCGTGGTTTGGGCGCGCGGCGCGGCGGCTGGTCGCCCACGTGTCGGTAGAAGGTGCGCGGCGGCAGGCGGTGTCGCAGCCGGCGCAGTACACAGTACACAGTATACAGTACACGCACCGTGGTTTGGGCGCGCGGCGCGGCGGCTGGTCGCCCACGTGTCGGTAGAAGGTGCGCGGCGGCAGGCGGTGTCGCAGCCGGCGCAGTACACAGTACACAGTATACAGTACACGCACCGTGGTTTGGGCGCGCGGCGCGGCGGCTGGTCGCCCACGTGTCGGTAGAAGGTGCGCGGCGGCAGGCGGTGTCGCAGCCGGCGCAGTACACAGTACACAGTATACAGTACACGCACCGTGGTTTGGGCGCGCGGCGCGGCGGCTGGTCGCCCACGTGTCGGTAGAAGGTGCGCGGCGGCAGGCGGTGTCGCAGCCGGCGCAGTACACAGTACACAGTATACAGTACACGCACCGTGGTTTGGGCGCGCGGCGCGGCGGCTGGTCGCCCACGTGCCGGTAGAAGGTGCGCGGCGGCAGGCGGTGTCGCAGCCGGCGCAGTACACAGTACACAGTATACAGTACACGCACCGTGGTTTGGGCGCGCGGCGCGGCGGCTGGTCGCCCACGTGTCGGTAGAAGGTGCGCGGCGGCAGGCGGTGTCGCAGCCGGCGCAGTACACAGTACACAGTATACAGTACACGCACCGTGGTTTGGGCGCGCGGCGCGGCGGCTGGTCGCCCACGTGTCGGTAGAAGGTGCGCGGCGGCAGGCGGTGTCGCAGCCGGCGCAGTACACAGTACACAGTATACAGTACACGCACCGTGGTTTGGGCGCGCGGCGCGGCGGCTGGTCGCCCACGTGTCGGTAGAAGGTGCGCGGCGGCAGGCGGTGTCGCAGCCGGCGCAGTACACAGTACACAGTATACAGTACACGCACCGTGGTTTGGGCGCGCGGCGCGGCGGCTGGTCGCCCACGTGTCGGTAGAAGGTGCGCGGCGGCAGGCGGTGTCGCAGCCGGCGCAGTACACAGTACACAGTATACAGTACACGCACCGTGGTTTGGGCGCGCGGCGCGGCGGCTGGTCGCCCACGTGTCGGTAGAAGGTGCGCGGCGGCAGGCGGTGTCGCAGCCGGCGCAGTACACAGTACACAGTATACAGTACACGCACCGTGGTTTGGGCGCGCGGCGCGGCGGCTGGTCGCCCACGTGCCGGTAGAAGGTGCGCGGCGGCAGGCGGTGTCGCAGCCGGCGCAGTACACAGTACACAGTATACAGTACACGCACCGTGGTTTGGGCGCGCGGCGCGGCGGCTGGTCGCCCACGTGTCGGTAGAAGGTGCGCGGCGGCAGGCGGTGTCGCAGCCGGCGCAGTACACAGTACACAGTATACAGTACACGCACCGTGGTTTGGGCGCGCGGCGCGGCGGCTGGTCGCCCACGTGTCGGTAGAAGGTGCGCGGCGGCAGGCGGTGTCGCAGCCGGCGCAGTACACAGTACACAGTATACAGTACACGCACCGTGGTTTGGGCGCGCGGCGCGGCGGCTGGTCGCCCACGTGTCGGTAGAAGGTGCGCGGCGGCAGGCGGTGTCGCAGCCGGCGCAGTACACAGTACACAGTATACAGTACACGCACCGTGGTTTGGGCGCGCGGCGCGGCGGCTGGTCGCCCACGTGTCGGTAGAAGGTGCGCGGCGGCAGGCGGTGTCGCAGCCGGCGCAGTACACAGTACACAGTATACAGTACACGCACCGTGGTTTGGGCGCGCGGCGCGGCGGCTGGTCGCCCACGTGTCGGTAGAAGGTGCGCGGCGGCAGGCGGTGTCGCAGCCGGCGCAGTACACAGTACACAGTATACAGTACACGCACCGTGGTTTGGGCGCGCGGCGCGGCGGCTGGTCGCCCACGTGTCGGTAGAAGGTGCGCGGCGGCAGGCGGTGTCGCAGCCGGCGCAGTACACAGTACACAGTATACAGTACACGCACCGTGGTTTGGGCGCGCGGCGCGGCGGCTGGTCGCCCACGTGTCGGTAGAAGGTGCGCGGCGGCAGGCGGTGTCGCAGCCGGCGCAGTACACAGTACACAGTATACAGTACACGCACCGTGGTTTGGGCGCGCGGCGCGGCGGCTGGTCGCCCACGTGTCGGTAGAAGGTGCGCGGCGGCAGGCGGTGTCGCAGCCGGCGCAGTACACAGTACACAGTATACAGTACACGCACCGTGGTTTGGGCGCGCGGCGCGGCGGCTGGTCGCCCACGTGTCGGTAGAAGGTGCGCGGCGGCAGGCGGTGTCGCAGCCGGCGCAGTACACAGTACACAGTATACAGTACACGCACCGTGGTTTGGGCGCGCGGCGCGGCGGCTGGTCGCCCACGTGTCGGTAGAAGGTGCGCGGCGGCAGGCGGTGTCGCAGCCGGCGCAGTACACAGTACACAGTATACAGTACACGCACCGTGGTTTGGGCGCGCGGCGCGGCGGCTGGTCGCCCACGTGTCGGTAGAAGGTGCGCGGCGGCAGGCGGTGTCGCAGCCGGCGCAGTACACAGTACACAGTATACAGTACACGCACCGTGGTTTGGGCGCGCGGCGCGGCGGCTGGTCGCCCACGTGTCGGTAGAAGGTGCGCGGCGGCAGGCGGTGTCGCAGCCGGCGCAGTACACAGTACACAGTATACAGTACACGCACCGTGGTTTGGGCGCGCGGCGCGGCGGCTGGTCGCCCACGTGTCGGTAGAAGGTGCGCGGCGGCAGGCGGTGTCGCAGCCGGCGCAGTACACAGTACACAGTATACAGTACACGCACCGTGGTTTGGGCGCGCGGCGCGGCGGCTGGTCGCCCACGTGTCGGTAGAAGGTGCGCGGCGGCAGGCGGTGTCGCAGCCGGCGCAGTACACAGTACACAGTATACAGTACACGCACCGTGGTTTGGGCGCGCGGCGCGGCGGCTGGTCGCCCACGTGTCGGTAGAAGGTGCGCGGCGGCAGGCGGTGTCGCAGCCGGCGCAGTACACAGTACACAGTATACAGTACACGCACCGTGGTTTGGGCGCGCGGCGCGGCGGCTGGTCGCCCACGTGTCGGTAGAAGGTGCGCGGCGGCAGGCGGTGTCGCAGCCGGCGCAGTACACAGTACACAGTATACAGTACACGCACCGTGGTTTGGGCGCGCGGCGCGGCGGCTGGTCGCCCACGTGTCGGTAGAAGGTGCGCGGCGGCAGGCGGTGTCGCAGCCGGCGCAGTACACAGTACACAGTATACAGTACACGCACCGTGGTTTGGGCGCGCGGCGCGGCGGCTGGTCGCCCACGTGTCGGTAGAAGGTGCGCGGCGGCAGGCGGTGTCGCAGCCGGCGCAGTACACAGTACACAGTATACAGTACACGCACCGTGGTTTGGGCGCGCGGCGCGGCGGCTGGTCGCCCACGTGTCGGTAGAAGGTGCGCGGCGGCAGGCGGTGTCGCAGCCGGCGCAGTACACAGTACACAGTATACAGTACACGCACCGTGGTTTGGGCGCGCGGCGCGGCGGCTGGTCGCCCACGTGTCGGTAGAAGGTGCGCGGCGGCAGGCGGTGTCGCAGCCGGCGCAGTACACAGTACACAGTATACAGTACACGCACCGTGGTTTGGGCGCGCGGCGCGGCGGCTGGTCGCCCACGTGTCGGTAGAAGGTGCGCGGCGGCAGGCGGTGTCGCAGCCGGCGCAGTACACAGTACACAGTATACAGTACACGCACCGTGGTTTGGGCGCGCGGCGCGGCGGCTGGTCGCCCACGTGTCGGTAGAAGGTGCGCGGCGGCAGGCGGTGTCGCAGCCGGCGCAGTACACAGTACACAGTATACAGTACACGCACCGTGGTTTGGGCGCGCGGCGCGGCGGCTGGTCGCCCACGTGTCGGTAGAAGGTGCGCGGCGGCAGGCGGTGTCGCAGCCGGCGCAGTACACAGTACACAGTATACAGTACACGCACCGTGGTTTGGGCGCGCGGCGCGGCGGCTGGTCGCCCACGTGTCGGTAGAAGGTGCGCGGCGGCAGGCGGTGTCGCAGCCGGCGCAGTACACAGTACACAGTATACAGTACACGCACCGTGGTTTGGGCGCGCGGCGCGGCGGCTGGTCGCCCACGTGTCGGTAGAAGGTGCGCGGCGGCAGGCGGTGTCGCAGCCGGCGCAGTACACAGTACACAGTATACAGTACACGCACCGTGGTTTGGGCGCGCGGCGCGGCGGCTGGTCGCCCACGTGTCGGTAGAAGGTGCGCGGCGGCAGGCGGTGTCGCAGCCGGCGCAGTACACAGTATACAGTATACAGTACACGCACCGTGGTTTGGGCGCGCGGCGCGGCGGCTGGTCGCCCACGTGTCGGTAGAAGGTGCGCGGCGGCAGGCGGTGTCGCAGCCGGCGCAGTACACAGTACACAGTATACAGTACACGCACCGTGGTTTGGGCGCGCGGCGCGGCGGCTGGTCGCCCACGTGTCGGTAGAAGGTGCGCGGCGGCAGGCGGTGTCGCAGCCGGCGCAGTACACAGTACACAGTATACAGTACACGCACCGTGGTTTGGGCGCGCGGCGCGGCGGCTGGTCGCCCACGTGTCGGTAGAAAGTGCGCGGCGGCAGGCGGTGTCGCAGCCGGCGCAGTACACAGTACACAGTATACAGTACACGCACCGTGGTTTGGGCGCGCGGCGCGGCGGCTGGTCGCCCACGTGTCGGTAGAAGGTGCGCGGCGGCAGGCGGTGTCGCAGCCGGCGCAGTACACAGTACACAGTATACAGTACACGCACCGTGGTTTGGGCGCGCGGCGCGGCGGCTGGTCGCCCACGTGTCGGTAGAAGGTGCGCGGCGGCAGGCGGTGTCGCAGCCGGCGCAGTACACAGTACACAGTATACAGTACACGCACCGTGGTTTGGGCGCGCGGCGCGGCGGCTGGTCGCCCACGTGTCGGTAGAAGGTGCGCGGCGGCAGGCGGTGTCGCAGCCGGCGCAGTACACAGTACACAGTATACAGTACACGCACCGTGGTTTGGGCGCGCGGCGCGGCGGCTGGTCGCCCACGTGTCGGTAGAAGGTGCGCGGCGGCAGGCGGTGTCGCAGCCGGCGCAGTACACAGTACACAGTATACAGTACACGCACCGTGGTTTGGGCGCGCGGCGCGGCGGCTGGTCGCCCACGTGTCGGTAGAAGGTGCGCGGCGGCAGGCGGTGTCGCAGCCGGCGCAGTACACAGTACACAGTATACAGTACACGCACCGTGGTTTGGGCGCGCGGCGCGGCGGCTGGTCGCCCACGTGTCGGTAGAAGGTGCGCGGCGGCAGGCGGTGTCGCAGCCGGCGCAGTACACAGTACACAGTATACAGTACACGCACCGTGGTTTGGGCGCGCGGCGCGGCGGCTGGTCGCCCACGTGTCGGTAGAAGGTGCGCGGCGGCAGGCGGTGTCGCAGCCGGCGCAGTACACAGTACACAGTATACAGTACACGCACCGTGGTTTGGGCGCGCGGCGCGGCGGCTGGTCGCCCACGTGTCGGTAGAAGGTGCGCGGCGGCAGGCGGTGTCGCAGCCGGCGCAGTACACAGTACACAGTATACAGTACACGCACCGTGGTTTGGGCGCGCGGCGCGGCGGCTGGTCGCCCACGTGTCGGTAGAAGGTGCGCGGCGGCAGGCGGTGTCGCAGCCGGCGCAGTACACAGTACACAGTATACAGTACACGCACCGTGGTTTGGGCGCGCGGCGCGGCGGCTGGTCGCCCACGTGTCGGTAGAAGGTGCGCGGCGGCAGGCGGTGTCGCAGCCGGCGCAGCGCGGCCTGCAGCGGCGCCGCGCGGAACGAGCCGTGGTGCAGCGCCTGGAAACATATAACAAAAAACACTTAAAGATCTCCGTTTCAAAATGACAGGAAGATGCCAAGAATGTAACTAACAATTGACAACATTTCATATTTTTAAGACTATCATTTTATTACTTTTCTGAATTCTGCTTAAAAAGATGAAGTAATCTCTGTTTTTATTTATTTTCTGAGATGATTATTTATTTTATTATTAATTTATAAAAAACATACTCATTTTAAAATGTGGTAACACCAAAACCAGAACTTAATGGAACGGTTACTTTAGTCGGTTATCTTAATAAAAAAAACTTAATATGCATCTGTCATCTGTCAACGTGAAATAAAATAAAAAATTTTTTTTAAATATTTTATTACAACAACCCTATTCAGCCCGTATTGTCTTAGATTGCAGTTATTTGATGTATTTTCTTATATTTCTTTAAATACAGAAGAATAAATTCAAAAAATTTTTTTCAAGGTGCACGACATAAAGCCCTGTCGATCTCTATATTAATTTCCACCAGTTATAAATATGAAATGTTGTCAATGAATGAGGGTACCTTCTCCACGAGCCAGCAGTGCAGCGACATGGGGTCCTGGTGCTCGTCGTCGGCGGGCGGCTCGCGCGCCGGCGGGCCGCCCGCGCTCTCGGGGATACACGTCGAGGCTGGAACAAACGTGCCGTATTTATAAATAGTAGACAAGGGAATAAAATAAGCCATCGTACATAGATTTAATTTGTCCACGCTCGCTTCGCTCGCTCGTCTAAATAATCACTTCGTGTAATAATGGCTGTTAGCCACGCGTTAAACAGACTGCTTTTCACTTGGACTGTCACAAAATAAAAACAAGTTTAAAATGAGCAGTAGGCATGGCGGCGCCCGGACTCGTCATTCTCCCTCGGCCTGCCCCGCCCCCGGCCGCGGACCTCACATTAACCCACTCGACGACCAGAACAGCTGCACAATAGGTATATTTTCTGCTCGCTAGGCGAGGCTGCCGCGGTACCTGTCTCCAGCACTTGCACGAGCTGCGCGGGCAGCGGGGAGTCGGGCGGCATGGGGCTGAGCAGCACGTGCCGCAGCCGCTCTGTCGTACCTGTCTCCAGCACTTGCACGAGCTGCGCGGGCAGCGGGGAGTCGGGCGGCATGGGGCTGAGCAGCACGTGCCGCAGCCGCTCTGTCGTACCTGTCTCCAGCACTTGCACGAGCTGCGCGGGCAGCGGGGAGTCGGGCGGCATGGGGCTGAGCAGCACGTGCCGCAGCCGCTCTGTCGTACCTGTCTCCAGCACTTGCACGAGCTGCGCGGGCAGCGGGGAGTCGGGCGGCATGGGGCTGAGCAGCACGTGCCGCAGCCGCTCTGTCGTACCTGTCTCCAGCACTTGCACGAGCTGCGCGGGCAGCGGGGAGTCGGGCGGCATGGGGCTGAGCAGCACGTGCCGCAGCCGCTCTGTCGTACCTGTCTCCAGCACTTGCACGAGCTGCGCGGGCAGCGGGGAGTCGGGCGGCATGGGGCTGAGCAGCACGTGCCGCAGCCGCTCTGTCGTACCTGTCTCCAGCACTTGCACGAGCTGCGCGGGCAGCGGGGAGTCGGGCGGCATGGGGCTGAGCAGCACGTGCCGCAGCCGCTCTGTCGTACCTGTCTCCAGCACTTGCACGAGCTGCGCGGGCAGCGGGGAGTCGGGCGGCATGGGGCTGAGCAGCACGTGCCGCAGCCGCTCTGTCGTACCTGTCTCCAGCACTTGCACGAGCTGCGCGGGCAGCGGGGAGTCGGGCGGCATGGGGCTGAGCAGCACGTGCCGCAGCCGCTCTGTCGTACCTGTCTCCAGCACTTGCACGAGCTGCGCGGGCAGCGGGGAGTCGGGCGGCATGGGGCTGAGCAGCACGTGCCGCAGCCGCTCTGTCGTACCTGTCTCCAGCACTTGCACGAGCTGCGCGGGCAGCGGGGAGTCGGGCGGCATGGGGCTGAGCAGCACGTGCCGCAGCCGCTCTGTCGTACCTGTCTCCAGCACTTGCACGAGCTGCGCGGGCAGCGGGGAGTCGGGCGGCATGGGGCTGAGCAGCACGTGCCGCAGCCGCTCTGTCGTACCTGTCTCCAGCACTTGCACGAGCTGCGCGGGCAGCGGGGAGTCGGGCGGCATGGGGCTGAGCAGCACGTGCCGCAGCCGCTCTGTCGTACCTGTCTCCAGCACTTGCACGAGCTGCGCGGGCAGCGGGGAGTCGGGCGGCATGGGGCTGAGCAGCACGTGCCGCAGCCGCTCTGTCGTACCTGTCTCCAGCACTTGCACGAGCTGCGCGGGCAGCGGGGAGTCGGGCGGCATGGGGCTGAGCAGCACGTGCCGCAGCCGCTCTGTCGTACCTGTCTCCAGCACTTGCACGAGCTGCGCGGGCAGCGGGGAGTCGGGCGGCATGGGGCTGAGCAGCACGTGCCGCAGCCGCTCTGTCGTACCTGTCTCCAGCACTTGCACGAGCTGCGCGGGCAGCGGGGAGTCGGGCGGCATGGGGCTGAGCAGCACGTGCCGCAGCCGCTCTGTCGTACCTGTCTCCAGCACTTGCACGAGCTGCGCGGGCAGCGGGGAGTCGGGCGGCATGGGGCTGAGCAGCACGTGCCGCAGCCGCTCTGTCGTACCTGTCTCCAGCACTTGCACGAGCTGCGCGGGCAGCGGGGAGTCGGGCGGCATGGGGCTGAGCAGCACGTGCCGCAGCCGCTCTGTCGTACCTGTCTCCAGCACTTGCACGAGCTGCGCGGGCAGCGGGGAGTCGGGCGGCATGGGGCTGAGCAGCACGTGCCGCAGCCGCTCTGTCGTACCTGTCTCCAGCACTTGCACGAGCTGCGCGGGCAGCGGGGAGTCGGGCGGCATGGGGCTGAGCAGCACGTGCCGCAGCCGCTCTGTCGTACCTGTCTCCAGCACTTGCACGAGCTGCGCGGGCAGCGGGGAGTCGGGCGGCATGGGGCTGAGCAGCACGTGCCGCAGCCGCTCTGTCGTACCTGTCTCCAGCACTTGCACGAGCTGCGCGGGCAGCGGGGAGTCGGGCGGCATGGGGCTGAGCAGCACGTGCCGCAGCCGCTCTGTCGTACCTGTCTCCAGCACTTGCACGAGCTGCGCGGGCAGCGGGGAGTCGGGCGGCATGGGGCTGAGCAGCACGTGCCGCAGCCGCTCGAGCGCGCGCGCCGCGGCGCCGGCGGCCACGCCCCCCGCCAGCTCGGCGGCCACGCCCTCCAGCACGGCCGGCCGCTCGTGCAGCTTGTTGATGGACAGCAGCAGCTTGTGCCGCGCGCCTTTTGTTACACCTGCAAGCAAAATACGCTTTTAATTCCCCTGCTCGAAAAGTACATTATTCCAAACCCAAATTATCGTTTTGATCCCTCGGTTATGAATAAGAAAAATAAAACTAGTTAGTGGCCAACTAGCTACATACTAGAGATAGATCATAAAATACAAACCAACTCGATCAGATCGGCCAACATTTCTGACCAATCTGATCAGATTCAGTACTTTTTTCTCGTTACCGCGGTGAAATGCAGTGTTTGACACGTGAGCGTGACCAAAAGACATTATGACACTCAAATATTTGTCCTCAATCACTTTGTTCGCTTGTCCAGTAATAACTTCGTGTCATAATGGCTTATTTTAGCCCCTTGTCAAACAATATACTATTAAACTAGAAGATGTCAGGATTCAGAAAACTCTTTCGCATAACCCTCTTTTAACACATAAAATAACTTTCGCCTCTCCATAATTCATCATTACAATATCGATTAACAATTTTTCCTGTAGGTACCTTAAAACACCCGACCTTGAATGCCGTTTAACGCAACAGGTTAATTTTATTAATAATTTTATAAATCTCATTTGGTTATTTTTTATATGATGAAAATATGTAATTGCACCGAGTTCCAATATATATATATATATTTTGTAATTATGAAAGTGATGATATCGACGATTCTTTATTCGTTATTTAAGGCATTTGATCCGTAAATTAAGCTATAAAACTTTCACCGTAATTAATATTAAATAACCATGTTACGTGTTTCCGTTATCATAATTCGATAAGATTGCGAAATAAAACCAAACTATATATTTCCTGCGGTTGAAATGTATGTACATACTTTATTTAAGGGTACTGTAATTGTAACTTAGCATGGTGGTTATTTTTTAGCATCTAAATTTGAGGCATGCATTCAAATAGCAAACTTCTAAAATATTAATATATGACACCAAAATAGTAACTCTATAAGCTTCTAATTGTATAACTTAGTATGATTAAAATGTAAGTCATCCTACATTAATCGATCGTAAAATTTACCTAAAATTGTCATCAAATAGTATATTAAAGCCATTATTATTACATATGAACTATTGAGGAGAGAACAAAACAAAATACTTAAATCTCATTTTAGGTTAAGGTCGCAGTTCAACCTAACACTCCTCCTCGCTTCGCTCGTCGTCGTACCTAACCTAAGCCAAGTCGGACCTGCCCTAGAACTAGATTAATGAGTTACGTACCGTTATCAAATATCTAATGTTTAAACTCGATATTATAATTAATGTCTAACCTAACCTATTGCAATATGAACGCACGAATGACAATAAACAATTAGTATGTTTAAAATGTAAGTCATCCTACATTAATCGATCGTAAAATTTACCTAAAATTGTCATCAAATAGTATATTAAAGCCATTATTATTACATATGAACTATTGAGGAGAGAACAAAACAAAATACTTAAATCTCATTTTAGGTTAGGGTCGCAGTTCAACCTTCGCTTCGCTCGTCGTCGTACCTAACCTAAGCCAAGTCGGACCTGCCTTAGAACTAGATTAGAGAGAATGACAAGAAACAAACACGGGCGGGTCAGTCGGTACAAGAATCGAATGGCGCTCTCTGATTGGTACAAATGGCCGGTGGCTGTCATGTCGCGCACTCGCGCCAAATCGTACCTACAGTGGCTATTTTCACGATAAAAGAATATGAAGTATTATTTTAAATGTTAAGTTATAATATACTAGCTGTGTTGCCCGCGACTTCGTCCGCGTGGAACCTTATCTTGCAAATTTACACATCTTTATTATTTTCAGATCTAAGCAATGTTGAAATTACTAAACGTGATTTTTTTTGCCATTTTCTACGTAATAGTAGCAAACCCTTCGTACGCGAGTAACTCGCTCTTGGCCTTTTTTTAGTTTTTATTTGGGCTAAATTGCTCTAATTACGCGGTATCATTATGAAACCAGGTACATCTACGAATAGCTTTACTAAATTCGAAGAGTTTAAGAATAATACGTTTATAAATTCTTGGATTCGAATAATAATGCCTTTATACAAAGTTTCAAGTCCCGCACTCAAAAAAATGCTAGTCAAAAAAAAATTCATCCCCCTTTTCACCACCTTCAGGGTTGAATTTTCAAAAACACTGAAATCACTTTTCTTGTCTTCTATTGATATGCTTTTACATAAAGTTTCAAGTCCCGCACATGAAAAAATTTTTGATTTTCATAGAAACTTTTAACCCCCTTTTCACCACTTAAGGGCTGAATTTTCAAAAAAGCTGAAATATCTTTTCTTGTATTCTAATAATATACTCTTATACAAACTGTAAAGTCCTGCACTCAAAAAAATGTTTCATCACACTACAAATTTTCAACCCCTTTTTCGCCACCTTCAGGGCTGAATTTTCAAAAACGCTGAAATTACTTTTCTTGTAGTTTAATTATATACCTTTATACAAAGTTTAAAGTCCCGCGCTCAGAAAAAGGTTTGATCTCCATACAAATTTTCAACCCCTTTTGAACCCTTGTAGGGGACGAATTTTTTAAAACGCTGGAATTACTTTTCTTGTATTTTAATAGTATGCTTTTACACAAAGATTCAAGTCCCGCGCTCAAAAAATATTTGATCTCTATACAAATTTTCAACCCCTTTTTTACCACATTAGGGAATGAATTTTCAAAAACGCTGAAATTACTTTTCTTCCATTTTATTTTAATACCTTTTCACAAAGTTTCAAGTTCCTGGCTTAAAATTAAATTTGAACCCCAAGACAAACTTTCATCCCCATTTTAACCCCTTTAGAGGTTGAATTTTTAATAACATTTAGTGAATGTTATTTTGTTTTTCTTATATATGCCGTTATGAAAAGTTTCAAAGAATTTGTAATGGATTCAAATTTTCAACCCCTTTTTAACCCTTTTAGGGGATGAATTTTTGAAAAAGCTGAAATTGCTTTTCTTGTATTCTAATAATATGCCTTTACACAAAGACTCAAGTCCCGCGCTCAAAAAAATATTTGTTCTTCATACAAACTATCAACCCCTTTTTTACCACGTTAGGGGATGAATTTTCAAAAACGGAGAAATTAGTTTTCTTGTTTTTTAATTAAATACTGTTTACCAAAGTTTCTAGCTCCTAGCTTAAAAAATAAGTTGTAGCCCATACAACCTTTCATCCCCTTTTTAAGCCCCGTAGGGGTTGAACTTTTCAAAATCCCTTCTTAGTGCTTGCCTGCATCATATACTTGACCTATTCTAGAAATTTGAAGTTCCTAGGTTTAGTAGTTTCGGCTCTACGTTGATGAGTGAGTCAGTCAGTCAGTCAGGACTTTTCCGTTTATATGTATAGATGAATTCAGACCTAGGAATCCGTGGGGCAAATTTCGTTGACAGGTAGGGACATCCTATATCGACAAATTAAACTATCGATGTTCGTTCTATATACTAGTGATCGCCTCCAACATTGTGTGTTTTTTTGTTCAATTGTTCAACATAGCATATTTTAAATAATCGCTAGGTTACAATATTTAATATAAAGGTAGGGTGTAATACCTATAGCACTACAAAATAGTTAATAATTATCTCAACCTCTTTTGATAATTCAATAGAAGTAAATTACCTACATAGACAATCACTAACTCGCTATAAAACAATAGGTACTTGTCAATGTCGTCGGACAGTGTCATTTGTAAACACGTTATATTACATAAGTATTTTATATAAATAAATAATGCCTCCTAAAAAAATAGAAGAATTGCTTAAAAAACAACCTGAAATAATTAAATGATTAAATGTGGGTCCAAGCTATACTGTAACAAATGTCAATCCACCTTTCATCGCAAAAAATATTCTCTTCTCTTTAAAAACGAAGAAGAGTATTGAGTTATTACGTAATTATTATTTTTTACTTTTAATAAAAACATATTTTTACACTAGTATATAAAACGAACATCGATAATTTAATTTGTCGATATAGGATGTCCCTACCTGTCAACGAAATTTGCCCCACGGATTCCTAGGTCTGGATGTTGTCTATTGAAGCTCGAATATATAATTTTTGAGGAGCTTGTATTGAAGCTGTAAAACGAAAAATGATGATGAGTTGCAAATTCCGTGGCCGAGTTAGTAAATTAGTTGGCAATGTATAAATCAGAAGGACAAGTCATAATAATTGTTGATTTTGACTTAACGCTTTCTTTAACATTTTTAGTTGGTGTTGTAAAGAAGATGAATTAGTTTATTAGAGGCTATCTCATTTTCCCGATGCTTAGTTATTAAATGAGAAGTTCGACCAAGTGGCCAAAAAAAAAACTGCGGGCAGATTTATTATTTCTCTTTATTTAATACTTTCTTTGGTTTCCGCGATTGTCTTTGTCACACATTTAAATAAATCCATTTAAACGGATTATATCGCGTATATGTATTACTCTCAAACCTTCCAACTCTTGACAACGGTAACAGGAAAGTTATTGAAACGTTAGGAAGCCTCAAGTAATACATATACGCGAAATAAATAATCCGCATGAATTGTCTTACATACTTTTCACTTCTCTTGCTCTAAAAGTTCGACTTTATGCTGTGCGTAGGCGACATAAAATAGCTTTTTATGCTCTAGAGCATAAAGTAAAATAGTCGTCGAAGACCAAGGCGATCGGTCCAACAGCCACACGAAAAAGGTCCTTAATAAACAGTAAAAAAAAAAAAACATAAAACTTCATACAATAAATTAGGGTATAAGATCCTAACAATTGCACTACACATTATCTGATTTCTTCCGATAAATCGGATCGGATCGGAAGGTCTGGAACGGGTTTTAACTCTTTATTGTATTTCGTTTTGTTAGTATTCAAAGACCAAGGCAAAGATACCAACAGCCAAAGTACACAATAAAACTTCTTGAAATAAACTTGTAACTTTTATTTACTATCATTTATTACTTTTCAAACTATTACTTTAAATATTTCTCATTGAATTTTAATTAAATTTGTTTTTAAGTATAAATTATATTGTGTATATATGTTATTTACATGAAACAGTTTCATTTCCTCGCAATCAAAGTGAAAAGTAGACTGCGCAACTCGTCCATAAACGCAATGATGCGTTTTATGCACTTGTCGTACAATCTACTATTATTTCACTATTTCTAACCTACTGAAAAAATTATCATGACCTTTCTCAGCGATTTTTCACTTTCTTTACCATACTTTCTAATGATAAAAACTCACCTAATTTCTCCAAATACTCCTCATCCATGGCCATCATCTGCTCGTAGCTGATGTTCGTGAACAGCCACACGTACTTGTGCAGCCTCAAGCTCTTGAGCCACTGCGCCACCGTCGACATCCCCGGGAACTCCGTGAACTTGTTCGAGCGCAGGTCGTCCAGCCTCGTCTCGCTGCCCGTCGTGCCGTACATGATCATAGGCCTTATCTGCCCTAAACTATGCTCACTAGACAGCGAGAAACTTCTAGGTTTCTGAACGAACGGCTCATCTGTCAGGTTCTCCGCTGAAGATGACATGTGCATGAAGTTGGTTGAAGGCGGTGTGAGGCTACTCGATCTTTGGGATTTAGGCTGTGCTATCGTTGCGTCAAAGTTTAATTTGTCTCCTTCGGAGCTTATGTCAACGTCTCTGCCATTTTTGGAAAAGGATTCTTGTAGTAAGTCAGTCGAGAAGGCTAGTTCTATAGGTTCGGTGATGTGTCTGAAGTCTACGTTCTTCCCTATGGTTCTCCGGAAGGTGGAGGAGCCCCAGATGTTATGGTCAGGCGCGGGCTCGAGCCGCTGCTGCCAGAGGAAATCTGTTCGAGACCCGGACATGTGGTTTTTGAGGTATTGGAGCCATTGTGTCAACGTTCTGGAAAGTACAGAAGATGAAAGTAAGTACACATTGAAGTACAGGGCAGAGTAAATTCCCAGATCAAATTATATAGCAATTGAAAGGCATGAGTTTGAAGAGTGGCCTAATCACAATTGAATGAATAAAACCATTCAGATTAATTGCACTGATAACGGTGTCATTGATTGCAATTATAATGACATAATTTGTTTTCCTTATCTTTGTGGTATCCGATTCTTAACAATTGATATTAATAAGTCCGAAGTGATAGGTTTAACTGAGATTTCAAAATAGAATATAAGTAAGAGCCGAACTAATGGGTACATTACATTCTCGACACTAGTTAGTTTTCTTTCTAGCCCATCTGTCGACTATGATACCTTGTAACATGATACCAGGTCGAGTTTTTCCCCTATGGGCACATTTAAGGTTACGGGTACAAGCCTGTGGGTCCTTGGGCGCAGCCCCAATGCCCAATGCACCAGCACGTAGCTCATCTATCTGCATGCAACCTAAGCATAGCCACTTCTACTGTCCATCTAGACCTCGTCAGTAACCCACCTCTGGTCATTCTGTGTTAACGCCGGATGCACCAGGAGATAGCTGAGCAACTGCCGGCACAGCTCCGAAGCCCCCAGTCTCGGGGCGTCCACGCAGCGCTGGACCAGTCGCGGCGCCGCCGCCATGTAGACTTCCTTTGCGTTGACATTATCTGTGCGGAGGAGGGGGAGCAGCGTCAGGAGCTGCCGGAGGGATTCACTACCTGTAACAATGGTTCTCCATTATGGTTGTGTAGGTCCTTGGTGGAGGCCTTTGATTAGCAATGGATATCAGCTGGCAAATATATTGATATTTGCCAGCTGATATCCATTGAAATTATTATTGAATAATAATAATAATTTCATCCCTATAGCCCGATTTGTATTTAGATTCCATATATTGGTTCATAAATAGTTCTAGCACCAAGCGGGTGCTGTCTCTGTGTGCGTCCCATGACACGGGTAGGGACAGCATCCACTCGATGTACACATTACATTTCATTAAATTGTCGAAAGGGCCTCTACGCGTTGGCTTCGGCTCCGCGCACGCCTCCCAAAGGTCCGGGACACTATTGTCCCGTGAGCGGGAGCGACATACATGAATAATAATAATATGACAGCAATGAACAATGTCTTCCTGTACCACTCATTATCTGATCAGCTGGTTTTTCAGTATGACAAGTCTAAGGATTTATGGAGATGCCACGAGTTTGCGCGGCCGGCGGCGAGGCAAGCGGTTTCATCGATGGCGCGAGTCCGACTCGGACTTGCGGTTTGTACACGTAACTAACACAAATTATAACGGGAATTATGAAGGTAAATAAGAAATATTCCTATACAAATTTGCGTAACTTTTTATTTTATATAGATAGGAGACAGATCACAATGTCCTGCAGATTTTTGAGTTCCTAAATGCTAGTAAGGAATAGAAAAATTGTAAGTGAATATGATAAAACCTTTTTTTTAGTTATTATGATAAAACCAAGCAGTTTACGCCCATGACCTGAATGCAAAAAATATATGCAACTGGGAATTAATGAAGCAGAAGTCTAGATTATAGGTTGTCTGAGTTGGGTTTATAGTGGGTTTCATGGTAAGGTGACTCAGGGCTATTGTAGCTATGGGGTTATTGTATCTTATTACCATTATAATGGTCTGTGACCATTATAATGGTCTGTGTATATATAGGATACACAGACCATTAGACCGTCTGTGTATCCTATATATACACGGACCATTATAATGGTCACAGACGATTATAATGGTAATAAGACACAATAATGACAATAGCCCCGAGTCACCTTACTTAGAGACATATAATCTATTGTATTCACGGGAAATTGTGAGGAACGGCCCAACATGTTTCTCCTATGGAGTTAATCTTCATCAGAAACTGAAATGCAATAGGTACTAAGAGAGTTTACAGTACAAGTAAATATTTTATTTTGGTTATATTGCTTTAAAAGTGGAACTTCCACAACCATTATTTTTCCATAGCTACCCACTGCATTTGAAACTTCACAAAATTAATATAAAAGTATTTTTTTATTTTACTATACTAATTCATTGCTACATCCTGCTATGGTAACTTAGAACCGACAACAACTTACATTTGTAATGTTTAGCAATTAGTGGTAACAAGTCATAGGAAAACAATCACATTGGCATGATGTCATACTGAAGACTCATTATGAAAGATCAAGTTGGAAGCACTATCACATAGACGAGTAGGTAAATTTCGCTCAACACTGCAATTATAATTATTCATGATAACTACCCACAAACAAAGATTATGTAAAATTTCAAAAATGCACATCATTTTTGATTTTAAGAGAAGTATTTTTATGATGTAGTAATATAATTATGTATATACTACATCATAAATGTGTATAAGACGTACCTTGCCTATTGTACAGATCTTACTACTTTTAAATTATGGATTTGGCAGAGGACCATTCATGCCACAGTATGACTTTGAGGCTGGCTACTTGAGTGGCAATTAGACAAAACTTGTATGATAACCCCACATTTTGAACTGCTTTTTTAAAAAATCTACTGATTGACAGTTAAATAAAAAATATGTGTAAAAATTTTAGATGTATTTAATGTTCCAATTAGCTTTTGATTGGACTCCAATAAGATTCCATTAAAATCAAAATATGGCATGTTTAACGTCAAATATATATGAATTAAATATGGAAGTTTCAAAAACCTATGGCTGACTTTCGCAATCGTAAAACAACAAAGTCTGTCCAATACATGAAATATATTTCTAAAATAACCAGTCGGCTAAAAATTCAGCATGATAAAAATGCATTGACATTATCATTGCAGACCACAAATGTATATATCTTCTTCTCGTACTCACTCAATTTCTCAAAGGTTAACTGGAAGAGATCCCGTATAGGGAGAAGTTTGCCTTTGTACCTATATGTTATTTGTAATAGATGCATTTTTTAACTATTTTTGTGAACAATAAAGTGTTTACTTACTTAGAATATTTAGTGCTAAAATTATAGTAAGTTAAAATCATACATCATGCAGTCTAAACACCATGTTCAATGAACTATTTGATAAATACAGCGAAGGTTAGGTGAGATTTTTTTTACAGTTCTGAGTCACACAGGTAATTAATGCATACATTGGTAGTATTCCATATATTACATTGAAAGAGTGTTAACACAGTGTGCTTAAAAACTAGTTAATATCAGCACTCTCAGCAGAATATTTGGAGAATATATAAGTGAGAAATTTGACTCAACACTCTCACCACAGTAAAATATTGCCGTCTCACTACTACTTGATTACTACTTACTTACTACGTAAGTTTAAATATATGACAAAACTTTAAACAGTACTGCAATGAGAGCTTTTATAAATTAGACATTAGTATTGAGGAATGTAGAAGCTATAGAATATTTGAACGAAAATTTACCTTTGTGTCATTATTTATGAAAATTAAAGAGTTTATTTTGCAAGTAGACAATACTATGTAATTCAGGAATTTTATGCTAGAGCACTCTTCATCTTATAATATTAAATTTTCATTCAAATACAACACATAATATTGAACTAAGAAGCATTGTTTAACTCAGATTCGAAGATTCCATTCGACTAAAAAACCGACAGTTAATGGGAGCAACAATTCAAATTGAATATTGTGGCCAGCCACTGTGAAAGTGATGAATAAGAATCACTTGCAGTTCAAACTCTGATGTTATGCCATCCAAGAGTGCAAAAATGCCAATTCCAATAACATTATTTTCGAAAGTTTACTGATTAATTTCACGAGGAAGTTTGTTTCTGAAATATCAAATGAGGCGGCTATGCATTCTAAAGCCAATTTCAAAATGAAATCGCCGTTGCGTTTCTCGACATACCCTCATCTTCGTCATCGTCGGCGCGGGGCGCGAGCAGACCAGCAAGGAAGGTCTCGTCGTTTGCGTCTCGCTCGAGCCGCTCATCCTGGCCGTGGTCCCTCAGCGCCGCGTCCACCGTCCGCTGCAGCAGCCGCAGCCCCGGCATCGGCACGCGCCGCACCAGCGTGCAGGCCACCACCGTCCGCTCGCACGCCCCCCACTGGTCGAAAAGCCCCGCAACGCTGCCCAGTTGCTCATTAAAAGTGCCGTTCATGTTAACAGCATAGCACGTTACTAACAGATTTGTTTGTGTTCTACACGTCAAAGGTTCCTGACAGCTGATCGAGCTTGCCGTGACGAGCGGTGCCTGCGTCGACTCGGTTGAGACGCTGAAGTTGCTAGAATGTCGATTGGTTTGATACGTTGCACTCGCGTTATTTTTGTGTATAAATAACAGGTAGATTGATTGAATTGTTTTTTTGAGACGGACGGTCGTCTAACTACCAAAATCCAAAATGGCCGACTAGTTGTGTTGCTGTCACAGAAAATTCATGTTTTACTCGGGTAAATTTATCCAGGATCATTTATCATTTTGATAAGTTAAAAAAGCCTTTTTGTAGATATTTATATCTCGAACTATTTATTTGTCGCTTCTATATACTCACTTTTATTTTTAAACCTCTTTGAAATTCAAGCGTCAGTTTTGTTTTTCTATTAGACGCTAGATGTCGCTTACAAATCATCACAGCTGTAGTGCCGCTACCCCATATAAGATGGCGCTGCAAATCGTAGTTAGTCGAAACTTTAGTACACATATCTAGGCCCTTGCGTCTATTGCAGACGAATTATGGTGTAGTGTTTGGGATACACCGTTTCTGGTGGCTAACTGATTTAATTGGTACTGTCTGAAATAAAGTTATTTTTTTTTATTTCTAGTGCAAATCTTATCTACTTTGTATAAGGAACTGCAGGGATCGGATAATCCTACCTGTATTCGCATTTCGGCGACATTAAAATACCGGTAAGTATAAAATTTCCGTTCTCGCTAAAATTACACACTTTTATATTTTAGTGAGCTAATCTCAGTTGTATATCAATACCTAAATTCTATTTGACGCGAAATTAGAAAGAACGAAATTTTAGTAAATACTATCATCGATCCCTTGTAAGGAAATAAACGTACACAATAAGTAGGTAAGTACCTATTATAATTACTTATATTATGTACAAGTACCTACATTTTCTCTCACATGATAACTTGATAACGGATTGTCGAATGGGTTTAAATATTATGGTAAAGTTGGTATCTTGGTGGTTAGTTGGTACCGAACATTTTGTAGACTACTACAAATAGGTAGAATAAAGCATTTCTATGTTGTTTGTAATGTAAGTGATTCTCAAAGATCCACTCTGGAAAGTCCGAAACACGTATAAGTTGAATAAGTTTATCCACTTTCCATTGGAGACATAACTGTTTGCTACTTTTCAAGTGCATTCATTCAGACAATCGCAGTCTCGACACCTTTGCAAAAAGAAAGAATTGCGTCGTCTCATTGTCATTTTTTTCAATCATCTAAGAGCATGCAAATACGGTTCTGTTTAGTATGTTAAGAACATCAAAGCGCTTTTGAGGAGATAATCTGCAAATTGCACAATGTCTCGGTTTCTTGTACAATCTGAGACCACCGGGTCGCTGGTGACAGGCGGACAGAGGGACAGACGGACAAAAAGCAGGCGGTAGGTAGCTAATCTGTGGACTTGCCTATGCGTCGATGCACAGACGTACAATATTTATTTATTTATTTATTTATTTATTTATTATTAATAACCAACTTACACTTACAGCAAATTGCCACACATGAAAGTTATAGGTCACATTACAAAATAATAAAGTAATAAAAATTAGTAATAAATTAGAAATAACAAGAATAAACATTGTTGTAATTATACATTTTTTGTCACACTTATCTACTGTCGTACTGTGGTGGGCCTGCTAATTGAATCCAGATAGCAGGTGGCTGTGGACAAAAATCTCGGCTCCGATTCCGTGAACAAGTCCAGAGTTGGGTCATACATCAAAATGTTGTTGATGTGGTTCAAGGCTACGTACAGGGGACAGGTGCTAAGAGTTATATTCGCACGGGGGACTACAAATATGAAAAGGTATGAGCCTGACTAACTTAGCATTTGGACATATCCGACACAATGACACACTGAAATTCATAAATTATTAAGTACCTACTAGCGACCCGCCCCGGCTCCGCACGGGTGCAACGCTGATACGAAAAGTGTTTCTCTTTATTATGCATGTATTGTAATTATAAACCTTTCTCTTGAATCACTCTATCTATTAAAAGAACCGCATCAAAATCCGTTGCGTAGTTTTAAAGATAGGGGCAGACAACAGGAAGCGACTTTGTTTTTATTCTATAAATAAATAAATATCGGACAACCTCACAAAAGTCGATCTAGTCCCAAATTAAGCTCAAGAAGGCTTGTGTTATGGGTACTAGATGACGATATACGTACTTATATAGATAAATATATACTTAAATACATAGAACAACCATGACCCAAGCACAAATATTCGAGTTCATCACACAAATATTTGCCCCTGGCCGGGATTTGAACCCAGACCGCCGGTTCAGTAGGCAGGTGTCTACAAACCGAGCCAAATGTGTCGTCTATGTTGTGCTATACAAACATTTCTCGCCTTCTTCTTTTTTTGAAGTCGGTAAATGTATAGCCCATAGACGGTCATAATAACGAATCCATCGATATAGGGGGAGATAGGGTACCTTGATACGATTTTTTTGCATAGACGATAAAAACGGCAGGGAAAGAGTAATTTCAACAAACAATATTTTGATAGCTCGAGTGTTTAACTAAGTTTAAACGTAAGTGTACATTTATCCGCAAAACAACATATTGATTTTTTTATGTATTTTTTTCTGAAAAATGGGATTTGTATCAAACTACCCCGTATACGGGGCGGTTTGATACACACCTGGGGTACTTTGATACTCCCACATATATTCCTATGTAATATATATAATCTTATTTAAAAATGAAAGAAAATGCATTATATCGATTTATATTATCATTTATTTATGGCATAATCAGTCTCATGAATGTTTATGGCAAATCAACTAGGTTTTATCAGTAACTTTAATTTGTACTTATATTTATCTTTGATATATATAGGTAAATAGTCAATATATATATCCTACACCTCTTTTCCTTATAAACTTAAGATCACATGCTAACAATCAGTTGTTTTGAAACACTAACAGTAACATATAAACATTATTTTTGTATTGACATACATTGATACAGTATCAATCTACCCCACAGACGTTTGTATCTATGTGCCCCGAGGTAATTTTTTAAATACAAATTAAGATAGAAAAAATTCTAGAAGTATCTAGGATAAAATGGCTATTGTATAGAATAATTCAACGTATTTAATTACTGCATGTCGTAGATTCCTCTCCAATAACGTTATAATACTGCCTAATAAGTCACTTCCTAAAATGATCGATTTTTTACTCGCGGTCTTAAAAAACGTGTCCGTACTTGCCAAATGCGTTTGAGCGACTGAGCCGCGGTGAAACTCCGGCGCCTCATTCGCCTTGAAAGCGACGTCTATGTGTGCGTGAATGAATTGTACACAACCATTCGTTTAGGTTTTATGACTACCGTATCTATGTGCCCCGCGTATCAATGTACCCCCACTCCCCCTATCATTTATCAAAACAGGATAAGCAATTTAGGTGTGACGGTGGAACATACCTAAGCAGTACGATACGTAAATACCTACCTACAACTTACATGAGAGCATGAAAGATACCGTTTCAAATTATTTAAGTATAAGGAAAATCTGTGTCGGCACCATGTCGAAATAGAAATAACCGCTAGAAGTCTACAGAACCCGGGATCGGCACAACAGATCTAAAATCATTATCTAAAAGAAACCCAAAGGCACCCGAGCCCTCATCATTTGCCTAATTCATTATAATCTGCAAACAGCTAAATAATACAACCTTCCAAAAAACCCCACGTCGTCTCGACTAACAGTACCTACTCTTAATCCGGAACGTGGCGTAACCAGAGACAACGAGCAGCTATACTTAGACAATATCGGAGCAGTCAGCAGATTAACTTGGGGATTAAAATTTTAAGTGAAAGATCCTTTTTTTATCTATACGGTTTCTTATTTACCAGCTAGTTAATGAAAGTGGCTGGTGCAATAAATGATGATGTAGGTACCCTTAGAATAAATACGCCTAGAATAGAAACCTAGTTTTGGTTAGCCACGGGCTAAGATTCGTCTGTGTGCGCAAGTGTCACACGTATCTATGATTGGTTCGTAGACACGCACACATAAAACTAAAAGCGGTTTTGTCTTTTGCAAATCGTTGTATGGAATATGTCTTTATTGTGCTATAACATCCTTAATGAATCGACCACCCCGAAACCTGAAAAATTGATTTAGTCTTTTCACCAGCTCTATCGCAGGTAATAACATTGCAAAAATAACATGTCTGTATTGTTTTTTTTGTGTATATTTGTATGTATGCGTCTTAGTGCCTTCACCACGGCTGAACCGATTTCAACTTACCTAGGTCAGTAGCGTATCTAAGTATCCACAGATAAGTTATCTTAGGATATCTTGATGCGACTACGGAGAAGCAAAAGAGGGGGTTTCTTTTTCTCCCTCGTGGACGAAGAAGACCTTCTAGTACTTTATAAATCTAACTTCCCGTTGCCAAGAAGCCATTGTAGCTAGTTTCCAGCTTCCCACAGGTCCCGCGGGGCGCGCCGGGCACGTCTCCTGCGCACGGGACTGGCACGTGCCGCGGAATTCTGACCTAGATTCTAATACATTTCATTTACAACCAGCTACTTTCAAGTAGGTATGAGATGGGTCAACACCTCTTGCCTATACTTTCAAGTAGGTATAAGATGGGTCAACACCTCTTGCCTATACTTTCAAGTTTCAATTTGCCGGATGACGTCATTTGAGTGCAGATTCTTACATAACGCGGCTTTCACCTTTTTTTATATTTTTAAACTAGTCTGTATAATCAAATAAAAATGTGACTGTGTTTAGTAAAACGTCCCACTTTGTCGAATATCTGAAAAAATTGTCGATGTCATATTTGTGACTGTTTTAGGGAAAACTTCCTACTTTGTCGATTTGGAGATATGAGTAGTTCCTTATACTACAGAACATAAGCTATCTTATGGTGCAATAATTATGTCTCTAGGTACTATAGTTATTTTATAAAAAATCTTCAAAGTTGCAAATGTGAAAAAGGGGACAACTGAGAAAACGTTGGTTAAAGTTTGGGACGGCAAAAAACACACTTGTAGTTTGAAGTTATGGAGTGGTTGGTATCAAATTAATTGTTATACTTTAAGGATTTCAAATTAGTCAAAATCATGCATGTAACCTTAGTAGTTTGAATGTTACGGGGGCTTGAACATAAAAACAGAACGAAATATCTCAATGTGAATACGGTTTTCATTTCTACATTTATGACACGCAGATTCATCATTCTCTTAGTAGTTTAAATATAAATATATTCTCAAGCTAAAACAGACAGAAATAGTTATATAGATCCCTTTAGTTAGTTAAACATATACATAGGTACATATAGGTATGTAGGTATAAGCAGAGTTGAGTAGCCATCGATAATAGACTTTGTTATCCATGATTCCGCTGAATAAAAATGAGTATTGTTTAAAAAAATATAATTTCAAAACGACTTAAGATTTATAATATTTTTTTAAACATCAGACTATTAAACTCTTATAAATTAACAATATATTATTATCACAAACATATCATTTCCTTTAGGAACTCGTGCTAGTATTTTTATAACTTTGACGATCATAATAATTATTATTTCATTTTGAAAAACATTTCAGCTATGTTTTAAAAGCTGATTTTATACTTGTAGTCAATTTTTAGCGTATGGACCACTAAACCGACAAAGTGGGATACTACTAAGTTTTAGCACGTTTGAGTCGGAAATAAATTCAGTTCAAATTCCGTAAAAAAAGATCAAACAAACGACATAAGTATCAATGACCATTATATTAACAATTAAAAACCTTTATCTCATACATAAAATGGGATTTATATACGAAACACATACATTTCACTGAACAAGCACTAGAGAGTTTAGTAAATCGACAAAGTGGGACGCTCCCTATAGTAAATCACTAAACTTTATTTGTATAAAAAAGTACTTAATATTTGATATTTACATACTTTTTATGCTTAATAAGTGTGTTTTTAAAGTAATCGTATGTTATATATTACAACACACATGTCATTTGTATTTTTTTATGCTATATTTTTCAGTCCATTTTTTATTAGCTTTTTGATATAATGACTAACTAAAGGGATCCATAGAATTATTTCTATCTATTTTAGCATGAAAATACATTTATAAATACAACTTTAAACATAAATCTGCGTGTCGTGTTATCAATATAGAAAAAAAAACCATATTCACATTGAGATATTTTCGTTCTGTTTTTATATTCAAACCTCCGTAACATTCAAACTATTAAGGTTACATATATGATTTTGACTAATTTGAAATCCTTATGGTATGAAAATTAATTTGATACCAACCACTCCATAACTTCAAAGTAAAAAGTGTGTTTTTTGCCGTCCCAAACTTTAACCAACGTTTTCTCAGTTGTCGCTTTTTCACGTTTGCAACTTTGAAGAATTAAAAAAAAAATAACTATACCACCAAGAGACATAATTCTTTCTCCAAAAGATAGCTTATGTTCTGTAGTATTAGGAACTACGTATAACTCCATATCGACAAAGTGGGACCTTTTCCCAAAAACAGTCACAAATAATAGTTTTGGGTTCTTTGCTAATAAAGTAGGTAATGAAATTAGTTTAAACTTAACACTGTTTGAGAACTTGGAATGTCGTCAATTGTTACAAAGTTTTAACTGTTTCAGCACTCGGAGACCCCTCAGTTAACCTGTGTCAATAAAAAGTTTCTTGTGTCATTTCCATATCAGCGTTTGGACCTTACAAATATCTTATAGTTTACGTACCTACCTTTGAAGTCACATAATTCTAATCCCTTTTATGTATTTGATTAAAAGCTATTTTTGCTTTTCTCTATTTCATGACATATAGAGATTTTATATATATATATATATAAATAGCATGTTGTATAATTAAACATCAGTCTACTTCCCTATTATATACAATACTCATGTACCCGCCCCTTTATGCTCTGGGTACACAATGAATGTAATAATAAACTTCCCTCTTTTTCTGCATCACTTCTGACAAACTCGTAATGACCTCTTTGTCCTACAAACGACATCTGCGTAACTTTCAAAGTCCGCAACGTGAACAATTTTATGCAATTTACAAGACAATGTGTTTTCATGGTACATTTAGCGTTTGTCACAAATGATCTAATAAAGCAAAAGTCGCAGAAAGAAAGTTTACGACAGCGCCAATGTAATTGTAAAAGTACTACGTCCATAAAATGTCGATCACCTTCAGACCCTTGGCGGAGGCGAACTATGCAAATATTGTGTGCGATTTTTTGCGAATCGCACAAAGGGTTGGGATTATTTGTCTTGTTTTCGCACAATAAGTGTTTTAGTTTTCGGAAAGTAACGGGTAAACAGAGATTCGTAGATAGGTACACAATATTAACGAACCCTGACGCGACTATTCAATATTGTGGACTTCGTGGGCTGTGTTTTCCTAAAAAGAGAAGTTTTGATTGACTCACCAACGCATAGCCTAAGCTTCTGATCACACTAATAATATTATAAAGGCAAAAGTTTGTAAGTGTGTGTATGTGTATGTTTGTTATGATACATTTTGGTATGAAAGTATTAGACACCCTGTATTAAAGTAGGCTACTTTTTATCCCGAAAAAATGTAGTGTTCCCGTGGGATGAGCGGATAATGCCGCGCAGCGCAGCTAGTATGATATAGAATGTTCTCATTATGTAGACCAAAAATATAAGGTATTTGAATACAATTATGTATACTCGATTTCATATACCATGGCCCGATGCACTTGAGACGGTAATTAGGCGTTAACAATAGGATTAGTGATAACAAAAGATACCTGGCCGGACCCTTTTGCGGCGTGGTATTTTACATGCAACCTAATGATCTTGATCGTTTAACCTAGTAATCTTTATTAATGTAAACAATATTTCATGTTAGTTGTCATCTGACTACATTTGTGATTACACGTATACTTAAATAATTATGTTTCGACCTTGGGAAACACCCACAAGTAACCCGTCCAGTGGTGATGTTAGTTTGCAGCAACGTAAGAAACGATTTTTAAGCAAGGACGCCCAAGATGTGGTGATAAGTGTTTATAAGACATTGCTAAATCGAATGGGTAAAAAAAATTTGATTAAAGAAACGTCTATATTCACCAGTGTGCCGGAAAGGACAGTTAAAAGGATTGTCTCATCACTCTCATCAGGACCAAGATACCTCCCTCGAAAACGAGTAAAAGCTTCTTTTAAAAAAATTGATAATTTTACAGAAGAGGTTGTGAGGAGAACTGTCTACGACTTTTATAGAAAAAATGAAGTTCCAACGCTCACAGAGATTCATCAAGCATTATTAGCAAGCGAAGTGGGATTTCCGTATTCAGAAACAACACTATGGAGACTTTTACGAAAACTTGGTTTTAAATATGGAAAGTTAAACGAAAGGAGAATCATTATGGAAACATCACGGCTTAAAAAATTAAGAGAAGAATTTATTACCGATATACGATTGAAGAGGTCTACTGGAAAAAGTATTGTATATTTGGACGAGACTTGGTTTGATACCCACGACACACTGAAAAAAGGATACAGGGACGACTCTCAAAATTGTGCTACAAATACTCCATGTTCAAGAGGCAAACGTTTAATTATACTGCACGCCGGTACTGAAAATGGTTGGATTCAAAGGGCTCTTCTTGTTTCGAGCAAACATCTGAAAAATTCAAGTGCAGACTATCACGAAGATATGTGTTCGGAGTTGTTCGAGAAATGGTTCGTGGAGCAGCTTTTACCCAATATCCCTGCCAATAGCGTTATCGTTATGGATAATGCGTCATATCATAGCCGTCAAGAGGAAAAGATTCCCAACACCAATTCAAGAAAACCTGACATAATAGCATTTTTAAGAAAGCGTCATATTACTATACCTGAGAAAATAACTGTTAAGAAATTGCTGGAAATTGTACAAAGTCAAAAGTTTGAAAAGAAATACTTCATCGACAAAATAGCGGCTGAGGCTGGGCATGAAATATTGAGACTTCCCCCCTATTATTGTGTGTTGAACCCAATCGAGCTTATGTGGAGTTATGTCAAGAAACAAATTCGTAAGACGAACATTACACCAACAGTAGGTGATTCTGTAATTCAAAATTTAAGAACTGTGGTAGACATGACGAACCCTACGCTTTGGAAAAATGCTTGTGAGCATGTCATCAAAGTGGAGAACGAGTTTTTAGCCCACCCTGTGTATCCGGTCATCATAAACACCTGCGAAACCTCAAGTTTGGAAGAATATACGTCAGAAAGCGAATAATTCTTATATTTTATTAATAATAATATAATAATATAATAATATTTTATTAATATTTTTTAATTAATGTATATGTTTTAACGTAATTAAATTAAGTTAGTCTTAAAGTTACCTGAAAGTTGATTGTTATTACTTTATTGACACAATTAAAATAATAATAATAATAATATGTATATAGATATAAATAAATGTTTCATTGACACAATTTTTGTTTTACAAAAGTTTGCTATTATTATTAAATAAAAAATATATATTAATATGTATTAAGATATAAATAGATATTTTATTGTCACAGTTGTATGTTTATTGTTATTAAAGTAAGTTAGTCTTAAGTTACCTGAAAATTGATTGTTATTATTTTATTGCCACAAATTTTGTTTTACAAATGTTAGCTATTATTATTAAATTAAAAATATATATTAATATGTATTAAGATATAAATAGATGTTTTATTGTCACAGTTGTATGTTTAATATTATTAAAGTAAGTTAGTCTTAAGTTACCTGAAAATTGATTGTTATTATTTTATTGACACAATTTTTATTTTAACAAATGTTGTTATAAAGTATTAAATATAAAGCTATTACTATTCAATTACTATAAAGATGCCGTACCATTATAATTAAACAATACCGTAAACAACTAATATTTCGTATTTTTATTTTCAAGTACCAAAATGTTTTAGTCCCGCTTTAGTTGCATGCAGATTGTACCGACGCGTGCCATTTTGAAGTGCTCCTAATTAGATAACAAAAGGCAAACATTATGAGCCCTATTGTTAAGTTTCAAGTCCATCGGGCCATGGTATATGAAATCGAGTATAGGTAGTAAGTAAAGTAGGTACATTATAACCAGGTTTACAATTATTAATAGGATAAATAGCTTTATCCTGCCGATATTTTAACTTAATACCTAATATCTAATATTTGTTTTTGATTTACTCGCTTATAATTATAACGAAACACGATCAAGCGTCTATAGTTACCTCACCTAAACATTAATTTTACAGATGAATTGCAGGTTTTCAGTTATAAAACAGAATAATAAACTTATGCTAACATTATACTCAGTTACTACTTACATGTGTTTATATTTTTTTATTGTAAGTAATTAGCTAAAATATTTGGCTGTATGGTCTCAAAAAGTCATACTTACCTACACGTGATCCGCTTGTTTAAAATGTGGATTAAACCAACGAGGTATCAAACATGTTTCCGTATTTAATAAATGGACAAGGACATGTATCAACTCCTATTCCATTTCAAAGATACACACTGCAAGGGACCGTTTTATATCAAACTGTGCAATAGATTCACAGTAACTAATACAATAGGAAATAAATGCAACTTGCACCCAACTAGCGGGTTGCATTGTGTGTGCAACACGGAAATCGAATCCATCTGCCATTCTCCCCAGCGCACCCCAAAACTTACCTTAACCACTTGTGAAAACGTCCAAAAATTAGGAAGTCGCATTGTGAACCCGGTCACGCGCCTTTATTTGTTAACCCTTTGAATGCTTTGTGCGCGTTGTCGACGGCGATCGATCTTTTGGGATATTTGATCACAATTTGGCAGGAATTGAGGAAATTTTGGATTGGTTCGGGTATATAACGGTAATTTGTTTTAGGTATTCCTCTATATACCTACCTTTTCAATATAATATTAAGGTAGGTCCATATGAATAAAAGCATTTTGTTTTTCTATTAGCAATTTATTTGAATATAGTTTTGACTTTTGACCAGGTTTTAGATGTAATATTGTCTTTTTCTTTTGGTTCGATTTTCAGCGAGGTTTTAACAGTCTTAATTGAAAAAGTTTGTACCTACACGTGGACGTACATGATTACAAGTGATACAACACAGTTGTTGCACTCCTGTTTGCCTGTTTTATAGGAGTTGTATAGATATACATAGTTAAGTTTAGGGATATGAAATTGTGAAATGGCAAAACAAGAGAAGAAATGAAATGAAATTTTAGCAAATCATTCTTATAAAATCGTCAATTGTAAATTGTAAACGCGTTTTTTCCGGATGGCAGAGACACTTAAAATATGAAAGGCCGGGTCCAACCGAGCTGAAGTAACGTTCTCCCGGCGGAACATAGCATTAACGATTACGTACAGGATATGACATCTGTTCAATTTCCGAATATCACTTACTTACAATAATTGTTACTGACCAAAACTTTCACAAAAGTCATCCAAGCACACTAAGCCACAACTGTCGCTGATGGTTCAATAGTGCGCGTATGCTTCCGCCAGCCATCTTGAATCTGGTGACGTGACGTCACGGTGGTCTCCGATTGTGCTTTATAAAGGACATAATGACGATTGAAGTGAGACGGATCGTATAGCTGTGATTGTTAGTAATCCTTTAGTTATTCTTTGAGGATTAGTATTATTTGAAATTTGGAAATAAGACAATAGTCATTGAATTCATTATGCTACTTAGGATTTGAACGGAGGGCGTCGTAAAGCCGGATAGTAGATTAATAACGATGCGGGCGTTGCTTTTGATAAAGTAAAGGCAAGTTTGTTGTTTATTATAAAGAAGCAAGCTATCCCTCGCTTCTACCAAGTGATTAAGTAGAGACGTTCAGGATTACGGATAATGAGCCTGTTGACAGCGCCGACGTTTGCGTGTTAGATTAGTTTTGCCGACTAGGTAGGACCACAGTAATAGCGGAATTTTAAGGTTCTCATTCTCAGTATTCTCAAAACAATACTTTGATGGTTCCGTTGTTTAATCCAAGAAGGGCCGTTGACATTAACATTTACGGTATACTTAAGTATTTGATGTTATTGTCATGATTATAGTAAGGTTTTTTGATAGATCACCAGTTGGATATGTACAACATGTATGTACCTAAACTGTTATTTTCAGAGTTTTATGTACCTACCTACCTACCTAAAAAAGATTAGATGGGCTGTTTTTATTTTTACGTAATAAATAACGAATACATTGGGACTGAAATTAGTAATATTTATTAAAGAATTACAATCTATTTAGATCTGCACTATTTAATTCTTGTCTACCTAAATGTGCTTTAAATAATCCCTCATAATAGCACAAATGTTTACCGTTGCTCGATCAGTTTTACAAAGCTATTTATACGAGACACATATCGACATATTGATTGACGACATATCAGTATACTGACACACAATGCGCGCAATACGTCTTACTCGGGGTTGTAGACACTCGTACCCACGATGCAGTGGGCTGATCATTTATAAGGTGACAAAAGTACTGACAAAATGATAGCGGCCACACACTGTCCGGAAATGGTCATGAGGTCACTATTGATGATGTTGACATAAATAGCTGATTGTAAGCGAGGTTTTGTAAAATATCCATTCAAAATACAGGAACTTTAAATACGTACGTAAACTTTTACGTAAATAAAATTACACTGAACCTTTGTAACGAATCGAATACTTAAATTAAATAACTTTAATAAATTTTTTTCACAGTCTGTGAAACCATGTTTCAATTCTTTGTAACAATATATCGACACGAGAGTGCAAAATTTACGCTGCGTTCAGTCTAAGAGTGCAGCCGTGTGTGTGCGGTTCACCGTGGCGTCATCACCGATAGGTTTCACCAGAAGACCAGCGCTGGTTCCCGGGCCAGCATTTATGCTGAGGTGTGACCTTTTCGTGGCATATACAACAACGATTTTATTTTATTTCTAATATTTGTTGTCCACTTTGTGTATGTTAACGAATAAATTTTTATTCTGTTCTATTCAAAAGATACACACACATACGCCAATGAAATGTTAAAGTAAAATTTTATAACTTAGGTAAGTTTTGATACTTATGCTTTATATTTTTTATCTTAATTTAAAACTCTTAGAACAACGTTTAAGCCAATCTATCGAAAAAGAAAATGGTGTTAATAAAAAAAGCAGACACGTATGTGATGTGTCACTAATTACAGCTATGCCTTCTATGGCTCTATCTATTTGAATAACGCTATACGAATAAACCCTTTCCAAACTATCCAAAAATCAAACAATTCCCAGAGAAACGGTAAAAGAAATGTGAAAATCATCCCCGAGCCTCGGCATAATGCGGCAAAATGTGGCACAAATATCATGAATGCATTTTTTGTCCGCTTAGGCAAGTGTTGCACTGATTCGCAAATGACAGGCGCGCGACACTCCGGGGAACCGAGACCTTTTCCGCGTACGATGATCTTTCAAAAGGACATTAGTAAACATAAAGACATAAGGACTATTTTCATGTGTATGAGTCGATGCAGCTGTGTCCGACAGTTCCGTAATTCGATCCGTTCGCACAATGTGCCCGTTATTGTGTGGGGTTTCAATATTTGTGCTTTTCAGAGTTTAGCCTGCTGAAGTGAAGGGTTAAGTAGAGAAACTCTAAATTAGGAATTCAATTTTGAAGTTATATATTATATTAATCTGTGGTTATATTAGTAGGAAGAAACGTAACTTACCTCCACTTTTTTTCTTTATCAGTGGATAGCAGTAATTATTTATAGAAATACGAGTAATCTACCAGGGGCGTCCTTGAATCAGTATCAGTATATTATATTATGCAATTAAATAGCGACTTCGTTTGTCGCGTGAGTCAGCATCTCCTGTCTTGCTCGCACGGTATTGACAAGAAAATAACAGGTAGTATTTGTCGCACGACAACGAGTCGCGTGTCTAAGTTATGCTAAACGTTCGCATTATGTGCATGAAGTCAGCAGCCAGAGAAAAATACGGTTGTCCGTTTTATTAAAATTACGATCAAAATACGACAAATAAGATCTCAAGGTAAATTACTTCTAACTAAAAATACCTAAATTGTAGTATTACACTAAATCTAATAATAATATATAATGATTCTGGTAAATTGAAACAAAAATAATAAATTGTATACAAAATAAATTCAAAAATTTCCATATATTTAATCGAACCTTTTACAGCTATCAATTGAGATGAGACAAGATGATAATAGTAGAAGTTATAAAAACGTGTTTTTTTCTAATATTCAGTACCTATTACAAAAAAAATCTCAGCAGAAATTATTCAACAAACTTCATGTTTAAAGGAAATAATTTTTAACCGCTCTAAAATTTTATAAATAAGACAAATGAGTAGGTAAGCAGTTTGATTAATATGTCAATTATTTTACAATGCCTACGTTTAAGGATCATTCCCATCTTATTCCATAAATTCGAATCAATTTTAAATGCCATGAACTAACTAAAATGTTTCCTTAAAATATAAAATAAAGTAATCGTTTTTCTAGACACAAATTGGTCACGCATTACGTATCTATCGGAAAACCATGCAATTTGCAAAATCTCGCTCCACCTTGAAGAAAGTTCTCCGAAAAGGATTACGCGATGCTATTGCCATTGTCCATCATAGAGGACAATACCGGGTAACGGGCCCTCGTGACAAAGGGATGGCGATGCTCCTTATACTCCCCAAGGTAGTCGATGCTCTAAAAACGGATTAAGCTATGATTTATTGGGGCTAGCCGTTTAAAATTGAAAGCGTTGTTTTATTGTAGTAATTTAAGTAAGGCTTAAAAAGGATTTGGATGTAGTTGTAAGAGTTAAAATACCACATTGGCAGATGTTTTACATAATGTTATTTAGGTATTTATGCGTGAAATATTAAATTAGTCTCTGTTTTCAACGGGTTACCCTCATCTGGCAGAATAATATTGGTCAGAAATACACTTCGCATAACACGTTTCGCAGAAACACTTTCGGTCGAATGGTAAGATGACATAAAGGTATAGTTGGCATTACTACTACCTCGCATACGACACGTACATTTTGCAGCACATTGTTTTGTAGAATATCTCTTTGGCCGACTTTGGTTTAGCATAATTTGATGAACCATAATAATCCAATATATACGATTAAAATAGCATAATTATTTTCTACTAGCAGAAAAATGCGTTAAGTAAACTTTACGTAGTAGAATGTAAGTACCGTTAGGTATTATACGACGACGAGCGGTTCGAGGAGCAGTGTTAGGTATCTTGCCGCCGCGGGGCAACTGCCACTAAATTTTTAATCACAACAATTGTAATGCATAAATTAGGTCCTGATTCCACCTTAGGGCAGGTCCGACTTGGATTAGGTTAGGTACGACGACGAGCGAAGCGAGGAGGAGTGTTAGGTTGAACTGAGACCCTAACGAGCGAGCCGCGCGGCATCGGCCGGCTACCATACCACTCCATGGACAAAATGTGTAATCACAACAATTTGTAATGCATAAATTAGGTACTGATTTCACCTTAGGGCAGGTCCGACTTGGATTAGGTTAGGTACGACGACGAGCGAAGCGAGGAGGAGTGTTAGGTTTAACTGAGACCTTAACGAGCGAGCGAGCCGCGCGGCATCGGCCGGCTACCATACCACTCCATGGAAAAAATGTGTAATCACAACAATTTGTAATGCATAAATTAGGTACTGATTGCACCTTAGGGCAGGTCCGACTTGGATTAGGTTAGGTACGACGACGAGCGAAGCGAGGAGGAGTGTTAGGTTGAACTGAGACCTTAACGAGCGAGCGAGCCGCGCGGCATCGGCCGGCTACCATACCACTCCATGGACAAAATGTGTAATCACAACAATTTGTAATGCATAAATTAGGTACTGATTGCACCTTAGGGCAGGTCCGACTTAGAATAGGTTAGGTATTCCTCATATGTCCTGTACAACAAGATAAGACAATCAAGTCTATCTTGGAATCAAATGGTATTCGGCTTGACAACTTTATGCCGCCTAAAATATTATGCAAAAAAAATATCTGCGAAAGTACTATTCGTTTAGAAGACTGTTACCTATGCTCATCAACATTATGCCAATATAAGATTCGGTATTATAAAAATCTGCGAAATGATTAATGCCAAAGCATACTCTGCGTAAGATGTTTCTGCCAAACGTTACTTCTGCCAAGTATCGTTATGCAAAACAAATATATGTCAAAAAGTTTCTACAAGATAATAGTGAACCGTTTTCAACATTACTTCAATACACAAATTAGTGGAAAAAATATTAGCTTTTTCAAAATATAAAAAGCTAAATTGATCTCTGTAAACTTTAAATTAGGTACCTACTACTAATTCGAAATAACAAATAGAACAGGTAATTGTATGTATATATATTATTAATTAAAATTGGCACTATATAGCGCAGAACCGCGAAAAATGGCAGGTTTTGGAAGAGGCCTTCACCTGAAAGGGATTCCTTACATTAAAACAAATTAAGTTAAATAATAATATCTTGTAATTTAAGTATTAGGAAATAAAAGGCTCTTTATTTTATTTATTATTAATTAAACATATTTGTCTATCCAATAAATATTATCTGCCCGGTATATATTAATTATTAACTTGCAAGTCTTGCAAATAATAAATGCTATATTCTGTGTCTGTGTACTATGGATATCAATTGTAAGCTTCAGGGTATACAGATGAGTGTATAAGGATATAATAAAAGTAAAACATTTTAGTAAATTATTTTATTATTCCTAGACTAGATAATACTCTGAAATCTTAAACCTACCCTATCATTTTACAGTCTTAGGCAAACATCAGTCATGGATATCACAAATCAGGAACCATCGTTAAAAATTATTACATTAAAAAATTGCACAAAATAAATATTTATCCTAACCATACAGCTATCTATTTACAAAATTGCACTTGACACCTCCAAATCCATCAAAATTCCTCACGCTCTGTAATTGCATCGCGTGCACATCCCAGAAGCAAGCATGGCTTTCAACTTCGCAGCCTCCTTCTCAAGATACGTGACTTTGAGGGCTAATCTCACTTCTCTCAACTTCCTCCTATCCCGGCTCTGCTTCGCAGCGAAGTTGTTCCTCTCGCGCTGCTGCCTGTAGGAGTCGTCGGCTTCTTTCGTGGAGCGAACTGAGCGACGCATCCGAGGGTTATTCCCCAGCAAAGTTCCTCCGTTCTTCTCCGCCATGGCTCTTAAAGCATCGCGTTCAAAAGCTTGGTACTGTGGGTCATCGGTGAGGAATTCCATGTCGACATGGTTGGAAAGTCTGGTGAGGTTCTGGCGATTGTGGTCAGACTCTGGCGAATCTGGCGGCGAGAGGATGGGCCGCTGCGGCTGATGCATCAGCTCTTCGTATCCGGAGCTGCTTCCTGGTGACATCTGCGGCACTGGATATCCGTCAGGTGAAGGCATGGGGTATCCGTAAGCGTAGGTCGGATAGTACGGCACCGGGCTGGTCGTGACCGGCATGTAGTATGACGGGCTGCCGGACATACCGATGTATGTTGGGCTGTGTTGCGTCGGTTCAGTCTTTACGGCGCCCTTGCTTAAATCCAAGGCTTCGTCAGCGTACGGGGTCCACAGAGACATGATGAACTATTTTGTAATCACGGTAAAACAATTGGCAATCGTAATGGAACAGTTGAAGTGCGAAGATACGTGTGTCTCGGTTGAATGTCGGAGCACAAGTGACGCTGGCAATGCCCAGGCGCTTCTTTAAGACAGGGGGTGTCCAGAGGGGTGGCGGGGGAGGGGGTGGAAGGGTTGTTACCGCCGCCGCTGCCGCCGCCGCCACGGTAAACAGGGATTAAGGCGCGGGATAAACAAAGGGGATTAACGGGTCGTAAAGTTTATTGATCGAACATGATAAGACGTAATAGGTACATTTGAAAATACCACGTTTGACGTAATTAGTTGTTTTTTGTTTGTAGCCCTAAAATTAGGACGGTAAAATGAAATATCTTTTTATTATTATAGTTTATTTTTAAATATTATAATTTTAGTAGTAGGTCTTCCTTTAATTTAATTTACTTAATTATTCAGGAACCTACTAAAGTTGGTGGACATTATTTTATAAATTTTCTTAAAGAATTTTTAGGTAGGTACCTACTGTCTCTTTATTCTATCTTTAAGTAAAATAAAACACTAAATGAAAATCGGTTTATTCGTTTAGGGGCCACGGTCAGACTTACATATACTAACCCGGATACAGTACAGTTTTTCAGGACAAAAAAAACTAACTTGGTAAAGTTAATGTGAACTATTTATTTTGGCCCGTAGGTAAGGCTACGGCGAGCCGTGATTGGTTGCGCCAAGCGCCGCCCATGCGCAGGATTGTGCAATCGTGCGCTTTTTCATGCTGTTTGTATTGTGAGTTCCATTTCGGTTAGGTATGTGTATGTAGTATACTGTATAGAATGACATGCTAAGGGATACACTGTTCTGTATCCTACTTACAAGCCTATTCTTTTGGTAATACGTAGAGTCGTGTGCAGACTACTTTGGTGTACCTACCTATAGTTAGGTAGGTATACGTTAAATACTAATATTGTCGTATTCTAGTTCTTAATCGTAATGAAATTAATTAACTTCTAATCGACGATTTTTTGATAAAGATATATCGTAGATAGTTATATAGGTACCTAATTACCTATGCCCTAGGGTATCGATTTTATATTAGAGCAATTGGCTAGTCTCCTATGTTTATCTGTGAATTATTCTTTACTAACGACCCAATGCTGATATATTATGCATGTACTTATTTATACATATAAACCTTCCTCTTGAATCACTCTATCTATTTAGAAAATTCGCATCAAAATCCGTAGTTTTAAAGATCTAAGCATACATAGGGACGGACAGACAGACAGCCGGAAGCGACTTTGTTTTATACTAGGTAATAACTAGGTATGTAGTGATGATGATCAATAGATGTGGAGATCAACAGGAAAATATAATATTTCGAAACACCGCTCTCGCTATCGAATTGCAAAACAATTTGTTTGTTGTGTCTATCGTTCATTAGTTAAGTAGGTAATTTGTTTGTTTACGACATTAAGCCAACCGACAGATTATACGCAGAGCGGATTCCTACGTTCATGATTATTGGCAGGCTCGGTAAAATAACACTGTCAGAATACTTAAATACTTTGTTAATTAGATTAAGCTTGCAACAATATCCTAGCTATGGAACAAGGACATACCTACCTAGAATGTAACTGATAAACGCACATCTTAAACGGTGACCAGATAAAATTTACCTATAAATAAATAAAAATAATATATGTAACTAAGTACCTAACTTTGGTAAAATATGCAAATATAAATATTTACGTGATGTTGAGATTGGGTGCCTGTCGTATCGCATAACGTTTTTTGTCCTAAAAATGTTTGGCCGAGAATGTTTGGCATACTGTTCAATGGCATACTACTCGTTTGTCCTAATAATTTTTGCGCATACTCATTTAAAGTCCTAAAGCAAGTTTATCCTAATATTGATAACTCTTAAATCTAATTACCTAAAGCATAATATTCCTAACATGAATTGCCCTAAGAATTATTTTGCCTATTATTAAATTGGCTAAAATTACGGGTTCCCTTTATCTTGCATAATATCGAAATACATTTTGCATAGCAGCTATCACCGAAACATTTTTAGCCGAATGATTCTTTAGCATAATTATATATGTATCATAATTGTCAGTTAGCATACTATTAATTTAGCATAATTTTAAATGGCTGAACACTAGTATCACCGACTTTTATTTCATATAATTTTATATGGCATAACATTAATATCGCCGAATTTATTATGGCATAAAGACATAGTTTACGGAACAGACGGGTGCTAGGAAACTAGTTTAGGTTTTAGGTTAGATTAGGCGATTATTAACTAAACTGAAGGTTAGGTTAGAACTGCGACCACAACAGAACCGAACGCCAGTAAAGTAGGTTAGGTTAGAACCGAACTTAATGGGTTAGGTTAGGTTAGAACTGCGACCACAACACAACCGAACTGCTACCAGTAAAGTAGGTTAGGTTAGAACCGAACTTAATGGGTTAGGTTAGGTTAGAACTGCGACCACAACAGAACCGAACTGCTGCCAGTAAAGTAGGTTAGGTTAAAACCGAACTTAATGGGTTAGGTTAGAACTGCGACCACAACAGAACCGAACTGCTGCCAGTGAAGTAGGTTAGGTTAAAACCGAACTTAATGGGTTAGGTTAGGTTAGAACTGCGACTATAATAGAATCGAACACCTTTTAAATATTAATTTTTATGCAATCTAAATATTATGAGATATAAATTTCTTCGAAATAACTATTCGGACATGTAAATATTATGCTTATTCATATTCTGCCATATGAATGTTCTGATATAAAAAATATGTGAAATCACAATATATGAGAAAAAAATATGCAAAATAAAATTCGGAGAAATGATGTTTCTGTTGGTTGTTATGCAAAATGAATTTATGAGTATTAGTTTTATGCAACATATTAGTGAACCTAAAATGACAGCACCTAAACTAAACTATGGTAGGCGTGAAGTCAGAATCGTTACGTAGGCAGGTCAGATTTTGGTTAGGTTAGGTACGACGACGAGCGAAGCGAGGAGGAGTGTTAGGTAGAACTGTGACCCTAACGAGCGAGCGAAATTATATTAAAATTTAGCAGTTAGTAGGTTAGATTAAAGACCGAAAACTGTAGGTTAGGTTAGGTTTGTTCTATGACCATGGATAGCGGAGCGAGCGAAGCGAGTGGAGCGTCAGAATGTTTGCTTGCTGCATGGAGGTATATTAAAATTTAGCAGTTAGTAGGTTAGGTTAAAGACCGAAAACTGTAGGTTAGGTTAGGTTTGTTTTATGACCATGGATTTATGATCGTCAGAATGCTTGCTTAAAAATCTTCGAGATTTAGGTATAATGAAATGTAGTCAAAAGATTTTTAGCACATTAAATATTAGGAACATTACAATTATGCACATCAATCATTCGATAGTTGAATCTTAGCCACATCAAACGATAGGACAAATAATATTTAGGACAAACGATAATAGGAGCAACAATTTCGGACAATCAAAAATATGCGGAACAAAGTGGATGCCAAACGTTATTAGGACAAAAGACGTTATGCGACACGACGATAGGACTAATAATTGTAGGTATGCCATCCGATATAGACCCGTTGAGATTGTATCAAAACATAAGTTCTAATTTAGTTTTAAGTAGACAGTGCTGCCACCTATTATGGCATCTGTATTTGGATTTGGAATGCATCTAACATTTCTGTGTTCTTGTCTATGCAAACTCTCTGCGAATAAAGATGGCGATGGCGTACTGAACATATCGTCTTTAATTTTTCTCAAGTTTTAATAAGTCCTAGTTAGCTGCACTGCACCATACATGATACAACTTAGCTACTATAAATAAGAATCTAACATCTTTACTTCCTAATGTTTTAATGTGCATCTTAATTTTTAATACTCTGCCAAACGAAATAAAAGAACTTCAAGGAAGAGAATTTGAACGAACCTTGAAAAAATGGCTCATTAGCCACTGTTTTTATAATATTACGGAATTTATAAACTATAAGCAATATTGTGCTGACGTGTAATATTAATTATTGGTTATTGTTATTTTTATATTGGATGTGACATGAATTAGGAAATTTTATAATTAGTATAATTAGCACATAATAAAAATAAAAATAATTGTTAATTAAATTCGATTGCATGACATATTGGCACTGTTATGCATGTTTTATTTGCCACATTTGCACGCCGTCTTTTCGGCAGAATTATGATGGACTTCTCAAAATTTATGTAACACCCTAATGTATTGACCATGATTCTAGCAAATAAATGATATCTTATATCTATCTTATCTAATAAAGAACCTCATTTTAAAGATTGCAGCTCTGCATAATGTCCTTAACAAAGGCAAAGGGTACTGAAACGTCAGGGAGGCTCAAATAATTAATATACGCGATATAATCCGTTTAAATTGTTTTATTTAAATGTGTGACAGTCACGGAAACCGAAGAAAATATTAAAGAGTACATATGCTAGGATTCCTATCGTATCGCATTATAATTATAAATTCTCAAAAATACATGTTTTGACTCGAAAACCTTTGTGAAACTTCAACCGCTCAACTAGTAGATACTTTAAAGAGCTTCTCAAGCAGGTGTTCCTGATATATCTGTAAGTATTAATATCTGATCCTCGCGACAATATTTTGATTCCATCCATTAACAAAACCTCTCATATCTGTCCATCGCCGCAAAAACGCTGGCACGCGATTATGTATAGGAAATAACTCTAAAGTGTCTGTCAGTTGTCAAAGGATTGTTATCTTTGAGCGCGTGGACGCACGTGGGCCTCAGATGACGGCAGCTGCGTGGAAGGATTGGAGATTTGCAACAGTATACCCTTACCATAGTTAACGTGACTACGATTCTCAATACAAATCGTTTACGCAGTCACTAGCGAGTCATTCTAAACTCATGGGAAGGGTACAGTACGTCAGTGAAAACAATGGCTGTCTCCTCCTGGGAAATCTGGAGGTAGTGAAATGGGATCGCGTCCAAAGAGTTACTTCAAATACGGCGTCGTGTCATGTTTTAATGCATTGTTGAGCGGATGAGTGCCCAATATGGCATTAAGTTTGTAATTTTAGCTAACTTTCATTAGATTCTAGTTAACAGCGGCTGTGTTAATTTTAAATAGATTTTTTGTACACCCTTAGATGTCTGCTTAAGCAATAAGCAGGCTTAGTTTTAAGATTTTGCAATACCCTTATACAGGGTCCATGTGATACATAATGTATATTTTTTAAGATCTCTTGTAATTACCATGGTATGCAATAAAGAATATGAATATGAATAAGTAACTATTACGTTGCTAAAACGGTACGAAATAACGAAATTATTACAATGTTACAATCGTGAACTACAATCGTGAAATAAAACAATTAAAACGGATTTACATCGCGTATATTAATTATTATGACGTTTCGGTAGCTTTCCGGTTATCGTTGTCAAGGGTTGACTTAAATGTGTAACTGTTTTACTTAAATGTGTGACACTCGTGGAAATGGAAACCGAAGAAAATATTATAGGTACAGTCAATGGGTTTTAGATGAACACATACCTACCCCAACGTAAATACCTACTTGGACAAATCGTATTTTACAGAAATCTTTAGTACGTAGGTATCATAATTTTCGAGTAAGTAATTTTACTTGTTTTCCACGTGACGAAAATTACTCGATTATCTATAAACTAGCGACCCGCCTCGGCTTCGCACGGATGCAAAGCTATAAAATTATCCATGTTATTATATATATATAAACCTTCCTCTTGAATCAATATCTATTAAAAAATCCCCATCAAAATCTGTTGCCTAGTTTAAGATGATCTAAGCATACAAATAGGGACAGACAGACAGACATAGCAGGAAGGGACTTTGTTTTATACTATGTAGTGATTATACCGGTATTTATATTATGAAATTCGACCATTGGATGGAACTAGAACGTCGCACCAATCTTGGATCCAGGTAAAACTAATAGGTACAGTCGAGTTCATTTAAATCTATACACTTACGAGAGCAAAAATAACTGAACACGATTTTATGCTCCTGACAATAGGGTCGTGTTCAGATATTTTTGTTCCCGGAAGTGTGTAGATGTAAATGAACTCGACGTACCTATGAAGTGAAACATTGCCATAATTTATCACGTTAATATATTTTTTAAGTTTTTACGTAGATAATTGTCTCCGAACGTTATAGACCTTGCACCAACTCAATGTTTTTGTTTAGCCTTATGTTTGACTGGTAGAGAATGCCTTGTGGCATTAAGTCCGCCATTTTTAGAAGGGCTGAGTGGCGGCCATCGCTGAATTAGATCTATATTCATTGAGTTATATTGGTAGATGGTTTAGATAGAGCATATCAGTACTTTGATCTTTGCAATAAAGTTTAAATAAATAACCACGTCATAACGGTGTGACGTTACACATCACCGCAACATTCATCATCAATGGAATCGCACGAGTATTTATACTCTATCTAAACCATCTACCAATATAACTCAATGAATATACTTAGATCTAATTCAGCGATGGCCGCCGCTCAGCCCTTGCACCACATACACAACAACAAGCGGCGCGTGGGGTGGACGCAACCCCACCGCTCAGTTGCGTGGCGTGCGTCAGTATAACGCGACTAGTTGGAAACGAGCGCTCACACTACAAATTACTAAAAGCTTAATTATTATTAATTACTATAAGCTGTGGTTACCAATAATTAGATAAGCATCAGCCATGATTGTTACACATAGATATAAGAGCATGTAAGATGTATTATCTGTTGGTAATCCTGAATAAATAAATAAATAAATAAATACTCTAATAGATTATCATAAACTGATACTCGTGCAATACAGTAGGCCATTAAAAAAAACGACAAATACATCGCTCACAAAATTTCACTGCGGGTTGAAAAATGCGGCCTGTAGGCGAAAATAGCTGGAAATCCGGAAAAACGGGCATCTGAACAAATAATATTCTGCCATCCTGAAACGGAGACACTTAAAAGCTCGCTCGTTAAAAATTACCAAACAATGTAGAGCGCTTTGTTTAATAGTCTGCTGCTATATTTGGGGATGCCGGGTTCTGGCCGACCAACCCTCGCGTTGCGCCGAATAATTGAGTTGCCTTATGTAATCTACCCCTGCACACCGTGGACCAATGTATGGAGAAATAAATAAAAAGAAATTCTTCCTTCGAAATCTTTTGTACAAACATAATATTTACCTACCTACTAATATTTTTTCCGGCTTTGCGACTGTCACACATTTACAATTTAAACGGATTATATCGCGTATATTTATTATTTGGGCCTCCCTGACTCACGTTTCGGTAGCTTTTCAGTTAAGTACCGTGGTCAAAGATTGACTGAGAAAAACTCAAATTTTCTCTGTCAAAAGCTCCCTCAAATAACCATCAGTCATATAAAATAAATATCCAGTCATAATAAGTTCAATGTATCTAAATAGGTAGTGTACGGATCTAAATTTTATAATTATTAATATTGTTATTATTGAAAAAATCTACGGCTTCTCATTCACTAACCGCAATAACAGTTTAAAATTTTGTCGGCACGCGCTTTGCTACCCAACCGATAAGAAACCGCTACCCATTGTTTATTGCGCCATAAAACTGACTACCTTATCTACCTGCTTAGAGCCCTCTGTAAAACACCTCAACTTATCTATCGGTACAGCCCGAATCAATGAAAAACTTTAATTACGTACTACAGGTACCTGTTTAGGGCTTCCGTCTCAAAACGAATAGGTACCTACTTGTTTTACCTGGATGCCCTAATTTAATCCTCTATTGTCTAACGCTAAATATTCCAGCGTCGGCCAACATTTGTGTAAGAGATTTTAATACTTTTAGTTAATCCAGGGCAATAAAACGGTAATAAAATAATAAGTGTGGTGATTTTAGATATTTTATCTTGCCATGGATTATATGTTTCTAAAAGGGACTTTTAATATATTAAGAGGTAATCTTGTTTCGTATTTAAAGAAATCCATTTCCACGTGTTCAATAGGAATATCTACACATGAAACTGAAGACACCATATATTGATTTAAACCACGATAATAAAATGGGACCTAGTTCGAAATACTCGCGCGATGTTATGCCAACCCCTTAACATCACGTTCGAAACACTTTGACCGCGATTAAGTCCCGTTTTATTATGACAATGTGAAGACATTTCTATATAAAAACGCCTATATTTCTGTCGATTCTAGGACTCCATTGTAAACTCGGTGAAAAGTAAACGAGCTCTTTAGTAAACCGCTCGATTCAAAGGAGAAAGGTCAGGTGGGGTATGTAAGAAACACACATTGGGGTAAGAGAAACACTTTAAATGTCGCAACAGTTTACCTTTTTGTGTTTATTAGGTAAATCTATATACCTAAGCGTAATATATAAAATATTCCAAAGGATTCCACTTCCGTCATGTGTTTCATTTACCTACCTCTCCTGACTTTATTTAACAATATATACCTAATATATTTGTTAAAATACATAAGGCTACCGAGTCTCAGTTATTTAAATACGTAATCGGGTTTACTCACGTCGTAGAAGTCGAATATCGCTCGACAAGTTTCGAATCGGTACCTACGCGATTCATCATCAGGAGAGCCAATCAGTCGCGGTTGGCCGCCACAAAAATCTGATCAATTAGACTCTACTTTTAGTGAATTTCAATACCTATAATTAATTTAATTTATCTATGGAGAGACTTAGACGGCTAAACAATGTAGACGCTGTATAGGTAGGTGCAACGCACAGTTAAGCCGTTAGTTTAGAAAACATGTAATAAGACAACAGCTTTTTAAAATGTAATTTTGTAGTTCGCAGTGCCTTGGTTTATACTGTAATGCTGTGTAACTAATTTGAATAAATAAATAAATAAAGTAAGAAGCAATTAAGTATATATATGTTTGCTTAAATAAATTTGTCCCTTTTCGCATTTTCCGCTTTAACCATAAGCGTATCTCTTCATATTCATACATCATTTCCTTTCATATCCTAATATGATGGATAATGCGAACATCACTCTTATGAATCCAACTGCCTTAAGTAGTTTCTTGTAATGGATACTTATAGAAATAACCTGCCTGAAGCAACAATCGATTACATTTGCTTAACTAATTCGTCGCTTTTTTGGGACCGGAACGATATTTTCCGCTACAACCATAAGCGCATTTTCAACGCATCTCTTCATACATCATTTCCTTTCATGTCCATTATAATATTCCGTTATAGTGTGACGACAAAGGGTTGAGACCACCGTGACGTCATTGGCCATTCAAAATGGCGGCCGGAAGTGTAGAGCACAATTGACAAAATTGAACCGTCATCTCATGACAGTTGCGGGTTATTGACGCTTCGATGATTTTTGTGAGTGGACAGTGTGTGGACATTGAAAAAGTATGATGACATAATTTGTGTCATTTAAGTGATCCTGTCCATCTGTCCAACAGAAATGATTGTCTGGAATTGCAGTTTTTGTGAGCTACACAGCAGGCATATCTGCAATTGCAAATAAATTATCGAGTTATAATAATAGTAGGTAGGTACTTGTATGATGATTTATTTAATTATTATTATTAAAGCAGTAATCTGCTAACGTAAACGAAATGTTTACCGCTTCATTGTAAACATTTAATTATGATAAAAATAATTTATTTAATAAACTTTAATGCATGCATCCAAATATTATATCCGGTACCTAGCCAATCACTTGCTAAACAACGTTTCATAAATATTCTTTTTACAAACAACGTTAGACAAATGAACGATTCCCAAATTAGACGTTTCATAAAATATAGTTTTACAAATAGATCATGATACAAATTACCTATTTATTGGACAAAACATCATATCACAAAACATTATTTCGCAAATTATTCATTTATAATTCTAGTTAAATAACAAAATAACGAATGATAAAACAACGTTAATAAAATGCATTGTTTGGAAAACATTTCGTTTAATAAATCATCATGGTGTGAACGCCATTCATATGTGTAGTTTTCTACGAGTACAAATATTAACATACTTAATTTTTAACTATAGTATAATTGTTCTGATGAGCATACAGACGTCTTAGTGTTCAGGTTATTGAGGCTTTTTAGGTAACATGGCTCGAAAACCGAAAACTGTAGGTTAGGTTAGGTTTGTTTTATGACCATGTATAGCGGAGCGAGCGAAGCGAGCGGAGCGTCAAAACACTTGCTTAAAAAATGGAACATCACTCAATTTACCAAAGCCCGGCCCCCGGGCAAAATATTTTTTTGAACCCCAATATCTAGGTAAATATCGCTCTTCTCAGAGCGTTTTTTTTTCTTTTCTCTCGAAAAAGTTTAAAGAACAAAGTATGCTTATTTTAGTGAAATCTACAAGATTCAATCTAATTTAAGTCCAAAAACAGCAAAAAAAAAGTGTAAAAAAATTTAAGTCCCAGAAACGGCCCCTTTTTGGTACCTACAATCTGACCGAAATAAGTAGGTACTTGCCTGTTTAATATTTGGCCCAAGTGTTTCGAGTATTAAACTTCATACCGTCCTGCGTTTCGTTACTAGAGAGTTATTTTTAATATTTTTATGAAACAATAGTTTATCAAATAATGTTTTGCAAAATAACTGATTTTTAAAACGATTTTTTCGTGAAGTGAACATTTTTTTAATGAAACTTTGTCATTCAATATTTTTATAAAGCGTCTAAGTTACCTATTAAATGTATATTTGTCGAGTAATTATTTGTAAAATGAGCATTTTAAGGAATGATAGGTTTGTGAAATGAATAGTTTATAAATCGTTGTTTTTGTTAAGTGATTATTTGTAAAAAGTTGTTTAGCAAATGATGATAAACCATTATATCCATATCCATAGCGCAGGTTTCGTCATAAATACAAAATGTGCATCCGTAGCAACCAACCATCGTCAAAATCACACATTAAACGTTTAATATTTAATTATTTATTTAAACTTTATTGCTCAAAATACACAAGTAAAAGTACAAATGGCGGACTTAATGCCATAAGTCATTCTCTACCAGTCAACCATATGACTAAACAGAAACAATACAATAGGATGTTCAAGGAAAAGTACAGTCAGCTATAAAAGCCTGTCACAAAAATGAAATTTTTGACAAAAACCTAACCCATTCTGACAAAGGAAGTTTAAATTATCACTGAATAATTATATAAGTAGTGGCATCTTATTTTCTTTAAATAATAGTAGGTAATATCAAGGTAATATTTAAAATCTATAATATTGTTAAGCTGTAAGTAAAATATTCATTTACCTAATGAGTAAAAACATTTCTCAATAAACAGTCATTTAAGCCAATGACTTGAAAAAAGCTTAACTGCTTGCTTTCATGAAATAGTTACTTATATTATAATAGGTATTGCATGACTATTTCATGAAAGCCGCCGCGTCACACAGCTAATTGTATTTCGCTGCGCAGTCTCTTCATGATAATTAACTCATGTAGTATACGCAGTTTATACGGCTTTTCATCACATAATTCAGAGTACAGAAGTTTAAGCTTTCAATTCAAAAAACGCGCCAAATTTCCGAACGCAAACCCCGCTTTCCGCACTCTGACCTGTCAATCCCATTAACGCTTTTGTGCGGCCAAGATCACATTGCGATTTTTCGTTTTAATTATAATAATGTAATATGGTGTTGTGAAAGGTGTTAAATACTAATTGTTATTATAAAGATGATGTTGAAACATCGTCTAAGCGGTTTGATGGATATATCTCGACAGGAATTCCGTCGTTTGAAAAGATTCACGGCGTCATGCGCTCGAGTCGGTCGGCAAGCCGGAATCACTCAAGGGATTCGTGAGCGATATCCCGGGCATAATGATCGTCTTGTTTACGTTCTCACAAATCGTCATCACCGAACAGGCGCCATGCGGAGCGGGATTCTGGTGGCGAAGCCATTTCAACTGCTTGAGCATGAGAGATGACAGAAAAGGGAAAACATTAGGTATGCTAAGAGGATTATAACAAACAAGGTAGGACAAGAATTCTATAAGTTTGGATCGCTGCCTTGCCTGTCTTCCGGAAGGCCGTAATAAACTTTAGCAGAGAGCGGCGTGTGCTGCTGGCGCATTGAAATATATTTTTGCTCGCTCGCATCTTGTAGCAATGTGGAGTGCTAACTATTGGATGGTTGGGTACTCTCTTTGCTCATTAAGCATTGTGGTGCGCTTTAGTGGATACACTTGTAGCTTTAAACTTAAGTTATATGGTGTGTTACGTGGGTTCACTCTATGCTTATTACCTTAGCAAATGTGGTGAATTAATCTGGGTGCATTTTCTGCTGGCTCTGCTGAGTAGAATGGTGTATCAGTTGGATTCACTCGTTGCTTTATATGCGCAGCATGGTTTTGGGGGCTCAGGTCACCTTAGTCCAGTTCATGCTGAAATCAGTGTTGTGGTGCACCATATTGGGCTCACATTCTGCTGTTTGTGCCATACATAACAGTCTGATATATGGCTTATTTCAGGCTCGTTAGACAGTGCGTTATAAGCGCTTCCTTATACTACAGCTGATGAATTATGAATACATCAACATAGAGACTGGCCTTACCAGCTGAAGCTCTCTAGAATTTGACACACTTGGCCCAGATCCAGTGAGTCAGATCTGCTCTTGCTGAGAATAATATGAATAAATTCCCATTATAATCAAAAATGTCATCGAAAATGGCCTACTAACAGGAAAAATTCAAAAGTATACCGTTCCGGACTATTAAAAATTGGAGGATGCCTCAAGACTACATAAAGGCCGAAGTGGCTAGTTGATAGAAAGTGAAGAGCATATGTTAAATAAATGTCAAGTAAGTACGACGAGGTCATAAACAACTATAGGAGTTGAGACCAGCGGCCAGCTGGCAGCGCTAAACACACTATATAGTATGTAAATCACTTGGGAATTCTGATTCCCATAATCACAGTCCTGAGGGATAGTGTTAAGTACTGCTTAGTACAATGGCAACTTATCATTTTATAACATGCAGCGGAGAGTAATTAAAAAATTAATTCTGAATTAGATATTCTTCAGTTGAAGAATTTGTAAATTAAATAAGTAAGATCTTTTACTATGCTGGACTACTAAATGCAAGCAGTCATTATTAAAGGCCTACCTGGCAGAGGCCAATATTTACCTATGATATTCTGTCATAAAATCTGTCTTAAGATAAGTCTTATTACAATTGAAAGGAATTAACCACTCAATTGCTTCGAATTTTGAGTTGGACTCTATTTATGTAATAAAATAAGAGCGGTGACAGGTAGCCGTAGTTACCAAAAGCAATCTAGTGGCTATATAACCATATTGCAAGGTAACACTCCAAGCAAGATATTTCTAGAACAGCCTTTAGGCTGATGCTTCCTAACTGCTATATTGGTACTATAAAATTTAAAATTTAAATCATGAATAATCTACAAATAGGCCTCAAGGACATTTTTTACATGTCTGATTCTGTCTTTGAATAACAATAATAAATATAAAATTACAATTGTAATTACATCACAACAATAGAATAGTAAATTAATGCAACAAATAAATCACAGGGCACACTTTACCCGGAGATGTATATTTTCTCCAAGTCCATTAATAGAATTCTCTAAAATTATCAGAAGATTGAACATGTCATCCTACGCTTACACAGAGTTGCTTAAACCTGTCATGCAGTTCTCTGATTGATATCAGGTTTGTGATTGATATGTGCAGTGTTTTATTTATTCATTATTATTTTTTTTGTTGTGGAAATTACATATAATGATACATAATAGATGCCTACTTCCAATATTTACTAGTAAGTATCTCGGTTTGGCCCTATGGCTAGAGGAGGCCGTTGGCATTGTGTCCGTCACTCATACTGACTTGTTTTGTGCAATAAGGCTAATAAACAAATAAGAATAAATGAATGCTTTGATAGCATACAGACAACTCTAAAGTTGTTAGAGAAGCTGGTTTTTTCAAGCTCCTTTTTTATAAGTACCAGGGTAAATTTTTATTATTTTTTTTGAAATAAAAATAAATGAATGCTTCAATAGCATACAGGCAAAGCTAAAGCTCTGTTACAGAATCTAAGTTTTCATTGTAAACTAGGAGGAAAGATCCTTTTATTTTACCATGGTCCAAATTTTTTGGATCTGTGTGGGAGTCTGACAATTATCAAGTCCCTTTAAAATTTTAAACAACTTTTTAAAGTTTTTTTTAGCTAAATTATTATTATTATATACCTATATATATTTTTTTTTAAACTAGAGCTATTAAACTATCAACATGATGAATAGGACATTTAGCCTATTCAACAGGCTTGCTTGTGCTGGTCGGTCTGCCACCGATTTTGGCTTGATGCTCGAGGTTTACAGAGTTAGAAAGGCATAATACATATTTCCGATAGAAATATTGAAACAATTATGATAAATCCAAGCAAATTTATTTAATGGTAAAGAATGAGCTATTTTGGTGGATATTATTAATCTATTATAGTACTGCCTTGTCAGCTTTTAGGGTCGTAAATCTTTTCTGCTTTGACTAAAAGAACTGTGGGATCTTTTAGAAAATTGCTTAAACCACAGATTATCTCATTCATAAACTGAATTCAGTTTTCAAATTATCCTACACCCACATTCTATTGTTACACAAATATGACAGTGGTGTGAGAAAGTAATGTTATTATTTTCTCGTTATATATATAAAATCTGAATAAAATAATATCCCTGAATAAAATCTACAAGGAATCATTCAAAAATTGAATGTGTTAGCTACCAAATAAAGATTTTAAAATATTAAATTTACTTAATGACAAGGGATTGCACTGATGATGTCACTGTGTTAGGCTAGGCATGTCATGGAAAAAGTTATATATTATAATTGATTTCTCAGACTCCGTCACATATCGAACTACTGATGTAAATAAACATCCCTCACATAAATATATTTACTAAACGTTATATGTATATGATATATATTATATCTGGCGGGCGCTAGTGTGGTATCCCGTCTTGCTCAAGCTGGTAAGCTCTACATGTATAACAATTGGTTCTAACTTAGATTTTAGCAAGTTACCGTTGGTTGCTAGCAAAAATTCTTGGAACGCTTTATCCTAGTTACGGTGGTGCTGTGCGAAATGTGTTATATTTAACTAAGAGAAGTGTCCATCAGTCTCAGCAGACATAATGCGGGCCTGCTGGCATCACTCTCACATAGTACCGCATAGCGGTAAGACACATGCTGTAAAACTGTCATCATTTTGGTTTTGTGTCAAAACATTAACGCAATCGCTACCGCGTAGCGCTACGGGCTACGCTCGTAGCCGATATCATGGGAAAAACCGTATGTAGCGAAAACTTACCACGATCAGAGCGCCCGGCTACCGGGTTGTTGGTGTCGAAAGTGTTAATTAAACATTATTTAGATGCATCAGTCCTTCAGCACAAATGTTTTAAACTATTTAGGAAAAGCGAGCCGGAGATAGCAGTGGTAACTGCTATAGGTACATCTACAAACTCTATTCATTAAGGATGCTTTTATCCGTTAGTTTATATTAATCAAGATGTAGCGCAACTTGGGAACCATAATTAGTGCCTAAATTACTTGGCATCATTGTCTTCAAATAGTATCTAGTTTTTGCTTAGAGGAATTAAACAAGAAATAATACCTTGCTTATAAGTACTACTGTACAGTGGCTACAAACACTGTCTTTTATTAAATTATCCAATATTTTCCAATATCTGGATAAAGTTTTGAATTAAATTCCGGTTTTAATTAAGACATCTAGGCAGGTTTCGAACAAGCCTCTACTCTTGTTGCCCTTCCTTAGATATAAACCTGTAATTGGTCTAATAAAAGCCCTGTTGTCATATATATGAATAAGATTATACATAACTATCATTATGTCATGTTATTTTTATTATTGTTCTAAATAATAACTTACAAGGAGACAACTTCTCAAAATGCTTAGCTGTCTTCTATATTTACCGCCCACTCGACTCGGCCTGCCCGGGTCTTGGCCATGGGCCTGCTATGTCTCAATATTGATGTTATAAGATAGACTGCAGGCACCTGCAGGTTTGAATGACACATCATAATTTCTCAATTTTATGAGAGGCCTCTAGTGCCGCGTATATCATAAATTAAGTATTGTTATGACGAGTAACACTTACGAGTTACTCGCAAAGCTAGAAATAAACTTTGATTTGACTCTGAACATCTACATGAGTTAATTATCATGAAGAGACTGCGCAGCGAAATACAATTAGAAATTAAACGAACTTACCTGAAGTGAAGTTCTATTTTAATTGTATGAGCTGCGCAGTCTCGAAATGATAATCCCCCCCACCCTATACCCGTTTCAAAGTTTATTTTCCAGGACATTTCCATAGGATCTGTTTTCTCAGGCGTCACGTCAGGATGGGGCAGCTGCTGTAAGCTACTAAACTCTAAACTAAATGAGATTGACAGGTCAGAGTGCGGAAAGCGGGGTTTGCGTTCGGAAATTTGGCGCGTTTTTTGAATTGAAAGCTTAAACTTCTGTACTCTGAATTATGTGATGAAAAGCCGTATAAACTGCGTATACTACATGAGTTAATTATCATTTCGAGACTGCGCAGCTCATACAATTAAAATAGAACTTCACTTCAGGTAAGTTCGTTTAATTTCTAATACTTTTGCATTATGAGCATTTCTAAAAAGTTTGTACAAAAGCTTGTTGTTTGTTTGTTTAGTTAAGACTTAAATTAAAGTTCAATAAAAAAAATTTTTATGTAATTTATTTTAATAATTTTATGTCACTGACATAAATGTCAAGTTTGATAGTTAATAAGGATCGAGACTAGATTATAGTGTGAAAAATTCCTTAACGTATAGACGTTGTTTGTCCCTAAGTGTTTGTCACTAACACTCACTAATTAGACTTTGTACTAGAAACTTGACAATTTAATCAACTATAGCAACCTATCCAATTTAATGAGGGGTATTGTTTACACAAATGAAGTTGTTGACGCGCGCAGCTTGCAGATCATCTCATAAATAGCACAATAATAGACACTAACGAGTAACGACGTAGACATTCCGATTTGCATTGAAGTTCATCGCAAAACAGAATCGTTAGATAATTATATGTTTTCTGACGGTGATTTTTATCACGTATTAAAGTATGTAATGGTTGAGGAAAAAACTTACCTACATAAGGTAGGTAATAGGTATTCGAAATACGGCATATTTATATATAGTATTGTATACTTACCAAATTATTGGTTACAGCTGAGAAAATTAAAGCGTCGTAACAAAAACAGTAGAGTTTTGTTGTTTACTTAACACTTCACGGACATCAAGTAGGTACGTCGGGAGACGTGAATTAGGACTTTAGTAATACGGTTGTGGACGGCGACTTTTACCTAATCTCGAAAAACTGCAGTTCATTCTATAGCCGAATACTTAGTTCTAAGTGGTTCTAATCTTTTTTATGTCAACGCCAATGCCTTCTACAGTCACAATAACAATTTCAGGGCGACCTCAACTTTAGACTAAATTCTCGTGTAGGGATAACGGGTACTGCGGCATATCACGGCTGTGGGCGTTACGGCTATAGACGTGCTGCCACAAATAGACAGTTTTGGATGTAACTGCATATTATATATTTAATTTATCGATCAAACTTATGGCACAATCTTTAAGATCAACTAAATATGGCATTCCGTCTGTGGGCATAGATTTTTTTTGTATGAATTTTGTCTGTGCCGCATCATGCAATTTTTAAAACGGCCCTATCCTGTGTCCGTGATAATTTAAAAAATATCTGTTAATCGATCAATGTTGTAAATTGTAATAATTTTTCTGAATTTTGAGAGAGGATTCTCTCTTCTCAAGAAATAAGATTGCTGCCTGACAAAGTATTTGTAATTAAATTAAGAAAATGGTTAATAGACAAATGTTTCTATACGTTGACTGATTTTTTTAATTTTAAGGAATAGACATAATTTAGAGATGATTCTCCTGGATATACATATAAATTCGACATTCATACTATTTAAGCTGTTAATTTTTGCATGCTATGTTGGCTAAACATGTGATACTCATACTAATTATGTTAAGACAAACACACAATGTTACAACCATGTTTATGCAAATAAATCATTTCATTTCATTTCTTCTGAATTTTCCCTACTGCAGTTAATGAGTAAAAAAAAGGGATGATTAAATATCTATGTACTTTTTTATATACCTACCTACCTATTTCCCGTTAGGTAAACTTTACTGAAGAAAAACCGTAAGGTCCGTAAAATAAAAATGCAACGAAAGGAATTTCTACGTATAGGAATGTACCTACCTATAGGATGATTTATGACGTCTGGGTTTTCCTGTCATTTTAATTCCCAGCCTAACCTAACCAAAACATCTCATAATCTCCACCCGCATCTAAAACTTAATCCCTCAAAAACCTAACGCTAAATTAACAAAAATAAGAATTAATCCTCGCAACGGGTCCACGTTACGGCGCCTAATTCGGCGTGGTCATTTGCAGTCTCTTTGCATCAGCGGTCCCGTTAGCAGGTAGCCAACCCTTCCACTAGCCCCGCCCTTCCTGCGGCGGCCGCAAGGGACACCCCTCATTCGTGACCATCACTCCGAGATAGCCACATCTAATCTAAACTAACTTAATCAGTAGTCATTCGTTTTCGAACGTCGATCAGTCTGCGTCTGCAAGTAGACCGTCATTTGTTGCATCAACCAGCTCATGAGCGATTGTGATTTGTTTTCATCAACTAGTCAGCGTTTGCTCCCGATCAACGATCATCATTTGTTCAAAACTTCCATTAACTATTAAAGCCAGTGATCATGTCGATGTCTCTGTGGACGCCGTACGCGGACGAGGCAGCGTTGGACCTGACGAAAGCGGTAGCTGTGAAGACGGAGCGAGCGTCGCCGGTACCGGCTGCCAGCCCTGTGTACCGGTACGCATCCAGTCCTGTACCGCAATACTACCAGTACCCGGTACTATCGCAACTATCGCCTACTTCTGGAAGCACCTGTTCATACGAGGAAGCGTACCAAAACCGAGGAACGCTGTCGCCTCCCGCTTCGCCTTCGGAGCCGAGGCTGAAAGACTCGCTGTCAGATGATCCAGAATTCCAAGCGTTCGAGCGAGACGCACTTCGGGCCATGGCTGAGAAGAACGGAGGGTCCTTATTGGGAAATAATCCTCGGATGCGTCGGGTTGTTCGTTCGACCAATGGAAACGCCGCTGATGACTCGTACAAGAATCAGAGACAGAGGAACAACTTCGCCGCGAAGCAGAGCAGGGATCGAAGGAAGTTAAGGGAGATCCATTTAGCCCTGAAGGCTACTTACTTGGGCAATGAGGTGGCGAGGCTAAAGGCTCAGCTGGCGGGGAAGTTCTGCGGGAGATGCCAGCGACCCAGTGAATGCTGATGAAATTTTGTGACCAAATCTGTTCTGTGTACTCTATATCGAAAAAGTCTGGTTATAATATTGTGTGTTCTGGGAGGTCCAATTCCTGGATTGTATGTACCTATGAGCAATCGCTAGTCCAGTTTTGTTTATGGATGAAACCCCGGGATTTGGAGCTCTAGTATGTTCTTATATACATTAGCTATAAAGAGTGCAATTTTAGTTTTAAAACCTACTTGTAAATATGGCGCATTTTGTACTAAATAAATAATGGAATGATTAGATAGTGTAAATACGATTTTAGGACTAGTTATTAAGATATTTTAATAATTTAATAAATATCAATTTATGTCACATAAGATACAATTTTGTTTTCATTCTGTCTATTTAGCCCCTAGAGTAATGAATCCCATCAAAACAGAAATGTGAAAAAATGACATTCATAAACGGTATCACTAATTTAAGAGAATTGAGATATAAAATGGAAACCATAGTTCTTTAAAAGCTCCTAAGGTCACAGCTCCTATAAAAAATTGTTATTTATAGCAACTTTCTGTTACATATTTTTTTACAATTTCCCTACTTGATTGGTCTGAACAAAAGGTCACTTCGTTGATTATAATTTCGATACACTTGTCTGAATACTGGACTAGATTTTTAATAATGACATGCTCTTACGTTGTACTTTACTCTGAATCAGATTTTTAAACTTGCTAGGTAAAAATTTGCCAAGTCGCACTATTTAGGTGCAAACTAACTTAACCCAGCCAGTTATTTTATTTGATGGGCCCTTCGTGCGCGAGCCCGACTTGCACTTGGCCGGTTTTTTATTTTCTAAAGCCACAGAAGAATCTGCAACTTATTTCAGGAAATAAGCACATCGCCAAACGCACCCAGAAAAACCTTTTCCTTAGAGTAAATAGATTCTTTATCAATTCATACAGCAATCAATTCATTTATGTACGGAAATTTCATCCCGCTAGTGTAATACGCATGAGTTTAAGTTACTAAATGATCGCGTATCTTTTATTTTTACATTCCTCCATAAAATTACCTATGCTCTTGATTTTCTGACGAAATACGTACCCCTTTTTCTTCTATTTTGGTGGTTATGGTAATGCATAATGCACGCTTCGAGTCGGAGGGTCAATATGTGCAGGGGTCTGCTACCCCAGACTCCACCCGCATGTGAGGGAGACCTCACCCTCGTTCGCCCTATCCGCATTTATTTATTTCCAAACATCGTATTTTAATAATAATCATAAGATTTTAACATTCATCTAACAGTTTTACTCGTACTTAGAGTTCTACTGTGGTCATCAATTTAATAATGATAATGAAAATTAAACGACTCATTTCATTAGATCAGTATTTAACCTTATTTCTGTACTTGAGTTTTACAGGTATTACTGGCAAGTTAGATTTAGATTTATAAATCTCATACATAATTTCATACACAACCCGGTCAAAACCGCTGTAAAGAAAAAGAATATCTAATAATACTCTTATAGTTTTCATTTTCTCCCTACTGACCCATTTGGATTGATCACCCTGTATATGTATTCTAAATATATGTAGCTGCACCTAACGGTACTTACATGCCCCGAACAAAGGTCAGGTACCTAGCCCCCGCTATGTATACTCCCCGGTTGCGCAAGGGGCGGGGATTGCGCAAGCGTCGACCGCGGCGGCCAATGAGACGGCGGGCTTTGTATGTGACCTTTGGCGGCAAAAAATGTTTACCTTTTGAGGTACAGCGATAGATAGCACTTTTTTGTAATTATGTGCATATTTGTGACGTGACTAACGAATTTTTAAAACAACATTGGTGATAGAAAATAACCTAAAATATTGTTATGAGGTAAGGTTTTAAATTTGTAATGAAAACAGTAGTTTGGGCATTGTTTACTTTTTTAAAGGCCTTATCTTACCAACGTATTTTAATTGGAAATAAACTAGCAAAATGCGTGACTAATATTGATGCAGTTTTCATTTCACGAATGTTTGGCCCGATTATTATATAGGTTATGATGCGGATTATACCTATTCCTAATTAGATTTATTTTTGGATTTTTAGAGGGAACAATCTTGTTTTTTTTTTTTAAATATAAACTAATGGATGGGAATAGGGGATTAACGGTCGTATGAACTTTTTCGAAATCCACGCAACCCATATCATGGATTCCAATTGCTTAGTCTACACAAAGCGCAGCGAGGCAGGCTAGTAATAATAGATAAAATTGCCTTATAAATTATTTATTGAACTACGATACTAAGTCTATGTACAAGTTAGGGCTAAACCTTGGCTTTGACGACGTGTGGCAAGTCGTACACGCCGCGCACACACTTCAGCTTCACTCCGGGACAGTCCTTCAACCTGCCGGCAAATTGCGATTGATTAGGGACATTCCGTACTCACCAGATGGCGCCTCTGTTAAGAAAGGCCCAGAAAAATATTATACAATTTGAGAAATGTAATGTTTCATTATTTTATTAAGAGGAAATACATCTCTCGCTTACTCGTTCACTGCAGTAAAAGAGCGTGATGAGAGGACTCTAAGCTATAAAGCCTTCCACATAAACAATGCAAAGATCAACACGCAAAGCTTAAAGAAATAATTAAGAAGTCTCCTGGCGTTGGAGTGGTGGATTGGTTGAAACGTTGGATCGGTAATTCGGCAACGGCAATGGGTAAGATTCCCGGTCACGTCCGCCAGGTTACGCCTTTTAGCTTTTCTTTGTGCTTTGATCATTGTATCAACAACGGTTCAATGTATAGGTACTTTATAAATATTATGAAACATGTAATATCTATTTTTTTTTATGTGAGTACACACCACAATATTTTATATTAAACCATTCATACAAGGATCAAAACTCAAAGAAGAGAATACACATATAATATTTTCTTTGAGCTTTGATCTTTGTATCAATGGTTACTTTGTCAAAATAAACAACGTTTCAACGTTTCAACATTGAACAACGCCTAAGCGCATACATCTATCAAGACGTGTTTTGTTGTGTCTCGTAGAATTTAAATGAAAATAAATATTAAATTTATTCAGTCTTTGCAAAAAGGACCACCATATCGCACAGACATATTAGTGAAACAAATTAGTGCTTCTATATCCAACAATAAACTGCGGAAACTGTGAGTTGTACTCAAACTATTTAAAGGATCTTTCTACCGGTACAAAAGTTTATATTCGCTTTGTTGTTTTGTGAATGGTATGATAATGACCCACCAATCAGCGCTTACGCACTGACGCACACATGCATATGCAGAGGCGTTTTTACGCAGCTAAACGCAAACATGTTTGTCATTTCAAACTGCTGAGGGAGCGTTCCAAAACACATCACACATATAGATTTTTAATTTTCATTTAATTAATTTAAATTACATAGTACGTAATGATGAGTTCAACGACCCGTAAAACCACCATTCGACAACTGGAAACTCAACTAAAAACCGTTCTAAAGGAACTAAAAATATCCAAAAGTGAATGCGACCAGCTTTTAAAGGAACGGGACGACAGCGAACTGGAACTACTCAAAATATTACAGAAAAACACAGAGTTGAAAAATAGCCTTGTCGAACTTGATCTCAAACATGATATCACCACTGATAAGTGTGATCGTTTGCAGGAGTTAGTGGATTCTTTTAATAATTGTGCTTCAACACACGAAGTCGCACTGAAGCGCATCACTAATTTAGAAAAAGAACTGGGTGATGCACAGCAGGAGCTAGATTTTTACAGAAATGAAGAAAAAAGACGAGAATCAATGCATACCCAAAACCTTTATCAGGAATTTGTAGACACAGGATCAACTAAAAATGCATTGTTCTACAGTAGTAATAATAAATTAAAAAAATATGTAAAAATCAACAGATATATACGGCGTACACAAAAACTTGTCAAGAAGAATAAGCATTTTAAGAACTATTTAAAAATAAAGCAAGATCTCATAACAATGAAAAACGCAGCTGAACAATGTAAAAAACAAATGGAAAACAATAAGACTGCATATGACCGAAATATGTGTGATTTACAGACCGAAATAAACAGTTTAAAAGAAAAACTAGAGGCTACTTCTCTTATGTATGCTAAATCTGTAGAGGAAAACAGTAAACATGTGATGGCCTTTTCCCAGTTATTAGAAAACAATAAAGTTATTGAAGAGCAATTCAACTCATTAATGGACAATCACTTTTGCTCTTGTTTAAAACCCACAACATCTGATGAGAAGAGGGGTCACGTCCTTTCAGCGAGTCCAGACATTGTGCCAACTACAGACCTGGACAATAGTGTATTAACAATCTCTGACATCAAAATTTGTGAAAGAGGTGTAAATTATAATAAAGTAGTTTTGTACTTGGACCAAATCGAAGCCGGGGTGGCTTCAAGTCTGAACTATAGGCTAAGCCAAAAAATAATAAATAATTGCTATCCCGGTGCTAGTTTGGGCCATATTTGTGAATTGATCTCTAAAGATAAATTTGATTCTGATACTACTCTTATAGTCTTACTCGGCAATAGTCTTGGAGTGACTAGAGCAGACATTGACAAGCTAATTCAAACCTTGGATACAGTAGAGAATTCAGGCATAGGTAAAATAATATTGTGCGCTCTACCATACTCCCAGACATTGTCTCGTGAATATAATTTTAAGTTATCAAAGCTTAACTCTTTTATGTATAACGCCATTTGCTTTAACAAAAAATATCACTTCTTTGACACCAATAAGTTTGTAGACTGTTTTGTGTTTTCATCGGATAAGATGTATATCTCAAAGAAGTATAAAATACTTTTAGTAACGTTATTGGCCTATAACTTAGAGCCAAACCGTTACAATAAAAAAAATGGAGCTCAGACTTATACTACTAATACTACTGCCACCACTACTTGCACGGCTACGACCCTTACTACTACCACTACTGAAACTCGTACGAGTGCTGTTATCACTACCTCCCTTGCTTCGACATCAAATTTAAACTTTTAAATTAACAACGGAAAAACCTCAGGATATTCAACTAGTACATCAAAATATTCGAGGTTTTTCCAGCAAAGAACTGGAAATAGGCTTATTTTTAGATACATATGACATACAAATAATGTGCATTACAGAACACTGGCTTAAAGAATGTCAGTTAACTGTAAATTTTGATAACTACGAATTAATTAGTAATTTTACAAGAACGAACGCAATTCACGGAGGGTCTTTAATTATTGTAAAAAATAATGTAAAATCAAAAGAACGTCTAGATATTGTAAAGCACTCGATTGAACAAGTAGTTGAAATAGCTTGCGTTGAATTGGAATACTACATAGTTATTTGTGTATATAGACCTCCATCAGCAACTTACTGCGAGTTTGAATCAACAATGGAAAATGTGTTAAGCTTAGTTTCCAAAAGTAGCAAACATGTTATAGTCTGCGGTGATTTTAATATCGACTTGCTGGAGACGTCACGTTCAAGTGCAAGGCTATTAAGCTTTTTTAAGTCTTTTCATTTAAAAAACATATTTCTTGAACCAACCAGGGTTTCGGCAACTAGTAAAACTTGTCTAGACAACATATTTTGTAACTGTAAATATGTAGAGCAGGAAGTATTTCATTGTTTCAATTCAGACCATTCTGGGCAAAAAATTACACTTCAGCATACTTCTGAAAATGTTACTCAATGTATTACCTATAGACCCATAACTGATACTCGAATAGACAAATTCAAACATGGGATTCAATGCAAATTACCTTCCTTGTCATTATCTCAACACGATTCAAATAGAGCCTATAATGATCTATTTGACGTCATTTTAAAAGAATTTAATAACAATTTTAAACTAAAAACGATTACAGGTGGTATAGATAAAAAAAAAGTTTAGTGATTGGGCCACTACAGGTATTTATAAGAGTAGGAATAAACTTTACGAGCTTTATGGTATGAAAGAATTTAACAAGGATGAAAATTTTACTAATTATGTTAAGAAATACTCCCAAATATTTAAACAAGTATGTACAGTAGCGAAATCCATTAATATTAAGTCAAAACTTTTAAAATCCAACAATAAAGCTAAAACTACATGGAAAATTATTAACAATGAAACTGGTAAAGCCAAACCTCACAATTTTCAATTTAGCTTAGCGCAGGGTGGAAAAGTGATAACATCAGATATAGAAGTGGCATCGGAATTTGAATTATTTTTCTCAAATATAGCTATTCTCACCACCAAAAATCTCAATTCATCTCCAGAACGAGCTGAATCTCTGATAATGTCTAGCGTACCTAAATGCACAGAAACGTTTGAATTTTGCCCAGTTAATCCTGAAACCATATATAAGACCTTTAAAACCATAAATAAAAAAAATACAGAGGATTTATGGGGGACATCAGTTAACGTTATAGATCACATTATTAGTTTAATCGCACCTTATTTAAGTTGTATATTCAACTGTTGCATGATGGAAGGTGTGTTTCCAGATGCAATGAAAGTAAGTAAAGTTGTACCATTATTTAAATCAGGTGAAAAAACGAACATCACAAATTTTCGCCCGATCTCTATTTTACCAGTCCTCAGCAAGGTGTTCGAAAAAATTATGTTAGATCAATTACTTCAGCATTTCAATAGAAATTGCTTGCTTCACTGTCAGCAATTTGGGTTCAGAAAAGGGCGATCGACCACCGATGCCGCTTCGGAACTCATAAAATGTATATATGAGATATGGGAAAGTTCTTGCGATGCTATAGGCATATTCTGTGATCTTTCGAAAGCGTTCGATTGTGTGGAACACGGGACTTTATTATTGAAATTGAAACATTATGGGATATCTGAAAATGCCTTAAATTTGGTATCATCATATCTAAGCCACAGAATGCAATCTGTAGTCATAAATAGAACACAATCGGATGGAGCAGCTGTGAAATTAGGCGTACCCCAGGGCTCGATTCTAGGACCCTTCCTTTTTTTAGTTTATATAAACAATTTACCATATATCGTAGAAAATGATTGCAAGATTGTTCTTTTTGCAGATGACACATCCCTGATCTTTAAAATTAATCGAGCATTAGTGGACTACGATAGCATAAATAATACACTATCGAAAGTCTTAAATTGGTTCACTATTAATAATTTATTACTTAATTCTAAAAAAACTAAATGTATACGGTTCACATTACCTAACGTAAAATTAGATAGTCCTTTTTGTATTTAAATGGGGAGCTCTTAGAATTGACTGATAAAACCACTTTTTTAGGCTTGATTCTAGATAAAAATCTTCAGTGGAGTCCCCACATATCATCATTGGCCAACAAATTGGGTTCAGCTGCTTACGCTGTCAAAAAAATCAGGCAACTGACGGACGTAGAGACAGCGCGTTTAGTCTATTTTAGCCAATTTCACAATGTCATGTCTTATGGAATTTTGCTATGGGGAAAGGCTGCAGACATACATACCATTTTTGTATTACAAAAAAGAGCAATTCGCTTTATTTATAACATGCGGTCACGTGACTCGCTAAGAGATCGTTTTAAAGAATTTAATATTTTGACAGTGCCATCTCAATACATATATGAAAACATTATTTACGCGGTTAAAAATATAGATTCATTTCAAAAAATGCTTAGTTCTAGATACAAACACAAAATTGCTATCCCGAAATTTCGTGTGCGGAAAATATATAGGTCATTTATGGGTCAATGTATACTGTTTTACAATAAGTTACCTGTTGAAGCAATGGAACTACCCCTACCTACTTTAAAAAAATATTTGAAATCAGTTTTGCTGAAGAAAGCTTACTATAGTGTTGAGGATTATCTGAACGATAAAAAAGCTTGGCCTGATTTGGACAGTGCTAATGTTATGTGATGGTTTTTCTTTTTTTTTTTGTATAATTTTAATATATCTTAATGTTTTAAATATATATTTAATTTGGAACGTACATTTATATTTTTAATAATTTGTTCACTTTTTTTGACATTAACATTTTTTTTTATATATATATACAAGTTTTTATTTTTGACTGTTAACTTAATGTATTTTAAAATGTTCTGATGTATTTTATAAAGTTCATGGATTTAATTTTTTTACTTATTTTTAACGATGCGTTTGAGCTGAAATATTTGAATTTGTTTTCATAAATGGAAGTGCTATATTCGATTGTATTATATTGTGTGTAATTTATTGACGATGCATAAGTGATTCCCATGAATCCTACTTGAATAAATGATTTTTATCTTATCTTAAACACGATGATTTGAGAAGCTATAGCGAGCAGTGCACTGATCTAGCTTTCACTGACTGACTGACTGACTGACTGACTGACTGACTGACTGACTGACTGACTGACTGACTGACTGACTGACTGACTGACTGCTGACTCACCTGCCCACCCTGACGAGCACGATGTTGTGCTCCTGCAGGTTGTGTCCGATGCCGGGCACGTACGCCACCATCTCCTTGCTGTTGGAGAGTCGCACGAGCACGCACTTGCGGTTCGCAGAGTTGGGCTTCTTTGGTTTCTTTATTAGCGTCTTTAGGACGACGCCCTGAAATGTATCGTTAGACATTATAGTGCAGCAGCGAAAAAAAAGTTCACTGTCACTCGGTTATTTATTTGACAGTATCGCTATTAGTATTTGATTGGTAAATGAGTTTCCAGAAATAATGAAACCGGTGTTTTTTTTATGCTTGCGTTCCATACCGCTTCAGATATTGGTATAGTTACAGGTACGATTATCATAGACACATTTTTTTATAAGGCGTCGACATGTTAATGACAGAAATTCGCATTTTAGGACTGGGCTGACTGTCCGTCACCATTCTTTAAGTTTTGTTCATGTCACTTTTTAAGCCTTCGGCAAAGAGGGTGATACTTTATTTCTAAGATAATTTTCATAACTTGATGCAACAAAGTTAGTGCCTTTATCACTGTATACCAAAACAGTCCCATACCTTAGCGAAGGGGTTTCCGTTAAGCGGGTTTCTGGATTTCCTGTCCTTGATGTGGGGTCCAGTGCGGTGCATCTGAGCCAGCGACGCCATGGCGCGCGAGAGAAGCGTCGGCGCGCGCGCAACAGGCAGTGGGGCGGGAAGAGCCGGTACTGAAATATTCCAAGCAATCCCTTTACTCAATAGACTTCCAAAAAGAAGTAAACAGAACGTATTTAACTTATTATTGTTTAAGCGCTGAAATTATGCAGATGCTACGTAACAGTAGTATGGCGAAAAAACAATGGAGTGGTGAAAATCAAGGTCTTAGTTTTTAGGCGTCACGATTGGAGTAGCTGCTTACTGAGCCGGTGGCCTTGGGTTAAAATTTCGACAAGAGCTATAATGTTTGTGTGATAAATTCGAAATACCTATTCGAATATTGGTTCCTAGGCCATGGATGTCTATATGTATTTAAGTATATATTTATCCATGTAAGTAATTAAGTATGTACATATATCATCGTCTAGTATCCATATAACGAAGTTACTCTAGATCGATTTGTGTTAGCGCCCTAATTAAACAGCAATTTCTAAGAGAAAGCTAAAATGCCCATCGAATTTGCACTGTGAGAATTGTGTTCTATAGAGGTCTCGGCACCGCTGCTACCTATGGTATGGTAGTAGGTAGGTACATAAATAATTTCATTACTATTAGTTTTCATAACTAAAGATCCATGTTCGTTACAACTAACGGACGTAAAAAATCGATTTTAGAAATTTTGCACCAGCCATGTGTTTATGTTTTGCGAGTATATAAGTATACGAAGTTAATGGAGTTAGAAACGCTACACCAACTAAGTCGAACTCGACTACCAGCTCCCCTCGGCGCGCAATATTCATTTAATGCACTTAGCTATTAATGCATCAGCGTTCGCTGTGCAGCGCTAGATCTACAGAAACACGAGCTAGCGCGAGCAATCCATCACGAGACGTCAAACTAGAGACAGGGAAAACCGAAAAATACTTGAATCGCTGCGACTGGCGTTCCAGTTCCGAATAAACACTGTGACGGCGTTTTTTTGTAATTTTTTATCTCACCAAATGATGGTGTCACTTGCTGGTTGTAGTCCTGTTAAGTGTTCTCTCCTTATCCATTCAAAAATACGGATTGTTTTAGACATTTTGTCTATAATCAAACATGTTTCTTAACATATTTAATGTTACTACTTAGGCCATTGTGATTTATATTTGAAACCTACAGTTTGAATTTTTCATTGATAATTTTTGTTTCAAAAACAGAAAACTGGTTTTTTCAACTTATTTTTGACTGCACGCAATATAAGCATGAAATAGCTATGTTACTATCTAGAAGTCAGGGAAAAATATTTTCCAATTCAAAACGTTTTGATCAATATATTTGTCAAAATAAAAAAAAAATTAAAAGGCATAAGGCCTCTTGAACTTTTGAGTTTCTTATAGATTGTTATTTCAGATCGATCACAGTTCTTTAGTGTCTGTCCTTCCTGAATTGTGGTAAGAACATGCTAATAATCATGAGACCAGAAAGGTGTTATATAAAACTGCGCGATTTAAACGACCGGAGGTTCTCCTGCGTGAGAAGTAACAGTGATACTTTTTGAGGACAGACCACTGTGATTTTTCAAACGTGCTATTTACTATCTCCCACCCCTAGCCCGCGATTTGGGCCTCTCGTGATAAATCGTGGTTAATGGCAGTCTAGACAAGAGATTGAGTTAGATACTAAGTTTTGCAATTTTCCAACTTGTAGGGATTTTCTCGTGATTATGACAGATTTTCTTATGATGGCTTTGCGCGATAGTTAAACGTAGTTATATAAGCTAGAATGTTGGTAACAATGTCACGAGACGATAATGAGAGCAACATACGAAGCGATTATCGTATCTTGGCCTAAATCAAATCCATACTCAGGATTACAATAATGGAATTAGAATCATCTCAAGAATCTTTGTTATATCGAATTAGGTATTTGGAAACGAGCGTTAACGATGAGATCCTCTGTCTTTCTAATATCATGTATGGAAAATGTTTGGTTATGTTATGATCGTGACAAATATTATGCATTTTTGGTGGTGGAGATGGTCCCGAGGTCTAAAGCTCCACTTTTATCAGTACCTTTTACTCAATACTTTATATTCAAGATCACCAAAATTATTAGATGACAAGAACCATAAATCTGCTACTACCGTTATTTCCAGATAAGCCCGGCAGGTGCCAACAGCACATTTCAAGCGAGGATTATCCCCAAATAAAGACACAGTATGAGGCTTTAGATGCTATCTCGAAAAGAACAACCCCGAACACAATTTCAACCCTGTTTGTATCGCTACAGAGGTGATATAATCCGACTTTATCGATTGCTTCAATAAGCAAAAGGGCTATGAATACAGTTATTCGGTAATTGTGGGTAGTGTCGGGGCGTCGCCGCAGCGCCCTCGTTGTGTCAATTGTGCGTCGATCGATTCGATGCGCCGGCGCAGCCTCAATGTAGCGGGACGTGATTGACGTGTTCATTGCGTGGCTGTGTGGTCTGGGGTATGTACGAACTGTTAGGTGGCTTTGTAACAGATGTCAAAGCCCGTACAACACTGTGAAGGTTTTATAATTTATCTGTCGCATTATTGCTCATTTTCGGGCTTCCCGAAGCAGGAAACCTAAATAACATGATTTGCCTGTACAATTGTTTATTTGCAAGAATACGGCCAAGAATAAATAAAGCTGAGTAGAAATTGTATAATATAAATTTGTATCCGTTATTTTTGCTCTCGAAACAACCCCGCGCCCCGTTGGTTTTCAAATAGTTTGTACGAAGAAACGAAAGTAAATATTAACTCGAAAATTTAACGAACATTCTGATAAATTACACAGGTCTTACACCTCTAACAATTAATTGCTCAAGCGACCAAAACGCTCCTGAACCCTAGAAAAGGTTAATGATGAATTGCAGAACAGAGACACATAATTTAAATATACACAAGTTAAACAAAATGCCCTAGACATAATGTTGTCAAATTTTATTAAAGATAATAATTTCTAAAGGTAAACCACTCATTTCAAAAATTAATATTAACTACGACAGAAAATAATCTACACCTACAAAACACCAAAAGTAAAAATACTTTACTAGATATTGATGGACAATGATAGAGTCAGTCTGAACGGCTGATGATAGGAACATGAAATTTCAAACAGTAGAAACCGTATAGAGGTGCACTTAGCAGGGATTTTTTGCTAATCAATGTATATAGAAGTCCTTTGAAATAATCCGTTTTCAAATTACATGCCTAAAATAGACAAGGCATATGCATTCCACTACATTACAAAGACGCACGTCAAAATTAACAAGAAACCATTCCAGAAATTAAAAATAAATATCCAAACTGGACAAAATGTTCCCAGAAATCCAAACCACATGTTATGATCTATTATACAGATCCAGAAGTTAAGTCTGTTTGCGCAGCGCTGGGACAACAAAACATGCTCCTTAGGGAACGGTTGTCGCGTTGTGTCACGTTTCGGCCTGTCCTGAACGTCGAGTGGAAGAAGGTCGAACGATGTATGGGAATGGTGGGTTCTTAGTGTGGTTCTCGACTGGAGGCTGTTATGTTGTGGGATAATCGTTGACCAACGCTTGCATCTGTTCGCGCAAGCAAATATTAACAATATTTTGTGGTGGAAGTGTCAGGGTATGAGCGGATGTTTCTTAACAAATTCAAATTCTTAGCATATGTAGTTTAGGTATAAGTGGCCCTGGCACATAGATAAACTTACAAACTAACATGCATACTTTTAAGTAAAACATCATGGAGTAAATTAAGTATGTAGAAATCTATGGAGACCAAGTAAGTTTTTCAGAACATTCTAAAAATTACGTGGATTCTAATACAATGTGTGATATTGATATGTGCTAAGCAAGACTACTGTAGAAACAACGCTCTTAGATAAAGAGGCAAAATAAACACAGTTGCTTTAAATCTGGTTATATTCGGTACGAATGGTATTCCCTTTTCCCATACCACTCGCAAAATAAGCTCATTGTAAGACGTCGAGTTGCGGAAACCCAGCCCGCGATAACTTGATAACCTAATCCCTTTATAATAACGGTTTACGCTACATCCCGCAGCGTAATCGCCATCGCTTACATCCCGCACCAAACACCCCGTCCAGAGAGTACCTGCTCTTTTTGCGGATTATAATCCGCTAATAGTGGGCATTGTCCGCCGTCTCCGTCCCGGGCTGCCCGTGACTCCGTCAAAAACCACAATGGGCAAGAGTTGAACCAGTCGTTCCAGGAACCGTAAATCATATTTACTCATATTTTTATCCTTCGTTTCAATTTTAAACTTAGAAACTATAGAGAAAAGTTGATTTTACAGCCGCGAGTTGAAGGTTTGACATGCGCTTACAACTGTTAAATCAGCGCACGCTTCCGCTTGTATCTTATACCTTAAGTGTTTTATATAAAGTTGGGTTTCCAATGATTTTTGTAAGTAGTTGCAATTGTAATTGTGTAACTTTATCAGTAAACTGATTTGCTGATAATTTTGACGCTTTATGTCGATTGTGATTACAATGCGCGGGATAACAGGAATTTGAGGTAATCCTAGAGCATGTTACGTAGTGATGTTTGTGCTTCATTCAAAACTTGTTTTCTTGGAAGTGGAGATTATATTTGGTTACGTTTATAATTGGAAGATGTGAAGGCGTGAAGTGTTATGGAACTGACCATGGAATAAAGGAAAAGTGTAGACTTATTTATTCATGGTTTGTATGGCATGGATTGAAAGAGTTGATATTACCGAGAAAATATCTCGATCTCGGAGACCGTATTTGAGAGAAGACATTGGTCAGAGAAGTTTTTATGAACATCTTTGTTATGATAATGTATTTTTGGAATATCTGATCGACGAAGTGTAAACAAAACTTAGATCGATGTAAGCAAGTCGAATTATTATGTTTATGTGTGATATCGTGATTACGATCAAATTAGAGTAACTACGTAAGATAGTTAATTGGTGGCGATCCGTTTCCGAGACAAGTATATAATATAGGTCCTGGAGGGAAACTCTGTTAAATTCTTGAGTTCAAGTTTAGTTCAATTTACTATTCCCTTAAAAATAGCTTGTCTAGATTTATATCCAGGGCCTATACCTTTTTTACACCCAACATAGCAATCCTACTAGGTAATATTATAAAATGCGTTTGTTGGTTGAGAATAACGTGTACTCGCCTACAGGTCGCATTTCTCAAAGGATTCTTGTAAAATTTTGTGAGTAGGTTCGGCATTTATACATATATATTTCGTAAATTCAGTTATTCGTCTTTTTCTTCAAAATGGCGTGGACATGGAGGTTGAGAACGTAAAAAAGCCATATAAAAAAAAATGGAGAGATAGGGCCTAAGCATTAGCACAGTTGCCTGCACAATAATAGATGTTGCATCCTTTTATCTCTTTCCCTAATCGATCTTAATAGTAGGATGTGACCACGCATGGTCGCAGCTCCGGAAGAAAGTCGGAAAGTCCCACTTTCTTCCCTTGGATGGGAAAGTTTGGTCCAGGGAGGTCTCACGCACACAATGGGCGACAACGTGTGACCGTTTAATGCCAAATGTATGGGTTTTGATCTTTTTGTGCTCGGGTTTGGGGGCGGGCGCACTCGACGGTGTTTGTGCGGAGGCTTTAAGTAGTTTGCGCATGTGTAACTGTTAATTTTTCAGAATAATTATTAAACAAACCTGACCGAATGGGTTATTTAAAACGATGTTTAAAAACATCTTGAAAATATTATGGGTTTCCAGAAAAACTACTTTCGGACAAATGAAAATTTGGCGAACGTTGCGATGGGAAAGAGGTTTGACGCCGATAAACGCTCTTGTGAAATTTCGGCCTACTTGCAGAATAAAGTTTTATTTTATTTTTGGGTACCTAAGTGATAGATAATAAAATAATAAAGCGAAGGGAAGGAGAGTTCTTATCCCGCGCATATGGATCCAACACCTCTGGAATTTAGTTCTCTAATTTTGTGTCAATGTTAAATAAAACTACCGCAAGCTTTTAAGTTATTGTTAACTACCCAAAATATGATTAGGTATATAAATAAAACAATTTTAACGGATTATATAGCGTATATTAATGATATTAATTCATATTTATGAAATACGTCGTTTGCACAAATGTAGCTTTGACAGAAAAAAAATCTGTTTTTTTTTTTTTCATTCAACCTTTGGCAACGATAACTAGAAAGCTACCAAAACGTCAGGGAGGCTCAAATTATTAATATTACGCGATATAATCCGTTCAAATTGTTTTATTTAAATGTGTGAATTCACGAACGGACTAACGTTTCTAAGAAATCTCAACATGTTAATACCAAAGTTATTATTATATTTGGAAGTAATTTCTTTTTGACATTTCAGTTATGTTATCGCTTCATCTTTCGTCGTCCATTTGGAAAGGATTGTCACATTGTGCACAAAGCGCATTGACCACATTGTCCAACCGTGGCCATTCACTGGTTTTGTTTTGCGTGACTTGTGGTTTCTATTCTGCCACGTTCTATAGTTTGTGTTCGTCGTGGATGACCAGTTGCTGGTTCCGTCGGGCGTCTACGGCGTGGTGTAGGTTGCAGGCATTTGAGCGTTTTCGCACATTGTTGTTTTTTGCATTTGGGGAAAATTTAGGTTATTCAGACTCAGAATCCTGAGCCTTGACTGTCGTAGGAGAAAAAAAGTGTCTCGATTTTTCAGATTCTACTTACGCTACTTTTTTAGCTACATTTTGTTTGGAAGTGATAGAAAAAAAATTGTACCTATGAAAACATTAGGATACTTTCTTCTCCTACTAGAATCAATTAGGCTTTTTTTATTTCTAGGAATTTTTGTGAAAATAGCTAAGTACATGGTTTTTCTGTGTATGAAAAACATAATTCCCTGATTTGTCCCACACATTTTGTATGAAAACTTTCATTCAGTATTTTATTATTGTTATTTTAGAAGTTAGAGGGGGGGAGGGGGACCAACATTTGTCCACTTTGAAAGCGTCTGTCACGCAAACTATTCGGTTTAGAAAATTTAGAAACCTCCATATCATTTTTGAAGACCTATCCATAGAAACACGTATGTGTTTGATGAAAAAAAAAATTTTGAGTTTCAGTTCTAATTCTAAGTATGGGGAGCCCCCAATATTTATTATTATTATTTTTGCATCAAAATCTTAATGCGGTTCACAGAATACATCTACCTACCAAGTTTCAACAGTATAGCTCTTATAGTTTCGGAAAAAAAAGGCTGTGACATACGGACGGACAGACGGACGGACAGACGGACAGACAGACATGACGAATCTATAAGGGTTCCGCTTTTTGCCATTTGGCTACGGAACCCTAAAAACCGACAAACTGAATCGACAAAAATAATCTGTTTAATTAACGAACCCCACATTTTTTAAAGAGAATCGGTTGAGAAATGCGACTTGACGGCGAAAACATCCGGAAAACTGTACATCCGGACATATGAAAGCAATTTTAACTTCGCTGAAAAGAAAACGCTTGGCTCGCTCCGTCAATAAAGTTACGTGGAGCTTACCGGCGACTAACTGTACCGCAGTATAAGCCGAATAAACATTTCGCATTCCACCAGATCAGATAACACAGACACCGCCACCCGGAGGTCCGCGGCTTTTGTTTCCCGAAACCGTTACTCGCCAATTCCCAAAACTACATTAATGAAGGCTCACAAATATTGACAACGCAGGCGGATTACCGCTCTTGTTTCAGACCGCAACTATTTCGAAAATGTGTATACATTTTGGACTTTGGAGCTTATATTCGGGGAGTACGGTTCAATACGCCAAAGGTACTGTACCAACTATAGTACAGTCAAACCTTATACCGTCAGAGTTTGGGTTGAAATTTGAATGCTATGTCTATATTGTTTGACATGGGTCTAACCCTGTCCACGCGGAAGGGTTGTAATGACAGGCGTGTGACAATGCCCTTATATTGACCAGAAGAATAGTTACACGGAAATAACCCTAAATGTATTAGACATAGAATTAGCTTTGGGTTGATAAGGGTTGGGGAAAGCCTGTGGAGGAAACCAAGGCATAGTGGATCTTAACAGTAGGTGATAGGGTTAGGTTTAAATAGTTGCCTGTGAGCAGCTGTCGGTTGCAGATGTGGCTGATGGGCAGTTAGGGCGATTGCAGTAAGTATGTATTGCATTTTAAATAACAAGCTCTTTAATATCTGTATATAATAATAAGTCATTGCTGAAACTTCCAAACCAGCCAAAACTAGTAAAGGTCTATAAGATGGTTGACTGATATCCTTGATTTATAGCTATCTTGGTCAAAATCACAACAAACCTACATTTTTTTTTTTTTTTTTATGATGCCACAAGTCAGACATTTTTTTTTTAAATAATGGTATTACCTGTTATGTTATAATTTGCTAATGAACCTCGACATTTATTACTTTAATTTTGTAATATTTTTTTTCATATTTTATTTATTTCATGACTATAATTTTTTTAGGGTTCCGTACCCAAAGGGTAAAAACGGGACCCTATTACTGAGACTTTGCTGTCCGTCCGTCCGTCCGTCCGTCCGTATGTCACCCTCACCAGGCTATATCTCAAGAACGGTGATAGCTAGACAGTTGAAATTTTCACAGATGATGTATTTCTATTGTCGCTATAACAACAAATACTAAAAATAAAATAAAATTAACATTTAAGGGGGCTCCCATACAACAAACTTGTTATAGATTATCCTACGGAACCCTTCATGCGCGAGTCGGACTCGCACTTATAATCGCAATTATAATTCATTACTTTCCAGACAAGACCCATCTACCTATATAATGTATAATAACATAATGCTTATAGGATCCGTTTGTTATATAAATGGCTGTCTATATAAAATGTATATTATAGTGGTGCTTTTCATATTAAACTAAAGAAACAAGATTTAATGAAATGCTGATATTATTGAAAGTAGTTCCTGATGTAGTTGATGCATTCTTTAGTTACAAAGATCAAACCACACAAGTGACTAGTTGATAGCTGATCAAAGAAAAGTACAACAGGCAATAAAAGCTTGTCACTAACATGAAATTTTTAGCAGAAACAGAATTAAGTACAATATATAATCTATATGATTGTATTATGAGTATTTTAACTATATGTAATTACGTTGTTTAGATGCACCGCCTAAAATTTTTCTCCTTTGCCCTATGGTTGACTGGTAGAGAATGCCCCATGGGATTAAGTCCACCTTTTTTATGTTAGTGTTTCTTTTGTGCAATAAAGTTTAAATAAATAAAATAAATATCTTGTAGCACAGTCAGGATTATTGATACCCCACTAAGTAAATCATATTAATTGTGTCAATCCTAATTATATCAATATTACTAATATTACTACCTGTATAAAATATTACTGCAACCAACAATCAACGGGTCATTAGAGGTAGTCACAAAACTGCTGGTTAGCACTAGGGACTGCAATTGGTTATTTTTTTAATGGATAAAGCAGTTTCTAATGAAAAGTGCAGTTTTTTCATACATACATAATTTGTATAGGGTCATGACATGACATGACATGACACAAAAATGGTTACTTACAAATTGCCACAGAAAAGGCGTTAATGTCAATTTTAGTTTGTTTTGATAACAAACTGGGAAGTTCCGAACGTTTTTACAAAATATCTATCTAGCTGTAGCAATCTTAATGCACTTATTTATTAGTTTTTTTTTTTAATATTGAATTCACTTCTAGGTGTAGTAAAGTATTTGTAGAACGACAGTAGAGAAACAATCAATATTTACCTGTAATTGCTGAATATTGTGTCCTAATTCCGGTGAAAATGAGGGATAACCCTCTTCGTATAAGATTCATCTAAAACAATAAATTGTCATATTGAAACAATTTTATCACTAGTTCAGTAACTGGAAATAGCAGTGAGGTCGTGTTATACTTACTTTTTGATACATATATAACAGTAAAAAACGAATTTGTAGAAAATTAATGAATGTTATTGAAATTATAACCTCATTTATAACATCTGACAGTGAGTGACAGTTGTTTGCGGGGTTGCCAGTGTGATGAAAAGCAGCTCCACAAAGTTTTTCAACAATCTGCTATTCAGTAATAGATGGCGCTATAATCAAAGACCAAGTTTCAGTTGTTCCACTGGTCAATAGATGGCGTAGTAGAGGATTAATTCTGTTTTTAACTAATCTGAGGAACAGTTTTAAGCCAATGGTATTGTATTAAAATGTATTCACAATGATTGTTTGTAAGTAAATAATACACATGAGGCAAAAGGAAATAATATATCTGAGTCAGTTTATTTTTGCTGAGCGACCTTACGCAAAATTTTCATGCAGTTGGGATTAAATAAAACTTCCGTCGTAATCTCTTTCAAGTTTTATTAGAACGCTTTACACTTTAACATTTATATCGAATTTTTTACATAATCCCCAAAAAGGTCTCATACTTTGAAAAATGTCAAGCTTGTCCTTATTGCAACATTTATTTTTATTTTCTTAGCTTAGCATTAGGTATGTTCCTTACTGTTTTGAAAACTAGTAGCTAATTAGTACATACCTTCTATTATTACCTTCTAAATCACGATTGAGGACCAGTTCTTTGAATACTTATAAGATTTTTATTTTAACTACCGACTATACTTATGCAAATGTTTCTTGAAAGAAATATGAAGAAATATTAAGTACCTATAATTTTATATTGATTTAAACATACACGATTTTCACACATTATTATAACAAAACGGGACTTAATCGCGTTCAAAAATTGTTTATTTACCTCGACGTTTCGTAAGTGATGTTACGTTCACAGTCTCGAAGTAATTATAAGTACAATCCTGATTTAGAAATGACGTTCACAAGAAAGTAATCTTAGGATTATGAAGCTCAATCCAGTGGTTTGGCCCTGATTCTAGCAAAAGTTCGGCTATGGCGGACTTATTAACCTGACTCTCCTTAACAGCTGCGATGTGTTCCTTGACTCTTTCAGCTATAGTCCACTGCGTTTGTCCAATATTATATTCCCGCAGCTGTAATCGATCTTGTACACGATTGGAAGGGAATTACGTCCTTAGGAAATACTCGTGCGACAAGAAAATATTGATGCCCGCCTCTTCCCTGTCCCTTTGAGACCATGAACGGTAACATCACGTTCGAAACGTTTTACTAAAAATATAGGTAGGTATATTGTCAAGAATTATCGTTCGCTTGCCAAAATAATTAAACAGACCTGTTGGTACTCGAGTTTACCTGTTTGATCAATGGATTTGGAGGTGAAACTTGAGCTCCGAAGTTGTATGTCGAGCCGCCCGCCTGGCGCTGACGGGTGAGATTTCCTGAGCCGGGATTTTCATGAACATTTTAACTTTATTCTGACAAAATAAGGAACGCAAAGCCCACCTTTGTGTTGTTTTAAGGAATATTCTTTTCGAAAGCACCGAATCGGCTAATGGAATTATTTATGGCATTTTGTTTCTGAATTTATTTGATAGGTACTTAATGCATTCACTTATTTTGAACATCTTTTCTCTCGGCTTGTAGAAAACGTAAAAAGGGAGGATTTATTAATTGGTGGACACTGAGTGCCTGATGCCTTTGAGATTCATCTCGCTTTTAACTTCTAAGCAAAAGCTAGTAAATACCTGCCTAGAAAAACTCACTGCAATTTTAATCTGAGATGCTTTTATAAAGTAACTGTGCTTAAATAACTAATTGGGCGCTATATAATTAATATCAGGTACAAATTACTCGTCTAAATTAATGAACTTCATGTTTCATTCGTACCATTCCCGTAGTCTTTAGGCATTTTCATTTGACGGAATCTGTTATCTTCTTCAATATATTTTTGTTCATTCGTTGTTGCTTTGCTTGCAATACCTTTCAGTCCTCGTCGGTATAAGTAGCACACGAACCGCAGTAGGTAACCTTATGGTGTGTTTCAAACGACCAGCCTTGGAGATATTTTCCTTTAACTATAGGTACCTACTGTATTACCTTTTTTTTTTTTTTTTATTTATGTAACACAATAGTACAATAAACTTTCTAAATAACTGCCAAACTGCACAGCAGTTTGTTGACAGAAAAACATAGTGCCCTCCACCATTGTACATATTACTATTGAGTAGTATCGCATTTTATTTAACTTACAAACTACAAAAAGTACACTGTATATAAACAACAATAATGCTACTCGATAACAATGAAAACCCAGAATGTAATCAAGAACATTTCAAACAGTGTTAAGTTTAAACTAATTTTATTACTTAATTTTTCACCAACAACTCATATAATATGGATTCAGAATTTAATCTATATGTACCTACAAGATTCCCACCGGTTTGCCCACTTAGGACGGATGATGAATCCAAATCTACCTCGGCATGTGCTGCGTTTTTGTTTGCCATTGCTGGATTCATCCGTTCAGACATTCTGATCGAATCTATCCAGCAATGCCTTCTTTAGCCTCTTCTTATAAACAATTTTTGACACATCGTGGCAAGATCTAATTGAGTCCGGTACACTATTTAATATCGTGGGTGTGAGATACTTTAGTTTCGGGTACGCTTACCATAGTAATTATATACTTTAGGTACTAACAGTCTTCGCTTACATAATTCTTTAGCAACGCTTCTTGTTCGATAAGAGTGGTTCAATGGTTTTTTATAATCATTGCGCCTATACTGTTCCAACGCTATGAGCAGTGACCGTTTTTCCTGTACCTACTTACTGAACTAGCTCATTTTAGTATCCACTTAAATAGTGAGTAGTGAACTGGGTACATTGCTTGTAGAACCGATGTCCGTTGGGGAAGAATGGTTCTTGACTGGCGACCACCTACCAGATAACGCAGCGTGGGAGGGCTTCTAAGGAAGTGTATCAATGATAGTGAAGATCGCAGGAAACCATTTGATAAAGGCAACCCACGATCGCTCATTCAAATAAATAAATAAATTGTGACCTTGTTCTCTTCACCGTGTGACTAGTATAAATAATTGACTGCAGCTTGACTATTTATTATTTCATTTCAGCCAAAGACTCCCGTTCCCGTGAATTAATATAAAAAGCGAGGCACTAACTCACTAACTCACTTAGCGCAAGATTTACAGACTAATTTGCAAGAGAACATAATTTACAATTTAACTGTCTTAATAATTCGAAGCGTTTTCTAAATTATGAAACGGTAATGGAAGGTCACGTTGGGTATTCAAGACTCAGGTTTTGCTCGTTTTACCTATTTTTAATATCTTCAAATATATAGGGAATAAATAAGTTTAATTAAAAAAAAAAAGGCCACCTCATGGTAGACTTGTAACTTTTATTAAGAAAAGGCTTTTCTCAATTGTAGTAGGTATGGCGATTAGCCGCTTTAAATAATCAGCAGTAACATAATGGTTTACTGCAACAAAAACGCATATTGCATGTGCAGTACGTGATAACTTAATGTATAAAAGGATAGGTACCTAATGATTTATTATACAGATTTGGAAATTACCTTTACTACCTACCAACGTAGACTATCATTTACCACCTCCTCGCCATCATAATATTGAAAACCGGCCAAGAGCATGTCGGGCCACGCTCAGTGTAGGGTTCCGTAGTTGCTCATCATTACGAGAAAGATTTCAAGTTCTATAAAAAGGTCGTAAACGCCAAAGTAACTGTAATTACTTATTACCTTCTGGAAGTCAACTTACGTCCTTTTAAAGAAAATTATGAAATTTTGCGATAACTCAAAACGGAAGGACCGATTTTGATCAATATAGATTTCATTGAAAGTACTCATAAGGCCTCATTTTCATGATTTTTGACATATTTTTTTGAAGCGTGGTTGAAAAGTTAGAGGGGAGGACACTTTTTTTTTTATTTTCGGAGCGAATATTTACAAAACTTCTGATTTTTATTAAAAAGTTATGTATAGGGACCCCTACTATTTTTAACAGACCTATTCAACGACACCCCACACACTAGAGTTGAAACAAAAAAAAAATCTCCCCCACTTTACGTGTTCGAGAGGTACCTACCTACCCGAAAAAAAAATTAAAATAATATAACGTTTTGTCGGCGTGATACATACCTACACATACTCATACCAAATTTCAGCTTTCTAGTACTAATGATCACGGAGCTAAGCCGCGGACGGACGGACAGACGGACATGGCGAAACTATAAGGGTTCCTAGTTGACTACGGAACCCTAAAAAATTAAGAAGCAAAAATAACACGAAATTCCGCAATCAAGACGCCTGCCAAGAAAGAACAAATATTTTGAAGACCGGAAATATTATTACAAAAGAAAAGAGAAGATATTACGCGAAAATTTGAAGACAACAATATGAAGAAAGAAGTTCAAAGTTTTAACTTATCATACAAGGAAGAAGATTAAAAAAAAAATAACAAATAAAAGTAAAAAAATATAAACTACTTAATTAAATTTCACGTCCTCCATTAAAGAGAATTTTCAGCTTTCATTACCTTGTTTTTGTCTTCACTTACAGTTTGGGCAATATTTCTAAAAAAGGTGGTTATGGTGGTGGTCGCTATTTAGCGATAAGACCGCCTATTGTGTACCTCTGCTAATATTATTTTACTGTACCTATCTCATATTTTGTATCATAGTTAATGTTACCAGTAGCATAGAGACCGGATAACAATTGCGAGCTCAGACAAACTGTCTGTTACTTTTACGAGTAGCTGGGGTGTTAGTGCACGACACCTTGCACTTTTTGACTATGCGCTGAAACTTGGCACAGTTGATCCTTAGGTGGTCTTGAATGAATTCAGACCGGTAGACATCGAGAGCCACCGCGCGTTTAGTGGGAGGGAGGGGGGCAAGTTAGAGTTAAGGCATATAATAATATGGCATGTGATATATTGCACTTTCTAACAACAAAAAAAATGAAAAAGAAGAAAAAACTGAAAAACGTTATTTGTGTTTTTTTTATATAATTTCCAATTATTTTAAAAGTATAACAGTAATCTCAAAACAAAAAAATATAGGTATAGAAGCACCGGGAAAGGCAGCAGAACGTCCGTCATCAGTATCACTCATTATGGAGTCAAGATGCCAGAAACAGAAATAAAATCACTTTAATCACAAATAACAATCACTGGTTTTATTTAAACACACTCGGAATCAAAATAAAGAAAGATTAACAAGATAAACACCGATTGAGAGCCAATAGGTTAGTATGCATGCACACTCGTGCCCAGCTGTCACCGATTGGCACCTGCCTACTACCCTATTCGGGGTGCCCCGCTCTTATTTCAATATACCTTCAACATTTTTATAAATGTCAAGCATTATCTAAAGTTACCCTCAACTATTTCATTGATGTAAACAACACTAGTTACTATTACGATTTACAATCTTAAAATAAAATTAACCGTTTAAATTACACAGAAAATCGGATAATGAAATCAAACTATTAATAACCGGCATCATATTTGCCTGCGCGCCGTCATAGGCATTGGAGGAAAGGTTTCCCAAGCTTCAAAAGTATGTACTTCTCTTTCCTTCACCATTGAACGAAAATACCGTGTCACATGTCACATCCTGTGCATGCGTAAAAGAGGGGTAATACTTTTGCTCTCTGTGGCCCTGTAAATAAACAAATCTGTATAAAACACCTGTATTTTCATTTTTACCTAAGGTGGTGGCGATATCATGATAGCACAGATATTGGTGATGTTTTCTTGTTCCTATATGCACCCAAAGTTCCTCAAGCTGAGGTATGCAATATTATTAAGTGTTCTGTGGCTGAGGTAAAGCTTGCATATGTGTAACTGCCAGTACCAATACATCCAATGTATCCACAGTATCATGAGTCGTGAAGCCTCGATAATAGTAAATTAAGAAAAGACGGGTGTTTTATACATATTTGTTTATTTACAGGGCCACAGAGAGCAAGAGTATTAAGAGACCCTCTTTCACGCATTCACAGGATGTGATACGGTATCTTGGTTCAATGGTAAAGGAAAGAGAAGTGCTTTTTAAGCATGGAAGCCTTTCCTGACTTACTGTAGGTTTCGAGTTAGCGATCGAGCGACGCATTAAGGAGGTAATGGCTTCCATCGAAAAAATACGTCTTAACATCATATGATAGGTCAGTTTTTATGCTTTCGAAACTGATATGATAGAATAATAGGATCTCAAAACTTAAAAAAGAATATAGTATATCATAATTATTATATCAGATCGGCTTCATGTACTTCAGTGAATGAGCCCCATATATATTTTTAACCAAGATAGACCAGCAGATAGAACACCTGCCACCGACCAAAGACACTTTGTATCAGCATTTATCAAGGGATGGGCGTTTGGGGGTCAGTTATCACGCATTTGGGGTAGCAACTTGGGGTTGGACGAAGGTAAACAACAACTGGGAGCCTACATGGACAGACTTGCCTGTTGCTTGCATGTAATGTCTAAATTGTTAGGTGCAAATTGGCTGGTGCAATTGCAAAAAAAGGCAGCTTAAATGTTCAGACCTCTGTCAGTGCAGTGGATCCTGCAATATATACAATAAAATAATTTACATTGCATAGTTTCATTTAAAATAATAAGAAACATAAACAATAAAATATATGCAATTTTTGTGTGTTTAAAACATTAACTAAACCCTACGTCACGGACGATCATGCATTGAGATCACCCTGACCTACGCTCAATATTATTTATTACCTCCCATGTATATCATATATATCAACAGATATATATAATAAACTATATTTTTTTTAAATGACATAAGTTAAGCTTTATGTTTATATTTTTTGTTTTGAGTTATATGTACTTTTAAAATGATTGAAAATTATGTAAAAAAGACAGATGTCATTTTTAGGGTTCCGTAGTCAACTAGGAACCCTTATACGAGTAGTTTCGCCATGTCCGTCTGTCCGTCCGTCCGTCCGCGGCTTAGCTCCGTGATCATTAGTACTAGAAAGCTGAAATTTGGTATGAGTATGTGTATGTATAACGCCGACAGAACGGTAAAATAAAAACGTAAAAAAAAATTTTTTTCGGGTACCTCTCGAACACCTAAAGTGGGGGTGAATTTTTTTTTTCTTTTCAACACTGGTGTGTGGGGTGTCGTTGAATAGGTCTTGTAAAAATAATAGGGGTCTTCTAACATTATTTGTTGATAAAGTCAGCAGTTTTGTAAATATTCGCTCCAAAAACAAAAAAAAATGTGTCCCCCTCCCTAACTTTTCAACCACGGGTCAAAAAAAATCGGAAAAATTCATGTTAATGAAGCCTTATAAGTACTTTCAATGAAAATTATATTGAACAAAATCGGTCTAGCCGTTTTTGAGTTATCGCCAAATTTCATATTTTTTCTTTAAAAGGTCGTAAGTTGACTTCCGGAAGGTAATAAGTGATTACAGTTTCTAGGGCGTTTACGACCTTTTTATAGAGCTTAAAATGTTTCTTAACGTAAACCTCGGGCTTAAAAAAGCAGTTTATTGAAAAGGATGAGCAACTACGGAACCCTACACTGAGCGTGGCCCGACATGCTCTTGGCCGGTTTTTAGTTCAGCACACTTTTTAATATATTTTTTGTTAGAAAGTGCATTATTTTTGTTAAAAAATAGATTCCGCATCCTTCATTTAACCGAAAATTATAAATCACATGCCCTATTATGTATAGTTTTAGAGAAATTTTGCTTAACACAGTACCTAAACCCTACTTCACGGACGATAATGCATTGAGATCACCCTGACTTACGTTTGATATTATTAATTATCTCCCATGGATCAACAGATATATACAATAAAATTTGTATTTTTAAAAACTACATAAGTCTAACTTTACGATTTTATTTTTTGTTTTGAGATTACTGTTATACTTTTAAAATAATTGGCAATTATATAAAAAACACAAATTAAGTTTTTCAGTTCTTTTCTACTTTTTAATTATTTTTTGTTAGAAAGTGCATTATTTATGTCCAAAAAATAGATTCCTCATCCTCAATTTATCCGAAAATGATATATCGCATGCCATATTATGTAGGTATAGTTTTAGAGAAATGTTGCTTTAATTAAAGCGCGGCAGTGTCGAATTCTCCCCCCCCCCCACTAAACGCGCGGTGGCTCTCAATGTCTACCGGTCTGAATTCACTCAAGCCCACCTAAGGATCAGCTGTGCCAAGTTTCAGCGCATAGTCAAAAGTGCAAGGTTCCCATACAACGGCGTGCATTATCAAACCAGCTATTTGACTAATTGCTAAATTTATGTAACTACGTAACCGTCTTCATCCGACCCGCGGGAACATTCCGGCGTAACAATGTACATACAAATAACAGCTCAGCTCCACCCACGTTATAAATAGCTCCCAAGTTATAAATAGAATATAATTCGTCGTCACGTTACAATAATGTGTTGTTTCCGGGCCCGGGACTTCCTAATTGTTTGTCTGAAGGGGCGAGAGTAACGCTGCGGGACGGGGACTAGGTCTCTGTAAACTTCGCTGTAGCGTTGTGTGAAATGTGAAATTTGGATAAGTGAGCTGGTGAGAATCCTCTTTGTCTTAAGAGCTAGTCAGCAGCACCAGTCCCAGTTTAAGTATATCGTTCCATTTGAAGATTAGTTTATTTAGTCCCTTCATCATTCAGAAAAAAAATATTCGTTTAATGTGCCGGGTTCCATTGGATGAACCAGCAGACAGCTTTTTGTGAAACTGCAAATATTAACAGTACCATCCTTATATATATTCGAGTTGAGCAAGTTGATGAGAAGTACAGGCGCTAGCACAGAATCCGCACAAGCTGTCTGTGGTTCGTCCAGAAGGAAGCCAGGCCTAATTATACCCAAGTATAGACTCATAAAAACTAGCCATTCATTCTGTATTATGGGGCCACGTATATATAATAAGCTGCCACCTGACATAAAGGACGCCAGTTCAGATTTACAATTTAGGAATAAATTAAAGCGATTTTTAATTAATAAAGCATTTTACTCGATAACAGAATATTTTACGAACGAAGCAATTCTAATTAATGTTTTGTCAATATTTTAATTTTATAATAGTATTTTAATTCTAATTTATTTGACATGTACATAATTTACAACAATGTCAATGTATGACCAATACAAATAAATATGATATGATATGATATTTATTATTAAAATAATCTCACAGTATTATAGTTTGACACTAAGGCACTGTGAAATTTATATACCTACTAGCTGCGCCCCGCGGTGTTACCCGCTCATCCCACGGGAACACTAAATTTATTCGGGATGAAAAGTATCCTATGTCCTTTCCCGGGTCTCAAACTATCTCCATACCAAATTTCATCTAAATCGGTTCAGCGGTTTAAGCGTGAAGAGGTAACAGACAGACAGACAGACAGACAGAGACAGACACACTTTCGCATTTATAATATTAGTATGGATTCTAGTGTAAGTTTGATTTTAAAGAAGGACAACGGGGCGTCTATAATTTTATACTATCTTACCTCGATTTTCAGACTGATTTAGAGATTTTCTACGAATTTATGTTTTTCTCCTAATCCATACTAATATTATAAATGCGAAAGTGTGTCTGTCTGTCTGTCTGTCTGTCTGTCTGTCTGTCTGTTACCTCTTCACGCTTAAACCGCTGAGCCGATTTAGATGAAATTCGGTATAGAGATAGTTTGAGACCCGGGAAAGGACATAGGATACTTTTCATCCCGAATAAATTTAGTGTTCCCGTGGGATGAGCGGGTAACACCGCGGGGCACAGCTAGTCATTTATATAACCGAATATTTTTTTATCGCTAATGCTTTCGAATTTGTCTCAAATCGTAGCGTAACGATTCATAGGATTTACGAGTCATAGTAAGCATGATTCATAGAGGTACCATGTATTATTATTGCCACGAACAATGTTTCATCGCAGTCTTAACGTTTCATCGAGCGATGCATTTGTATTTAAAATGATTTGTAAAAAAGTGTGTTTCTGGGCTTTCTAGCTCCCACTGCTATACCACGGCACGCTCGCTTCGTATCGCAATTCTACCTAACACTCCACGCTTCGCTCGTCGTCGTACCTAACCGATACCTGTAGTTCGTAGAGATGTGCTGTTATCGAGAACGTTTCCCGATTTGTATGGGGAGAGAACGTTCTCGAGAACATAATGAGAAAAGTTTCCGGAAATCCTCGGAAACGGCACATCACGCGTTTTTGACCAAAAAATTGCAAGGGAAACGTAAACTCTAGGCTCAGTTTATATTTCAAACGTAAAGCGGCAAAATCAAAAGTTGCAGAAACTATTAAATCACTTAGACCCGAAGCCCGATTCGGCCATTTCTCTAGTGTTAAGATTAAGCGCCGCCATTAGCAGCAGTATTTACACCACTCCGTCATCCTAACGGCGCGCCGATTTGTCTTCCAGATAAAATCTGTTTAATGGCGAAAACCAATTTGTCGGACTTGAAGTGAAGCACACTTTCAACTAAAAAGTGGATTTTGAATACATGTATTAATTGCCGAGAGGTTTGTCTGGTTATCTTTATACTGGTGACCTACTATCGATTTGCAATTGATAAATGAGTAATACTTATTCTAGCTGGGTGGCCGATGATTTAAAATTTAACAGAAATGGTATCGTCCCTGTCTGTGAAAGTGTTAATTCACAACGTAGATTTCGTCCAACTGACGACGCGGTTGGCGCACCCACGCCGGCGGTCCCGGGTTTGAATCCCGGCTAGGGCAAATATTTGTGTGATGAAATAGAATATTTATGTTTGGGTCATGGTTGTTCTATGTATTTCTGGATATATTTATCTATATAAGTACGTGTATCGTCTTCTAGTACCCATAACACAAGCTTTCTTGAGCTTCATTTGGGAATAGATCGATTCATGTGAGGTTGTCCAATATTTATTTATTATTTCTTTATTGGAACTATATAAAGAATATTCGGAATAAATATCGTCACGGTGTGACAAAGTCCTTCAGTCTTTTTATAATTTTTTTTCGCTGCCAGCCGTATGGACAACTAACAAACTCACTTATATATACGAGTATGTATAGTGCTCACCTCTTGTCTAGTCAGTTCTATCTTGATCGTCAGAGATAAAAGCTACACCGTACGCAGCAGTCCCTGAAGAAGAGCTCCACAGGAGTTCGAATACCGCGCCGTTCCTGTTAATTTCACGTGAGAGTAAACCGCTTAATAAAATAATTTTACAGAGGCATATTTATTTACAAAGGCTTTATCTAAATTAAACATAATGACCTTATTCAAATAATTTATTTTCTTCTAATCCGTACCTATACATTTGTGTGTGAACACAGAGAGCCTTTGAATCACATTAAAACAGCTTTACTTAAGCTCTAAGCACTTTTAGAAAAAGCTAAATCTTTAAAATGCTAAACCTGGTTTTAACGTGCAAATTATTTCGTGTAAAGCTATTGTAATTTAGCAAATATTAAAGCTTGCGTCACAGTGACGCGAAACGTGACTATGTACTTTACATACAAATAAATAATTACTTTACTTTACTTTACATACCTAGGGCGGTGAATTCGTTAAAGTCCCAGGTCGCAGGTGTTTGTGTATACAAATAAAATACGAATAATAAATATACGATGTTTAATTAGTTTTATATAGTCAAAACCTTATTTTTAAGTAAGGTATAAAATTTGTACGCCAAAAAGCAAAACACAGAGCACTGTATGTTTTTAAAATATAAGATCTTATCGTACTTGTTGCCTGTGATTTACAAATAAATGAATTCTATTCTAATTACTAATTATAAAAACGGTAATTCTATTCTATTCTATTCTACAATCTGGGGCTCTCATAATTACCGCCCGTGGTTCGCCTAAAGGTTTACGTGTTGCCTTTTCCAGGAAGTGCTTGCTTTCTACATATTCAACAATTTTCGAAAGTCTAGAAAGAGCAAGTTTTTATTCTAAAATATTTTTTTTAGACAAACCTTTATAGCCTACTGCATTTTTTTGCAACAACGTCAATAAAAATACTTATAAAAAAATATGACATGAGCCCAAACTCGATGAGGTTGCGTTGTCTAATTACAGAGTTTCCAGCACCACCACACACACGCGGACCCGTCATCCAATAATTTCCTTGTCATAATATAGCATTCACTATTTTCATAATATATTAGAATTACTAATACTAAATTATACTAGTCATTCATAATAAATTAGAATTAATTCAAATTTACAGTTGCACCGCAAACCTGGAAGTGCGTCATATTGAATTAACAAGATGATTACACGATTTAATACGCCTAACAGTAATACTAATAGCCTCCGAAAAGCGGCTGGAACTAAATTAAAAGTTTGTAAAAATAAAAATGAGGTACTAAATTCTGTATACAAAAAGAGTAACATCCTATTTTAGGTAACAATACAGTGACGGAGTATAGATCATATTTAAAGTATCTAGACTAGACACCACACAACTTGGTATACTGCTTACTGTAATAGATAAAAGTTTGTGTGAAAAAGAAGGTAAGTTACAGTTTTCTCCTTTAAGGTTTAACGGCTTTAAAAAGTTTCATCTTAAATTTGCACCCGGAAGAGCTACTGTGACGACCGAAATTCAAAAATTGTACTGGCCATCCCTCTCGATCTGGTGTCTATTTTTGAATAAGCGGGACGGTACGATACGAAGTTCGAATTTCAAACATCGGAGCAACCTTCCTGTTTGTCATTAAGTATTAGCTCGCAACTCGCAACGCAACGCTTTCAGTGAGCTATATGTTCTTAAACTAGAGGCTTCTACAAAGAGATCGCCGTAAACCGCCCGCCGGCTTTTACCTAAACACGGATTTGCCACAATGGACTTTTAATCAAAAATAAAATGCTGACTACGCGTATGACTACAACCTTATAGCTAACTTATAAAACTTCATTTTCCATAGGCGTAGAATCCATGGCCCGCTCCATGTCCGCCAAAGTACAACCCCGTGCCATAACCTCCGTAAAATGTCCTGAATCGGTTAATGCCAGTATCCTCTCTGTCTTCTGCTCTTTTCTCCATTGCTCTTAGCTGGCTGTACATCTGCGCTTTATGTAAGGGTATGACTGATACATCGTGATATATGTGCTGATGCTGAGGTATCAAATGCTGTGCTACAAGATTGTGCTGCACAATATTCTGTTGATTGTGAAAATGATTATGTTGCAAATGATTCTGATGTGAGCCAAGATTGTGTTGGATGGCATAAATTGGCACTAGTTGCGTTGGATGTGTGATGTTTGTCGAAGAGTGGGAGACAGTTTGCGAGTAAACGGGTATCTGACCGCTGCTGGTGACGATGTGCTGGACCCCGGTACGAACAGAGCTGTGGTGGACGTTGGACGTGGCTGGGAGCACGTGTAGCTGCGACGGCAGGAGGAGATGATGCGTCACAGGGAGAGGATACCCTATGTTTATCCCTTTCTTTTTCCTTACATCTCTCTTTATGGCAATGGGGATGATATCTTGATGTTCTTTTACAGCAATGGGAATGATTTCTTGATGCGTTGAGCTACTTGTGCTGATGATAGTGGGATCGGCGGAGCGTTTCTGAGGTAGGTTGAGGACGGGCTGGATAGCGAAAATAACTAGGATGAAAGTTGGCAGCATCTGAAAAAGAAATAACATTATTTGAATGGTGATTCTTTTGTACTATTTAAATCAAACGAAAGTAGACGATGTTGTTGAAGTATATTTAGACTATAACATTTGCTCGCGCGGCTTACATGCACACTATCCTACGGAAACCATGTTTTTTTCGGGATAAACGGTTAAATTAGGATGTTTTTTTTTTTTTATTTATTCATCAATATTAGCACATACTTTACTGTGTTTAAAGTGCGCCAAACTGTGAAACAGTTTGTTGGCGACGCGTGTAAACTATCTTTGTTCCATATGTAATTCAAATTCGTCCGTTCAGCCGCGAAGAACATATAAACACACACACATGGTTTAAGTAAGTATAATATTGGTGGGATAATCCTGTTACCTGAGGATAAGGGTGGCACTGACGCGATGCTGGGTGGATCGTGTTTGTCCAATCACAGTGTTCAAAACATCTACTCGATCTGGAGTGGAAATAGCGTGATTGAACTGATTGATCAAATCACGATTCGCTCCGCGTCAGTAAAAACGCACCCTAAAAGGTCAGATTAATTCAATTAAATTGTTAGTCAACGGTTATTTAGGATTACAAGACAAGAGATGCAACTATTAGTTCCTTCTTTGTGGTTGATGTTGGTATTCAAATCATTCCGATGTATAAGTAAAAAGCATTTATAGCGGATGTATCAACACGCCCATAACTCCACCCTGTAAATCGTGGACACGATACAGTAACACAATTACCAAACCTCGTCTTCGTAAGTCGTTTAAAGCATACATCACGGCAAATAACGAGTATCCGAGATCGGGTAATTAACTCGGGCCGCCGAACGAGTCGCAAATCACGAGAAACAAGTATCGTTAATCTTAATAAATTTATGAGCCAAAGTGATTTGCTTATAAATTATAACATCGCGCCGCTCCGAGAGTTTCGCGTCTTTTGCGGTCGACAGGGGGAAACGAGCGTTTCAGCGTTTGAGTGATTATCCGTAACCTTTTTTTATGCTCGTGTGAAAAGGAGAATATCAGCATATTTGATTTAAAAAAAAAACACGCTACTGTTCCCTGATTGGTTGCAATTACTTGTAAAATAAATTCATCAATCACGAGGCACCGGCCATGACCATTGCAATCATGTTTTTTTTTTAATAGGTCAGTTTGAGTTGAACGAAAAAGGTTAAGTATATCAAAAATAAAAAATCATTAGTGGGGAATGACGATTGAAGTAAAAAATGATTTTCTGCGTATAAAAAGTTACAATACTTGCAATAGTCACACAATTAGATCTTAAAATTTCGTACCTTACTTACGTAGACCACTCGGCAACCCTCGAGGCCTAAACGCGGTACTCCGCTTTAACAACCTTCACTGTGTAACGATTGCATAAAATACTATTTTAAACGGAGATCATATTTAAAACACATTTCTACGTGTTACAAAATGTCGACGTGTACTCGTAAAAGTAAATTGATATAAAATCTATATCTCTGTCTAACAAAACTATTGTAATTTTAATAAAATATCTTATAACTTCACGTCGAAGAAATATGGCAGCGGGCCTATGATGGTTGCTTTGATCAGGACGATAAATAAGTGACAAAGCATCCGTCACGTTTTGACAAAATGCGAATGTGAGTGACACTTTGCTTTGTCACTTATTTATCACGTGATGAATGCAAAAAATTGAGGGTCACATATGATCGTTAATGCATTAAATTATTCATCACATTAATATTATAAAGGTGCTCTAACGGTTAGACCAATTTTGATAAATTTTGGTATGATGGTAGCTGACACCCTGGATTAACACATATGCTCCCTTTTTTATCCCGAGAAATGTAATGTTCCCGTGGGACGAGCGGGTAACACTGCGCCACGCAGCTAGTATCTGATAAAATCCTTGTATCGGATGCAATCAAATACAAATACATTTATTGAAAAAACAAAATGCACAGAGGAAAGAGATCAAGAGAGAGAGGAGGAGATCAATGAATAAATGAATTGCCGAGGACGCGAATTCGCGTCGTTAAAATTTTATCTGTATAATTTTATCTGTCTTTGTTCAGACAAAAACGGGGCGCGTTCATAGATACATTACCTCCTAGAGTAGTATGCGTCGGCCGGTGACGTTCCAACTATTAATAATTACTAGTTGATTTTGTGACTATTTGAAGTCTCGTCACAACTTCAATTCACTGGCGGTGAGAGTGCGAACTGCCCAATTGTCGGCCTTCATGAAGGATCAGCTCAAAGGTGTCGTATTCCGGCGTCTTCGAGACCGGTTAGTTGACATCAAGAAATTGCGCCACATCACGTATTTAACGTGTTTGTGTTTTTTATAATTGTTTGTTTATTTGATACTTACTCGTATAATATGTACGTTAGTTTTAAGGTATTTATCTATGGGTTGCCAGTTGCTTACCTATAGTTGCTTATTAATTTAAATTCTTTAAACTACAATTCTCATGCAGCCTCTATAAATAATAAAATAAATAATCTTCTGTAATATGTTATTCTGTCTTGAGATTTAATACTATAAGCCTCTAATCTGATCGCCCGCGTGATGACGTTAATTTGATCCGTGCAAATCCTCACGCACCATCAGTCTGCCGTCGTCCCCCGGGTCCGCGCGACAGGCGCTCAGCCTGAAATATGACGCAGGTACGTCACGCTCACGTCACACGCTCACGACACGCCGCTCGCATTTGCCGACGATAATAGTGCCACTTTGATTCCAGCTTGTTTTGGCTGGACTGGAGTCGTATTTAATTTATATGAAGTCTTTTACATTGATTTATTAAATGTAAGTACGCGATTTTCACAGAATACTTCCCAAGTGCGTAAGCACTTATATAGCCTTTATACAGTTTAAATTAGAGTTATAATGACTGATTAAGGTATTAAGGTCCTATATAGTCTGTTTGCTACATGAGACTTATAATAAAGAACGAACATCCATTCGAGACCAAGAAATACGGCGGTGCTAAAATATTTGGATTGTTGTTTACACATCATCATCATCTTTAATCTTGACCTTGACCGCGAACTTGATTGATCAATGCGCAAGATCATAAATCAGCACGTCCTATAATTGTGCCCTTGATTACGTATGCGAATATTTAACGCGATTAGATTAAATCGAGCAAAGGTCAAGGTCGACTTGTATTTGTTTTTGGATTTATATCATAATCATTTTAGCTAATACTAACCCCTAAATTTAAGGTGTATTTACTAACATAATATGTGTCAAGTCAAGTTACACGAAATAAATGATTATTATTATTATTATGTGTTTCTCATTTTTTGAGTCTCGGGCTCATACGTCCCGGTCTTTTGGAAGGCTTGCGTGGGGATATGGATCCAACACGTAGAGGCCCCTTGGAGAAATTTGCTGTGGCTGTTGCCCTGCTGGGACCCGTTCCTGATCATACCAATAAGATGATACATCTATGAACCGGTCCCAGCAGGTGATTGAACTATTGCTATTATTATTATTATTATTATAACCATGGAGTGGTCCTTATGATTATTTTGTTACGGTTTTTTTTAGCAGGAGTGACCAATGAACAATTGACCCAACCCACCGAAAGGGCAATATGAAAGGCAATTTCTTAATTAAATAACGTAAAAATGTATAGTGTATTTTGCAAGAGAATTGTTTACCTGCTGAAAACTACAATTCAAATTGGCAAGTCTAAAGCTGTTATTGACAAAAATACAAGTAACAGGAGGACGATATATGTATCAGTTTGCTATGAATGCAACTTAAATAGCAAAAAATTGTCTCTTTTACTTATCGTATTTCAGATATTAATATTTTTATATTTAAACTTTATTACAAGTTACAAAAACGTGGACGCCATGAGGCATTCAGATATTATATAACACTAATACCGTAGCCATCTCAGGAGCGGCCCGACATGTTTCGAACTCGTACGGAGTTCTTCATCAGGGACTGCTACCCGTTAAGTTTAGCGATCACCAGTGCAATTCAAAAATACCCCAGCCACATGTTATAAAATAGGTACTAAGCCTTCGAAATTCACAAAGTTATAAAGTAGCCACCCCCGTTAAACTCATCTTTACCCGCTTACAAAGGCTTTCTCCGTACGATTTCTATTCCGGAATGCTGAAACGGGCTGATTCGCTGAATTCACTAAGAACCCGTAATCAGGAGGCTGCAGCGCACAAAGGCTTAATCCTATTCATTATTCGCCGTTCGCTGCCTACTGCCGCCGCTGAGTCCAATCCGGTGCTTTGCCGGGTGCGCCGAACTGCACCGGGTCGGGTCGTCTATACGTTTCATGCAAATGAGGTGCAAACTTAGCCACTGTCCGATTATGGATACCGAAGATTTCAGAACCCCAGGGCTTTTATTTCATTTTGATTATTTTTAGGGTTCCGTACCCAAAGGGTAAAAATGCGACCCTATTACTAAACCTCCGCTGTCCGTCCGTCTGTCTGCCTGTATGTTTATCTGTCTGTCTATCTGTCTGTCCGTCTATCACCAGGCTGTATTTCATGAATAATGATAGCTAAACAGTTGAAATTTTCACAGATGATGTATTTATGTTACCGCTATAACAACAAATACTAAAAACAGAATAAAATAAATATTTAAGTGGGGCTCCCATACAACAAACATGATCGGTTGCGTTAACTTTGCACCTCATTTGCATCCAGCGCCATATATACCAGGTGCAAACTTAACTTAACCCGGCCAGTTAGGATGGGATAAGTACATATTTGTAAGGAACCCTCGGAGCGTGAGTCAGACTCGCACTTGGCCGGTTTTTAGGGTTCCGTAGTCAACTAGGAACCCTTATAGTTTCGCCATGTCCGTCTGTCCGTCCGCGGCTTAGCTCCGTGATCATTAGTACTAGAAAGCTGAAATTTGGTATGAGTATGTGTATGTATAACGCCGACAGAACGGTAAAATAAAAATTAAAAAAAAAATTTGAATGGGTTGGGGGGGGTGAATTTTTTTTCCTTTTCAGCACTGGTGTGTGGGGTGTCGTTGAATAGGTCTTGTAAAAATAATAGGGGTCTTTCAACATTATTTTTTGATAAAGTCAGCAGTTTTGTAAATATTCGCTCTGAAAACAAAAAAAATTGTGTCCCCCCCCCCCCCTAACTTTTCAACCACGGGTCAAAAAAAATTGGAAAAATTCATGTAAATGAGGCCTTATAAGTACTTTCAAGGAAAACTATATTGAACAAAATCGGTCGAGCCGTTTTTGAGTTATCACCAAATTTCATATTTTTTCTTTAAAAGGACGTAAGTTGACTTCCAGAAGGTAATAGGTGATTACAGTTTCTAGGGCGTTTACGACCGTTTTATAGAGCTTAAAATCTAAATCAAAAATCAAAATAGTTTATTGTGTACTACGGGTAATTGATGCAGGTGTTACAATGATCATAGTGTCTCCGTAATATGTCGTTTCGACGTACACTGAAAAAAACGCACATTCCCCATGCAAATAAAAAATTACAATCTAAAGCAACAAGATGAATGTCAAATAAATAATTAACATTAATTTTCGTTCAAATATAGTAACATATCAAATTTATCATTTATTATTATTAACATCCAATTTATATACGGTCAAAATATACGGTCAAAATATATTTCTAAGCAATAATATTAATAAAAATAATTCCGGATGTCAAACCAATAAAATAAAATAATGCTTGCATCAGTCAAAAAATCATTAACATTATAACAGCATTTCTCTTTTAATATTTTACACAACTTTATCTTAAATATAGACAGTTCCTCAGTTTTAAGTTGATCCGGTAGTCCGTTAAACAATTTTGGGGCCATTGCGTAAATGGATTTTTTGTAGAAACTGGTCTTTGATCTCTCCAGCGGCTGCCCTTTCAGTATGTTACTTGCTGGACGTGGATGGGCATTAACGCGAACGGTAAATCGGTCCATATACTGTTTTACAAAAACACAGGCTTCGTAAATGTACATGGAATATAGCGTTAGTATTCCAAGTTCCTTAAATAATGGTCTACAGCTAGTCTGTTGGTTAACTTTAAACATTGCCCTTATACATTTTTTTGTGCTTTAAATAGCGGCATCACATCACAACCAGCGGCGTTGCCCCAGTGTATTATTCCATACCTGAGGTTGGATGACACATATGCATGGTAGGCAGTAAGTGCCGTCTTTTGTGAGACCGTTTCTGTCAGTTTCCGTAATACATATACATACTGATTAAGTTTTTACATAGAGAATTTAAGTGTGTTTTCCATGTAACATTGTAATCTATTTGGAGTCCCAAAAACTTTGTTTCGATCACGTGTTCTACGACTTGTTCCTTATATTTTACAACGACATCTGACGGTTCCGATTTTTTAAAATGAAATTGCATACATTTTGTCTTGTCCAGGTTAATTACTAAATTATTATCATTAAGCCAATCAATTACATTTTTAAGTGAGTTATTAATAGTGTTATCATATTCGCTACTATTGTTACTTTTAACTATAAAAGTGGAATCGTCAGCAAATAGGATCATTTGTTGGTCTGTGGCCTGAGGCAAGTCATTAATGTACAAAATGAATAAAAGTGGGCCAAGTATACTTCCTTGGGGAACACCATATTCAATTTCTCTCATTTCGGAGTTTGCTTTTGTTTCTATTTTACGCTCATCTATGTAGGTAATCTCTGTGTATTGCTTTCTTTTTGTCAAGTATGACTCAATGAGCGCGAAGGCTGGTCCTCTAATACCATAGGCTTTTATTTTTTGTAAGAGTCGTTTGTGGCATACTCTTTGACATGTCCATGAATAAAGACGTAACTGGTATTCTATTATTAAGGCACTCAGAGATTGTCTGCATTAGGTCGTAAATGGCTAAGTTGGTTGACTTCCCTTTTCTAAATCCAAATTGCTCATTGGCCAATATGTCATATTTCTCAACGAATGCATACAAAATATTATGAATAGCTCTCTCAAATACTTTTGATATGACTGGAAGGAGAGCGATTGGGCGATAATTTTCGCATATCAGCTTATCTCCTTTTTTATACGCTGGTCTCACAAGCGCTATCTTTAACTTATCTGGGAAGCTTCCCTCACTAAGACATAGGTTGATAATATAACTGAGTGGACCAGCTATTAGAACTGCACAATGCTTAATAACTATAGTAGGAATGTCATCATAACCTGTACTATTTGTTAATTTCATTTTCAATATAATTTTATATATGTTAATTGGCAATGTCGGTGTCATGTAAATGGAATGCAGTGTCTTATTTATATTAATATCTTTCGAAGTTGAAGTTTTGTTGACATTCCTATGTTCTTTTACAAGGTTTATATATGTGTCGTTAAATGCATTAGCAATGTCCTTAGATTCTTTAATAATTTTTCCCTTGTATTTTATTTCAGAGATTCCTTTGGGTCTATTAAACTTATTTATAATTTGCCATGCTGCCTTAGTTTTGTTGACTGCGTTACATATATACTTATTATTTTGCAGTCTCTGAGATTTAATAATAACCTTTTTCAGTGTTCTACAGTAATTTTTATAGGTTGATAGTTCTTTTACACATTTGGATTTCCTACAAGCCAGGTATAATTTGCGTTTATTTTTACTGGATATCTTTATACCTCTCGTGAGCCAAGTAAGTTTTTGCTTAGAACTAATCTTAATTTTCTTTAATGGAAAGCACATGTCATGATAAGATTTTATATAATCAAAAAATATATTGTATGCTTCGTTAACATTTAGACAATCGTAGATATCATTGAATGACGTATTTTCTAGTAATGATTTAAATGTGTCAAGATTTTCTTTGCTATAGATACGTTTGAATATATACCAGTGTGTCATCTCATGTTGTCTGTTAATGGGAAAGCTCAACAATTGTGCTGAGTGGTCTGAAAGATTTAGTTCGAGAGTTTTACTATTTCTTTTGTAAATATTATGGGCAAAGTTGTCTATACATGAAGCACTTTGTTTTCTAGTCGCTTGTTTTATCTCTAGGCGAAGATTATAATTAAGCAACGTATTTTCAAAATTTTGAGATATTCTATTTCTTTTCAAAATATCTATGTTAAAGTCACCGCAGATGATAATTTTCCTATTTTTAAAACTTACTAATAATATATTCAATAGTTGCTTAAGCTTTTCCATAAAACAATCAAGGTTACTGATATTAGGAGTTCTATAAAGGCATACTACTATTGGTTTATATTGAGATAACTCAATAGCACTGCATTCAAAAACACTTTTAATTGAAAGCTTATTTACGGCTGGCAATTCTCTACATTCAAGACCTTTTTTTGTGAGGATACATGTTCCGCCCCTTTTCTCCTGTCTACAGTAATGCGAAGATAGTTTATAGTTCGTTAGTAGAATATTATTAACATCATCTTCTTGTACAAAGGGCTCAGTTAGACAGACTATATCAACAATGGTATTTTTTGTTTCTGCTAGAGTTTGTAAGCATATTTCTAAAGCATCTTTTTTAGTTAGGAGGCTCGCAATATTCTGGTGCAGTATAGTCAGTTCAGTGTTAGTGTTAGGAACGAAAAAAAGTATTACATTTTTTTCCATTTGGAGTACTACTAGAATGAAAACTGCTAGAATAGAGTACACTCTCTTCTTCTATAAGGGACAGCAGGTTTTTGATATCCTTAAATATTGTTTTTAGACCATTATTTTTAAGGTATCCCGTTTCTCTAGAGAACATCTTTAAATCATACGTGAGATTCAGGTTGGAGTCCAATACATAGGCGTATTTATATTTGCTCACGTCAGAGTATAACAATTTATTGAATAGCTCGATTCTATGGTTGAACATGCTTGCAAACTTACTACAATTATATGTCGGTACACATAATATTATGTTGGTATGTTGGATTTTTTCTAATGCGTGCTTGATGTATGACACCAGAGTAGAATAGTTTTGTGACTTTTTGAAATCTTCTTCACCAATAAATATTAGACAATAGTCACGTTTAGTGTGATCAGCAATTTTATTTTCCAAGTTGAGTAAAAGATTTCTAACACCTACTCCCGGAGTAAGGTAGTGGCAGATACGAGAGTTCCCTAGAAAACGTTCAGAAATCGATAAAAGTTTGTTGCGTTTATTTGTGCTTACGATGCTAATTTTATTAGTGTCCTTATCACAGCTTGGTGGTTTTTCCCGATGCACCACGGTGAAGTTCCTGCCACTGTTCTGCCGGTGTTCTTCGGTAAGTTTATTGTGATTAACAGTCGGTTCAGTTTTATGTTGCTGTAGTTGTTGCGTCAGATTATCAATTTGATCAACGAGTTCCCCAATTTCGTTGGTTGCGCCTTCTAGCTGTTGTTCCAAGAGTATTATCCTCTGGTTTAAGCGTGTCACCTTGGCGTTGTCTTTTATCTTTGTGCCAGACGCAGTAGTTGATTGAGTGGTGCCAGGTGTTAGAGACCAGGTTGGTATAGCCAGGGAGTGCCTTTTTTTTACGATATTTCCGCTAGATTTTTCATTTATTAATGTTGAGGAATGGCATAATGATTGTAACAAGTTTATTTCTATATTTAATTTATTTATTTGTATGTATGTAATTCATTGTTCTCTAGAACAGTGTTCTCCAATTCATTCTGTGTGGTTCGTAGTTCACTTGTTAGTTGAGAAACAGTTTCTTTTAGTTCACTTATTAGGTGCATATTATTAATCTTACCATCAACACTTCTCGATAGTAATGCTGTTGTAGATGATGAATTAGGCGAAGATAAAGACTCGTAGGAGTCATCATTACTAGGAGTATATTCATTAATGATTGGTGGCTGTCTCTGTCTGGTTATCTTGGGTGTAAGATGTAGGTTCTCGGTGACTGTATTCGAAAAAGGAGACTTAATTATAGGCTGATTTGATTGGGTCTCATATTCCTTCAAAATTGGTTGCTTATGTATGGGATGTGGGTCTGTAACCTGGCTATCTGATTTAATGGACTGTTCTGATGGCAATTTATTTTTCGCGGAACTATTTTTTTGGGTTTACGGGTCTGTGTCAGGTGATTGCTTATCACACGTTTTACATTTCCACTGTTTTCGAGATTCGAGGCTTCTTAATCTGTGTAGTTTCTCTGAAACGCCCGCACAATCATATTCATATCGCTGTTGACATCCTACGCATAGCAAAGTACTTTGTATAACAACAGTAGATTTACATCCTTGACAAGTAACTAGTGTTATCTTTCTTAACTTAAACCTCGGGCTTAAAACAGCAGTTTATTGTGAAGGATACGGAACCCTACACTGAGCGTGGCCCGACATGCCCTTGGTCGGTTTTTATAATATTAAATTCTGTAATACAAAATAATGCCATTTCGCAACGTTTTATAGAGACTTCTTCCTTACCATAGGATGGTGACAACAACATAATCATAAGACAAAGTTTAAGAATTGCAATCACAAAAAAGAATTAAACAATTCCACGCAGTATTAGGACTTCTTATCTTATCTTATTAGGAAGGGGTCCTTGCGGATACACTTCGACCCAATGGGATCTTTTGTGTAGTTACCCCCATCGCGCCTACTCAAAGGATTGTTCCACCACCTTCATATATCGGATGATGGAACCAGTTGGTAGTGCCTGGAATTCCTTCGGTTCTGGGTAACCAATACCGAATTCCTTCATTCTGAGTCTGGCGAAGGCATGACATCCACACAGTATGTGCTTCATTGTCTCTGCCTCCTCGCCACATATTCTACAATCTGTATTGTCAGACAGTCCCAACTTGGCCAATAGTCCTTTGACCCCAAAGTGACCAGTAAATACCCCCGTTATGATTCGGAGCTGTCTTTTGCTGTATTCCCATAATTTCTTGGTCCAGCCTGATTCTATACATTCCATGAATAGCTTTGAGTGCCTCAAGCCTGCCATTTTCCTCCACTCTTGTTGGTGCTGGTTTTTGGCATAGTCCTTGATGGCTGTTGCTATGGTTCCCTGCGAGAGACCCACACATGGTTCAGGTCCTATGAAACTTGTCGCAGACCCTTTTCTAGCAAGTTCATCTGCAATTTCATTACCGATGAAGCCTTCATGCCCTGGGATCCATACCAGTTGCACCTTATTGTGCCTTCCAAGCTTGTTCAAAGCTAGGACGCCATTATACACAAGTCTAGAATCCACTTTAGGCGCACCTAGCGCTTTAAGTGCCGCTTGACTGTCACTGAGTATGTAGATGTGCTTCCCTCTGGTAAGTCTATCTATGTTCTCCTGGGCACAGGCGATTATAGCGTATGTCTCCGCTTGGAAGACAGTCGCATAACCTCCCATACTTGTACTTGCATTGAAGTCGTTTGCATGAATGCCTGCTCCCGTACCTGATCCCATTTTTGATCCATCGCAGTATAGGTAGTCGACGGCGCAATTCGAATGAGGTGTGATATTAGCGACGGGAGTTAAATGTGAGTCCATTTCTATCGATATTACTTTATAATAATCATATTTCATGCCTTTCCTTATAGACTGCCAGTAAAGTTTCAATATCCAAAAAGATATTGGGCCTCCCAATTGATTATATGTTCTTGCCCGTTTGCGCCTAGGTTGCAACGAGGTTGCGATTTTCGTTATTTATTTATTATGAGAATGATCTAATTGAAAAATGGACAGTTAAAGAAATAAAAAATTAAATATTAAGGGACAATCTTACACAAATCGACCTAGTCCCAAACTAAGCAAAGTTGTACTATAGGTACTAGACGACGATATACATGATATATATTTAGATAACATCCACAATCGTTTGCCCTGTCCGGGATTCGAACCCAGAACCGCCGGCTCAGTAGGCAGCTACACTAAAAACCAAGCCAACCGCGTCGTCAGAAAAGTCAGTGTTATCATTACGGTTCGAGAGTCGATTCTCAGCCGAATATTTAGTGACGACCACACAACTTCACGTACGTCTAAATTTGCGTATACAAAGTGATAGTTACCTATATTATGTACTTGGGTATTGCTTCATAGGTATTCATTCCCGACTAAAGTCAGTCTGGGCTGTGGCCTGGATAACCTCACAAAAGCTGACCTTTAGACCTTTGTTCCGAAGACACCTATCTAGGCAAGTCTGGGGTAGATTGGATCGCCTGACATTTCGCCTCTTTCTTTGGGGATAATACTTAAGGAATAACTAGCATACAATAGGTTTTTGCCTTTGCCTTTGGAGGATAAATACAATACAAGGAGCCTAGTTTTTACAAACTTTTATTCAGCTTCACCTCTCCCGGTGTCGGTCTGTATTCACATCTTGCAAGTAAAATGTGACTCGGCGATTCATACCACATTGTAATGTTTTGGACCGGTCGGTTTTTAAGGGAATTTCCATAGGCGGGGAGCGTTAGAGGATGGAAGACACTGTGTGAACAAGCACGTTTAAGACCAGTTATGATAAACGTATCTAAATTTACCAATAAGAATTACGTCCAAAAGGAAAGTTTGAATATACAATATATATTTGTTTACCTGTTACTATTATATTTGTGTTTTGGAAAATGTATAAATAATTATTAAAGCATGGTCTTCAAGCAAAGCTCCATAATTGGTTATGCAAAGTATTGGTGTAATGTCAAGTCGTGGTTTCCATAATTCATAGCTTTGGCTTGGAGACCAGTTGCGCCGCGAATGGCCGGTGCCATGACAGGTGTACTACTTCGTACCTCACTGAAACTGGGTAAGTCTCAAAACGCAAATTTGAGGTTCATAATAAACCTGTTTGGATTGTAGTACACACCTATAAAGTGCCTATACATTAAAACTTATCTATTTATAATATGTGAAAACATCTTAAAAAGTTTTACCCCCTTTCATTTTCACGTAAGTGGAGCTAATTTCGATGTATAACGACCATCCATTCATTCATAACTTAACTTAATTTTCTGACTATATAAAACAAATAGTAAGTAAGTAAGAAAACGCTTTATTGTACACAAAAACAGTTAAAAAATACATCTATTACAATTAACATATAGGTACAAAGGCGAACTTATCCCTATAAGGGATCTCTTCCGGTTAACCTTTGAGCAGTTGAGTGAGTACGAGAAGAAGATAGACAAACTAACACCGTGTACAAAAAGGTATTAAAAATAATAAGACTACTAATAATTACATATATAAACTATTAATACATACATACATACATATATATATATATATAATGTAATATAAATATACACATAAATATAAATACATTGTAGATCCAATTCACAAGTCATTGGAAGGCCATAACTTCTTAAGATTAGTCTTGAGCGATGCAACAGATGGAGACTTCCTAAGGGACAGTGGCAATTCGTTCCACTACTTCACAGCGCTTACTGTGAAAGATTTGACGTACGTACGCGTCTTGTTAGACGGTACAGCCAGAGTGAGATTGGCAGACGACCGCAAGCGGTGACCACTGCCATCGGCCATATATTTAAACCTTTCATTGAGGTAAGGAGGTGAAGCAGGGTTGTAGAGAACATTAAATAGTCTCTTCTTAACTGCATTTACTCAACAAAGGATGATCAATATTGTTTGAAATGAAATATGAAATGCTGGAAGCACGTACCTTACCTACGACCTAGGAGAAAACTAGCTTTACCTAACTCTAAAATGAAATTGGTCCACTCTAATTCCTTTTCTATGTCCGTAAAAATATTTAATAAACTCCCTAAAGCTATCCAAGACATAAACAATATAAACCAATTTAAGAATACTCTAAAAAGCTATTTAATAGGAAAAGCATACTACACTGTTCAGGAATTCCTAAATGAAACACAAGACATTAACAAATTTAAATGAACTTGAATACTATTTACTATGAAATTTATGAAATTACCGTATTGTATTATAATCATGAAAATTAATGAACATTATGACTATGACCAAAGCTATATTGAAATATTATTATTATTGTTTTTTTTTTTTTAATGTGTAAATTCCCGGCATATTCATATTTATTTTAGTTCTAGTAGTAAGATATTGCTGTGCCTGACAAGGCTCATGTTTTGGACTTTACTAGTATTTAAGACCCTTAATGTACAACATGAATTGCAATAAAATGATTTGATTTGATTTGAAGACTGCGTTCTCTCCCTGTATTAATCTCTCTAGATTATCACATTTGTCGGTAAACTCTTTGTATTCAAGGTAATCGCATAATTTTGAAGGCACACTATATTTGACGGATATGATTTTCAGCTGTGTAGGTATGTTTCTCTCGCCCGTCTTTTGAACTTTATGAAATGACATTATTTTTCTGATGCAACGAATGGCCACGGTACCGTGTGTTGCGGAACAGTGCTCTAGCGAAACCCTTGCATTAAAACCGGCCAAGTGCGAGTCAGACTCCCGCACCGAGGGTTCCGTACAAACACTTTCCATCCCTAAGTGGTTAAGTTAAGTTTGCACCTGGTATGTATAGTGCCCCATATAAATTAGGTGCAAAGTTAGGTATTAAAAATAACTACTTACTAGATCTCATTCAAAACAATTTTTGTTGGTAGTTTTTATAGTAATGTACATCATATGTTTTTTTTTAGATAGAGGGGGGGGACCAACTTTTTTCCACTTTGGTAGCGTCTGTCACGCAAACTGTCGGTCTAGAAAAAAATATTTTAGATACCTCGATATCATTTTTGAAGACCTATCCATAGATATCCCCACACGTATGTGTTTGATGAAAAAAAAAAATGAGTTTCTGTTCTAAGTATGGGGAGCCCCAATATTTATTATTATTTTTTTATTTTTGCATCAAAATCTTAATGCGGTTCACAGAATACATCTACCTACCAAGTTTCAACAGTATAGCGCTTATAGTTTCGGAAAAAAATGGCTGTGACGTACGGACGCACAGACGGACAGACAGACATGACGAATCTATAAGGATTCCGTTTTTTGCCATTTGGCTACGGAACCCTAAAAATGGCAGTTTGCAAGTTGGTTGGTTTTAGCCAGGCGCCTGGCGGATTGGCGTTTGATTTAAGTCCGCTATTAATTAGAGGTGCGAAGTGTCTCGGCGTAATTTGTAACCGACCTGCTGGTATCACGTATTTGAATTTGACCACAATCTGTTAGAGTTAGAGCAAGCAAGCAATAATTAACGAGTAGGGGCGGAAGCTCTGTAAGGTGGATCGATGATCTTGTGTAGAGGAAGGGATGATGAATTAATGCGCCAATTTCCGACGCGTTTATATGCGTCAGGGTGATTCCTTTATCGTTTAAATTGGTTAGAGGCCATCCATAAATTACGTAACAGGTTAAGGGGGAGGGAGGGGGTCGACGAAGTGTGACATTGTGTGACAAGGGGGTGGGTGGGGTCCTAAATTTTGTGACGTCACATTTCAGCTATGTCAGTTATAAATAATTTAAAGGAATATAATTCTACTAATATTTTTTGTGTTGTTTATTTCATTATCATTAATATAGTCAATCGTTTTTTTGTTTTCTTAATTGTTTGATTTGATGTTTATTTTTTATTAAATAATATTTAAATGGAATTAAAACTGATTTTGGAACCGCTGTTTTCCTTCAATAATTTCTACTTCAATGTAAATTTGCAAAATATGTGACGTCACACTAGGGAGGGGGGAGTCTCATAAATGTGACCAGCTGTGACAAGGACGGGGGGAGGGGCAAAAAATCATGAAATTCGTGTGACGCAATTTATGGACGACCCCTAGGTGAAACCAAGAAATTGTTCCACACGTTGCATATTTAAGGTGATATAGTGTACTTGTTTTATTACATTAAATATGGTTAGTCTTAAGGTTATCTGTAGACCACAGTTGCCTGAAAGTGCGGCACTATAGTCAAATCGTCTTCTGTACATGCAAAAAGCTAATGCGACTCCACACTACTCGCGAACTTGACCGAAGTTGGCCGAAGTATGGGTTTCCGCAGTGAAGTGCCTCTCCATACTATCATGTACGCCCAACTACGGTCAACTTGTCAACTTTGCGAGTAGTGTAGACTTACTCGCAAAGTTGAAGTTGAGTACTTGTACTATTATCTATTCTGTGGTTGAGTTCAATTGTTTATACTATAAAGTATAACCAATTGAACGGCTGAGCCAACTCTTTGGCTTTCGTTAATTTGATATTTAGACGGCGCGTTTGGCACGGTTTGTAGACACCTGCCTACTGAGCCGGCGGTCCCGGGTTCGAATCCCGGCCGGGGCAAAAGTTGTGTGATAAACTCGAATATTCGTGCTTGGGCCATGGTTGTTCTATGTATTTAAGTATATATTTATCTATATAAGTACGTATATCGTTGTCTAACTAGTACCCATAATACAAGCCTTCTTGAGCTTAATTTGGGACTAGATCGATTTGTGTGAGGTTGTCCGATATTTATTTATTTATTTATATAAACGAGTGAAAAGAGATAGTTGGTGTGCTGTGCGCCACTGATTGGGTTCGAAGGCCAATGAGTGTGGGTCTAGTCTTAATACTTGCTGGAATGTGGATTGTGCATTGTGCAACAATTGGAACAAGAACGGTTTTATTTTTAAAGGTACTGTAAGTAAATATATTTCGAAGACAGTCTGGCAATAATCCAGGTATCTAATATAATTATCCAAATTAACAACCCAAAGGCTGTCTAGATCAGATTGCTCTTTTTAAATTGTTCTGTGTTTTGTATCTTTTTGATATGTCCTTAAAAGGATTTAAAAAATTATTACTAATCTGCCGTTTCACTTTTGGCAAATAAAACTGCTATTTTTCTATCCAAAGTGGCATTAATAATTTTTGGTTACATGTTTTTGTGCTTAATGTGCATAATATATCTGCATACTAAGTTTAATCAAAAGCCAAAACGGAAATCCAGAACGGTATAATCGAGTAACAAATTAACACTTTAAAATCTTAACATTTGTTTTTAGTTTCTGGCTTTATGGTTAAAAAAATAAATTTAACATACGCGTGGACTACCGAGTGAGATTCAATTATTGAACACGCAACATTGAATACCGTGCCTGGTCACTAAAAAAGGTAGTTGCACACTGTATATTGTGAACTCTCTTTGCTGTCACTGAGTCTGCTGTCAATGTCACTGCGAGTTATTGAGCGAAAAATTGTTAGAATATTTTCAATTTTTGTGCAACTATAACATTATTCGCATTTGAGTTGCAACAAGTGATAACAAAACCATACATTTTAGTTCTGACTTAATAAAGTGATCTAGAATTTGATTGACTCAAGCGTTAATTATAAATTACAGTACCTTTATAAAGCCCGGAATCTTGTGGTCACATACGATCCCGCCTTCGGGATTTTAATGGTCACTTAAAAATAGGTTCGTTACACACTGTATGTTGTGAACTCCCCGCTGTTGTCACTGAGTCTCGCGAGTCACTGAGCTGCGCGCGGCAGCGGCGTCAGCGCAGCCGCTGCGTTTGATCGCACGTGGGAACCCGGTCGCGGCCACTAGCACAGCGGGCAGCGGGCTGCCGCACATGAATCGCTCAATCGCTTGCGGGAGTGTAGTGTACGGTCTTTCAAGCATAGGCGAAGTATATTTGCAATCGCATTATTATGTTGAAACGCCGTACAACGACTCAAAAACAAACACCACGGGTGTGTAATGTAATGATGGATTTAACAACGTTTTATATACAATTTGACTAGATATAACAACATTTGATATTATTATAATGCTTCATTTGATATAACAACAATAAGCATAATTTTATTGGGTATAATTTCAATAAGCATAAAATACATTTTATGTAACGTTTATATCCGTAAGATAACCTAACAGAACACTCCTCTTCGCTTCGCTCGTTGTCGTACCTAACGCCGTCTCTAAAACAGTTTAACTTTTTCATCGCGTATTGTAGTTAACTGCTTGATTGATATTATTATCCATTAGCCTGTTTGTCTACGTCGACAAGGTTTCTGTTTAACCTAAAGGTCGGGTGGTAGCTAGAGAACGCCATAGGGCATTATACTCACCATTATCTATTTTTGCACTGCGCATTTAGGTACTACACATCAGTAAATAAATAATAAAATTGCCATAGACCTCGCGTGCTGCGTGGCCCGACGGGGAAAGGACCGCGACCTCCGCCAACAAATTGCAGCTAATCTGCGATTTATTATCTATCAGCCTTTATCAGTTCGTTATTTATTCGCCGCCACCTGCTCGCCTCAATCCACCGGTCCATTTGCGGGATATCCACGTTTTTGGTGTCGATCGTTATTGATTGGAGACTTTCTATCGACATATTAGACTTGATTATAAATTGTGCGAATTTCGTAGTTTCACAAATTAGTCAAAACTAGCTTCGAGTCACGGTTTCGTTGATTGGTTTTGGTTTAGATGTACCGCGGTTATACAAATACATATTTCCAGGATGTAAACGTATAAGATAATACCAATTGCACTTTCGTTAACTATCTATTAGAAACATTTCCCATGATCAACATAGTCTTCACAAGTATGTACGACAACAGTCTGTATTACGATGAAAAGAAAAGTATAGTTTCATATCCAGTTAGCAGCTAAAATTACCAATACATATCTTAGTATAAATCAGTTTAACCAGATAATCAAAGCTAAGCTAAGCTAAAGGTGTAAAAACCTTTCAAATAAACAATGCAAAGATCGACACACAAAGCATAAGGAAAAAATCGTCAGGTCTACCTGGAGCTAGGGTAGCGAAGTGGTTAACGCGCTGGAATGGTAATCCAGAGGTATCGGGTTCGATTCCCGGTCCCTTCCACCAGGTAGCTCCTTTTTCAATTTTCCTTTAAGCATTGATCTTTGTATTAATGGTTCAGATAATCAAAGCTTACTAATTGTACAATAATAATAATGATTTACTGTCCAATAGTTTCTCGCCACGTATTTCCTATTTTAATTCCGCTTTGGAATAACAAACAAAGCAAGATGTTCTCTATCCAAGCGTGACATAAGGCTGGAGGAAAACTAATTCAAAATAACCTTACACGCACATCCTTACCATGCTTCCTTGTCTTCCTCATTCCGCATTAGGCCTTTTCTCGGGTTAAAAAGCGGACAACAGCAGCGGCCGATGGGGTCTAATGGACACCCTTAGCATTGCTGAGTATGCGGTATGGTAATGTGGTCTTGAACATAGGCCTTGAGACAGAAGGCCGGCATTTCTTTGTAACTTGCTCTGTGGTTGACAAATCAAGTTCGGTGGCGAAGGTATTGAAAACGATGGCTGAAGGGGTCTAACGGACACCTTCGGTTTTGCTGACGACGCTAAGACAAACGACCGGCATTCTTTGTGAGTTGTGCCACGCGGTTTTATAGTGCACGCGAGTAAGCGATTTATATTATTCACTGATGAAACAAAATTCATGAATGTTCTACTTTCAACCGATTTCCCAGAAGAGGCGGTTCTCCAATCGGTTATATTTGTTTGTTACCTCAGAACTCCGTAATTTTGTGCCAAATATATTATTAATTGGAATATTACGAAAGTATGGTCAGCCAAATTGTGTCTACCCCGGAGATTCATGAAGAATCGAATTGAATTCCAAGGAACTCCTGAATATCAACTTGAATATGTTCCTGAGTCTTGGATGTTTTCTCTATATATTCATCTTTATTATATAAGTATGTATATCGTCGTCTAGTGCCCATAAAACAAACCTACTAGAAAATACTGTGGGACTAGATCCATTTGTGTCAGATTGTCCGATATTTAATCACTTAAGTAATATAAATATAGCGTTACCTACTGTAATTTGATCTTCTAACACTTGACCTTCCGTTGGACAGAACCTTGCATCTATTTCCTCCAAGATTAGCCTTTCGGCGGCCGGCCCTCCCAGATACAGATTAAGGCCACTCTATGGCCCTCTAACGATGGCTTAGTCTGTAGGGTGCCATGACTGTTTCTGTTAATGCTTATAAGGTCAGGGCATAATGATGGGCCTTGGGTCGACCTTAGATCGTTTAGGGACTATCATCTATACTACAAGTACATTTAAAAAACAACGTAAAGGATGAAGTTCTAATGCCCGGTGTAGGGTTCCGTGCGAAAAAATGCATTTTCTAATGTTTGCCGCATAGAGTAAGTAATTTTTGAGTCGTGAATGATAAAGTCTGCTATACGCTATATATTTTTTATACTAGCCTAAATTAGTGTCCCACTGCTTTGCCAAAGCCTCCCAATTTTTCAGCCAATCGTCTAGTTAAGTGCAGGACCCTGACATTTATCGCGACTACGAAATACTAGGGCGACCTATCGTTTAATATTAAAACGTATGTAAACATGTTAGAGCCACGTTCAGTATAAGTTTGGGGCTACTTTAATATAACTAGAATGTAAAAAAAAAACAACAGTTCGCGCAAATGGCAAGTTAAGACTTAGCTGTGATAGTGCTTATGGTACCTTATACAATAATTTTCTCACTCTCCGTACGCAAATTCACCCGGAAATGCGTCAGAGCAAGAATGTCGTCACTTGCATGAATAAAGCGAACGCCTCGTTAAAAGCAGGCACCATCAACATTACGGATCATTTATTCAGAGAAGAACAAAAGAAAGACTTAAAACAATAGAGATGAAAATGGTTAAGGTGCATGTCCACTGAGGAGACCATGATCTGCAGAGCCCGGTATAGGTACAGGTAGTGCATAGGCATTACTTTCAGTTACGTCCTCCGGCAAAGTTTAAGTAGATAAATATACCTAAACTTTGCGGGAGGGTCGAGAGTAGTTACAGTTGACGGCAAACTTCTTTAGCATAACCTTGACTACGCAGTAGCCGATTTACGTGCATAATGTACTGCACAAATGCATGACCCATTGAATTCATTCATAAATGGGCCATGCAATTCTGCAGCTCATTGTCCTACATACGCAGACCCGCCATTTATGTTCAGAAAGTTTGCCGGCAACTATACGCGAAGAGTGGACGTCTAATATTTTATTTTATTGAATACAGAAATTCCCTGAGTAGTCCAAATACTTCTGAATAATTAATGATACGCATAATATAGCATATTAACGTCATTTGATATAATATGTTTACTTAGATTCCTAAGGTCGACGAACCGGTTATATGAAGTCCACTTTGTTGTCAACATATTTAAATTTTTCTGCATTAAACAATTGGCACTCATGGAAAGTTTGACACCCCTGAGATACTTTACGTGTTTGAAGTATTAAAGCTATAGGTAATCAGAAAACAAGCCATTTCAATTAAAAGTAACAGTTATGTTTGTTGGTTCGTCAGTGAAAACACTTATAACTTTTCAATGCGTTGTAGCACTCAACCCAGTGGAAACGAACCTTAACTCCACCAGAAATATATTCAGTCAGTGGCAGTAGGGATGGCATTAGTCATTCGCTTTCGGATACCTCGTAACATGCAGCCGAAAAAGTCGCGGATTCAGCGCATCAATCATTGACTCTCCAAAGAACAAGAAGAACAGCGTTTACAGAGATACACAACAATTCTTTATAGCACCAAAAACCGGCCAAGTGCGAGTCGGACTCACGGTCCGAGGGTTCCGTACAAGTACTTATCCCATCTTAACTGTTCGGGTTAAGTTAAGTGCACCTAGTATGTATGGCGCCGGATACAAATGAGATGCAAAGTTAACGCAACCGATCACGTTTGTTGTATCTACCTACCCCGAAAATATTTATTTTATTCTATTTTTTTGTATTTGTTGTTATAGCGGCAACAGAAATAAATCGTCTTTGAAATTTTCAATTGGCTAACTATCACGGTTCATGAGATACAGCCTGGTGACAGATGGACTATGGGGACAATGATCGTCGAATCAACGTCCCACATGGTGGTGAGCCGGTCACGTCGCGGGCCAACTTCAGGCACTTGTTGAGCTGGTCTTTCTCGGCCTTCACGAGGTTCTCATCATGTGGGATGGTGATGTCGACGAGCAGTGCATGGCGCTTGCATCGATCTACCAACACGATTCCATCAGGCCTAATGGATACAATCATTTAGTTTGTGATGATAGATCTATACCAATAGAGCGAGGCTCGACCATTCTCAAGAACTGGCATCGGTGAGTAATTCTAGACATAATTTATTTATTTATTTAGGAGTACCAACAGCTAATATAAGTACTGCAAATAGAAACTTACACAGAAGCATAGAACCAATCACAGGAACTCACATATAGTTGTTGCTCATGAGACATACGTAACAAAACAACGCACATCGTGGTAACGACGCGCACTTGCAGCAAATATGAACATCATTAAACTTCAACCTTAAACTTACAAACCTTAACTTTTAGAGCCTTATTAGGCACAACCTAAATACCTAATACACAAAACAATACTGCACAAATATGTTATAAAAATCGCTAATAGGTAGTAGTGGTAAGCACCAGCTCAGATACGCACGGGAGCAGTGCGGGGGCAACAACGCAACGTCATCGACACGGCGAGCGCGGCGGGGCGACCCGGCGGCGACACTCGGCTTCACCAACTCCACACCGGACGGACGATTACCGATATTAAATTATTCTGTGTTTGCCCGGGAACCTATTCATTGTATTGAGACTAGTAAACCAGCCTTTTATTCAACAGTCCACTATTATTTACATCTCCCTAACGAGTAGAGTTTTTAAGTTTACTAAGAACATTTAATAGTTTAGCTTTGAAAAATGTAAAATAATAATACACATCATCATTTGATATGTACAATTTTCGATATGCTTGTTATGATTTATTTAAGCACATCATGAAATTAAAGTATCCAATATGTAATCTCCACGTATAATAGTGCACTGGCAGCGTTAATACGCTGCGCAACGTCCGGCTTCAGTCGCAGAAATTCGATCGCTCCGGACACACCTCCCGGAACTGGAATAGGTTACTACCCAGCTTAGCGGTCTGCTGGGATCAAAAGAGTTTATGAAGAATGTTACTCGTTTATGATTGACACAGGTACGTTTTTGAAATTGAAATTGAAAAATTTAAATTTGGAGGACCCAATGCCAACAAGATATAAATGGGTAAGGTTCAGGAGCGTTTCAACTGCTCGTTCCCTTGTGCTACGAAATTCAGACGAATATAATCTTATTTTTCGAGTCCCTCACAATTCGCAAAAAGCGCTCAGTTATGAGCTCACCAATTACTTACTTAACGCATTTTTTTAAATAATGTGCAAGGAGCGTTCAAAACTTTCCTGAGCCTTACCCAAATCGGTTAAGTTAACATAATAAACTTATAAATTTTTACCCTTAAATATATATAAATATAAATACCTTAAAAATAAAGATATTAACTTCATTAGAGGATGCATTTTAGTATATGATATTGTTGGACATATAGAATTTTGTGGTATTAGGTCATCTGTTGCGATTTGTAATACCTATAAAGTAAAATCGTGAATACAAAAATATACTAAAAAATCATTTACTCTTCGCTATAATAATAAATAAACAATAAATATCTAACAAACTCACACAAATCAATCTAGTCCCACAGTAGGCTTGTGTTATGGGCACTAGACGACGATAAACATACATATATAGATAAATACGTACTTAAATACAAATGCAATGACTAACGATTTCACTAAAGCGTAGACCTCAAGCACAATATTTCTTTAGCCGAAGATTTCCCCAGAAATTCATCCCAATTACGAATATTGCCCCAGCTAGCTGAAAGCCGAATATGAACTACTCTATTACCATCCCTGTATCATATTGTCGTTTTCCATTACAGCAGCCGGCTCGGTTTCCGACACAATAGCGATGAATATCACAACTAACGGAACAGCGACCTGTTTACCGGCGCGCTAATGGCACTTAGCCGGATTGTTTGTCTTGGCTCCAAAAACGTCTCGTGGCTGGAGGACTTGTAGCCGTGGCTCCTAATTGCACAATAAAGTTCTCAATTGTGAATAACTTGTTACGCTTTGAGGTATATATATTAGCTCAAGTACAAGTTTATTTTGCAGCATATTTTTTTTATAGCAGGAGACAAGTGCAGCGCTGGATGGTAAATGATTATACCGTTACTTATGAACACCAGCAGCAATAATGCTATAAATTTATGAAACATGTATGTAATGACTCATTATTTTTAATGTTGGTACACCACAATTTTTATATTATACCATTTATACAAAGATCAAAGCACAAAGAAAAAATTAAAAATGGTTAACACGGCGGAAGAGACCTTGTTGGATTACAGATCCAACGTAACCTTTCCACCACCCTACACCAAATAACCTTTCGAATTTTTCCTTATACTTTGTGTGTCGATCTTTGCATTATTTATTTCAAATTTGAACAATAATACTAGTCAGAAGCCTATACTGGGTGGTGACCATTATATGTATACACCTACAGCATTTTTACATCACCCTATGCCGTAAGTGGGATTTTCGCTCACCACGGGACAAACCACGGGTGGTAGTTCTTAAAGCCCCAGAGCGTAGGTGTTTGTGGCCCGAACCGAAGGTGAACTCACATGTACTAATTCACCGCCCTAGTTATGTAATGTTGTAATGTACTATTAAAGGCCTGTCTAAAATGCATTTCCTTTACGTGCGGTCTATGACAAAAATAACTATGAATGAAATTAATTAAGTTATAATGGTTACTTGGCCTACACACCGGAGGCGAGCAGGAATGAATGGTATAGTCACGCGTGACGTAGGAAATCTTTTGCGGGGTTCCGGGGTTATTAAAGTCGACTAAAATGACTATCCTCGAAAACTTCGCACAATTTTATCGTATACATAAGTATATGTAACTTTCAGTGGTTTTTGTGTCGTTCTTGTGGTTACTAAGACTGATTACTATCTCAGGCTTCGACGATTGATCGACCAATCGTAGGCTTATCGTCAGGGTCTCCCGGGAGTCTAGCGACGTCCTAGACGTACTAAAGCGCTAAGGAAAGTTATTTAATGGATTTTGCTTCATTCTGCTTAGATGTGTAAAAGAAAATATAAAAAAATCTATGATTCGACATTACATTGTGAAAGGCAAAGAGGCATTGTGAAAGAACTGGCTTAAGTAAGTCACATTTTCAAAATTTTACCTGATAGACAATTGAAGTTGTGAAATCACATTAACACTTAACCAGTTTTTACCCCTTCATGTGCGCTTTACTGATACAGTAATGGATATAAAATAGGTACATTACATACCTAAGGCGATGAATCAGTGGATGCCCTAGATCTCAGATATTTGGGGATAAAGATTCGATCTTGGGCTTTACTAATTACCGCTCGTGGTTTATCTAAAGCTTTACGTCTTGCCTTGGCCACCTCCTCTAGCACAACTCTGACACGCGACTCGTTCTCGCGCGAGAAATATAAACAATATCTTTCTTCGTTGTACTGTGAGAGAGTGACGGGCGATGCTATGTCGCGCGACGAAGTATGTTAGAATCGATCCCCATTATGTGAATGTCATTAAAGGAGTAACTGTCCTGCAGTGATTAATGTAAAGCCATTGTAAGAATACATTGTCTAAAGGTCAGGGTAGCACCCCCTTCCGATTGTTCCATCCAACACGTAAAGAAGGGACACATTGTGTCGTCGTCCGCTTAGCATGACAATACCGGGATATTCCCATCACTGGGGAGTTTGTGTTATGTTTTAGCTTGGACATTGTTATATTTAGTTGGCTGTGTTTATTTGGGCCCGTCTAAGTACAAATCAATCATAGTCCTGCCTAATTAACACAAATTATAACGGGTCTATCGCGATATTTCTTATTTACCTTCACAATCTTACGTTTCGGCGGGGTTGCACACGCCGTGGTCACAGATGTACAGGTACTATTCTTCGCGACTTTTGTCGCCAGTGTCTCCCGTCACTCTCTCATAGTACTGCCCAGAAAGACACAGGTAATATGCCTCATGCGAGAAGAGTCGCGTATTATAATCATGCTAGAGGTACTGCAGCCTGCAGCCTTATAAGAAGGCTCAAAGTCACTCAGAGAGCAATGGATAGGGCTATGCTCGGAGTTTCTTTGCGAGATCGAATCCGAAATGAAGAGATCCGTAGAAGAACCAGAGTAACCGACATAGCCCGAAGGATAGCAAAACTTAAGTGGCAATGGGCAGGCCACATCGCTCGTAAAACCGACGGCCGCTGGGGCCATCGAGTTCTTGAGGGGCGACCACGCACCGGACGACGCAGCGTGGGTAGGCCCCCACAAGGTGGACTGATGACCTGGTGAAGGTCGCTGGAGTCCGCTGGATGCGGGAGGCGCAGTACCGGTCATGGTGGCGTTCTCTGGGGGAGGCCTATGTCCAGCAGTGGAGTGGTATTTGTGGTGACGTCACTATTGACTTGTACTGCAAAACGGTAATGACATGTTTATTGCGGTATAATAGCCCTATTGCCAGCAATGGTTTCTGAATTAACATAGGTTGTAAAAAAATGTTAAATACTCGACGGTTTCTAGTACCTACTTACGCCAAACGTTAAACAAAACCTTCATGATCCTATATTTACTCCTCTATAGATTTTTAAAGGGTCGGCAACGTGCATGTGATGCTCCTGGCGTCACATCACAAAACAAACATGCAAGAATATTAAACTGGAATCGCATTCAAAAATATTAATTTAAGCAAAACGTAAGTGATTCCGCACTCAAACAATACCTCAGAATCCTCAGATTATGTAAGTTTCGGCGACAATGCGTGCCATGTGTTATAGACCCAAAGCCCTTTAGGCCGAGAGCCTGTTTATTAATCCCTTCCTTTTCCAACACTATTAACGGCGAGATTTATGTTTTGTTCAAAATGTTAATTGAGATTTGTTATTCTGGTTATTGTTTTCTGGAAATAGGCAAAGATTCATAAACACAATGTGCGATTTAAGAAGTAATTCGTGGCAATGGTATGTTCTAGTTCTCATCTGTATGTAAATAGTCTACTAGTACTATAAATGAGCGTTCAATGAACTTTTTACCAGAAAATCAGATTTTTAATCTCATCTTACTTTCAATATATATATATATATATATATATATCATATTACTTTTTATGTCCTTTCTGAGGTGAAAATAAATGATATTTTTATTTTTATTTTTTTTAATATGAAAATATGTAGGTAGATACTGTAGGGACTATGTACACTTTTGTTTTTAAATAAAAGCGCTTATATATCGCTTTAGATTAGATACATAATTATATGACAGGCCATCGATTAATGACTGTAAACTTTTCTATAAAACAAAGTTTTGTTGAGTTTTAAACTCCTAAAATTTTATTTATGTCTAAAGTTTAGTGCCGCGTCTTTTGCTATAAAAAATTTAGAGGCGGTTTTAGTAATAATAAAAAAATACCACAAAGAACGTTCCGTAGTAAAAAGATAACATAAAACATACCCAAGCTATATCATAAAGTAGTTTTTTGGATTTCCCACGGGAACCGCGCTTTATCGGTAAAATATAGCCCGTGTGACTATCCGTAGAATTACATTCGTACATTCATTATTTATACAGAACAGTGTCGTAATTTACTGATAAGGACATGCGATACCCGCGAAACTTTACCTCATATATCATAGTATAGATTTCTCAGAATTCACTGTTTAGAGGAAACAGAAACTTTCTTAAATTATTATTGACGTTTCGAGTTTGAGTTCCTTCAAACTTTTTTAATGGCCTCCACTCCATCGTTATATATTTAAGAGCTATTGTTGGTGCAGTTGTTTCAGTCACTTTAGTTTCTTTCAAAATGGTGATACGGCGCGTCATTTTTTCTTGATTTTGATTTGCTATAAGATTTTCTTGGTTTTAGCAGGCTTATAAACAATCTTAACATGTTGACTTAATTATTACCTTCGGTACTTTCGTTTTTCCAATATCTAAGACACCCTTTTTCACATAAGTATTTAAGAGCTACGCTCAGTCACTTTTCAACCCTTTACTATCACCTTGATACAAATACGACACCCTGTTTATAAGACACTAACTCACACATTTTAAAGTCCCTGATACGTTTACGCCAAAAATACGTACGAATGTCTAGTACCTACCTCGAGTAAAATGGAGGATGTTCTCGGATTTTGATGATTATTTTTTTTTGTTTGAAATAGATTCAGCGCTTTTTTTATAGTAGCTCTTTCAATTGTTTTCGGAAACAATTTCTTCTCATTTATGTCGTTATTTTTTTTGAGTAAGTGACTATTAATGTCTGTTTACAAAACTTTTACCACCACCTCTCTCAATAAATTGTTTCACGATGAACATATCACAGCGCCGTGCTCATATCTCTCTGAATCGACCCATTACAGAAAAACAATACCAAGTACTCCTTACTTTTCCCATATAGATCACACCATAAATAACCCAACTCCAAATTTATTCCGCGGATGAAACGTGAGCCCGTAACTTGGAGGTGCTCTGTATCGGCACAGTAAATTTAGCTGAAGCAGTATCTTAACTTTCATCATTTCGGAATGCATGCACTAAAATCAGCTCCACGTCTTTTCTAAACCGGGATAGAAACTTGATGTAGCACCTACCTCTTCCACTGCTAAGCGTTTTGTAATTATTATGATATCTAAATCGCGTCATGAAATCCCGGAGCTGGCATTTTTCCTGAAACCGCCAGAAACCGTTAAATTATTTTGTTTCGCAGAAAAGTGTGATGTCGCATCACACTGAATGAGACAGTACGGGAAAATTATTTAAGCGAAACGAAAGGATAAATGCCAGTGCCTGTCATTTCTGTATCGGAAAAGACGCCCGCCGGGGCGTTGCTCTAAGGCTTTACTGCCTTCGCGTTATACGATATATCGAGACGCAATGGTAATAAAGCGCTGAAGCGCCTACGCGTGAAGCCCGTAAGCACTCGGCCTAATGAGCCCTGTTTACGACTAGTGGGGCTTCGCAGCACCTTTAGTGCGGCATTACAGCACAGTTACGCCGCAGTCGCGTTTAATTTCACTTAACGGGTAATATATTAGCTGTGGTTATTTTCGGGTGGTCTATTATTGATAGTATGGCTTTTTTAAGTGGTTGGGTAAATTAAAAGGCGTTTTTGAGGAGTTTTAAATAGGTCAGTTTTATAGGAGTTTTTGCAATCCATAATTAATAGGCTAAAAGCCCATAAAGTTTAAACATTGAATTTATTATACATTCCAGGCTTACCTAATGTTCAGAATGAAATATTAAATATTTTACATTAATCGGTGTTTATCGTTATTTAACATAGCATGTGAAAAGTAATCTGCTAGCGGGTTTGTAAGTTAATACTCGCGGGTAGTTTTATACACAAGTTTAGCTTTTTAATGGCACAAAGGTAATTTATTAAGTTACGTTATTAAACCAAAATAACCAAATACTGGCAAAACAAACATCAAGTCAAAATGAGAATCAATTACGCCTCGTTTTGAAGTCGGTTATAAATAAGAGCTCTTAAGTAGCGAAGTGCAGTGTAAATACTTAATCCGTTCGTCTTCCGGAAGGGATTCCTCAATGTTCATTATACTGAAACAACATGGAGGCGCTGGCGCTATGGCTCTCATTAATACAGAACAGCCCGCAATAAGTTGGCTGCCGTTTGTAAAACACCCGCGCGAATACGGGCACGTTCACATTAGCACGCGATAACGCGTTGATCAGTACAACATTGATAATTCACTCTGCTCCACTTGCGAACGCCCAAAAATTCCAAAGTTGAATTCATCCGAAACCATCAATATTCCGTAAGTATTTCTAAAGCGCTATCACGCTCTTGAAATTTATCATGTGGATAGTATTTTACGCCATATGATTAGGTTAGGGTTAAGTAAAAAACGGTCAAGTGCGAGTCGGACTCGCGCACCGAGGGTTCCGTACAAACACTTTCCATCCTTAAGTGGTTAAGTTAAGTTTGCACCTGGTATTTATAGCGCTCCATACAAATGAGGTGCAAAGTTAACGCAACCCGTTTGTTGTATGGGAGCCCCCCTTAAATATTTATTTTATTTTATTTTTAGTATTTGTTGTTATAGCGGCAATAGAAATACATCATCTGTGAAAATTTCAACTATTACCGTTCTTGAGATACAGCCTGGTGACAGACGGACGGACGGACAGCGAAGTCTCAGTAATAGGGTCCCGTTTGTACCCTTTGGGCACGGAACCCTGAAAAATCGAAATGTCTCATCAGAACATGATTATCGGTATTCAATTCGAAATAGTGACGCATCCAGACAAATTAAACTTGGGGGATTTGTGTCCCTCATTATATCAGCTGAAAGACGTCCACTGCTGAACTAAGGGTCAAGAATCAACACAATTCTCGTGCGTCATCCTCATCCAATCCAACGTCTTCCGACGGTATTAGTTCATTTTACCAAATATAATGCAGCCTATCAACTCTATGTAGCAGCCATAAGTGTTGCTTGAACTCCGTGATGTGCCGCAATAAAATCTCACCTGATCATAAATGTACGAGAAACCTACTTGTTCTATTACTCCTCTATGAACAACAAGAATACAACCTTAACGAGGCTTCTGACAGCACATTTCAGATTGTGAGTTTGAGAAAAGCTGTTTGATACTTAAGGCGACGGGTAAAGCGAAACTAGTGACTTCTAGTTTTTCGTACACCCTAAATCAGATAAATTTTCAATAATTGCAAGAGCTAAAGAACTAGGAAAACACCTTTATTATTCATTAAATTACTGTATAAAAGAATTGTACTGTAGTTTATTTATTACTCCACAAAATTTGTGAACGTCACAAGCGGCCTCATTAGTTTCGGGTCCGTTTTCGGGGACAAATACCTACAGAACGAAAAATGTTATATACTTAGTGATTTAATACATAAAGGTGCTAGTTCATAGGGTCTTGGAATCACTGAAAATCGTCCGTGAAATAGATTGAAAGCGGTGCTAGTTTCGCATTACCCGTCGCCAAAAGGATGTGTTTAGGAAAATGCAATGCTGTATCAGCCGGGTAGAGTTTGGTTTGAGCTGCAGGGACTGAATCCCGGATGTCTTTATTAGTGCTACAATACGAGGAACACTTACAATAATACTAGAGTGGGATAGTCGTACTGTTAAATTTTCAGAGTATTTTGCTGTTTTAAAGGTAAGTGTTTGAACGTTTCTTGAAGTATTTTTAAAGGTTTTTACTTTACTGTTATATTGTTTTGAGGGCTATGCTCGGGGAGTCTCTACGTGATCGAATCAGAAATGAGGAAATCCGTAGACGAACTAAAGTGACCGATATAGCTCACCGGATTAGCAAGTTGAAGTGGCAATGGGCAGGCCACATAGCACGCAGAGCAGATGGCCGATGGGGCCGAAAAGTGCTCGAGTGGAGACCTCGGACCAGCAAGCGCAGCGTAGGACGTCCACCTACAAGATGACCTGGACCTCTCTCTATCAGACAAGCCCCAAGCAAGGTAGCTTTCAAGTGTATGCTGCGTAAGCATCTGCTGGAACAAGAGCTCATATAGTTCACTATCATCCCATGTTGTAGACTTTCATATATATATATTTATCCCGCAAACAAACGGCCATATATATATATACTAGCTTTTGCCCGCGGCTTCGCACGCGTTAAAAAAAATACGTTCGCTTGGCATAACTTGGCATTGGCTTGGCATAACTCAAGCCCCCCATATTTTGTGTTTACTGTATCTTTGGAATATTTGAATGCTTTCACGGACATGATTCCTTGTTCATTTTAGATTCAATTTCTACTTTCTTGTTTTGTTTTCTCAATGCGAGGCCTCCGACATTTTTGTGCACTGTCTTAATTGGTTACTTAAATAAAGTCATGCTCTCTTCTTTCCGCTGTGGTGGTCTTGCTTAGTGCCCCCGCTTTTTTTGATCATCATCTTCTTAGAATACTTAATCGTTTGTTCAGAATTGCTTTCCTGTTACCGTTTTAAAGTTTATGTATTCTCAAAGTGAGCACTACTGCATTTTTGTTATCTATCTCTTCAGATTACTTGAAAGTTACACCAGTCTTGATTCTCTTTCCGTTTGTTATATTGTTTTTTCTTCGCGCCTCCCATCTAGTTTGGTCACCATCCCTATTTAGAACCCTTTAAAGTTTGATCAGACTTGCTTTCTTGATTCCGTTTTAGGGTTTTGTTTCTATTTAATGCGAGCACTATGCCATTTTTTTTCACTATCTTTTCACTATCGTTACTTTAAAGATTGAGCAGAATTGCTTTCTCGTTAGCGTTTTTAAGTTTTGTGTCTTCTTGATCAACATATCTACAGGTAACTTAGGCGTTTCAACCGATTTACTTAAATTTTTCAATTTTAGCATGTAATGTTTTTAAGAGGGAGCGGCTCTGCCCCCCCCCCCCCGAACCCCCCGTCTTTTTCAATGCCATCTCTTCGTGTTACTTAAAAGTTTTATCAGTCGTGCTTACTTATTTTCGTTCTGCAATATTGTTTTTTCTTCGTGCCTCCCGTCTGGTTTGGTCACCACATCTTCTTCTTCTTCGAATTCTTTAAAGTTTGATCAGACTTGCTTTGTTGATTCCGTTTTAAGGATTTGTGTATTATAATGCGAGCACAAAGCCATTATAATTCAATATATTTTCAGGTTGCTTTTATGTTTGATCATACTTGTTTTCTTGTTAGCGTTTTAAGGTTTTACGTTTTCTTCATCACCATATCGACAGGTCACTTAGCCTTTTATCAGATTTAATTGAATTTTTCAGTTTTAGCAAATGATATTATCTGAGTGCTCTGCCCCCGAGCCCCCCGTATTTTTAAATACCATCTCTTCGTGCTGCTTAAAAGTTTTATCAGTCTTGCTTTTTTCTTTCCGTGTTGCGATATAATTAACTTAGTGCCTTCCGTCTCTATTAGTCACCATCTCTTTAGAATACCTAAAAGTTTGGTCAAACCTGCTTTCTTGTTTCCGTTTCATTAATGCGAGTACTATGCCATTATCGTTCACTATCTTTTCGGGTTACTTAAAAGTTTGATGAGACTTTCTTTCTTGTTAGCCTTTTAGGGTTTTGTTTTTTCTTGATCACCATATATCTACAGGTAACTTAGCCTTTCATCAAAGCTACTTGAATTTTTTAGTTTTAGCATGTAGTATTTTGTTAGAGCGGGGGGCTCCGCCGAGCCCCTCGTTTTTTTCGATACCATCTCTTCGTATTGCTTAAGTTTCATCAGCCTTGCTTTCTTTTTTCCGTTGTACTATATTGTTTTTTTCTTATTGCCTCCCGTCGCTGTTAGTCACCATCTCTTTAGAATACTTAAAAGTTTAATCAAACGTTGTTTGAGATAGTTTATATTTTGTCTAAACACATACTGACGCTGAACGGCCCTCGAGCTGTCGACTTAAACTTTGCATCAGCTGTATTAAAATTAAAGAAATTAATTGTACATAGAAATAACATTTTAAATGTATCACTCATTAACTTCAAATTTGTGTAAGAGGTCGTACCGTTACTACGTCTACAGTAATATAGTGAACGTATGTTTTAACGCGAGCGCAGCGGGTAAAAGCTAGTAAAACAATACACAAATAACAGACCAATCCACTCACTTCGCCATTGCGAAAACTCTGCTGCGGACGGCACCTCGGGGAAAACTACTGTTTAAAGCTCGCAGATGGCGCTACTGGTAGCACTTATGTGTGATAACCGCGTATCATATTTCATTAACTTTCCGTAAATATTTATACGTCAAAGGATAAAATTGATTTCAAATAATTTTATTTTGATTATTGTCTCTCAAGAAAGTAAAAAACAACTTATTTATTCATTTAAAATTTTCTCCGCGTCTCAGTACGTTTATGAAAAGAGGGTCAATATTTATAAACTACTGAGTAAATACATGAATTTTAAATGCAATAATAGAGTGGTAGTTCCCATTGTTGCATCGAGAAATTAATAATAACAAAATTGTGTTCAGTTTTGTTTCATAAAATGATCATTTCGTGTACCACTAACGCCATCTACTGCCCCGGTGTCCGTAACTCACGACTCATCCGACCTCAGAGCTATTGTCCCCCGGTAGCGCAGGCCGGCCCCCCGCGGGGTACGCGTGGTTCTAAATTCAAATTCACGACGCTGATGGATGACGCTATGAGATGCACACGAAATCATGCGCGTATTTTTTCTTTACCGTAGACGGAAAAAAGTATCCTATAACCATCTTCGGATGTCCAGCTATCCCTGTACCAAAAATGGTTAAAATCCGTCCAGCCATTTCGGCGTGATTGGAGGACAAAGGATTTTATGAAAACAGATGGCGCCAGGTTGGTACGGCGACGCGTGTCCATACAAAACAACTAAGTATCAAGCTGCATCACGCTATCAATATTTTTCCTGAAATCATGACCTCCCTCCATAGAAAATTTATTTTCAGTACAAATTTAGGTTTTTATAATAGTATAGATATCGTTTTTAATATTTATTGTTTTAAACTATTCAAAGCACCTTGAAAAATAATTAGCTTATAGTACTACCTGAACATATATTAACGACATCTATTAAGATGACAATAAATTATTTTCATCTACAATGTTACTAATAATATGACCTGTCATAATAATTTCCTAAGTAACGCCATAAGATTCAGGTGCCAACTTAACTCAATCGCGTACGGCCGAAAGCACCACTGAACGGATACGTGATGGCCTCACTGTTTTGTTATCCGTGGTATTATGAATAAAGAAGCAAAGGAAAATGCATGAGATGACACGGTTATTATTACAGTAGTTTCTTAGTGGTTCTGGGTTCAAATCCCGGCTAGGTGAAATCCTTTCTACATTGTTAATTTAATGATTTTGTCTTGTCTCGAATCATGGTTGTTTTGAATACAAAATGCATATATTGTCGAGCAGCAACTCTCAATAACTGATACAGTGCTGCTTACATTTGTATGCGATCAATATTCAAAAATTTCGGTAGTAATTCTCGAAGTCCAGGTTAACCATCACAGCTACACCCTAGATTGTGCCGCATCGTGGTCACAGTGAGGTCACAGGCACGCAACGACGTGCATCGACTCTCGGGTATCGTGTCGAGGGACGCATCAATAGCACTGATTTTGTACATGTATGGAGCTGGTGTTATTAACTCAGGAAAAATCTTAACAGCGCGATGCAGCCGATAGTATGGAGATTTTGTCAAAGTAACAACGCCATCTAGCGGAAAATTGGGTCGTTGAGAACAAAATCTCAACACACCGTTAAAAATAAAGAATGACTGATATTTATTACTTTGAATAGATTTTATGTATAAAAAAACTACATAGAAGCAAAATTGTGGCTAAATATATCGTATATTTATCGTTTATTATACATTTCGCTACCTTATTAGTAAGGTAGGCCAAACACAAACAATACCAAAATTTGCGCCTAATGTTCTAAATGTTGGTTGGTAAAACATATTTAGAAATGTATTTAATTTACTTAAATTGATTCGAAATACTTTTATTTCAATAACACTCGATAAAATAGCATTAAACAATCTGTTTTATTCTTTAACATTTTTTATTGCGTCTCCGGGCTTTTTTATGGTCAATACTTACAAACTACAGAAGAATATAATTGCATATTCAATAAAAGAGCATTAGTTCCTATTGTCGCAAATTGTGTTTTTAAAGAAATGTATGTTTTTTTTTAATTATGAGCCAATTTACAACGAACATTGCACTCATATTTTCGTCTGTGTTGGTTGATAACTGGCGCCATCTTTTCTATCTAACTAACACGGTTTCCGTAAGTCAACGCCTCAAACAACCTTAACCTTGTTGCTAATGCCGGTGGGCCGCGCGAAGGTATTATGTCGAATTCATACTTTTTAGTTTTTGTACACGTAAGAGCCACGCGGGGGTCGCGTCGTTCTTAATTCAAAATCACAGACGCTGTCATTATAAGGTTACACATTGTAAGGAAAATATTTCATGGAATTTATGTTTTCAGAGATAAATATTAATCATAATAAAAAGTATCCTATAACCATCTTTGGATGTTCAGCTATTCCTGTACCAAAATTGGTAACTTTTTATCCAGCCGTTTCGGCGTGATGCGAGGACAAAGGTTTTTTTGAAAACAGATGGCGCCAGGTTGGCTCGGCGAAGCGTGTCCATACAAAACAACTATCCGGCTGCATCACGCTATCGAGATTTTTCCTGAAATCATGACCTCCCTTCATAGAAAATTTATTTTCAATACAAATTTAGGATTTTATAATAGTATAGATATAGATATTGTGTATATATCTGTAGGTATATGTATTTTTGTATAAACAGCAATATAATATTTTGTATTTACTTGTACTCTAGATCCTCTCTGTACCATCAGATTTCTAATTTGCACCCACTTCTAGTTCTTCTAGTATCGCCAAGACGAAAAAAAGAGGCGGGGCACTACCTACCTTTTCTCGAACCGTTTCGTCTCATTTTCAAACCCTCATAGTTTCGTCCCAGTTAACACCAGAGCGCCCAAATTCACAGGTTAAGATGCAGTTAGGGAACATATGAAATGTACTAAATTTCATTGATCTAGCTTTTATACTTTAGGTTTTATTGGTACCTAAAATACGCCGATTTTGCCACTCACTCACTTATGTATCAAAACCTCTGGGGTACTTCCCGATGACCTAGAAAGCTGAAATTTGGTATGTAAGCTAGGTTTAGTACACAAACAATAGAATAATTCTGAAACTTGGAACTTTTACCCCCCAACCCCTTAAACTAGGGGATGAAAGTTTGTATGAGACTTTCGCAAATTTTGATACTAGAGGTCTGAAAATTTATACCTATTGGGCTCATTGTTATAAATAAAATACACATTCTAGGATTTTTAGAAAATCACCCCCCACCCTTAAAATAAGGGGATGAAAGTTTGTATGGGCTTTCCATAGGTAATGGGGGATAAAAGTATATATATATATATATATATATATATATATGGGGCTAAACGTAAGTATTTCTTAAATACACAATTATTATTACTACTTACTTAGAAACACTTCAGCACAAAAAAAACATATAAATTAAAAATTACCTTACAAAAAGAAATGAGATCCCACCAAAAAAATTTCATGTAAAATTGGCGGCCAAGACTCACATGCTCATAACGCTTTCGCTGTAAAAAAGTGGTCAGATTCCTCGAAAAGCCAAGCCCCTAAGCCCTGAGTTTACTGATCCTACACCTTGGCTTCAAAAGTATGGCTTGGCCGTTTCATAAAGTACCGTAAATAAGTTTAACGGACTGTCGGGCCTATATGGTAAGGAATTAAGTTTAATATATTTTATCATGAAGACATAAACTTAATTTCTTGATACCGTATGGGCCAGACGGTTCGTTGGACTTATTTACGTCACTCTATGAAACGGCCAAGCCATACTTTTGAAGCCAAGGTGTAGGATCAGTAAACTCAGGGCTTAGAGGCTTGGCTTTTCGAGGGATCTGACCACTTTTTTACAGCGAAAGCGTTATGAGCATGTGAGTCTTGGCCGCCAATTTTACATGAAATGTTTTTGGTGGGATCTCTGTTTGGCCCTATGGTTGACTGGTAGAGAATGCCATTTGGGTCGCCGGAAGGCGCTAGATGCAGGTCGCTTCCAACCGGTATATATGGAAGTCCAAAGGGGAGGCCTATGTTCAGCAGTGGACGTCCTATGGCTGAGATGATGATGATGATATTGTTTTACGAAGTTTCTAAGAATATTTTAACAGCGGTTATTTTTGTTATAGATAACCAATACGCAACATAATCAATACACCTACATGACAGGTTTAAGGTGTTGGAATTAGTAGTTCATCGAGTTTTTTTAGGCTTGTGTTTAAACGCCTACCTACCAAATATGATTAAACGCCTACCAAATATGTTGATAAATTACTACCAATAAATTCTTAATGCTCACCAAAATGGATTAATGCTCACCAAATAGTGTATCCCAAACTATTCGATAAATAAAGCAAATAATTCTTTTTCTTACATCCTATAAAAATATATGAACACCATTAAAGTTAATTTCAGACCAAATAATCTAAATTACTGTTAAATGGATGTCACCAATATTTTATATTATTACTTCCATTTTAGTCATTTTTGCTGAGGCAAAAACTAAATGCTCACCAAAATGGCTTTTTTCACCAAAATTTCAAATTGGTGCTAGGCGGCTAAAACTCGGTATCGGGGGGCTCTCGGGGCTCAAAAATATGAATCTGAAATCTTGTCCGAAAATTCGGTCAAATTCGGAAAATATCGAAAAATAACGATTCAAAATTTCAAATTGGTGCTTGGCGGCTAAAACTCGGTATCGGGGGGCTCTCGGGGCTCAAAAATATGAATCTGAAATCTTATCCGAAAATTCAGTCAAATTCGGTCAAATTCGGAAAATATCGAAAAAATACGATTTGTATGGAGAAAATTTCAAATTGATATAGCATAGCTAATAATGACTACCGCACATTATGGAGCGTTTTTTAGGGATATAAAAAAAAACTAACCTAACCTAACCCGGCCGAGTCGGATCTGCTCTGAAAGGTGATCAGGATTAGATGGTTACCTAGCTGAAACACAAATTTATGAAAACAATATTTGGTGAGCAAAAAATCCATTTTGGTGAGCAAAACATCCATTTTGGGAAGCAAAAAGATATTTTTTGGTAATGATTTTGATGTTTTATGAAAACAATATTTGGTGAGCAAAAAATCCATTTTGGGAAGAAAAAAGATATTCTGACTCAACATAAAATTATTCTGGTGTAATGTATATCGATTTTGGTATACAAAATGATTTAATTTGGGGAGCACTATATAGAGAGAGTTAAATGGAAGCAATTCATTTTATTTGGAACTTAGTTTTGGGGTATAAAAGCCATTTTGGTGAGCGTTTAAATTGTTCCCGTTTTTTTATATCTTTTGGCTGGATTATATTTTTGGATTGGATGGTGCCGATTATAACCTCTGCGTATTTACGGTAGATGGCGCTACGATGCCACCCTAAGGCATATAGAAGCAACTGGTTGAAAAATTCAATGGGTCTTCATCTGGTCTGGTTCGGTGGTCCAGTTGGTAGGACGCCCGTGTTGGCCCGGAAAGCCGTTGGAGACGCAGGTTCGAATCCTGTCTGAACCATTAAATTTTTTGCTTCATTGTAAACGTTTGGTTTACGTTAGCGGCTTTAATAAAAATAATGGATTACATCTTTTGACATAAAATAATACCGTAACGTAACGGCAGTTCAAATGGATTATATCATCTTGGTTTATTGTCAAAATTATTCAATGAAGTGCCACTTTCATTGAATCTGGAATATATTATACCGATCCGATTGAATCCAAGTTTCGGCGTTCACCGTAATTTCCCCTGTACATATTTCCGGTACCATTTCATGATGTTGTCACTTTTTAGTCTTGTTTTGAAAACCCACACGACTTTGCTTGCTTCCTGTTGGCTGTAATTTACATGAGAGGGCTCCTTATCGCGGGCGCACCCGGAAAATTGTTTCCATTTCTATTTACGGAGTGGACAGGACACAATTCAGGATTGTGCGAGATGGGTTTCCAGGGAAAATATTATTGTTCTTGCCCGCGGGAGGCAAATGAACTCACCCAGTGAATTTTGCAAATTGTTTGTTGCATAAGAAAGGTACCGATTTTTCTTGGCTTATTGCACGTAATGATTGACATTCTAAACGCTTATTATACATGTATTAACAAGCATCGCTTAGTTTGGGGCTAGACCGATGTGTGGTATAAGATGATTTCTAATATTTTGTTATTTATTGGACAACTGCTCTTTCTGAACCTAATTCCAACTATATTCAAATAACACCGTTATTATTGTCGTTATTGTTAAGCATTCACGCGGAGTTGGATAAGTTTGGCTCCGGCATATGTGTATTGTGTTTCGATGTAGTGATTACAGTAGTTAATTATATGCACCGCAATACGAGTATGTAGGTACTGTACGTAATGATTGAGCTATAATATTGGACTAACTGCCACAGTCTAGCTGCCTAGTGCTCGAGCAGCCTTAGATTTAAGAGTATAAATTAAACTTAATCTCTATAAAACATTTTAATGCGTTTATTAAAAAATAGTTTATATAAAAGAATATGGCATCACAGAGAAAAAATACTTTGAGCACCTCAATTTTCTTACGAATACACTAACATATAAGAAACACTATTTACTAACTAAATACATAAATTTTCCTACACCTTACTGGTACTGCCCGAAGATAGAATGGGCAAACTTCCCGAAGTACTGGACTGGGGGGAAGTGGGGGGCAGCCGCCTGGTATCCAGGAGTTTCTTGACCCTGATACACCTGAGGCTGGTAAGGTTGTATTGGGAGTGGGCCTTGTCTGAAGTAGGAGACCTGTCTCTGGCTGGGTTTGATCGGGATCGCGATAAGGTTCTGCGGTTCAGGTTTGGAGATGATCTGCCGCTGTGGCGCAGGCTGGTATTGAGGAACTTGGTACTGTTGAGGTTGATATTGAATCGCCGGAGGTTGGTATTGGATTTGTTGATACTGAGGCTGGTATTGCTGTTGGGCTGGTTGCTGATAATGCTGTGCTTGTTGTTGGTAACGTGGCTGTTGTTGTTGTTGTTGTTGTTGTTGCTGCTGCTGTTGTTGTTGTTGTTGTTGTTGTTGTTGTTGCTGCTGCTGTTGTTGTTGTTGTTGATGGTACTGTTGGTGTGGCTGTTGTTGTTGTTGCTGGTACTGCGGCTGCGCAAATGAGGCTGCTGGTGCTCCTACTGAGAAACTTGCATAACTGACGGCTCCTTGAGGTTGTGCGTTGTAGTACTGGAAAAAATAAGGGTGACCATTTATATTTTTTCAAGGCTAAATGAGCAAATCTATTATATTAGATGAAAAATAAATGGTTGATATCTGTCTTTATTAAAAAAAAGCTTAATGCTTTGGACTACAGACGCTAACCCAATTAATTCACCAAGGTACCTTATTGAATTATACAACGTAATGTATAATTGCAATATATTTTTTCAATATTAGGTGGCACTCGGCGTCGGTGGGTAAAAAGAGAAATAGAGAGGGGATTCACCCTTGTAAAATTACCTGTTGCGGCTGTGGTTTCGCCTTTTCCTCGAGCGCCTTTACTGCCTCAGGCTGTCCAGTTTTCAGCTCCCTCTGCGCTGGTCTTTGATGAGCCTGCTCCTCCCTCTGTTCTTGTTCAGCATACGTGATCCCAGGCTGGGCTTGTACCAGCTGGATCATGGGCTGTTGGTATGCCGGTTGACTTTGGAACACTTGCGGGGCCTGGTTGTACTGAATTGGCTGTTGTTGGATGCCTTGTGGTTGATAAATGGAAAACTGCTGAATAGGTTGAGGTTGCTGCTGAGAATAAACTATCGGGTGAGGCTGCACGAGCAACTGCTGAGGGTATGGTTGGTAGTTGACTGTCAGGCGAGCGATAGCTTGCTTCGGGTTGGGAAGTTTCTGGTTGTATTCCTGAGGAGTGTACTGGATCGCATTCTGTTGCGGTTGATAGGTGATCTTGTGTTCAGAATACGCCAGTTGTGACGGGATCGGGGCAGATATTTCGTAAGTCGTCGGTGATGACAGCTGTAAATGAAATGGAAATTTATGAATAATAATATTATAAATTGGGAAGTCTTTATAAAATGGCACCAAAAATATTAGTCATGCTAGTCATAAACTCATGAACGAGTATCATGGAACTCAACCCCGACAAGGTGACATAATTTACAGTTCCTACGGAACATCCACTAAGACGTACCGGGCCAAAATCCAATTAGGTACCGACTCATAAACACACGTAGGGGTGTTTAAGTGCTCTGTCGTAAAATACTAAGCCTAGTTTATATGCATTGTTGTAAGTAGTTTCAGAGTCATTGTAACGATTTTAAGGTTCTCCAACATTGTGTATGTTTACCCTCAGTTTATAAATTATGAGTGTTTCCGTGAGCGGTGCTTGCCATACAAGCCACGGCCATTTCTAATTCATATCGCGGGAATTTATCACTCCGACGGGATCTATTAATGTAAATAACGCAGCCTCTAATCCCCTCGATCTGCATCTTTAATGGACTGAGGCTTCCCGCTGAAATGTGGTAATATGTCTGAATTACGACTTCGGTAATCGGGTTGACGTTATAACAATGGTAAGTATGAATGGTGGGCTTATTATGTTACTGCAGGGGGTCTTTAGCATGATAATTACGGATTTCTTAGATATTGTTTCGGATTAAGGATATTTTGAAGTCTTCCACTTTCATTTAAATTATTGCGTGGCCTTGTAATGATTTTCGGTATGTTGATAGTTTGTTGTGTTTATGAAATAACGACAGAAAAAGTAATGTCCCTCATTTTGTGATGACTTATGGTCATTCTCTTCTGTCGCTGCTTCTTCACTATAATGTATACGTAATGACTATGTTATCTCACCCGGGGCTGGTAAACCGGCAGGGGCGAGAAGAGGTGGCTGGCGATGGCGGCGGGGAACGGAGGTCCATGACCAGTCAACACGTCCGATATCTTGGCCACTTGCGTCTCCGGTCGAGAGTAGATCTGAGGGCAAAACAAAACTCAGTCAGATTTCGAAATTTATGAAACATCACAATTTTATATTAAACCATTGATACAAATATTAAAGCTTAATGAAAAATTTAAATGCGTAGCCTGGTGGAGGAGACCGGGTATCGAACCCGGTACCTCTGGATTACAGGTAATTATAGATTTCACAGTCAGTGAAAACTATAAGTATCTACTTAACGATACTTTCACGAAATTTATGAAAATATTTGGATTTTTAGGGTTTAATAGTTAGCATGCTAAAACTTTCTAACACGCTTAATTTTAGAAGAAAAAAGTTATTATCTTCGTGCTCCGAGTCCGTTAAGCGAATGTAAGTATACCCTTAATGGACTGATTAAAAAATTAATGATGTCCATAATGTAATTTATCTCTCTATTAATAAGTATTTATGCAATGAATTGGTACGAATTACAATTACTATTAGTAGGTATAAGCACAGAATAAAGACACTAGTATAAGGTACCAGATGTCGATGGGTGAGTTCCCGGTGCCAAATGCCATGCATGAAATCGGCAGAGGAATACATAAAACCGGCCAAGTGCGAGTCTGACTCGCGCACCGAGGGTTCCGTACAAACACTTATCCCAAATTAACTGGCCAGTTTAAATTGAGTTTGCACCTGGTATATATGGCACTGCATGCAAATAAAGTGCAAAATTAACGCAACGTTTGTTGTATGCGAGCCCCACTTAAATATATATTTAGTTCTGTTTTTAGTATCTGTTGTTACAGTGGCCACATAAATACGTCATCTGTGAAAATTTCAAAAGTCTATCTATCACGGTTCATGAGACACAGCCTGGTGACAGACGGACAGACAGACAGATGGATGGACAGCGGAGTCTTAGTAATAGGGTCCCGTTTATTGCCCTTTGGGTACGGAAGTGGTCAAAGTCATCAACCACGACTACTTTGCAAAGAGTTTTCATTTCATAAGTTATTCAAAAGTATTGGAAGTGAATGGTCGAGTCGAGTGCGGGTCTGCAAACCCCTTTTTGTGAACTCCATGCTCGATAGGCACTCGCGCTCGCTAGTTTGGACAGCCCGTGACACGGGTTCCGTCCCGCGATAGTGATGTTGAACTATTACGAGCAGAACTCTGGTAAAATGTACTTAGATAAATCAATAATACTTAAGTAGCCTTTTTATGTGTAGGTATATCGAAAAAATGCAATCCTATAGGTACCAAGCACGTATCAAGTAATGAGATAGCGTTGCAATGCAGCTATTACCATGTCGGTTGCTAATAGTGATCAAAGCCTCTTTTTTCAACAACATGGAAGCGGCCCGTCTGTCTTTGGCGAAGAGTTCCGCGATTATTTTGTAATAATGGCGGCCATATATACTCTTAATATTTAGCGCAATTGTCGAGATTTCCTTGATATTATTGAGCATTGTGAACGGATTTAGGGCGCCAGATGTGTGCGATGGTTTGAAATACCTTTACGGTATTGCGAAAAATTACAATTATGACAAGATTTTATTTCAACACCGACTAGCTGTGCCAATGTACATTGTGCCACGCATCGCATCATGACGTGATATTGTTAATTTTTTTAACTAAAGTCAACATTTTCCGAATACTTTTTGCCTTAGCTTTTTTTATATACAGGGTATATATACTATACACCCTTGAACAGTTCAGATAACAGTGTTTAGGATAACTGTCAAACAAGCTTAGTATCCTCTCTTAATCGCTCGAACGTGCTCTTTCAAACGAATGACATGCAACGATCTGTATTGCCAATCCACATGCAAAAGTCATACATATCGCGCTATGGCTCGGAGAGCAAGGATTCTGCTACGTAAACAAACTGGCAATCCCCTGCGTTCCGTAGATAACGTCGCTTCTTTATGGAACTATACAGGGTGGAACATTTACATAGATCGGTCAGTATGGGCAAGATCTGTTCTCAGGAACTATCGAATCGAGTGACAAAAACACTACAATCATTGATTAAAAAAAACTTGTTCTCAGTTTGGAAATCGAACCTGGAGAATGATGGAACGCGGATGATTGGCGAGAACATAAGTGCATTATTTTTATTTGGATATCGATATTGTGTAGATCCTGAGCAACATATCAAATGAAATGAATAAAATGCATTTTATTTTACATAGGTACACTTACTATTATATGCACGCATTTGTGTCGTCGCAATCTTGCGACATTTTCTATGGATCGCTTCGAATGTTTAATCCAACCGTTTCACTTTTACTCCCATTTCTGAAGTTCTTGCGTCCTAATCACATTGGACAATATGTTTATCGTATGAAAATCTCATTTGCTAATCTACGATGAGTTTTTTTTTGCATGTTACCAATTAATTTTTTCGGGTTTCGGGTATTTCAAAACCGATTGCAATTTTTGGTATAATCTATGTCATGGTTCTAAGATCAGTTGTAAACTATGTCTTGCCCATACTGACCGATCTTAATGAACCACCCTGTATATGTATTCTGTGCCTGTGCAGTCTGCTATAAAGGATATTTTATGAGTTTCAGGTTGCCGACTTAACTAAGCGTAAAGTTGGAGTAATACGGAGAAGTAACTATGTCGTTATATACATCTGAAGCCACAGTTTCATTCGTTTTATTATCCGAGATACATCGTTAATGACGGCCATCTTAATTTAACATTATGTTAATATCGTGACCTTAACCTTTTTGCCGCCAGACGGCAGATTACATAACTAGAATTATCTATAACTGAGCTTATAACTCTAGTTAACGAAAGCCTACTTGTGTATGGAGTATTCATTGAATACTTATTTGAGTTTTCAGCATAATTATTATGATGAAAGCCGATCCATTTGCCAGTAAAAACATACGTATGTGTAGTGAGATAAAGAGCTAAAAATATCAAAGTGTTGTATTTATTAACATAGAACTTTTCGTATTTCAGGTACCTGGAGTAAGATTTTAACTCAACGAAATGTATTTATCGCGTACATAGGTATAAATAACATTTTCTTGTTTAACAGTAAACTTACACTATAACCTCTCATGAATGTAATTCTGCACAGCGAAACTTCAGACAAACAACTAAAACCTTGTAAAAACATAAATTCTTGTGAAAACAAGACAATGTAACTACCAGAGTCCTGTATGTAACAAGAAATACCAGCTCATGGAACCAGGACAATAAAATTCGCGTCTCTGCGAAATATACGCAAAATAATTTTCAAGTTTTTTTCTTTCCATCACAATAAATTTCTCTGCCGAATGCTTCCAAAAATGCCTCCGTGTGCCATCGCAAAAGGGCTATGAATCATAAATTAAGGGCCCAATTCGGGTCAGTACTGAGCAGTTTCAGCAAAATTTAGGGGCGGCGCAGCCCGACAGGCAATGTCGATGCGCTATTAGCACGGTACGGGGTATTTATAAGCAGTATCTTCATTTCACAAAATTCGAAATTTAGACTTTATTTGTTTTTCTACTCCAGCGTTTGCGTTTATCACGTGATAAATGTATGATAAAGCATCTGTCACTCACACTAGCAATGTGTCAAAAAACGACAGATGCTTTGTCACTTATTTATCGCGTGATAGGAACGCTGATTTTTTTACCGACTAGTCGGCAACTGAAATTCAAGTCTATAATAAAAATTATTCGATTGACATGCCGTATTAATAAGTATATTGTTACATCAAGTCAAGGGGACGAAATGTGATCATAATACTTACACAAGTCAGACATTAGATAGTAGTCATTGAACTACGCAGTTTTTCGAAAGTTTTTTGCAGTTTGCATGTGAACTAACCACGACTAATTTATCATTATCTATTTGCTAACCAAACTTATCAGATCATTACCAGCAGGTAGGGACACCCTCACTTACAGGCGGTACGGACACGTGTGGTGTGCAACATGGACTTTGTCACCAAATATCTTTAAAAATACATCGGTTCTTATAGTTAAATCACTGATAATATACAAACCCACAATATTATTTTTAATGTAATCACATCAGATAAGCTATGAAGTGTAGAGTGGGATGCGTGTGCGTTAATCTCGAGCGGTTACACTGAGTCAAGATACTGCATTTCCACTACCGTGGCGCTATTAAGGAAGATTATTTCTTAAGAAAATGTTTATATACCAGTTTATGGGCCGAAGGGATTAAAAGAAATAAAGACGGGAACAAGATTAACTACATTGTCGTGTTTTTTTCAGGGATTTAAAATTTATGCCGTTGTGGATGGCGTAATATTTCCCGTTTTATGGAGCAAGGAAACGCTGATGACTGCCTCGCTTTGCGATTGTTCACTATACTGGAACTAATTTTATTTTAAATTGGATTATATGCAAATGCTCTGCTTTGTTCTATTGCAATCTTGTCACAGGCGATCGATGTAGCACCAAACTAAGCAATGCCTGTACTAAACGATGAAACACACTTATAAATTTATGATAAAATAAATAAAATAATAAAAAGGTACCACACACTAATCGACTTAGTCCCACTTTAAGCTCTAAGAGGCTTGTGTTATGGGCAGTAGGCGAAGATAAACATACTTATATAAATATATAAATACACGGAAAACATCCATGACCCAGGAACAAACATTCGAGCTACACATAAATATTAAAAGAAGCAGTTGCTATACCACTGCGCCAGCCGCGTCGTTAAATAGAAGAATATATTAAGAAGAATACTCTTATCAACTTCTAAAAAGGAAACATTAGCGCGCATCGCACTAATCTTTGCAGAAGTCGCGATTATATTCGGGTACCACCAGGTGGTACCGGTAGTGACTACCGCTACCGCTACCGCCTGGTTAAACATAGCTGAGCGTTTTAAAAAAAACCTGATACCCTGTTTCTTCCAGAACTTGACGTGTTTGGGTTCATATTACTCAGAATCGATAGCATTTTCAAGGCGAAAAATAAAAAAATGTGTCCTAAATTTGTCCGTTATTCAATTACGTCACGTTTGAATATGAAAAAAATTATTTGCGCGAGCGTTACGTATTGGAAACTAAAATTCCCATAAAAATTTTCAAACGTCATGTTCTGCAAGAAACAAGGATTTGGGATTTTATTTGGAAAACGCTCCGCGACAATATACGTACGAGCACAGCCAACTATCCCGACAATATTTAAAACAATCTCATAGCCCCCCTTCCTCGAGGCGGAGCTAAGTGTCCGAGATAAGGCGATTAGCGTCCGAGCCAGAATTATTCCCAACTACCTCCTTGGTCCGGTTATGGCGCCCTTGTCCTACTTAGAAAAGGTTCTACTTCACTGAGATTTATTAGTATTTACGCCTTTCTCTACGTGACGGCAGTATGAGGGTACATGGGTATTATTTTTAGGAATTTCCTGGATGCTTACGCAGGATTTGGATGATTTGGCGTTATGGTACTACGACATTATCACCAAGTTGCTCGTATATTTACAACGCGCTCAGTTTATTTTTTCTGAATGATTTTATTACTATTATTTATAAAAATAAAAAATGTGGTATTACCAAATAAAAAAATATGAATCGATAAAAAGATTCTATAAAAATATTATCATATATGTTTCGAAAAACGTAATTGTATTTCGAAATAACTTATAAAACATTGGTGTTTCTTAGCATACAAAAATAAACAAGTCAGAACGTAAGTATAAGGCGAAGTATTTCAAGCACACTATATTTTTTATTAGAAAAAGGATTTTATGTTACGGTTTTTGCAATTACAAAATTATACACCTTCAGCGCGTTCCATTGTTTATTTTGATTGCTGAGAGTGTACAAGATGTCATGAATCCAATGAAGTATACATATAGGCGTATATAGGCTTTTAAACGAAGTTTGAATAATAACAATGAGAGTTTGAGAGAAGATCCTGTATAGAATTTGATTGATTTTGCTACAACATTTGCATACGTTGAAATGTACTTAGTTAAATTTAGTATCAAAACGGTGACATTGTCCTGTACCGCAAATTCTACGTTGATCGACGTAGTCCCCGCAACGTGTATTTTGTTAGACCTACCTAATGACGCTCAATTTGCTGCCTATGCCAGATTCCATTGCCCCTGCAACGCACTCTGATGCCAATGTTGCCAAAACTAACTAACTAACTTTTAAGACACTACACTAAAGAGCATGTTTACTGTACTACTTTATTTATATATTCTAGAAATCGTTGCGTCTGGAAATGGTGCCCATTTAGAGTTTCGGTGATGTAATGGTATTTAAATAAGGAAACATTTGAAAAGTTGACTGGTTTGATTGAGCGCGTGGTGTTAGGTTGGTTCACACGGATGTAATTTTTTATCGGATAATGTCGAGTAATTAATTATAAATGTAGGTAATTAATTCTAAATGTCCTAAGTTATGATTACGATTTTCCTGGAAATGAAAGCAATATTAATAAGTCAATAGTTGGTCTCGGGAAAGTAAACTAACAGATTTGATATACAAGAAAGTCAAATACCAGTTTAACCCTTAAATTGACAACGGTAGCTACAGTGTACACTCACTTATGAAAAATACTGACATCGGTACAGGATAATATTCAAGCAACTAATAACAAAAATCAGCAACATTATTTACTGTGATTGGCAGAAAAAATATTTTATACAAGCAACACCTTTAGAAACTTGTCAATGTCAAAATGAGATCGACGCGGAAACACTTGTCGCCACCTCGGGTAAGTTTTGATAACATTTTGCTATATTTTATTATGTAAGGAATGCATTTTGTGTGTTTGTATTTATTCTGATAATCCAAGGAATGGAATCAAGTAGTTTTTTGTATGTACTTTACTGAATTAAAATATTATATATTTCTGCAACCATCTGCTTTGTGAAAAAAAAAGAAATTGCTTTCGTCAATTTCGCACAATATAATTTTCTTTTTAACCCCCGACGAAAAAAGAGGGGTGTTATAAGTTTAACATGTGTATCTGTGTATCTGTGTATCTGTGTGTCTGTCTGTGGCATCATAGCGCCCAAGCGGATGGACCAATTTAAGTGCGGTTTTTTTTAATCGAAAGACTTTTCCGTCGAGATGGTTCTTAGCTATATTTGGTGGAAATAGGACCAGTAGTTTCCAAGATATTCAGCTTTAATTGGAACAAGTGACAAGATCTCAGCCAATAATGAAGTCAATAATCCGAAATATTGCCTAAATGTTAAGTTTTATTAGCATTTTCTATATGACTTACTAGTTGAGGGTCTCATGATGACCAGGTAGTTGTTAATGAATCTCAGCCAATATTGAAGCTAAGGATTCCAAATTTTGGCTAAATGTTAAGTTGTATTAGCATTTTCTATACCACTCAATAAATGAAGGTCTCATGATGACCAGCTAGTTGTAAATGGATCTCCGCCAATATTGAAGCCAAGAATTCAAAATTTTGGATAAATGATTAGTTTTATTAGCATTTTCTATATCACTCAATAAATGAAGGTCTCATGATGACCAGCTAGTTGTTAATGGATTTCAGCTAATATTGAAGCCAAGGATTCCCAATTTTGGTTAAATGTTAAGTATTATTAGCATTTTCTATATGACTTACTAAATGAAGGTCTCTTGATGACCAGCTAGTTGTTAATGGATTTCAGCCAATATTGAAGCCAAGGATTCCAAAGTTTTGGTTAAATGTTAAGTATTATTACCATTTTCTATATCACTTAATAAATGAAGGTTTTACGATGACCAGCTAGTTGTGAAAGGAACTAAGCCAAGAATTTCTAATGTTCGTTAAATGTTAAGTTTTATTAACGTAATCAAATATTGTAATAATTTGGTACGTGGGAGCTGAAGATGGCCTAAACAGCACAAGATAAACCGATGGTGTTTGGGCTTGTCTGATTGTTCTGCTTCTGCAATTAACATTTGTGTAAGAAAGTGCAGTCAATAATAAAACCAAGTCTCAAAAAAACTTTTTTGCCAAAAAAACTCATTATAGTTTCGTTTCTGTCACAGTACTGGGTCACTGTTTTCAACTTTCGGAATCCTGCTAAAGCTGAATTGTTATTAGGACTATTGAACAGGTTCCTTTGATTGAGGTCACAAATAGCAACACACGTAAGCTTCAGCAAAAGTACTCTTGCCTAAGTGAATAACAGCTTTTTAGGATTTTGTAGTTTGTGTCAGTCTGGCCACAGCTTAGCTCAGAGACATAGTAGTTGAATACATTTTTAAAAACATTTTTTTGTGTACCTTCCCTACACGTAACAAAAGTGGGGATATTTATCCCATGGTGTGGGGCGATGATTAGGTCTATCAAAACTCAGTCAAGTTACCTAGCACCAACTGCAATTTTTATGGAGCTAAGTAACCCACCCGTACCGTATTTGGATTGGATCCTGTAGAATAGAAACCAGGTTCTGTTTTAGGCCATAAGTAGCAGGTTTTTGCGACTCATGCAGTGCATTTAAAGTACCTATATACTTTGATTGTCTTGGCTAATTACTTCGCCAGTTTGCCATTATAAGCATTAAGACCAAGCTCGACGAAAGATTGGAAACCCTGGACCTTAAACGGTGTAAAACAAAAATAGTGTCAAAAGAAGAAAATTACGGGACGAAACTTCTGTTTGTTAAAAAAATATGAAATAAAAATAAAATTAAAAATTTAAAAAACCCCCGACATGACAACCAATAAAAAGAAAGAAATAAAATCTACGAAATGTGCCTATACAATGAACAGTAGAAAAAGAATCCAAGCTTCGTTGCGTCGGGGGACCGCTAAGTAAATGAAATGCAATGTACTGAAAATCGTAAAGTGGGAAGCCCAAATGCATACATGCAATGAAATTCTGCGTTGAAAAATATATTTCATTTCATTTAGGTACTTAGCGGTCCCCCGAACGCAACGAAGCTTGGATTCTTTTTCTACTGTTCATTGTATAGGCACATTTCGTAGATTTTATTTCTTTCTTTTTATTGGTTGTCATGTCGGGGGTTTTTAAAATTTTTAATTTTATTTTTATTTCATTTTTTTTTTTAATAAATTGTTTATGTAAAAAATGTCAGGAACGGCCCGACATGTTTCGAACTCATTTGGAGCTCTTAGCACGGATTCGAAACATGTCGGGCCATTCCTGACAATTTATACGTGAGTTTAAACCGTTATTTATAATTATTAAAGATGTCTCACGATAGTTTTAATAACAAATTGCTTATTTCTTCATAACTTGTTTTTCATTATTCCTTTGGCAACGTTAACCGCAGTGTACACTGTCTAAGAGGTCATTGCTATTGATAAATTGGCAGTGTACTTTGTGGTGTACATAGTTTTTCCAAAAAACGGACTACTCTAGATGTTTTTAAATATTTTTCTAAGGTCTCTGATACGATAATAAAGTTTGTTAAATATATATAAAACCATATTTTTAATTTTTTATGTCTTGCCAATTTAAGGGTTAAGGTTTTTTGGGTTCCGTACCCAAAGGGTAAAAACGGGACCCTATTACTGAGACCTCACTGTCCGTCTGTCCGTCTGTCAACAGGCTGTATCTCAAGAACGGTGATAGCTAGAGAGTTGAAATTTTCACAGATGATGTATTTCTATTGGCGCTATAACAACAAATACTAAAAAATAAAATAAAATAAATATTTAATGGGGGCTCCCATACAACAAACTTGTTATAGATTAAGGTACGGAACCCTTCATGCGCGAGTCGGACTCGCACTTGCCCAATTTTTAGGGTTCCGTAGTCAACTAGGAAGCCTTATAGTTTCGCCATGCCCGTCTGTCTGTCTGTATGTCCGTCCGCGGCTTAGCTCCGTGATCATTAGTACTAGAAAGCTGAAATTTGGTATGAGTATGTGTATGTATTACGCCGACAAAACAGTAAAATAAAAACTAAAAGTTTTTTTTTTCGGGTACCTCCCGTACATCTAAAGTGGGGGTGATTGTTTTTTTCGTTCCAACACTAGTGTGTGGGGTTTCGTTGAATAGGTCGTTTAAAAATAATAGGGGTCTCCAAAAATATTTTTTTGATAAAATCAGCAGTTTTGTAAATATTCGCTCGGAAAAAAAATAGTGTCCTCCCCTCTAACTTTTCAACCACGGATCAAAAAATTATGGAAAAATTTGAGAAAATGAGGCCTAATAAGTACTTTCAATGAAAACTGTATTGAATAAAATCGGTTGAGCCGTTTTTGAGTTATCGCAAAAATTCATAATTTTCTTTGAAATGACGTAAGTGCCGCGCGGTGTCCTTACACTTCAAACGTTACACATTTTGGTTTAGTGCCATACTGTATCAAAACATTTCGCTCAATCTGGCGCGCATAATCGATAACTTCCAGAAGGTAATAGGTAATTACTGCTACTTTGGCGTTTACGATCTTTTTATAGAGCTTGAAATCTTTCTCGTAATTTTCGTCTATTGTGAAGGATGGGCAACTACGGAACCCTACACTGAGCGTGGCCCGACATGCTCTTGGCCGGTTTTTTATGTCATTGTTTTTGCACCTTATAAATAATTAATGCAAATATTGATACGATAAATTATTTATGATTATGAGTTTTATACTAATAGTTTAGAACTTGTTAAATCTCGTTAAATGTCAAAAATCATCATTAAATGTCATTGTTTTCAATGATTATTATCATAGCCGAAGACGAGATTACCATAACTTTGATATGAGAATAAAATCAACCTTTTTATTAGGGCATAAAAACAGAATTATGCACAAGTATTTTGGTATCTCTGAGCTATACGAACGGTACGGAACGGTATCTAGGTACGGCAATATGACTAACCATACCAAATGAAGGCTTACAAATTAGAAATGAAATTTCCACCATTTGTAATGAACTAGGTCCGCGATGATGAATGCGCCCAAAAAGGTGCGCAACCGCAGATTGCTGATACAAGTTGGCATAATTCGCAATCCCGGGGAATCACCTGAGGGTTTATTCAGTAAATTAGTGCCCGGTCCTGTTGAGCTGGGCTTTGATTCGACGACGCATTGCTATATCCCTAATTATGTGATATGCGCGGTGTTACCCGCTCAGCCCACGAGAACACTACATTTTTTCGGTATAAAACGTAGCCTATGTGTTAATCTAGGGTTGACCTTCATATCAAGATTTATCAATATTGGTCCAGCCGTTTGAGCGTGAAGAAGTAACAAACATAAACACACTCTGCTCTTTACCGGGAAGCAAACCTTCTAAGCGTAAGGCAATTATATATATTTAAAGCAGCAGCTCGAGCACATTTAATAGCCTTAAAGTCACCTACCTTCGCGCAACTTTTGACTAAACGTGTATTTAGAATCCCCCTACCTAATTACAGAACAGTTTTTGCCAGGCGCTCCCCTGACTATATGAACTTCCTTATTTATAGCAATATATGCAAAGTGCATAAAATTCAACATTGTTCCAGTGGCAAGATGCAAGTGATTGTGAAGAAGTGGCTTCTGTCAATATCGTATCACGAAACTGAGGCCATACTTCTCGCTGGCTAGTCTAGTGGCACACCTCTGTCTCTCAAGACACACACACACACACACACACACACACACACACACACACACACACACACACACACACACACACACACACACGCACGCACGCACGCACGCACGCACGCACGCACGCACGCACGCACGCACGCACGCACGCACGCACGCACGCACGCACGCACGCACGCACGCACGCACGCACGCACGCACGCACGCACGCACGCACGCACGCACGCACGCACGCACGCACGCACGCACGCACGCACGCACGCACGCACGCACGCACGCACGCACGCACGCACGCACGCACGCACGCACGCACGCACGCACGCACGCACGCACGCACGCACGCACGCACGCACGCACGCACGCACGCACGCACGCACGCACGCACGCACGCACGCACGCACGCACGCACGCACGCACGCACGCACGCACGCACGCACGCACGCACGCACGCACGCACGCACGCACGCACGCACGCACGCACGCACGCACGCACGCACGCACGCACGCACGCACGCACGCACGCACGCACGCACGCACGCACGCACGCACGCACGCACGCACGCACGCACGCACGCACGCACGCACGCACGCACGCACGCACGCACGCACGCACGCACGCACGCACGCACGCACGCACGCACGCACGCACGCACGCACGCACGCACGCACGCACGCACGCACGCACGCACGCACGCACGCACGCACGCACGCACGCACGCACGCACGCACGCACGCACGCACGCACGCACGCACGCACGCACGCACGCACGCACGCACGCACGCACGCACGCACGCACGCACGCACGCACGCACGCACGCACGCACGCACGCACGCACGCACGCACGCACGCACGCACGCACGCACGCACGCACGCACGCACGCACGCACGCACGCACGCACGCACGCACGCACGCACGCACGCACGCACGCACGCACGCACGCACGCACGCACGCACGCACGCACGCACGCACGCACGCACGCACGCACGCACGCACGCACGCACGCACGCACGCACGCACACACGCACGCACGCACGCACACACACACACACACACACACACACACACACACACACACACACACACACACACACACACACACACACACACACACACACACACACACACACACACACACACACACACACACACACACACACACACACACACACACACACACACACACACACACACACACACACACACACACACACACACACACACACACACACACACACACACACACACACACACACACACACACACACACACACACACACACACACACACACACACACACACACACACACACACACACACACACACACACACACACACACACACACACACACACACACACACACACACACACACACACACACACACACACACACACACACACACACACACACACACACACACACACACACACACACACACACACACACACACACACACACACACACACACACACACACACACACACACACACACACACACACACACACACACACACACACACACACACACACACACACACACACACACACACACACACACACACACACACACACACACACACACACACACACACACACACACACACATTGATTTTTATTTATTTATTTATTTACTCACAGACTTTCACCTTTATAATATTAGTGTGATTTTAGTTTAGTTTCGTGACGGAAATAGTATACTTTTTTTATTGGTATTTCTGTTGAATCGTGACATGGATCAAAATATCATAATCCTGTCTACCACTCTGTACATTTATTTATTTAAACTTTATTGAACAAATCAAAAGTCAGTACAAATGGCGGACTTAATTTTACATATTTATTTATTGAATATTAACTACATTGAAATATAAGATAATAAGATACTTGTTCATTAATCAATAGGAATTAAAATCTTACAAGATTTTTCTTGACTTTGAATAGAGTTGCTGTATACCTGTAGTAGCGAAATCTCGGATACCTATATGTCATTGAAAACGTTGAATCTACCTCTGATTGCAATCGAGATAAATCACGAAGACCACTCAATTTGCGCAACATGCTTGAGAAAAATTCAAGGACACAAGTTGTTCACAAAATTTCCTTCCCCTTGCTGAAATAGAGGTTATCTCGGCAGTTTATTTCCTTATATTATGCATGTATGGGGCTGCATGATGAATTGTACGAAAATGTTTTCCTCGAAAGAAATTTCCGCAGATTCTCGCCATTTATTTTCACCGCGCGAATATTTTACTTAAACGCTTAACTTATTCAAGATATTGGGGTTTCTTTATGTCAGGTATTTGTTTTGTGTGCAATAATAATACAAAGAAAAATAGCTTCCAGTTTTTTTTTTTTTTTTTTTTTTTTTTTTTCAAAATAGCCATGCATTTAACCTCGATTGCACCTGATGTTAAGTGACAATAAGGCCTAAGATGGAGCATGCTTGGCTAGAAGATGCCTATTCACTCTCGACTTGAAGAGATCCAAGTTATATTTTTCAGGAAACAGGTGCGCAGGAAGAGAGTTCCATTCCTTAGCTGTCCTCATAAGGAAAGTAGACGCAAAGCGTTTCGTACGAATCAGTGGTATATCGACAACATAAGGGTGGAATCCAAGTCCGCGCCGAGTACTGTATTGTCTGAACGGAGACGGTGGAATTAATTCATGCAGTCCTAGTGCACACTCACCAAAGTGTATCCGGTAGAAAACCGATAAACAGGCGACTTTCCTGCGGTGTTCGAGGTTTTGCAGCTTTTCCTGAACTAAGGCAGGGTCGCCAATGAGCTTCTTCGCACGTTTGTCAATTGAATCCAAGGCGGCCAGTTGGTATTTGGCGGACCCATCCCAAAGATGGCAGCAGTACTCCATGCATGATCGGACTTGCGCCTGATATAATTGAAGCAGTTTGCGTCTTTTCCTCAATTTGTTTTGCGTGTGTGACTATTACTGACATAGTTGCCAAAGCCATGTGAATGGGGATTGCAATGAAATTAACATACCGTATACCGGGTGTTGCATGTAATATAAAAACTATTGAATTTATTTGAAATAAACAATACCTATAAACTAACATAGAAGCCTGGCCCAACCCATCGAGTGTAATGTATAGCCCGCACCATGCCATGACTTCGGGCACGCAAATAGCTCGGATGACCGTTTCAGAAGTCGTAAAATAACATTTTATGACGGCCGAATCAAATCCGAATCCTTAAAATTGAATGTCGGGCGACGGCATTAATTTATGCGGAGGCGATAAAGAGGGCCCTTGTAAGTCCACAATAAGGGCCGAATCGTCCTCGCTGTAAACTGTAGGGCGGCGGGTAACGGTTACTCATTCGCGTGGCAATAAATGTGCTACTTATTATACTGAGTACAGTTACAGTTTTTACCCTATTAAATCTTGTAAGATTTTTTTTTAATGTAAAAATTGTATTTTTTTATCAGTTTCAAAAAGGAGGTGGTTACTAGTTCATCAGGGTGTTATTATGTAGGTAATGTTCTCCGATTACTTGACGATGCCTGGCCCGATTTTGAAAAATCTTCAGTTTACATTTTTAAGGTGGTATATATGTATTTTTTTAGTAACCCGTACTGTAGAGTACTTGATTTCGGGATTCTTCTTTTGGTGACTTGGAAATCAGCGGGTGACTTAAATTGAACACGGTCCATAAAGCGAGGTAGGAATATACACGGAAGCTTGGTGGCTGTAAAATATCAAAAAAATATATTCATCTTCAAAATTTCTCAACGTGTCTCCACTCTCACTCCTCAAAGGTAGCGGCCGAATGATTCTGTCTTATAAAAGAACGTAACTTCTTTAAGCATCATACATATGTACTTAATACATTTCTGCTCTGAGCACAGTTCTTCTGGCGGTAACGTCGAGTGGATCGCGCGCGACGTCCGCGCGTGGCGAGATTTTTATCGCGCGACATTTTACTGCTTGAAGATTGGGCCCCGTTTGCCTGTGGCTTTAGAGGTGACAGAAATCCGGCTTATGTGGTTACAGATTTATTTATAGATGCCTACTTTGGCTTATTTATTTTATAGTTATTTAAGACCTTCATTTGGAAATGTGTTGATGAGAATTTTTAAAAAATATATTTGCGTAATGTATAATGCATTTTTTTATTATTATTAGATGTACGCGACAGAATCGATGTGAAACTTGTGATTTAATCTAACACTTTATGGGCTACATAGTTTTAAAAGGTAAATTGCATACACATATGTACCGAACAATTAAATCCTTCCAAATCCTGCCGAAGCAATTCCTCGCTAAATTGCGGTAACGATTGCACTAACTGGTGAAATAAAAAGCTTGAAAAAGCGATCATTCTGAACATGTTAGAGCTAGGAGCCGAGAAAACTGGGACCATTTCTGGTCATAGTCACAGTAAACATACAGTAGCATAAACTCAACTAAGCCTTTTAGCTTAAATTACATTTCATTACATAACTAATAGTGTACATTCCATTTCGTACTTCTCAAACTAATTGATTATAATCCTGTCCCAACAATATTGACTGTGTATGAACAGTCATAGTTAGCATCCACTTAGGAACCACTGTTCCAGCGACCGTCGGTTCTACGAGCGACGTTGCACTATCGTCAGTCATGTATTGGAAAAAATTATGACAAAGCTCTCCGTAAAAAATCACTATTATACATAGACAATTCCCGTGCGTCAGACATAAATATCTCTTTTGTATTATTATTGGGTGATTGGCCGGCGCCGCAAGTGATCGGCGCCCCTTATGATGAACCATGGCCAACGATATTCGACTTGTACGACTTGAGTATAAACCCGTTTCACATGTATTCTAGTAGAATATAATTCTAGTAGAATATAAGGCTCGGAAACAAGCGCGCGATTTTGATCCAAATGCAAACCAACTATCGCAAAAAGGGTAATACTTCCGCTGCCAATAATGGAGCAATTATTGTGGTGCATGGATTAGTTTACTGCTTCTTACTGTTATGTATTGTGACACATCCGACGGTTTTTGCAGAAGCCGATAAAAGCGAGCGAAATTATCAAAGCTCCTTATGTCACGTTGTAATAACTCGTTCGCTGCTTATTCGAACTCAGTATTAGTTTCCTCGATCATTTATAACATACGAACATTAAGAGGGCGCCGAGCGTTTGCGACTGACCCATAGAGCGCGGGGAATGCGTATTTAGATCGGCGCGCGGCCGCCATAGTAAAAATTTATGGAGAATTAAAAGCACTTTTTGATCAATCTGGACCTTTAATACCAAACAATTATTGAAATATTTGATGCGGACAAATTGTAATGTAAACATTCATCTTTTTTTTGAACTGAAAATCAGAATAGATTTCCATTGTTAAAGTATAAAAAAACACTTAACGCCTGCTTACGATTTTACAATTTTCGTCCAACTTTACTTAGTTCTCTAGGGTAAAATATTAAGAATCTTATATTTTTTTTATGGAGAAGTTGTTGACACATTCTTCGAAGTGCTAAATATATAGTTTAGAAATAGATTAATCAACTAGTGTTGACGTTATGTACTTAACGGCAACTGCCTATTTTTTCACATTTCGCTCGGTGCAGTCTTAAGGTTATAAGTAGGTAACATTTGTAAAACATAGGTTTATTTATCCACTTAGTTATGTTGTAATATGTTAACAGGTTAACGCGGGCGGGTTTGCAACTCGACGTCACCTTTTGCACTTTTATGTGAACGTTTTAACGGTTTTCGGACAGGAAGAAAATTATTTGTTTAATTCGCGCGTGGTTTTTATATCGAGAAGTTTAAACGACATCTCGACGACAACAACGTATATGATTCTAATTGAAAAAAAAAACAATTTTACAGGAGAGCCAAAAAACCGAATCGTAGAAGTAGAATCAATGTATTTTTTTTTCGTATTAAAGATAATGAACTGAAATTTGTAACACATGATTATAATTATATTTTATTGCTTATTTTATTTTCATATAATTCAATTTAATGGTAGTTTTCGAGAAAATGCAGATAGACCACTAGATTAAGTCATAACTATTTGCTAACCGTTGTGTATAAAGTTCTATCTACCACTTAGAATATTATACTAGGTTAAAATTTTGACCAACAACTGCGTAAGCAGGTATATGTGGGACTTAAAATTTTATACTTGGTTATAGTTTTTTTATAAAATCAACGTATGCAGGTGCAGGTCTATCGGGTACTTAGAATATTATACTTGGTAATAAAAGTGTCCGACTCACTGTAAAACGTTCTATGTGCGAATTAAGTCATCAAATTTAAATCACGTATTTTGATTATTTTTTACAAATATATTACATAGCTCTAATGCACTATTTTTTATCTTATTTTTAGTTGTATAAACATTATGTAAAACTGTGCTGAATTATAATTTTGACACATTTTGCAGATAGAATCATATTCGACATTTGATATAGCTTAATTATCAATATGTAGGAAGTTCTATATAAAATTAAAAGAATATTAGGTGATATATTTATTCATTATAAAATGTAAACATATTGTACATAATTATACATTTTACAAAGGGTTACTAGAACATTACATCTCGGTCCTAATCACGGAATGGATTGGAAAAAAGGAGCAATGTATATAACATTGTTCTTAATTACCTATTTATTTGTTTAGTCATAGTCTTGTTTATATAATCGAGAATGGAAAATTAATATAATTTTCGTATTCTGGTGTTCATTTTAAGATACACTTGTTGGAAGACTGTACTTGAAGTCTTTGACTATTTTGTCGAGACCTTCTAGGTTCTCCGCCGTGACTAGTATTGACAACGATACCATCAGATGAGAGGAGGTTGGTCAGGTCTTCGCCATTTATGGTAATTATTTATGTCCGTACTGGTATAGATATTGCGTCTCCGTGTCTCAGGCTACGCTGTAATTGGATAGGTTTCGATTTCTGGTCTTAGAAACGAACCTTTGTCGTCGCGCTTTAGTATAAACGTTAAAAACCTCAGCACCTCAATATACTGATTGATAGACGTTTGCACACCACTGGAGAGGCTACAGCACCGTCCATGTTGTACTTGAATCGAGAGCCTTCTTATAATACAAAGATGCTAAGTATAACGGCTGCTAGCTGATAAGTAATAACTTGTTTGTATTATAAACTGTAGCATTAAGGACGTTGTCTAAGGTACTAAAGTTTTGCGGTTACCGGCTTGTTCAGGAGGCTGAAAGTCGTGTGCGACACGGTCCATGATGAGAGTCTCGACAGCATGTTATACACATGACTCACAAGTGAAATGGGGATGTAATTTCTAAGAAGGGTCTTTTAAACTTCCTTAAAGAAGAGCAGTACCACACTTCTGGGACATGTTTGAGTTTTTCCCTCGAGTAAGTTGATTAAATTGCTTCGGAAGGGGTTTTAATCGCCAGTTTATCACCTGATCTCAGAATCTCAGATGTAGCTCCATCATTATCCACTACTCAGCTATTTGATAGCAATACTAATTTCGCAACTCGAAACGGAGACGTGGCAGACCCCGTAGGCGATGACGGGATGACTTGGACTCATTTTCGAAGGACTGGCCAGATACAGCTCAAAACCGCGACAGATTAAAGAAGAGGGGGGAGGCCTTTGCCCAGCAGTGGGACATAATAGGCTCATAATAATAATATAACTAATTTCGTATAGGCTACCAATCCGGGATTTATTCAGAGTATTGTGGGGTTAACCTGGCGCATGGAACTGTATGTAGAACATCTCAACATCACCAAAAAACAAATACTATTAGATTAAGGAATAAAATCTGTTGCATGAGCCTTTGATAGTAAATAACATCATCAGGGGAATGCACAATATATCGGGTCTTTCTTTCATGAGTTGAAAAGCTTAATGAGGAGTATTTTTGTTTCTTTCTAAGGCATAAGTCCCAATCTCATCGTGGGTCGTCCCAATCACACGTAAAGAACTTAGATTCCATGGTTGGGACAGTTTCGACGGTTTAATAAACTGACTAAGAGCTAGACAACAAGCTATCGTTGAGGATGATGACCAATTGAGACCGATAAAGACAACTTAAATAATTATATTATAGCGTTAGATAATGACGACTATAAAGACTTTTCTCGATCGTGATCGATTCTCAGGAATAAGAGATCGACTAGATTTCATCCCAGTCTTTTCATCTCCAACTCGTTCATACTTTTAAGATGGACCTTAAAAGTATGATCATACGGTTCCCTATTTTCACTTGCATTATAAATATTATAGTCAGAGTCATTAACAAAACAAGGGATTTAATTTTTTGATTGACTAAACATGTTTGTATTTGTGAAATGCGTGTCTTTGTCTCCTCAAACGCAGTTCCTCGCACGATCCTTAGAGGCGGGTCTGAAAATCAAATACCATGCATATTAAAGCAACAAAGATTAAGATTTCTTTACCACTATGAGCATATTTTCAAACGTGAAAGCTATATTAGTGGTGCAAAGTAAATAGTGATCGAAATAAGGATTACGTGCTTACCACAAAACCACCCACATAAGAAAAAATAATCCTTAATCTGCGATAGTTATGATTACTTAACTATTGCAGATTATGATTACATAACACAATATAACTTTTGAAGCTTAAATTAGCACTTGCAATGACAGATACTACACTATTTGAGTGTTTCCAAAAACAATTTGAAAATGTAAATAGTTCCAAGTACCTGATTTAATGACGTAAACAATTCTAAGTGGTACATAGAATTACGTACTTTGTTTAACTACAGCAATGATAATGACGAATACAGTGCTAGGTGGCAGATAGACCTGTACACGTAGTTCTCTTAAATGATACTTTACATGTATGTAGGACTATGTGTCACATCGAACACTTTACATATATTTTTTAAATAATAACAAAGAAAAATAAAGTAAACGCAAAAATAAATATTACATACCTCCATTTATTGTGGCTGATTTATTTAGTTCTGTTTCGACGCAACCCAGACCCGATCTGCGCTCCTGATTTAGATTCCAACCATCTCGCTCGTTTCCCCGTCATAATTTAACTAACATATTTTTTTAGTAAATTGGTCGTTTGAATGAATTCAATAAACGCCTTAACTAAAACTGTGAATGAAGACAAAAGCAAGGTAGTAACATGTTAATATTCTCTAGGAAACGATCGAAGCATTCACGACCGTTGACTTGCCGATCGGCCGCGTACTGAGTGCTATGTGGTAAATAGCGCTCTGTGTGCGAGAGTGAGCAAGATGGCATTCATTGTGTACGGTTCGATGTGGCATTTAGAATGGTGTTCGTGTTAGTATACACATTTTTGATACAGATGGAACTGTATGCGTCATTCATAAAATCTATACTAAGCGACATTTTAAGAAAAAAATTATACTAGGCGATAGGTTTCGACTTCTAGATCATTATGCTGCAGCTGGTGTAGTTCGAACCTTTTAGCACTTAGCACCTTGTACGTTGTTGCCGTCGATCTATTGAGTGAAAGCTTTCTCTATATTGTGTCAATGTGCCAATTAGATGTCTAAGCGCGATACGAAATGTGTGGGATAGAGACCTCGTTACCCGTGCCCCGTCTGCACCAGGCGGCTGCACATGAATATTGAGCAGTCTAGAATTGACACTACATTTATGTAACCGGGATTTTTATCAATCTTGTCAAATACAGGTTAAAAAATTAAATAATACCACGTTTTAAGATTTTAAAATATAATTCCAATTTGTGATTGAAAAATGAATTTGAAAAGTTCCTCATTCTAAAAGAGCGTTGGGGGAATTAGTAATTGGTCACAGCGCAGGCAATCACGCAGTCTGTCTTACTAAGGCGGATTTAGTATAAGAATTGTACCACTGTTCGTTTGTATGTCATGACTGTGAAATTTTGCGACGAGGTGGTTTTAGATGACACTGCTTTCAATATTTTTTAGTATTTTAAAAACTAGTCGGTATGATCGAATAAACATAGTGGTTTTGGGTTCTCGGATAATAAATTAATGAAATTAGTTTAAAATGAACACTACTTGAAAATTTGAAATATTGTCATTTATTCCTCCAAAAACTTCAGTTGCAACTCAGGCTTATAAAAACTAGCAATAATAATAAGCATTCTCGTCTACAATTCTACTTTACTCGTATATCCAATAAAGGTCGGGCGCCACCGACGAGGCGAGGAGATATTTTAATAAAAGCTAAGACCGTTTATTTGTAACGAGCTACCGTTTAATATTAATGTCTCGGGGGAAAAGCGGAAATATTTCCTCTAGCGCTCGAGTTTAGCTGCTATTTAAGTACTAGTTTATGACATTAGGGAAGTTTGATTAATATATAAAATGGCCGGGTTTTACCCGGCTAAAACGTGTATCTTGAATGCTTCAGGTTTAACAAGCAGGCCACGACATGTTTAGGAAAATACAATGTAAATAACTGTCTTCTCACTGATTCTTGTGTTATACACTGCATGCTCCTTTGATCTAATTAGGAAGAAATAAGTGTCCCAAAATGTTTACATATTTTTTGTTTTTCCATTACCGGGTATAGCCTAGTGTGTATGGTAATGGAATGGAAGGGAAAAATATTGGGACACTTTTTTCTTCAAATTAAATCGAAAGAGCTCGTGATTCTGAGTAGAAAATACCTAAAATGAGCCCAGCAAAATTAGGACGGCATTTGTCATGCAGAGTGTAAATTGTTTAAGACGTAGTAACGAGCGGCCATGCCATGACAGACACGGCCTTTGTTATTGGATAAATATGACTTTACTTCGTATGTTTGTAAGAGTTTGTGGAAAACATAGGTACTCGTAATTACCTACGTCATGCTCAAGAGAAAACCATGACCATCTTCATCGGCGGAATGCAATTGGCGAATTGTCAATATTCAAGGTTATCGCCAATTTGGAGATCTTTCCGATCATACAATGGAATTAGAGCTCAGATTGTGCCTATACGGTTTGGACCGAAGTTTACATAACCAAAGTAGTTTTTAGTCGTAAAAAATCCTCATATAGGCATTTGGAGTTTTCTAGATTTATACGTGTGACTGCAAGAAAGTGAACTGTAAGTAAACATGTCATGCTTCATTAATCATTGTAGGTCAATAGGAACTTTCGCACGACGACCGGTCTTGCCTGCGTCCGCGGTTACCTCACACACGTCGGGGTTTGTCAGACCGGTCTACAAAAACATGGCAGTTTGCTTACGTGTGTTACATTAGGGTTTTTGCGTTGCATCATTGCAGGATGGCATAAAAGTTTGACATACCACTACTAGGTATAAAGTAAAATAAATTTGTCTTACAAGCCAATGTGACATGCACAGTTGATTCGCTTCTGCCGGCAAAATCTTTTTTATGAGTTGCAATGGCTGCAAATCTTATACAGTTATTTTCTACAGTGAGTTTGTCACATTTTTCGCTAAATGCCTTTTGCTTAGAGCATTCTTTACCTAAAAGTATACCTCGATTAAATATTACAGTGGCGTACAGAATTGATGTCACTCATCAGAGGTGAGAAACGATTTATCTAATTTTGTACTACTCCCTATAATAGTCCCTTTCTCAGTAATCACAGCGATTTTGTGATTTTTGTGGGATCTATCGCTATTACTTTTTCACATCTTTACTCTACATAACTATTTAAAGTACTACTAACACCCGAGGAGAGTCTGTTGATTCTGCATGTATCAATATAATTATATAATAATACATAACACATCTGCTCTAAGATATACGGACGGGTGTTACGCTCTACGGGGTTGTTTTTGATGTCCCTGCACGCCTGTATAACTGGTAAACACATCAACTGCTTTTGTGTGAAATTGTATCTTGTTTTTGTTTGTTTGTGCGTACAAAGCGAATAACGACGACTTATTTGTAAGAATCTTGTTTTTTGATGCGGAGGTGGAATAACAAGAAATGTTAATGAAGCAGATAAGAATGGGTCACAAATATTTACATAACAATGGGAAATTTGTATTTTTCCTTTAATTTTTACTTCGATGTGAATGCACTTGAGTAAAACACTTCCTCACGTTGAAGTAACAAAGCGCTTAGTCGGGACGTTCCGTGACTTGTAATTGCGTCCTGAAATTTAAAGGAGCGACACACCGTTGCTGAAAATACGCTAACACACGTAAAAAATAATAGTTGACATCCAGCAAAAACAGCATTACAAATTCCATAGTAAATAAGCCTATCCGCCTTTGCAATAGTCAAGAGCAATTACTTGTCCCTACGTTCTTTTAGAATGACGAAATTTTGAAATAGTTATCAGAAATGGGATATTTTTGAAAATGTAAAAGGGTGATGTCAAAAAGATGTCAAAATGTCGGAGGTAGTTCTACGTATGTAAATGTGTAGTTATACCTTGAATTGAACTAGTTGACAGCTCATATGTGGCGCTGGTGCAGGTCGTACCGGGGCGCGGCGTGTGAAATTGGTCCACACGAGCGGCTGATGTCGCGCGCTCCCACTCGGAGACGGGATTAGACTAAGTATACGTACTTACTGCTGATATTACACTTCCTTATGTATTCATACGAAGCTGTCGCCTAGGTCTTCATTCGACTTTAGTTGTGACATATGTACGAGATTTATTTATACTTTGACGAGAAAACAGACCAGACAACGAACTGAATTCAAAGTTTTTAATTATGTTACGGCGACGACTACTTGACGCAGTGGTATTCCAGCTGCCTCCTGGATTTGATTCCCGGCTAGGGCAAATATTTGTGGAATGGACTCGAATATTTATATATTACATATGTATATTAAGTGTGTATATCGTCATCTTGTCATACTTAACACAAGCCTTCTTGAGCTTTCTTTGGGGACAAGGTCTCTATATCTGTCCCAAACCTCACCACTGCGATATAAATAAGAACTTATTAACTCGAACAGCAAAAATGGCTCAGCAAATTAGAGCACAGGCCGTTATTAAATACTTTAAATAGGTATGCCGATATATGCTCAAATAGAATAATTATATTAATGTTAGAATGTAGACCCTAGGTAATAAATATCTGACAACCCAGATGTAATCTACATCATAAATATTGTGTCATACTCATATTAAGTATAGTAATTAAAGCCCCAAGTCATATACATTGAGTTAAAAACATAATTTGAACGCGCACAAGTCGTTTTGCTGAATACCATATTTAAGTTAATTCCCAGTTATAAACGTAGCTGTTTTAATGCAATTTAACGACATTATAAACAAGTTTATTAATGCGGAGGGAATCGGGATTCGGTACAGTCGGTGGCCATTAAACATGAGATTAAGTTTAAAACGGGCATTACGATCTGAGTAGCGGGAATACTGCTCATTTAGTATATTTGCTTCGACATGACATAAAATCGCTTTATGGTATTGTTTTAAAGGGTAGATTATACCGCACAGACGGTAAAGGCTTCTGTAGCGCATCAGGGATGTTTGCGGAAGCAGGCATCGACTGTTTCTATGCAACCATGCGCAAACGCTGCACATCCCTGGTGCGCCGGGTGCGGGCCAGCCCCAACCCCATCCTACGCTCGATTGAGGACAGGCTTGACTGTCCTTACAAAGGACACTGCTGTGAACAGCATGTGTCAAAAAGCTTGTATGTTGTGTAAGTTTTTGTAATGTTTTTACTAACACTTTAGATATAGATTTATACTAACAAATACTTAATATGAGTCACCAATGTTACTCGAAATAAAAGATTTGATTCATTCATTCATTCATTCATTCATTCATTCATTCATTCATTCATTCATTCAAAGGCAAGTTGACTTGAATGCAAGTAGCTGTTGTCTACCGTTTTTAATTTGTTTGTAGGTGATTTCTTGTGTAAATGTATTTTGGTGTGCAATAAAGCGTACTTGTATTGTATATGGCTTGTTCGCTCGCACGTATTGAGAATAATCATGTAGGTGTAGCTAGCTTATGTTACGTGTAATTGTGTTATAATTTATTTATTTATTTAGTACAAATGGATAAATAAAATAGGATTTCATTGGCTCCATGAGATATTATCCCTACTATGACAATGTTGATGTCTGTGTATGTACCTATGTGTTTAATTAGTTTGCCTTCTTTCACGCTAGAACGGGGCAACTGTTATTTGGCTAGATGATTCATAATTATTGTACTTATAGTTCCTGATGATCACGACAGATCAGAGCTGGGATTGCATATACTCTACAACTCTAACAAATATTTTTTTGAAAAAAATAATACTTGTAATCGCTTTGAGGGAAAAGTCATGGCAGTAGACTTATGATTTCGTCTGAAACAGTTAGATTTGTGTTTAGTTATAAAGCAAAAGTTACTCCGACTGTCGATTAATATCTAGCTTTAATCCTGCTCAGCATGTCACGAGCGCACAATACATTCCCGCTAAAACAAAGCCTTAAAAAACAATGCAAAACCCGACAACAGGTGATGTAAAAAATAATTTAAAAGATAAACATTGTGCATTTGTAAAGAATACAAATTGTGCTCGTTACGTCGCTGGCGGCGACGAATGCAATTTGTCCTGGCGTCATTGGCGTTAACGTGACTACTTTGGCACAACGGTACCTAGCGCGGTTCTGTTTCAACTAAGGGTTCTGTAGTTATGAGTTTTTATAATGAGTTATATCCATTTGCAAAAGCAAATGGATATAACTCACGGCCAAAAGGTGTCGGCAACGAATGCAATTTGTCTTGCGTTCATTGGGGTTACCGCGACTACTTTGGCACTGCGGTGCCAAACGCGGCTGTGTTTCAACTGAGGGTTCTGTAATTATGACTTATCCATTTACTCTTGGCGTCGGCGACGAATGCAATTTGTGCTGGTTTCATTGGCGTTAACGCGACTACAATTTTGGCACAATAGTGCCTAGCGCGGCTTTGTTTCAACTGAGGGTTCTTCTGTACTTATTAGTTGCAAGTTATTATAATACGTTATACCCATTCACTCTTCGTATCAGTACCGAATGCAATTTTTTCTGGCTTCATTGGCGTTAACGCGACTACTTTTGCACTACAGTGCGGCGCTGTTTCAAATGTGGGTTCTGTAGTTATGAGTAATATATGTGTTATATCCATTTAATACATTGTATTGACATGTAATAATTCTTTATTATGAATAAATAAATATGAATATACTATAGGCGTCAGCGATGAATGCAATTTGTTCTGGCAAAAGGTACTGGTATAGGGTAATATTTTTAAATAATAATGCCACCTATTCAGATATGCCTTTAAAATATTTCAAAATTCACAATTGTAAAAGCATCTTCATTTTCATAAAAATAATGTTAACAAATACGTATTGTACTATGGGCTGCAGACATGCATGGACAATTTATGAATGAATTCATTCATAAATGGGCCATGCAATTCTGCAGCTCATCGTACATGCTTATTCTTTTGTAATGTGTATTTCTTGTTATTATGTAGGTACAATAAAGTGTTTACATACATACATACATATATTAATTAAAATGTCCGGCGTTAACGCTACTAATTTGGCACAGCGGTGTCTAGCGCGGCTTTGTTTAAACTGAGGGTTCTGTATTTAATAAAAAAAACTGGCTTCATTGGCGTTAACGCGACTACTTTTGCACTACAGTGCGGCGCTGTTTCAAATGTGGGTTCTGTAGTTATGAGTAATATATGTGTTATATCCATTTAATACATTTTATTGACATGTAATAATTCTTTATTATGAATAAATAAATATGAATATACTATAGGCGTCAGCGATGAATGCAATTTGTTCTGGCAAAAGGTACTGGTATAGGGTAATATTTTTAAATAATAATGCCACCTATTCAGATATGCCTTTAAAATATTTCAAAATTCACAATTGTAAAAAGCATCTTCATTTTCATAAAAATAATGTTAACAAATACGTATTGTACTATGGGCTGCAGACATGCATGGACAATTTATGAATGAATTCATTCATAAATGGGCCATGCAATTCTGCAGCTCATCGTACATGCTTATTCTTTTGTAATGTGTATTTCTTGTTATTATGTAGGTACAATAAAGTGTTTACATACATACATACATATATTAATTAAAATGTCCGGCGTTAACGCTACTAATTTGGCACAGCGGTGTCTAGCGCGGCTTTGTTTAAACTGAGGGTTCTGTATTTAATAAAAAAAACTGGCTTTATTGGCGTTAACTTGACTACTTTGGCGCTACGGTGCCAAGCGTTGCGCAAATAAATATTCATCGATAGATGGCGCTGTGCGTCTGGCTAATACAAATTCTGGATCGTGCTGCTTACAGCAATAATGCAAAAGCAATAATGACCTATCTTAGTAGCTGATATACGATACAACTTAAAAAATATATACCAGAGTAGATAACCGATACACAACACGAACGTACGAACACAACTCTAACGATCCAAGTTGGCGATTAATTTAATTCATCGTTACGGGTTCCTATGTAATTTCAAATATGTAAATAAATCCAGCCCCTAAAGTACATACGCCTTCTCAGTTATTAATTTCAAAGCGATTGAAATATATCATTGCATATATGCAAATATATATATTTGTATTGCATTATTTGCATTGTCATCGAATTGATTGTGTTAAAATTGGTCGTGGCGTAGGGGCAAAGTGGTCGCCTTACGAAAATGAATTTCGTGTTTAAACCTTCACTCACAATATTATTATCTGTCATCTGCTTTGTTAAGGAATCCAATTAACTGAGCAATAAATGGACTTATTAAGCTCACAGTATTGAAGCTATAATTGTTTACGAGTTCATTGTTTCTAGCAGCCTATTGTAAGTATCTTGGAGCAATGTACAAAAAGACTGCCAATGTCTTTACAAAGTCGCCTTGTCCCGACCATTGGTAGATGGCGCCACCTTAGTTGGGTTCTTTGTAATATTTTCAAAGGGCAGTTGCACCTACACACCAATTCCATTTAAATAAAACCACAAGATATATTAACAAATGGAGCTAGTGTGCTCAGGGAGATTTACACTATATAAAATGAATGAGACAAAAACTACACAATGATGGTTTACTGATCAACAAGATAAAGTGTTAGCGCAAATTTTAACACGTTAGTTTATTTTTAAGTAGTATACATATAATGTTTCTTACTAACCATGACATACAATTTTGTAATTTAATTTAAATTTAATGGTGTAAGTGTAATTTTATTGGAATTGTTATTGCAATTGTAAGAAGAATCCCAGTTATTCGAAATAAATATCTTTTTTATTACTAATATAGAGGTATTGACAGTCTCCTTCAATTACTTTTCAATGGTATGTATTGAAGCCTACATTTAGACAACAATGGGTGGACTAGTCCTTCTGTTGTCCTACAATAAAATACCAACGGGCCTACCATGGCTGCATCCACACTCGCATTTGCATTCACACTTGCCAGAAAGTAACGATATGTAAGTATGTATGTATGTAAACACTTTATTGTACACAACAACTGGTTATAAATACATTGATAACAAACGAAATTTGTACAAAGGTGAACTTAGGTATCCCTATTAGGGATCTTTTTCAGTTAACCTTTGAGCAATTGAAGGAATGGGTATTTGAAGAAAATAGGCAAACTACACACATAAGTTTACAGTTTATGTATATATCGCGCAATAAATTAAACTATAGGCCCAAAGTTTGTATTTTTTATATCCAAAGGAGATCTGTTCTAATATATTTTATCTTGAAACCCTAGCTCTGTTCCGAAGTCGAGAAAAATAGGCCTTAGATATTTATAAAGACTGTCTTTCTCCTTTTATTTCTAAGACATCATATAAAGACGGACACCTAACTTACAAGTAGCACATTTGAGTAACTACCTACATATTTAGCTAACATTGTTTTACATTAACTTTATTACTAGTAATGTAAAGCTATAAAAGTTAATCACTATAACTTAGGATTAACGCTTATTATTGAAGATTTCATCTAAGTAGGTTATTATTCTACTTTCTTAGATGTTTCACTACAACCAATAGAAATCAAACCTAGGTCGTTTCTTTTCCTTACTTTATTTTTCTTTGTCCGATTCAATGTTTCCCTACAATTTTTGTACAGAATAAATATTTGATTATAATTAAAAAGCAATTCAACGGAACCTTGCCATCTCGCAACACGAGATTAAACAAATTACTCTCATTTGCGCGCGGCGCAGCTCGTGACAGCCCTGACGAGCCCACTGAGTCGAAACAACGCAGGTGACAACGCCAATTTGACGGTACCTTCAACCGAAAAATGATGGCGGAAAATTTGAGTGCAAACAAGTTGGGGACATAAATGAAAAATCGTTATGGTGTCAACCCTGCGTCGTTTGGGGTGCGAATGGCCAGTTACGGGGCTGGAATTATGACCGCGACAGCCCCGGAATGATGTTCATAAAATAAAGGATGTACCTATTTGAAAAGTTTTCATAATACAAAATAATACAAGTACTCTTTTTATGCACACCTCATAAAACATACAGGAGAAATACAACGCAAGAAATTACAATTAGAGGTAAACAACAGGCGGTCTTATCGCTAAAGAGCGATCTCTTCAGATAACTTTATATACATGCCTTCTGATTAATCATGTACATGCAAAACAGGAGTCTTTATTTCTGGATGATAATTTAGAAACGTATTTGGTTTAGACAAATTAAGTGGGTGTTTTTGTAAGTACGCAACTTTATAATAATCCCATTCCTCATCTATGTTTTAAGACAATTTGGATTGTTACAATTGCATGTTATCATCTACATTTGCCGCGCAGATCCTATACTACGTGCAGAGTTCGTTTGTCCAAACTAAACCTGTTACTTTTCAGTTTTAGCATCGTGTCGCTATCGTGTCGTCGCGCCTGGCGGTTGCGTCACGCGGGTCGCGCCACACTCCGACTGAACGACACATCCTCACATACATGAGGAACAAGTCACAAGCGTGACGCTATTGTAAAATTTTCTTGCAACCAATCGTATGCAACCACAGACTTCTATTCTGTGACATAGAAGAGCCACCGAACGTAGGTATCCATACGGGGTTGGGGGGCCGTCGTCGGTACCTTGGAGCCTCCAACTCGCTCTCAGGCAGCAGGCGTCATCCGATTTTCGCTACTTCCGAAATCTCCAGACTGTGCCCGATTAGAGCCGAGTTGAGTCACAGTACTCCCACGCCACGCCACGGTCATGGCATTTGTCGTGATCGGGATTTGAGTAACAGACTGCGCTAGGAACAGTAGGAACGTATGTGATTTTGTAACGTTGTTACTTTGTGAAAAGTCACAGTCACAACTTTTGACGGCGACTCACTGTGACTTGATCATGACGTTATTTATCCCCCGATGGGATGTTACATCCCCTCAAAACCGCGTTGAGCCCAGCACCACGTTTCCTTAATTAATTAATACGCTAAATAATTAAAGTATTCTGTATTAGTATCATTACCTCACACAACAAAAAACAATTTCAATTCGAGAAACGCGGGTGTGTAGCAATAACAAAAAACAATTACCCTGTAATGTTTCCCCGCTCGGCGTACCTACATGAGTCGCGCCCATTTCATTACTCACAGAACGAACGAGTTTATCGAATTTAAATAATTCATTGCTTGTATGTTTTCCGTTTGTTTCACAACCCGCCATTGTACGACAACTATGCTCCGACAATGCCACGAACTTTGCAGGTACAATGTACATTTGTTTGGAAAGGTATGTTTGAACTAAGTGAGTATGTTCGTTTAAATTTCAATTGTCTGGTCTACACTACTTGTACTTTAACGATGGTTTAGTAGCATACATTGTGGAGTTGAGAATGCAGAGTACCGTGTACACTTGTATAACACTGTATATCAAAAGCAATTAAATACAGTTAGTAATGAATGTCAGAATAAAGAATCACCCACAAACACGCTGGATAAAAATAGAAGTCACGATATAAAAAATAACCTCCATTGAGACATTTTAAATTTCCTGTTAATTGAACAAATGGTTTCACCATGCTCTTGTACTGTTTGTATGGCTTTATTCAAACCGAGAGTGCTATTATGGGCACGAATAAATAAGTGTAATTATGCTATTCAAAGGTTACTTATATAGATCAAAAGAAAAGATTATATTCTTCGAGATGAAATTATTTGTACGCTACAGAAAAATAATCCCCGCCAAAAGTTAATCAATCTATTTTATTTATATTACAGTTATGATGTTTGTTTAAGATTGCAGCAGCGCAGGATAACTAGTCAGGTGGATTAGAAGACAGTCTTTAATGATAGTTATATATACATATAAAAGTATGTTTTGAAGTTGCTCAATAAATAATCATTATAAATTGTTTCCGAAAGATATCCTTCTAACCAGAAATTAATGTACTTAATCAATCTAAATTACAATCCCTTCCGATTAAATTACAAGTTATTAATGTCATTCGACATTTATTAATCCGATTAGAAATGAGAAAAGTTAGATCGTCTTGAACGTATTTATATTTAATTAAACTTTCGCCGCCATGTCGTCTTGGGACGGGCACGATGGCGGATATTCGGTTCCCAGTTCCCACCATGAAACAGTCAGAAGTGGGAACATTGAGTTTCCCAGAGTTGTGTGTATTTTCTCAAGTATGAGTACTATCCGAATTTCATAACTTACACCTTATTCTCATCAATAAAATTATGAGACCCTCAACAGTTATAATTTCAGCGTTTCTGACGTCTCACTTTTGTGGACTCATTTTTGTCGAAGTTGTTGTAGATTGTTGTAGTATTGTTTCGAACTATTTCGTAGAGATCCCAGACTTGTATGAAAGTAGTTTGAAATGACGTTACAATTTACAGGCAGTTGGACAAAAAGATGTCCACAACAGAGTACATTGAAACAATGTACTTGCTTTCTGTAATATTTTTTATTTTATTTATATTTATAATAAAAACTGATTTGAAATAATGGTTGGCGGCCCCAGTTGGATTTTTGTTCTATTGGGTTAACGATGAAGAAAGGGATATGGTTAAAGTTTATAGGCAAGTAGATAATGTCAGCTGAAATGATTTATACACAAAAAGGTTTTCTATGTCAGAGGACAACATATTGCATATAATGTTAAATCTGTAGACTTCTTAATATCGATGCTACCGTGAATATAAGTTTAAGCAAGTGTTACATAATCAAGGTCTTAAAAGATGAGTTTTATTTTTCATAATGATCCTATTATCAATGTGTCCTATCACCAAGTGCTCTAATGCCTAATTATGTACACTAGTATACACTACTTTAATAAACACATATTCTATATTATGCGTACTTGTTTTCTGTTAGTATATACTTATGTGCTCCCTTCGCCTTCTGCAGCTCCTACTCTGTATTAAGTTAAATTTTTCATCAATTTCACTACCCAAAGGTTGTCTGGAAGAGATCACTTTTAGCGATAAGACCGCATATAAAGTACTAGATTTTGCCCGCGACTACGTCCGCGTGGAACTTGGAAGTATGAAAGCAATCTCGTACAACACGATAGATATCCACCTAATCACCTTAATTAATAAAAGGGATTATTAAAAGCGCCTAAGGAAATGTAAGAGCAATTGTGCTATTGGTCTAATCATTACATTTCCTACAGGGTCATCAATCAATGAATTACCTACTCACTTTTCAAACTTTTTAGGGATAATTTCCAGGATGAAAACTATCCTATGTCCTTCCTCGGATCTTAAACTATCTCCATGCCAAATTTCATCAAAATCGATTCAGCGGTTTAAGCGTGAAGAGGTAACAGACAGACAGACAGACACACTTTCGCATTTATAATATTATAGTATGGAAGTATGGATTGTTGTATTGTATATTCATCATGTAGATATTATGTAGTATCCAGTACTACCAGTAACTTCTGCGGAGGAATGTATGAGACAGCGTAGCGGCGGCGCGCACGACGTCATATATATCGTAATGTTATGAAATAAATAGAAATAATAGAAATGTGAATTAAAGAAATAATATGCGTGTACATAGATAAAATACTATCAGAAATGGCAGTGCAGTAAAGGCACACTTCAAAATGCCCGCTCACATTCCTTATAAAAAGAATATATATTATAAAATACAACAGTAAAATAGTAGGTATAAATAAAAATTAAACGATGTTCTCGTGGTCTAAAAATAAGTTTCAATAATACTTTAAAACTTTTAAATCCGCAATAAAGCGTTTAGTTAAAAGTAAAACAAAGAGTGCTTTATGATTGCTCTGAGCGTTTGCATAGGGAACGAGCCCGAGACGCGAAATTGAATTTATTATATCTAGAAGATTCTGTTAAAGGTTGATTTAAAAAGTTTTTCACTTTTCACGGGAAAAATGTTTCATAAGAGTTCGTTAAACTCACGTTCTTATGGCCTGTGGTTAAACTTATATGTACATTTTTATAGGTACCTATTAAATATCTATGATTATTTTGATGAAATTACTTGCCATTAAAGATGATTCAATAAACTAAAATTTATATTTGTTATAATTTTGTGATTATGAGGTCTGTATGTATAAGTATGATAACTATCGATATAGTTATCGGTTCAGATAAATTTTATATACTTAAAATATAAATGTTATAGATTTGGGAAGCTTAATGTATTTAAACTTTGTTGCGCAAATGAGAACATAAGGCGGACTTAACGCCATTTAAACGCCTTTGGGCAAAGCAAATAAATTGTGGTGGTGGCACTGGTAGCGGTGTTAATATAGGCACCTAATCGTTCGTTGTACGTCATCGCTATCCATACTAATATTATAAATGCGAAAGTGTGTCTGTCTGTCTGTCTGTCTGTCTGTCTGTTACCTCTTCACGCTTAAACCGCTGAACCGATTTAGATGAAATTTGGTATATAGATAGTTTCAGTCCCGGGGAAGGACATAGGATACTTTTCATCCCGAATAAAAGTAGTGTTCCCTTGAAAAACGGGATTAAACTTTATAGGAGAGCAAATCATTGTAGTTGCAACAACTCCCTACATGTCATCGATTTGACGTAAACTAATCTACCTACGATAGACCTTCACCAAACGCATACCAAACTATTCTTTGTAAAAAAACAATAAATTCTGATATGGGAACATGTATCCGCAAAATTCGATTAATCGCGTAATTTCAAGAATCAAATACATAAAATTTTACAAATTTGAATCAATCACATTTGATTTGACAAACGTGACACACCCATCTGGCAAGACATGTCAAACCAGTGATTGCAGAAGGGCTACTCCGATGTTCAAAATTTAACTGTCGAATAGTGCCATCCCTCTCGATCTCCTGTCAAGGTATATTTGAGTGAATGGAATAGCACTATACGAGAGTAAAATTTCGAACATCGGAGTAGCCCTTCAGGTAGGTATCACGTTCCGATACGCACATCATCTGAAAATAGTGCCTACAAGCTTTGATTATGTACCTCCGCTTGGTAACTGAGTATAAATAAAGTAGTAAATAACTCAGTATGCAAAGATACGATACTTAACATATATAAATAATCCTAATAATATTATAAACGAGAAAGTATTTACGTTCAATGATTGATGGAAGGTCGCCAGTGTTCGGAAAACGTCGTAAATAAACAGCCAATATCGTATATCGTAAATAAACTAAAAAAAATTAAACTGCCTCTTTCTAACCCATAATTTGGCGTGTATGGCAGGGTGAACAAATTCTTTGACCACCTTTTTCCATATATTATTTTCGAACCAGAATATTTTGCTCTATTTTACCATAACAAGGCTTGAACCAGCGACCTTCGTCATCTTTTGTCAAATTAAGGGCTAAAGACCGATGTGCTATATTTATCGCCGAGTACAGTATTAGTGCATAAAGTTTTGTATTTTTCGGATCTTAGACTCGGATACTCGACAAGACCCGAATTGTCAATCAATTATTATGCTACATAATCGACGTGCTTAAGTCAAGGGCCTGACACGCTTTGATGGAGAAGGATAGCCTTATTATGATACTTATAAGAGGAAATAGAAAAAGTGCAATTTTTTGGCTCTATCACCGACCGAGCATTTTTTCATGGTCGGTTTATAGGCACACTTATATTTATGACGAAAACTGGCTATGTGAAAGAACCATATTGGCAGCAAAAATGATATTGTTTTCAAAATCAACAAAAAAAGTACCAGTTTTGTTAAACCGCAATTTAGACGCACCCAAATTTGGCAACGGCGCTAGATTGAGAATCACCTAATTAGGGAAATACATTGTGAAGGGCACGATTTTAACGGGAGAAGCCAAAGGACAAAGTGTACTTATACCACGTGTTCCAATTATACCGAATAATTTACCATTTAATTTTAAACGTCTACAGTTTCCATTAAAAGTTTTTAACATTTTCTATGACTATTAATAAATCACAGGGGCGAACATGAAAAGTAGCAGGAATACATTTGGGCACGAAATGTTTTTCTCATGAACAGTATGTAGCTTGCTCATGTCTCCAAATCAAAAAAATTACATGTTTTTACTGACCTAAATAAATCATTTAGCACAATTTATTGAACTATACTTCAATAAAGTAAGTTGTAAAAACCAAGTTATAAAAATAATAGTAGCTACCTAATAATTTTTTTGTACCAATTTCATAATGTGACAAAATTCTTTGGTGAATAGAACCATACCGTCTGTTGATTATGGACCGTCACCATCTCGAGCCATTTCTGAGCATAGCTTATGGAATCGAATAGGTCTTAGCCTCGGATAACTTATTGAATCGAATGGGACTTAAAAAAAGGATGTTTTGCATTTTGTCCATGGCTTTCACCCAATAGCCCAGAACTAAACTACTAACTAGATTCCATTCGAGTATTGAATACCTGAAAGGGTTGAGTCTAATTTTTTTTTTTATTGTCAATATCAATTAACGAGTTCTACGCGTACGAAGTCGCGGGCAAAAGCTAGTTTGATTATAAAATTTAAATTGATTCAGGAAATGAAGGATATTTTACAAAAATAAAAGCAAAAAAGCGACTGGACTCGGTTGGGCGTATTTTTTTACATTTTTTGGTACACGGTGTACTTTTAACCGTCTACGTTAATGAAAAAAGAGGGTTATGCTTTTTCCTCTCCCCGCTCCAATAAAGTTGCGGCGCCTCATGGTTTATTACAAAATTAATTTACACGTCCATCAACATTATGAACGTTTTTATTTTTATGTCTCGCCAGCGATTCGTAAAATAAAATTCATTGCAGTGGATTTAATCCGGGCAGCTAACCAAACAATTAATTTTAATAAAATTCAGAATCGTTTATTTACTAGCTGCGGATTAATCCTGCGCAGCGACCCGCGCCACAGTACACATGCAGGGTGCAACGACCGAACGTCACCAGGTGGTCACAAGTAATTATAATGTTAGGAATAACCAATCATGTGTAAAGTAAAATGTCTATCATTTTTAAAAACAATAACATCGAAAAATGGAATTTTTTAATATGTATATTTTTATCAAATGTATCATTGTGACTACACAATGATACATTTGATTTTGAGATTAAAATTCAAACATTTTCGAAAATAAACGAATGTAGAATTTATTTTTTCCAAAACTACCCATGCGTGTAGTTTTACTTTGTGAAAGCTTTTGTAAGAACTCAACTTCATTACGCTTCAATTACGGATACCGAGTAGAACTATTAAAAGAGGGTTTCAGCAAACTGCAGCATACTGACCAAAATTAATCGGATTAAAATGACAGCTTCATCGCTGCACTGAAGTGTACATTCTTGAGAGAGAGAGTCGAATTGAGGTACTGTTTTAGGTAATAATTATACTAACTGTGCCCGCGGCTCGTGAGTTCTATCTGACGTTTTATTTTGCACAATATGTAATAAAGTAATAGGCGATGATGTTAGGTATTCCTTTGTTATTTTCACTTCAATGACCTTTAACTTTGTATTTTAAAGTATCAGGTGCTAAATTCGGGGTTTCAACTTCAAGTGATTGTGGTTTAGACCGGCTGTACGTGATATCTGGCTAAATTCAAATTTGCTTTATTGACACAACATAGGAACACAATATTAACCAAGTACACAGAAGAAAGAAATTCTTGGTATACTGTACAGAGATTGGATTGGATTGTATTGTGTTGGTATACTGTATTTATTAGTCTGCGTTTGGGGTGCTAGTTGTTATTAAAACGTATTTAATAATATTAATAATTAACTTAGATTATTAAATTTTAACTTAATAAGTAATCTTAAAATAAGAGAGTAATATTCAGCTTTATTTTTAATTATAAACCTGCAACAATAAAGGTGAAATTAATCTCATCTTATGTTGGAATTTGAGCGAAATTGGAATGTATACTCGCATTTTATGTCTAAAATAGGCTCATTAAATGAACATCTCCCGTTATTAGAGTACAAAAATAAAGCACATATTAAACATCTGGAGCACAAAGGCTGATGGAAACATTCCAGGGTCTGTTCCCTAATACTTCGGGATAATCGCCCGCGAGTGTAAAAGGTTGCCCTCGCCTGTTTTAGGCTACGAGGTCTATTAATTGAATCTAAAAACAGGCGTATAGGGAATATGAGATTAATAAAAAAATTAAAACGGTATGTCACACATATTTTATTGAACAGTTTTACTTTTTTTTTATAGTGTTATCCTATTTCATATTGGGCTTATTGCGTCTATAAGTATTGAATATAGACTGGCTTTCAATCTAGGTTAGACTTTTGGGAAATATTGTATTAATTTTGATTTCATAAAAAGAAAACACAAAATATAAAGTATATTTATAATCTTAAGACGAAGAAGTTATTATAATAACTTACAAGGAGACGCCGTCCATTTATAATATTGTACTTACTATTTGTGACAGTAGTAAATATATATTTTTTAAGACACTAACGATCTAAATAAACCTAACTTAAACTATTGGGACCTAAATTATATGTAAGTATATCCCCTAGGTCACTACCATTGGGTAGTGCCCGTAAGGCTGGCCGCGTTACCTAGCCGGATGGCAAATGTTGGGCGAGAAACGCGCCAGCCAGCCGTACGATCACAAAAAGAAAAGAAAAACTAAGCATCTGAGTAAGTAGCTTAACATCGCCAGCCGAGTGCCAACACGAAACGAGAAGGCACACTTATCACCAACAATTCCACTTTTGATTTCTCCAACACATCTTCCTGTGCGCAAATAGCCAATTTGGGTCAGTAATGAGCCATTTATCCCACGGAATGCAAACCTTTTTTATTACCCGAGGATATTAAACCTTCTTTGTTACGTTTCAATGACGCTTTAAATAAATTTGCTGTAATTTAGGGGACTGTTTTTGCGAGTTGAAAAGGTTTGTCGCGCCTGTCGCTTATGTCACAAATGTTAAAAGAAAGTGACATTTAAGTACCTTTATTTCGCAGCCGGCGGACTCGTGTAAGGAATGTCGGCGTAAATTAAAATTAAAGGCCAGGAAAGTTACGTATATTGAATACCCATTTTATGATACCGCACCTCTTAAAGTTGTTGACAGATTGTTGGATTATATAATCAGGAAACTACACGGTTTCTTCACAACAGCTAACCGATTATAATGAGTACTTCATTTTATGATTGAAAATTAACCTCTTCCCCTCTTCCTCCCCCTCTTCTAAAACCCGCTTGTTAGAAGGCTAAACACAGGTAGTAAAGACATACATACGTATATCAGATTAAATGTTAGCTTTGAGCGGAATTTGAACCCACGTCCCCACGGCTGTCCGGGCCAGACGGGTGCATTACCAATTATGCTATCAAAACAGTTTCATTTCTACATGCCTTAGGGCGGCATCGTAACGCCAGCTACCGTAAAGATTATGTATTTATGTTTGGCACCATCGTCTCAACAAACATTTAGTTTACGCTAGCAGACGGTACTGCTTTCAAAAAATTGAATGTCAGATTAGTAAATTAGCGTAGTATGTATGTTAGTTTAGTCAAAATATGAGCACTACGCAAACAATGTCACTCATATATCCGCCTTGGTCCAGTTTGCACGGGTAATGTTTACAAATTTTATGCACTAGGCTTTACTGACGACTCTGGAAAACTGGTTTCGCCGTGGGAAACGTTATAAGAAATTATAATTAAATCAATATGAAATGGAATAATGTAGACGATGAAACGTTTATAATCGAGATATTTCGATGTAAAAAGAATACAGATGTCTGTTAAAGATTTAAGTGGGCGTGGGTGGCAACTCAAAGCGCCTCAGACTTTGAGTAAATAGCCGCATTGAGTGAGCCAAATCTTCGGCGTCTTAGTCAAAAAAGTCTGTGAATCTCCCTCCAAGAAGAAGCCGAAACACGTGTCACTTAAATATATAGGTCAGGAGCAATCAACACAGAGTTAAGGGGATATATCACTGCTCACTTTTTCATACAAATCGAGGTTACGCTCTCCAATCGTAACCACATTTTGAATACTGAATGAAAAGGAAATGTTCTGTGTCGGCCCGTGTCGATTTCTGCGCTTATAGTATATTATATATAATATAATTCTCTAAACGCCGAGTAAACAAATTAATTTAAAAATCATTATAATTGGATGTGGTTGGCTCAGTTTGTAAGCGCTTGCCTACTGAGCCGGCGGTCCCGGGTTCGAATCCGGGCCAGGGCAAATATTGGTGTGATGAACTCGAATATTTGTGCTTGGGTCATGGTTGTTCTATGTATTTAAGTTATTTATTTATTTATTCGTATGGCAGGGTTGTAGGTCGAATACAGCTTAGCTTATATATTAAGTTTGAGACTCATTAGCCATTTGATGGCATCGTCTTTGAGGTTGATCAGGTCTTCGGCGGAGCCTCCAGTGTAGCGAGTTAGAGTTAGTTACACTCTTCGATAATGTGCTGAATGGATTGCACTTCGGCACCGCAGTCGCAGGCGGGAGAGGCAGCCCAACCACAGCGATGCCTGTATTGGGCACAGCGGCCGTGGCCAGTATTTAAGTATATACTTATCTATATAAGTATGTCATATCGTCGTCTGGTACCTATAACTCAAGCGTTCTTGAGCTTCATTTGGGACTAAATCGATTTGTGTAAGGTTGTCTGATATTTATTTATTATTAATTGGTTAAGTTCTAAAGGAGGAAACAGTCGAGAACAAAACCTTCCTTTGTATGCGACGCCATAGTTACCAGTTGTAAACTTAACGTACACGGATGGTAAGGAAAGATGGGCAGTAGTATTTCCTCTTAAGGCTGACAGCAGCGCATTTATCACCGCAAGAGGCGTGGTCGGAATACTGGCGGACCCACAACGGCACTTCATGTGAGATAGTTCACGAAATAACAAATGGAGTGCCAAAAAATCAGGCCAAAGGCAAAGTACAGGCTTTTTCACACAATATTTCTAAGGGATCATAGGATTTATTTATATATTTACACATTTATCTGGACATTTATAAAAAAAAATGTTACAGCGGCGGTAATAAAACCAAATGCAATTCCTTATAAGTCAAATACGCATGCGGTAACTAGACCAATGATGAAAAATAGACAATAGGTACTTATACTTAACAGTTATTCAATATGTTGTTTAACAAAACCCCTTTTACCATAATAATTTTAAATTTTTGCTGCCTCTCCATTATCTCTATATCCATTATCTTCTATATTTGACTAATCACGTAATGCCATGTTTTGTGTAAAGACATAATTATCATAATATTGCGCTTTAAGTTTCATGTTTGGTGATATCAAACATGCGAACTGTTTTCCGATTAGTATGGGGAAAGAACGGTCCCAGGAACATTTTCCATACAATTTGGGAAACGTTCTTGAGGCACATCTCTAATGGGCACAGCTACCTCTGAATAGTTCCTTCCAGAACTTTCGTTACAGAGGTATTCAGTGAATACCTCTGTAACGAAAGTTTGAAGTTAAGTCAAATCATTAGCGTGCCTTGTCCGTATTCGATACAAGTCCGGTTTGCGAACTATTCGGCAAAAAACGCGGATAAAAACCGCCCACCCCTCGGCGGAATTATCACAGAACTTTTATATTAAATTTCTTGAGAAAAGTTGTTTTGTAAGGGCAAATACAGACGGGAGACCGGGCGGCCGACGTTAAACCAATATTGAAATTATCTTTGAATCGGAAATCTCTTATTCAATCTAAACCAGTGTTAATATTGATTTCTCGAGGGCCCTATATTACTGGGATATTTTTGCGGTCTACGAATTTTTTTATGCTTTGAATTAACTGGGTATTCATTAAAATTTATTGAATGTAAAACATATCGTAAAAAAAAAATTAAACACCGCCTGAACAATTTTTTCGCTTCATAGTTAATATTCGGTTTAAGCTGAGACGTTACTGCTTTAGTATGTCTAGCCTACCTGCTAATCAATACCTCCAGAAGTATATTCCCTCCAAGAGCTTAATTCTATGTTAAACTTCTTTTTTAATACAGTTGCTCAAAAAGTGGTACTTTTTGTAGCTGCAAATCGTGCGTAAAGTTGGTTATTTCAAACTAGTGCTTTTTACTTTTCAAATTTTTTTAATTTTCTGTTGTACTAACACGTCATACCTCATACATCCAAACAAAGGTCAATCACTTTCTGACTTTATTTATTACGTCATCCAGCATTGCAGGTGTATATCTCATAATTATGCTTAAAATATTTAAATTACATATTGTATCAATCAAAGGGTTATCTATTAAAAAAACTCAAAAACGGTGTTAGTTAATAATTTGTTTGAGTGACTATTATTTAATGAGCAAATGAGTACCTATTATGCGTGACCTAAAAATATTAAAAAGAAAAGTATGGTCACAGATTAGAAAATACAGTATTAAGCGTGACCCACGCGCTGCTTTATAAATTCATAATAATTATGAAAAATCGCTATTTTTTGTGTATTAAATAATATATTTATTTACAATTATATGAAGTGTAAAGAACTAAAAACAGATTCACGATGTTTATTGTTTGGAATCAATTAAATTACTGTGTAACATTATCATATCTCTTCTGAAATATTAAAACTATTTCTTTTGATTTGGCTGAATACACAAACAACGAACGCCATCTTGAAAAAAAATATTACTATTAAAAGTAAAACTTTCTTTTTCATTCAAGATTGTTTTAATTATGTGTAAATGATACGTAAGATTTATAAAATAAGAGTTTTTGATAGAAAATGATGGATTCTGATGTTACCAGAATAGATTTAACACCGCCCTATATACGAGCCAAGGCAAAAATTGCAAGTGAGAGTATTTTACCCGCAAAATCGAAAGAAAAATTACATTGCCGTCTATGAACATTTTATTGGCTGGAAACGAGAAAAAGAGAATTATTAACAACTTGAATAAAACTTTAAACTAACCAGCAAAGGCCTTAAATGCGACCCTTCACAATTGCTCTAAAAATTGCAGGTACTCTTAATTTTTATCAGACAGAAATAAATATAATTGCCCCTTTCAATTACTGTTCTAAATTTGTATTATTGCAATTTTTCGCAAATGTATTAAAAAACGTTGTTTGGTACACGTGTGGAAGTGTCATTTTAACTCGTCCCGAGTATTGACCCTCGCCTTGTGGCTCAGGCCAAGACTCCTCGGGACTCGTTCAAAATGACATACTTTCCACACTTGTATCAAAAACTACTATTTAGGACTTCACGCAACGTAAATCTTTAATTTTTTCGATTGAATCTGATCTGCCTATTGTGAATAAGATAATCTAAATATCATCAGTCAAAAGTGTGACCTGGTCAAAAGGACTTTTAACCGACAAAAACAGGCAAAACTGCTTTTGACTGAGCGTGTTGGTCAAAAGTAGTTGTGCCTGAAAATCATTGGTTAATAGTACTTTTGACTGAACAAAAGGAGCGTTTTGTTGGGATATAAAAAAAAAACTATCCTAACCTAACCCGGCCGAGTCGGATCTGCTCTGAATTAGTCAAAAGTGCTTTTGTCGAGTGCCTGCGGTCAAAAGTACTTTTGACTGATAGTAACAGTCAAAAGTACTATTAAGCAATGATTTTCAGGCAAATCTACTTTTGACCAACACGCTCAGTCAAAAGCAGTTTTGCCTGTTTTTGTCGGTTAAAAGTCCTTTTGACCAGTTCACACTTTTGACTGCGACATATTTACATCATCATCTTTTCAGCGCAACTTCTAGAGCGTAATGAAATGACTTACTTGCATGATTATTCTATCTCTTTGTAAACTTTTGACAAGTTAGACCAACTTATAAAATCTTCATAACGTTAGTCGCCGCGCGTCGGCTTGTTTTAATAGCCGTCAGTGCGTGATGTATTGCGTCGGGCCGCCTCCCTGTCACCAACTGTATGACAGTCATTCCAAGAGCTATTATGTTTCTTTGAATATTTTATTTTAGGAGACAGGGTAACTGTTGTGAAAAATAGCTGACAGTTTATGTATGTAATTTGACATAAGCTGGTAAGGAACTCTTTGCCGACTCATGTTTCCTCCTCCTTATAACATGGGACCCTTCAAACAGATCGTGAAGAAGCATCTCTCGGGCCACCATGGCGGTGTCAACTGACATGGCACCGTTGGTTTATTGTCAGTTGCCATTGCGTTTTGGGCTCTCTTTTTGCTCACCATCAGGCGAAGTAGAGCCACTATGTTGTGCCGTTATAAAGAAAAAAAAAGTCAGCTACATTTAATGCTTACTGTACGGAAGTGATACTGTCCAAGAAAAAATATATTGGTCAATCTCCATAGGCACATTCGTCAAAAAATTATTGTCTCACTATACTAAATAAACCTGTACATACTTTTTGATTTTGAGCTTATTCCTTTTAAAATGGTGATTGTTTTAGACATTTTCTCTATGATCAAACATGTTTCTTAACATATTATCGATGTTACTACCTAGAACAGGGCTATTGGGATTTATTGGTATAATTTAGAACCTACAGTTTGAATTTATCATTAGTAATTTTTGTTTCAAAACTACTCGAAATTTACAAAATTCACGCGGTTTTTTTTTTCAACTTATGTTCGACTGCACGCAATGAAAGCATGAAACAGCTGTGTTCTAGGTAGTAACTCGGGGAAAGTATTATTCACTTCTAAAAGTTGGTTGAGATTATGAATATATTTGTTCATAATATGAAAAAAAAAAATTTTTTCAAAGGAATAAGTAAGGCCTCTTAAAATGTATTTAATCGACAAGTGAATGTTTTTAACTGTTCTATCTATGCTCTGAGACAAGTTTTAACTGTTTGCAATATTTATGTTACTGCAATCAAGTGATTCACGAGGATACTTTAAGATTACTTGACTTTAAAGATGGACCTATTAAAATTCGTCTATTTTCATTAGGAAATATTGCGATAGCTGCATAATGTAGGTAAAATGATGACGTCATCCTGATTGATTTAGTTACCGCGATTTTCCATAAATTGGATAAAATATTGGTAGGTGATAACGGCAGAGTAGAGACCGTTCTACCCAATGATTACATTTATGAAACTTGTGTGTATACCCTATACATATTGCATGTTATGTACCCAATACTCACACAGTGGCAATATTAATGACTAACTTATTTTAATGACTTACCTGGGCCGGTGTCTTATCAGACTGCGAGTCTTTGGAGTCAGCGTATTCGATGCCCGGGGTTGCAGATGACGTCACTGTTGACAAAATTATATTGTATACTTTATAATTACAAACTTCTGATTCTGAAGCAACTAAAGATAGAGAAAACCCAACGCTTATCAACTACCAGCTTGCAACGAATAGTGAGGTATTCTAGCCATGTTGCACGCCGAGAGACGAATAATTCAGAACGCCTGATGGTAACTGGTAAAATCGAAGGTAAAAGACCTAGACGCAGAAGTCCCAAAAGGTGGGCAGACCAGATACCTGAGGAGCTGGACATATCTGTCAGTGCTTCACTCCACCAAGCAACGGAACGTAACCGATGGAGACAACTAGTTGACGGAATCAGAAGGAGTCACGATCCTCAGCAGTGAGGGAACGAAGAGAGAGAGAGAGAGAGAGAGAGAGAGAGAGAGAGAGAGAGAGAGAGAGAGAGAGAGAGAGAGAGAGAGAGAGAGAGAGAGAGAATTACAACTTGGTGACGCGGATCAGGCACACAAACCAGTATCATATAGACAGAGATTTATATTTGTTCCTACCCCATTGGAGAAGAAGCGCAAAATTTATTTGGTTATTTTCTTTGATTATAATTATTACCTGTGGGCAAAATGGCGGGGGCCCTCTTTTCCACCGTTCCTTCCAGAGCCCTCCTCTCCGTCCTACTGTCTTCCTTCTGTTTACTCCTGGCTACCTCCGCCTGGCATGCTGCTGCCAGCAATAATGCTGCTACCTGCAACAACGGGTTCATTGAAGAAGTGTTTGATTATAGACGTCAGAAAGTCTGCTCGTCAGCTCAAAGTCCGACCACCTAATCAGCTACAGTTATGTTTTTGGTGTGCACACTTGCCCGTTGTGCACGCTGGTCTTTAAAAATAAGATAGGCTACGTCAGTCAACGAGCACACCAAAGCCAGCGGAGTTAAAGCAGTCGCCGTGAGCGAATACAGACTGGAGGGTACATAATATTTTTTTTTTTTTTTTTACTACATATGTAGGCATTGACTACCGTTTTACTCGTTGCTTTTTTTTTGGTCATTGGTTATTGGACCGAAGAGGATGTAAAGATTTGCGTACGCGCAAATTTAAAGGTTTACTGGCCTTCATTTTGTAATTAATTCATTTTTTGTCTGAAATCTAGCCAAAAAATTTAAAAGCTTTTATAAAATGTAAACCAAACTTCTTCTACTGACTGTTACTCCGAGATTAAAATAGTTTTTTTTAGCTTCAAAGAAAATTGAATGTTGGGGAATAAAATAGATGGGAAATAAGTTACGCGAAAAGGAAGTACACCTTCCTAATATAAGAAATCTCAATCCTCATAATATTGCTTTACTGACCATTGCATTGTCTTTTCTTTAGCTTTCATCTATGACGTGTTTGCCCATATCTTCCAAATTAATGGTCCGTCCATTCCACTACTGTTTAACACCTTTCACTAATCCTAAGTGTACTAAAATGCCTCTTGTAACCTGCCGTGGACGCTCGGAACTAATGACAAGTGCTCGGCTCATGTGTGTTCTACATTAGCGCTAATGACGGTGCTCGAGCGTCAAGCACTAAGCGGGTAAACTGTACAGTCCGCTACGGGGAACTTACGAAAATTGTAGCAGTTAGCAGACGGTTTCATTTTTAACGGACTCACAAAAGTATTAGGAAGTAAATGTTTCTATCTATGTTTAAAGTTCCCTACCTAGTATAGTACCTTATGGTAAGCCGTACAATGGAACCTTTTCCTGTTCAGTGTCACAACCAAAGGGACAGACTTCTTGCCTGCGTCTTTGCGCACGCTGCGCTGAAACGATCCGATCATGTGCATAACACTTTTAATTGATCTTTGAGTCTCTTTGTTAGCCCACAACATAATCTGACGATTGAAATTTAGTCTAAGTCACGGAAACTTGAAACCAACATTTTAATATAGTGGTTATCTTCACACGTGATTAACTTACTATATTTATTTCATTATAAACAATGGTACCTATAAAAACTTCAAACTAGGAACTATGTACAACTATATAACATTAAAAAAGATCGGGTCCACGTGGTAGGGTGCCCAAAACGCAGGCAGGCAGCATTCCCGTGCTGGATAGGTGGATATATATTATACATTGGATTTTTTTCCCACAGATTTATCTTGAACGTTACCTTGTACTTTATAAAGCGTTCTATGTAAGTAGTTTTTTCAATAGGTAGGTATTTTCCTTTGTTAGGGTTGATGAAACCTGTCTCTAACTTTTATACTGAGGCTACTCAAGATTTAGGTGAAGCGATCAAAAGGCTAAGCGAGAGGAAAGCTTTCATGAAAAAAATGCTATTATATCTTTTATTCAGGTTTAGAACTGCGGATAACCTTCGGAATATGAAGTGTTACTTGGCTACAAAAATAACTTTAATGTACGTGCTGTCAGGATAGTGTGGTAATCATAATTTTAAATATTTTGTTTTGAGGTACCTATTTAAAGTTTTTCTTTGACAAGAAAAATATCCTTTTTGAAATATCGCTTACATACCTACCTATCGTATAGATTATGACTTTCTATCCATATTATGACTATATACCTAGTTTATGAAAAAGTCTGCTATTTGCAGGTGGATAAATACGGTTAAATCTGTCTGCGATACGCTATGAGTGCGAATTAATTTGCAGAGGCAACTTGTAGTGGCCGAAAGTTTGTTCACGGGAACTACGTCTAGGCTAGTCGTTTGCAACGCAACGCGCGCTTTTTCAACTTGGCAACCCTGACCCCTCGGAAAACTTCAGCCGACTTATTGACCGAGTGAGCGAAGCGTCTCCGTTTCAGCTTGGCCAAAAATTGTACATGTCCCAATTCCGGATGTTGGGATTTCCAGTTGTTTTCGTCTACAGGTCGCATTTCCAACCCATTCTCGTTATTTTGTGAGCAGGTAATTATACCTACACGTTTTTTGGCAATTTAATTTTTCGATGTTTTTCTGAATGGCGGTGATTTGGGGGTTGAAAACTGTACAAACAGAGGTTCACAGAGGCACTAAAAGTATTTCCATATTCGGAGAGTACTATTGTGTATGTAATAAATAGGGTAAACAATCCTATAGTCAGCAATTCAGCATTCAATCTTAACTTATTCCACAGTAGGTGCTGTTATCCTGCATACATCGATTCTAAAGCTTGATACTTTGTATGCACATTATAGGGTTGTTTACACTAAGTTCTCATCACTGATGAACACATGCAACTCTACCACACACATTTCACTAACCATTAACTTCATGTTCACTTCACTGCACTGGAGTGTACTGGTACACTGGCGGATCGCGTGTGTGGGCGCGGCGCTGCGTACGCGCTTATATGTGCGTGCGCACAGATCAAGATTGGGCACTTTGGTAGTGCTGTCGTGAATTGGCAATTGGAAATAATAAATCTTGAAATAACTATTACGATTGTGTTTTTTTGCAGTCAGTAGCTGATAGGGTAAGATGTTTATTGTAAAAAAAATTGCAAATGTGACAAAAATTACCTCTCGATTTCAATGTCATTTTTGTCACATTTGGTTTTAAAACAAACTGTTTCTGATCCTCATATGATGGAAGAAAAATCTTACCGGCTGGTCATCCCAGCCCGTCTTGCACAACTACGCTTCGCGACTCTTATCGCACGACATCTAGCATCATCCGTCACTCTCTCACAGTACAGCGAAGAAAGAGATAGATAATAAATCTCGCGCGAGAAAGATTCGCGTATCGCAGTTGTGCTAGAGGTGTTGGTATCGCCCGTGAAGACGCGGTTGAAACGGATCTGCGTTAGCTTCAAGCCGGAAACTGGCAAAAACTGCGCAGATATATAAATAAAATGGAATTCAGAACTGTGTAAAATTTTATCTAAGTGAAAAAAAGTTTTAGTGCTAAACATCGAAATGAATTCATATGATAATCATAATAAATCAGCTTATAGCGTGTGTCAAGTTACGCTGGGCAAGCATCGACAGATTAGCGCAAATCTTTTCCTGGGTTTTAAAACTAAACGCGTAGGTTATTTTAAGAAAATTGAAGGTGCCCGTATCTGTCCGCGTAGTCGGATCCAAAGTAACCTATAACTATCTTTAGATAACCAGTTATTCCTGTTCCATAAAAAACTAGCCGTTTCAGCTTTCTTAATGAGCCGACAAATATTTTTTTACCAACAGATGGCCCAAACTAATCCTGCATCTCACTGTTATACCTCCTGAAATAACTACCCCTCTGCATAGAAAATTGATATTCAAATAAAATTTAGAATTTTATAATAATTTAATGGAGGAGCCAGTTCAAAACAGCGCGACTGTCAGGTCAGGTTGCCCCACGTCCGGCCGCCCGGCTGTCTGTCGCGAACTTTTACATGTCATAAGTGAGTTGTCACACTTAACAGCTCAGTAGGTAGGAAATGCATTAGCCATAAATCAATGTAGTTTTAAAATACCTACGAGACGTCCTATCCTAATCTAGTCCATATCCTAAAAGCGCAATATTTTAAGCAAATCTCACCCCTACTGCGTAAAGTCTGGCACTATTACCTAATTTATAGCTTAGAATAAATACGCCTAGAACGAGAATCTTCATATGATATTTGCGAAATATGTAACCGCTTTTGGTTTAATGTGCTGAGTATCTACAAACCTTAGAATAATAACGCCTAGAAACCCAGTTCACGCGCAACGGTGAGGCCACTAAAACTTAGCCAGAAATGGCTAAAAGCGCCGATCGGCTTGTCAGTTGCAAGGACGCGTAACAAGTGTAAAGAGCTCCCACATTTTCAATTAAGTATTATGGCGGTTTGTGCAAGGATAGGGTGTCACAATGCATCTGATAAAAAGGATAAACATGCTAAGACAACATTTCACTCGTAAATATTATTCTTTAACTCGTATTTTTACTTAAAACAGTAATCAAAACTTCATATTTTCTATAAGCGGCATGACAACGTAGTGTTTCCAGTGTAAGGGTTTTTTTTTACCCATAATTCTGTCCTGATGACTTATTTTTTGGGAGTCTATAATTAAAAATACAAATATGAAAAATTAAGAAGATAAATCATTTTTTTTATCAAGTTTTTATTTGACTTGCCGTGTATGTCTGAGTATGTCTGGGTAAAATATTGTAAATGAAATTTGAATCGAGTTTAAATTTTGTACACCTGTTTAAATCAAGAGACAATGCATTACAGTGTTTCAAGTCAACAACGGGTCTATTATTCAATTAAAATTTAGAATGTCACCAATCACCACTGGCAAGAGTATACCCCAAATTTCAGGGGAATGTGATTGCGCTAGCAACATTATTGCTGTGTTTGTGTGCGTATCGCCGCGTGTAAATACGAGTTGTTCACAACTACATGAATCCATTTTATGCCTCACGTGCGGCGCCTCGGCCGTAAGAAACTATCCTTCTAGGCGTTATTATTCTAAGCTACAAACCAATCATAGAAACGACGACGACAATAGACAATAGACGAAATTTAGCCTGTGCCTAAAACTTATAGAAATTGAGCGGTGGTAGTTATCGACGAATTGAGCCGACTAATTGTACTAGATGGCATGGCTTGATAGAAAAAGCTCGAACTGCCACTAATTTTGTGTACAGTTTATTCAGTATTGTCATCGCCACGACACGTAACACTCACAACTCACAACATAAAATGTTGTATAATAGAGGAAAAGGTAAATAAACAATATTGCGTCAGCTGTGCTCACCAATCCCGACCGCTAAAGAAAGTCGCAGCCAACAAACATTGATCCTTTCCAGTAGGACCCGAGTTTCATACGCAAAAATACGGTCCGCGTGTGTTTGTACGTACATACGGACCTTCAGTCAAAAATGAATGGAGACCGCTGTTTAGACATGCGGGGATATTTACTTAAGTATATTCTAGTATGTATACGTTTATTACCGGTATGCCCAGAATCTCCAGCTGTATATTAAAATGAAGAAACGTAAGATTCCAGCGTGGTTATAAAATGTTTCGCATGATGAAGACCGGTTGAGGCCGTCCGTGGTTTGAATCGGTCGAGTTGTTTACGTGTTTGCGACATTTCCTTGACGTGATGAGTAATATTAGGATTGCAGTACATTCGAACTCATAGACTTCTCTTGTTAAATATAATATCTAGGCAATAGACGGTGTCGAGTTAAATCTCTAGTCTAGACAGGAAACCTACCCTAAAAACAAAAATTTTATTCTATCACTTTGTCAGCTTGACTTTATATGTATCTCCGTGCCAAATTTCAGCTTTCTAATACCAACAGTCTCTGAGCTAAGTTGCTGACTGACGGACGGACGGACACCGCGAAACTATAAGGGTATAAGGGTTCCTTGTTGACAACGCAACCCTAAAAAACCGTCCAAGAGCATGTCGGGCCACGCTCAGTGTAGGGTTTCGTAGTTGCTCATCCTTCACAATAGACTTAAGTTACGAGAAAGATTTCAAGCTCTATAAAAAGGTCGTAAACGCCAAAGTAACTGTAATTACTTATTGCCTTCTGGTAGTCAACTTACGTCCTAATAAGAAAATTATGAAATTTTGCGATAACTCAAAAACGGCTCGACTGATTTTGTTCAATATAGTTTTCATTGAAAGTATTTACAAGGCCTCTTTTTCTCGAATTTTTCCATAATTTTTTGACCCGTGGTTATAAAGTTAGAGGAGGGACGCGGAGCGAATATTTACAAAACTGCTGACTTTATTAAAAAATAATGTTAGGGGACCCCTATTATTTTAAAAAGACCTATTCAACGACACTCCACACACTAATCAAACGAAAAAAAAATTCACCCCCACTTTAGGTTTCCAGAGGTACCCGAAACAATTTTTTTTTTTAGTTTTTATTTTACCGTTTTGACGGCGTCATACATACCCATACTCATACCAAATTTCAGCTTTCTAGTACCAATGATCACGGAGCTAAGCTGCGGACGGACAGACGGACAGACGGACATGGCGAAATTATAAGGGTTCCTAGTTGACTACGGAACCCTAAAAAGGAATTGGCTACACTGCAGCCGCTTGTAAATATCTTACACATTTATTATTTCAAGTTGCTATAGTTGTTATGCATTACATTATAATGCATTATAAAAGCAACTATCACAGGCCCGAAGCTTCTACTGTAGTGTGTATCCGAACAGTCATACTTTGTGGTAGGCGTTTCCGAACGCATCACTAGATATTAAAAAAAAAATTGAAATGTCACCCTCTCTCCCCGGCCTAGCTCGAAGTAAGAAGTGCTGTAAAAGATTAATTTAAGAAAATTAAAATAAATGCGTGTCTCCTGAACAACCATCATCTTTTATTTACATCAAGATATTACCTGGCGCAGCCGAAGAAGAACCAACTGTTTGTCGCTCCAAAATAACTGAGTAAGAAAATAACACAGAAAAAGAATCGTCATAATGGCGGGCGTAGAATACCGCATGCCGGCGCCGCTTAATATGGAGGCCTTGGAGGACCTCTACCCGGCGTGGCTAAGGTTTAAACAATCGTTTTCAATATTTTTGTCAGCGGCCGGCCTTGGCAACATAACTGTAGCTAGAAAAGCTTCCATACTTTTAAATTGCATAGGACAGCCTGCACAAGAGCTATATTTTAATACACTGCAAAAGGACAGCAACAAAGAAGATGGCGGCGGCGAGCCTAAGCTTGAACAAGTAATTAAATCCTTTGAAGACTATTTCAAGCCTAAGAGCAACGAGGTTATAAGTACGTGGCAATTCAACAAACGAGTACAAGAAGATGGCGAAGGGTTTGACACGTACTACACTGAATTAATAAAAATTGCAAAGAACTGCAATTTCACGGATCAAGATAGAATGCTGCGAGACAGAATAGTTGTTGGCATCAGGGATCAGCGGGTGCAACAAAAACTATTAGAAAGCAAGGACCTGACCCTACAGCGAGCGGTTGAAGTCTGCAGAGCCGCAGAGCTGTCGCGGGAACATGCAAGATTGCTGACTAAATCGTCGGATCCAGTCGTAGATGCTATACAAGCACAAGGAAGGGCGCACCCACAATTCAAGAAGCCGTCGCAGCAGTCTTCACAGCAGTCTTCACATAAAGCTAAGTTTTATAATAATAACAACACATCTATGCCTACATGTAGAAAATACTTATGTAAAAAATGTAACACAGAACATGGGCCTCGGCAGTGTCCTGCCTATGGCAAACAATGTGAACATTGTAAATTGTTTAATCACTTTAAAGTGGGGTGCAAATTTGTTAATCAAATTGAATGTGTCAATACTGCTGATAGTAGTGAGGAAAATGAAATGATATGACTAGTGAAGCAGTGTCACTCAATAAATGAGTGCACGCGAGAATGGACAGAAAAACTTTTGGTTAATAATAGAACTAATATAAATTTTAAATGTGATACAGGCGCTCAAGTAAATGTCTTATCACTGAAAGACCTTAAAAGAGTTGTCGATGATGAGAATAATAATAAACTGTCTGAGACAACAATAGTTTTAGAAGTTTTTGGGGGTACACGCATTATTCCTGAAGGAAAAATCAACCTGAAAATTTCTCATAATGATGAGACCTATGATACAGAGTTTATAATAATAAAACAAGATCTCAAAGCTATTCTGGGCTTAAGCTCACTAATACAATTAAAACTCTTAAATACAGTAAATGACATCAAGTAAAATAACAATAATAAAAACAATATCATTAAAAGATACCATGAACTGTTTCAGGGTGTAGGCAGGTTTGAAAAGCCTTTGGAGCTACGCACTCATCCAGGGGTCGTACCAGTGGTGAGGCCACCGCGCAGAGTACCTAATGCACTCAAGGAGCGGCTGGCTGAAAAGTTGAAGTCGTTGGAAGAACGTCAAATTATCACCAGGGTCGAACATCCTAAGAGCTTTGTGAGTAACCTAGTTATAATAGAGAAAAAAGACAAGTCCTTAAGAATATGTCTTGATCCCAAGGATCTCAACAATGTATTAATAAGAGAGCATCACATTATACCAATGCTAGAAGAGATTGTTCCAAAACTGTCTAATAAGAACTTCTTTTCTGTACTAGATCTGGCAGAAGGCTTTTACAATATACCATTAGATGAAAAATCCAGTGAGCTGTGTACTTTTAATAGTCCCTTTGGTTGCTACAAATTTAATCGCCTTCCCTTCGGAGTCTCGGTTGCATCAGAAATTTTCCCAAAATATAATGAAAGAGCCTTCGGAGATATTCCTGGTGTAATAATATATTGTGATGATTTGCTAATTTGTGCTGATACTGAAATTGAGCATGATGCAATTTTAACTAAAGTTTTTGAACGAGCAAAGCAACATAATGTTCGCTTTAATAAAAATAAATTTCAATACAAACTTAATGAAGTAAAATATTTTGGTCACATCTTTTCTAATAAGGGAATGAAAATTGACCCTGAAAGAGTGATTGCAATCAATAATATTAAAAGTCCTTGTAACAAAAAACAACTGCAAATTTTCTTAGGTATGGTAAATTACCTACGTAAATTCATTCCCAACCTAGCTGAAATTGCATCACCGCTGCAGTTACTCTTAAAGAAAAACGTTGACTGGCTATGGACAGTAGTACATGAAGAGTCATTTAATAAAATAAAACAAGTTATAACTAAGGCACCTGTACTACAAAACTTTAATGTAAATGATCCAGTAGTCATCCAGTGTGACGCAAGCAAAGATGGCCTAGGTTGTTGTTTATTGCAGAATGGTAAACCTGTAAGCTTTGCCTCTCGCAGCTTAACTCCATCAGAACAAAACTTTTCTCAAATCGAGAAAGAGCTCTTGAGTGTGGTCTGGTCCACCCGAAAGTTCCACTATTATATTTATGGTCAAAAATGTACCATATTAAATGACCATAAACCACTTGAAACATTACTTAAAAAACACGTACACGACGTACCATCTCCTAGACTACAAAGATTAAAACTAAAATTGCTGAGATATGATATAGAATTTAAATATCTAAAAGGTAAGTTAATGTACATAGCAGATTTATTATCCCGAGCATATCTAAAATCTAGTGATGTTGACGAGTCTTATATGCATGATGTTATACATTGTGTTGGCCTTGCCAACTACATTCAATGCACTGATGAACAAAAACAAATACTCATATCAGAAACTAATAAAGATCAGGAACTCTCACAATTAATAGACTACACTAAAAATGGGTGGCCAGAAAATACAAAACAAATATGTGATAGTGTACAGTATTACTATAAACTTAGAGCAGATATCTATATTGATGATAACTTGTTATTTTTAAACCACAAACTCATTATACCTAAAGTACTAAGATTAGACATAATCAAAAAATTACATGAAGGGCATCTAGGCATGACAAAAATGAAGCAAAAGGCTAGAGACATGTACTACTGGCCAAAAATAGATGACCATATAGAGAAATTCGTAAGACAATGTATTGTATGTCAAACATATCAAAATAACAATACTAAGGAACCTCTATTACCACATTCCGTACCAGACTTGCCCTTTTCAAAACTGGATATAGACATAATGGACTTCAAAAATAAAAGTTACCTTGTTGTGTATGATTATTTCTCTAAATGGCTTGATTTTAAATTGATAAGTACCCAACTAGCAAAGTAGTGATAAAATAAAATGTATTAACACTACATAATGATATAAAAGTCATAAAATAGCAACGCGAAGCTGCTATGTTGTATATTGGCGACTTGTATCATCATCTAGCTGTATAATCTTATACAGCTATATCGTGATAAGAATTGATGACATAAACGTTTACTGGACTTCCTAATACAGCACATATAACACAGCTGCACAACAGTATTCCTAACTGTGATTTAGAGCAATTTCGTTGCATATCAGATATATACAGTGCCTGTATACAGCTAAGTAACTCTATTGTGGCTTTTAATGCGCAGCAATAGCGCTGGTGGTATATCAGTGCACTAATGGAGCTAACTCGAGATATATAAGAACATAACGCAGCTGATATACGTCTAAAGTATCATACAATGGCGTTTCCTTAACACCAGCAGCATAAAGTTGTTTAAAGATCTACATTAACACTAAACAGTTGCAAATACACTTTTTAAGACCTTTTATATCATCAGTGACATATAAACCTTATTGTTACTAATATAACGCTAAATAAATGTATATCAGCTGTTGTAACCTCATTTGTAGGATCTTTATGATAGTCAAACCAGCATCGAGAATTCGGAAGTTGGTTCCGTAGATACAGAAAATGAAATCTTAACAGAACCTTGTTCAGGATACCAAGATGACTTGTTTGCGACTGACAATTTTGATCACAATGGAGAAGATGAAGACATATTCTTCCACAGCCATTCAAATCTGTTGAGTTTTATGAAATTACTTCTGCTTGAAAAACAATAATTGACCAAAAATATAACTTCTTTCATTTCACGCAAATGAGTTGAACAATATTGAAGATAGTTTATTTATTACCTAAAGGTAGGTACAGTAGGGGGTTTTACAAGTTTTATCAAGGAACCCGAAAGTGTTTGGTAATGGCGGTGGGAAACTGTAAATGTGTGATATATCGGTAACCAGAACACACTTTAGATGCATAATGGTGACTTTAAATAATTTGCTATTTAAAATATTTTTTATTTTATTAAATATCCAATATTTAATAGGGGCATGAAAAAAACACAAATAATATGCTATTATTTCATCAATAAAATTTTGAGCGCATGATAAATTACCCGTTATGCACGCACCTAACAGCAACTTGACACTACTTACTAACACAAAAATAGTTTGCTATTTTATTATACTTACAAAATTGTTAATTGTAAGGTCATTTTTTTCACACTACTTTATTTACACATAACACTCAGTATTTAGCACTATCGATATGCGACATAAAAGAATCCCTAATAACAATATAACAACAAACAGCTCTATATCAGCATTGCTGTTACTTTCTTATCATAATTTAGTGATATAGTGATTCAGGCACCATTGGTGTAACGCTAAAGAGATTCATAAAACATTGTAGTATCATGGATATACATCAAAGTAGTGACGTGCGGTGCCAAAATACACATGATATATCATCAAATAGCTGTAAAACTGGGGCCACTTCCCAGTGATAGAGATGTTTCTATCACGGATATAAAACTGCGTCTGTCACTGATTTACAGCTAAATTTGGTTCAGTTTTGCTAGTTGGGTAATAAAAGTTCCAAAAGTATAATTAATACTCTAATAGATTTATTCTGTATATTCGGAATTCCTAAAGAAATTGTATCAGATCACATACCATTTGATTCTCGAGAATGTAAGGAATTTGCCACTAATTGGGATTTTAAATTTACCTACAGTAGCCCTAGATATGCAAAATCGAATGGTATGGCTGAGCGTGCCGTACAAATAGCTAAAAAAATATTAATTAAATGCAATGAAGATAAATCTGACTCCAGAGTAGCTTTATTACAGTACAATTCTTCCCCCGTATGTGGAACTAATTTCTCCCCAGCTGAATTGTTGATGAATAGAAAATTAAAGACTAAATTACCTGTGATGTATAATTACTTAAAACCAAAACTTAACAACAATGTAAAGACTGAATTGTCTAAGGCTAGATCTAGGAACATTAGAAATTATAACTATAATGCTAGATATAAGAGAGAATTCCTCTTTCGTCCAAACTAGCGCCTAGTCCAGACGTGCGCTAATTATTTCCGTAAATTTATTGTATCACTGGATAGAAACTTCGCCCTTATTAGTGTGTGCATTATTTGCACTTTGGCGTGCATAAATTAAATCAAATATCAAAATTCCAAAGTGTGTTGTGACTCGATCGTCTCGAGCTGTGCAGCTAGCGGCCCCGCACTCCACCTCGAGGAAACGAGACCATCCCCATAATTTGCCTCTCGCTCAACTTGCTCTCGCGGCGAAACGGCCCGACGCGTCCCGATTGCGCCCGACCCACGGTGCTACGAGCTACGTAACGCGCCTACGCCGCCGTAGCAGATCGATTCCTGTGCTACATACATCGTCGCTGGTTATTTTATCAACAAAACACCACATAACTAGCAAGAATGTCTTCTCCGAAGTGCAACTCTGAGCCGGACCTGGCTAGCGGCCTGAATGATGATATCCCACAACACAGCCAAATCACTCTCCGTCAAAAAAGAAAAAGGCTTGAAACGGGTATGAGCATGGAAATAGCAGAGTTACGCGACGAGATGAAGGAGCTATTTACGACCTCAGCTGTTCAGCAGGAAGAACAAATGAACAAACTATTCCCTATCCTTCAAGGCATTCAACAGTCCAATGCCAAGATCGAAGCCTCCATCACCTTCCTCGCGGAGGAGAATAGTGAACTCAAAACAAAAATTCAACATCTGGAGGACGCCCTTAAATTTAAATCGGAACAAATGTCACTACTGGAGGATAGACTTGAAGACTGTTTAAGGTTAAAATACAACAAAATGATTGAAATCAAAAATGTTCCCCTGGGCGACAGGGTGCCTCGGGAGTCCCTGGTGGGCATGGTGAACTCCCTCACCAGTAAATTGAACGTTGCGTTATCTAATTGTGACATCAGTGATGTGTTCAGTGTAAAAGGAAAATCGGACAAAAAGACAATTATAGTCGAATTTAACTCAACAATTATCAAGGACAGCATCCTCAAATCAGCCAAATCATATAATATCCAGAATAATACAAAACTTGGTATATCCCACCTCGGATTAAGCAGAGACCCGGATTTACCAATATTTATAAATGAACGGTGGACGCCTAAAGCATCCAGGCTTTACTTCTTGGGGAGAGACCTCAAAAAGTCCAAGGGCTACAAATACTGCTGGCCATCCAACGGGCGCATCTACGTGCGGAAAACCGATGACTCGCCGGTAGTCTGGATTACCAACGAGCAGCAAGTGCAAAGTCTGTTCAATGAATGACTGTTACGGATCTCTCCAGGTTACATCGCCAATAACAATAAGTTAAGTAAATGCTTGCTTGACAATCATGTATATTATATTGTGAACCACTCCTCCTCATACGTGTACTTATATCTAAATGAATTATCGATTACGCTACTTGTCTATGCCACTGTTTCTCTTCATCCAATTTTGTACACTTACCTCGTTATCAAATGTAATTACCCTTCATCTCTTATCACACTCTCACATGATAACAAACGTCTACATGCCGATACGTCTTTACAATTTACCTACCTAAATTACAAACATTTATATATGCTTATATCTCTATTTACAAGTGTTACCTGCCAAATTACGTTTCAAATACACACACATTGTTTTTACTACCGTATAACTCTCATATACGCTAAACAACAACACAATTTAAACATCACTGACATTTATTATCTTATTTTATGATTCAGGAGGATATCTTAAATGATTTAGATCATTTAGACAACAACCAGTGCTTTACCTGTAGCTTATCAGATCTACCCTCCCACTTACCGAAAACGAAACCTATCTATTCCATATTGTCGCAAAATATTAGAAGTATTTACAAGATATAGACGACTTAGATATAAACTTAAGTTTACTTCAGCAATCACCGGACATATTAGTACTCACGGAATGTCGGCTAATCGAAGATAGACCGCTCCCTATAAAACATAACTATTCTTGCTATTATACGACAAATCAAATAACGCAAAACGATGGAGTTGTGGTCTATGTAAATAACTCTTATCCACACCAAGTTAAAGAAATAACTTTGGCCGAAGCGTCTTGTCTTCAAATAACGATTTCATCTTTTACTATCTTATGCATCTATCGATCTCCGTCTAATACGAATACTAATAACTTTATAGCATCGCTGGATGCACATTTAAAAAACAGCGTTCCAGGTAACAATGTTGTCATAACGGGTGACTTAAATATAAATATTATGATTCATAATAATTCATCCTATAATTACCTTAACATATTGGCATCTCACGGGCTGCTTCCCGCTCATGAGTTAAATACCCGGATAAATAGTTGTCTCGATCATGTTATAATAAACCTAAATCCCAACTTATACTTCTCTAAGACAGGTATACTTGAAACGACAATAACTGACCACTTTATGACATTGTTTAATATTTATTCAAAATCTAAAAAGACGTCTCCACCTGTCACCAAATCTGTTACAGACTATGCTAATGCAATATCTTTGTTTAAAAATAGTAACCTTAGTGAAATGCTTAAAATAAATGATCCGAATTTATTGACAAATACTTTAGTCCAGAGAATACAAAGTGCAATAGCTTCTAGTACCAAAACAGTAAATATTCCTTGTAGTAAACGAATAATTAAACCCTGGATTACGCCTGGAGTTCTAAAATGTATTCAAAATAGAAATAAACTACAAAAAGATCTTCGGCATGATCCTACTAATGAAGTACTAGGGATAACTTACCGACGTTATAGGAATTACTGCAATAACATAACGAAGAATTTAAAACACGAATATGAACGTGATCTTCTTAATAAAGCGAAAAATAATAACAAAAGCTTATGGAACACTATTAAAACTATCACTAACCTGAATAAAGTGAAAAGCAAAACTGACGAGCTGCAAAACCTGTCTACTTCCCCTCTTTTATCAGCTAACTTAGTCAATAAGCACTTTGCTAGTGTTGGGCAACTCCTAGCTGAAGAAATTACCCCCTCAGGAACCGTAAACTCTAATCTTAGTGCTTATTTTAACTCTTTACCTTCACACTCATCATCGATTGGTGTACTGGAACCGGAACTTGAGGAAATTGAATCGATTATTCTTAATTTAAAACTTAAATCGGCGGTTGGCTGGGATGATATACCTAATTCGTTTATAAAATCGGCTAAGTCTGAACTGGTTCCCATTATTAGACATTTAGGATCACTCTGTTTCACGCAAGGAATTTTCCCCGCTGCTCTCAAGCGGGCAATAATCCACCCGATCTATAAGGATGGGGACAGAGGTGATGTCAACAATTACAGACCGATATCGGTACTGTCTTGTATTTCAAAAATATTGGAAAAATTGATAAATAATAGAATGCTCAAATTCTTAAGCAAGTACGATCGTTTATCTCCCCGGCAATTCGGGTTCCGTGAAGGAAAATGCACGGAAGAGGCGGTGCTTGAGCTAACAAATACAATTACCAATCATTTAGATAAGAAAAAGAAAGCGTTATGTATTTTCCTAGATTTGAAAAAAGCGTTCGACTCGGTCTCTGTCCCTATCCTTATACGTAAATTAGAACTTATGGGCATTCGTGGACAGTTCTTAAAGTTAATCTCATGCTACCTCTGTGACAGACAGCAGCGAGTAAAATTAGACAACAATGTGTATAGCTCAGACGTAAGTTCCTCCTCCTATGGGATCCCGCAGGGGAGTGTGCTTGGCCCAACCCTTTTCCTTACTTATATCAACGATCTCACTTGTATCCAACTCACCAATGGTCTAGTCATCTCTTACGCAGATGATACTGCGCTACTTTTCCACGGAGATAGTTGGGAAGAGGTGTTTGCCTGTGCTGAATCCGGTCTTTGTAAAGTAATGAAGTGGTTGCAAACTAATTTACTCACACTGAATACTAAAAAAACTAACTACATAACGTTCTCGATTTTAAATTCCACTCAACCTGAAAAATCTAAATTTACACTAACTGCCCACACTTGCTCTGACAATCCCACCAAAGCCTGTGCCTGCTCTAGCCTCAATCATGTTGCCTCCACTAAATACTTGGGTATACACATAGACCAGCTACTCTCGTGGAGACAACATATTGAGGTTACCGCTAAGCGAACTCGGAAACTGATTTGGCTATTTAAGTATCTAAGGCATATAAGCGATCAGGAACTGTTAGTTTATATTTATAAAACCTTAGTGCAATCCGTTGTTCTATACTGTTTACCAGTCTGGGGTGGGTCCCATAAATCTAAGCTAATAGTCCTTGAAAGAGCCCAACGATCAGTCCTTAAAGTACTCTTGGGTAAGAATATTCGTCACAGTACGACGGATGTTTACAGAAACGCTGATGTTCTAACGGTAAGACAGTTATACATTCTAAATTGTATCTTGAAAGTTCATAAAACCACAAAACCTGATATTAGGATGTTGAAGAAACGTAATCCCTTTTCGGTAATAAAACAACCAATTGGTAGGACCTCTTTTGCAAGAAAACAATTTACTGTAGCATCAATTCAAATGTACAACAAAGTTAACAGAACGAACAAAATATACAATAAATCATATGGCGAGTGTAAAAAACTAATTACAACTTGGCTGAAAGCTAAAAACTACGAGAAAACGGAAGAAATTATGTACTGACCCTTTATATACCCCCACACACTCACTCACTCACACACACGCGCACACACGCATATTCACACACACACACACACATTTATTAACGTATGTATTTATATGCATATTATACGAGTATTTAATTAACCTTAATTTAATCTTAAGAAGAAAAGTAAACCATTGTACGAAAGAGCGAATCCTCCTAATACAAGTAGTAACTTAAAAGGAGGATTCGTCAATATTTGTATAACCTTTTTGTAAAATAAATGATTTTGATTTTTGATTCTGATTTTTTTGAATTTAATATTGACCAAAGTATTTGGTTTAAGAAAGATACCAATGTTAACAAATGGTTACAAGGTAAAATTGTAAAAATAAATGGTTTTAGATCCTATGATGTAATAGATAATAATAACGTTAGGTACACTAGGACCTCTTATCATATCCGACCCTGGTGACTTGGCGATTCTACTGCGATCAACCACTAGATGAGTGCGTAGTTACGTGTTATTTTATTTAGCTATTAAGTAATTATTGTATAATAGAGACTGAAAACTTACTTCACACATTTCTAAGTATGTGTAAACAAGTTCTTGTGTTACCTATAATGTTTTGTTTTTTTTTTTTTTTTTAGAAAAGGATGTAAATACCTTTAAGCTTTATCTATTCCACAATGTTTATGTCAAAATGTAAATTTGTTTCTTTTTTATTTTTTTTTTAAAAAGTGATAGATGTAGTGTGTATCCGAACAGTCATACTTTGTGGTAGGCGTTTCCGAACGCATCACTAGATATTAAAAAATAAATTGAAATGTCACCCTCTCTCCCCGGCCTAGCTCGAAGTAAGAAGTGCTGTAAAAGATTAATTTAAGAAAATTAAAATAAATGCGTGTCTCCTGAACAACCATCATCTTTTATTTACATCAAGATATTACATCTACCATAAGCTACAGTTGTAAAGATCGATTCTCTATCTTAAGGGCACATGTAAGTTGATTTACTCACAGCAACAGGGATGAATTCCCGGAGTAACCCTAACAACATCACTCACCTGCCCGTCCGAGTCTCAACCAATTTCGCTGAAGTCGGTACACGTGGGGGCCTTACAGGGAGAAAATCTCATATATCATACTAATTAAATAATGTGGAATTTTTGATGATGTTCAGATTCATACGTAAGTTAATACATAAGAAAATAAAAATAATGTACTTAAAGATTTTGTTGCAATTTGGCAGACATACATTACAACAGGTCCTAGATTAAGTTATATAAATTATATCACGGGTGCAGCCACGGTTAAAACGAAGGTATCGGTCGTAGTTAAATGCATGGCACACGTTTTCCTCGCATAGGTAGACGTTGAAATATAAAACAAAACTAGATATCTCCGTCGCCCTTCCAAACCTATAGATAAGTTACTCAAGATAAGTGATAATTCGTCATGTTCCGGCACCATGTTCTCAATTAGACAAGCTGCATTTGTCTTGATACAGAAACCTACAGTGTACCCTAACCCGGGCACAGCTGTGACATGTAGACGTGTTAATCTGTCTAGAAGGGCTACTCCAATGCTTAAAGTTCGACCGTCATATACTGCGTTCCCACTCACCCAAATATACTTTGCCAGGAGATCGAGAAGGAGGGCACAATACGACTATCGAGTTTCGAACATCGGAGTAGCCCTTCAGTAATAGGCAGTTGAACATGCCTCTTGCACTGGAAATAGTTTGCACATACGAGTAACATACTGGCCCGGGCCACGTGTGCTGTTGCATACGTGTTAGGCGCAGTTGCATGCTGCAACTTATGCAATCGGGGATTAACGTTGTTTAAATATTGTGGTTGCATAGTTGCGCAGTAAGAGTTAATGAAAAAATAACTCTTAAATCGGTCCGTATACAGGACAGGACGTAGTCCTAAGATGGTAAAAAAATGTGGAATACTTTTGACGATCAGGTGATTTTTTTGCTTATATTCGTTACTGATATTTTCAAATTCAAATTCAAAATTTATTCTGCAAGTAGGCTACAAGAGCTCTTTTACATGTCAGATTCTAAGTTACATATATGTATACAGAGAGTTTAATTTAAATGGAAGCAGTTCATTTTATTTGGAACTTACTTTTGGGGTATAAAAGCCATTTTGGTGAGCGTTTAAATTAATTGTTCCCGTTTTTTACACATAATTACGTTTAAGCATAACCATACGATACAGTAGAATTTGTTCGTACTACTAGTACCCAAATTATATTAAGAATTTTTCTACACAAAAGATCCCATTGGGTCGAAGTTTATCCGCAAGGACCCCTTTTCAATAATAAATAGTAAAATAATAAATATCGGACAACTTCACACAAATCGATCTAGTCCCAAATTAAGCTCAAGAAGGCTTGTGTTATGGGTACTAGACGACGATATACATACTTATAAATAGATATAACTAGCTGTGCCCCGCGGTGTTACCCGCTCATCCCACGGGAACACTAAATTTATTCGGGATGAAAAGTATCCTATGTCCTTCCCCGGGACTTAAACTATCTATATACCAAATTTCATCTAAATCGGTTCAGCGGTTTTAGCGTGAAGAGGTAACAGACAGACAGACAGACAGACAGACAGACACACTTTCGCATTTATAATATTAGTATGGATGGATTATACTTAAGTCGCGGCCGATTGTTGGAAGTCGCGGCCGATTGTTGGACCAGTTTAGTTGAACGTGGTAATGTTGGTGAGGTCTCCCCCAGGACGCCCTCTGTCGTGAAGACAATTGAGTCCAAAGTATATGAGGGCGATGTGAGGGGGGCCGTTCGCGTCCTTATGTCGGATGACTCAATAGCGCCTCCGGGCCCTTTCAAGCTTTGTTGGTTAGCATGGAGGACGTTGTCCGAGCGCTAGGGACGTTTCATAGTGGGTCAGCCGCTGGCTTAGATGGAATTCGACCAGCTCATCTAAAGAAGTTGACTTCGAGTTCTGCTGGCGACAGTGGGCAGCGGCTACTCGACTCCCTGGTCAAGCTGTGTAATTTTTAATTGAGTGGGCAATTGAACCCCGAAATTTGCCCATATTTATACGGAGCGTCTCTGTGCGCTCTGACAAAAAAAGAGGGGGGCATACGGCCAATTGCGGTGGGTAGCACTTTTCGCCGTTTGGTGTCTAAGCTGGGATGTCATGAGGTTAAGGTGCGGATGGCTGAGTATCTTCAGCCACATCAGTTGGGTTTTGGCACACAAAGAGGGTGTGAGGCCGCGATTCATGCCACACGCACTTTTGTCATGGAGCCCGAGACTGCTGACTGCGTCGTCTTGAAATTAGATCTCAAGAACGCGTTCAATACGGTAGAGAGAGATGTTCTTTTGAGCGAAGTGGAAAAACATACTCCTACTCTGTACCCTTTTTTGCACCAAGTGTACTATTCTCCGTCTAATCTCGTCTACGATGATTCTTTAATTCTTTCGCAGGTGGGTGCCCAGCAGGGAGATCCACTTGGGCCGCTTGCCTTCAGTATTGCTATACATGAAGCGGTGTTGTCTCTGAAATCGCCACTTAATATTTGGTATTTGGATGACGGCACCTTAGGGGGTAAGCCCGAAGTCGTAAAGCAAGACTTAGCTTTGCTTATCCCCCGTCTTAGGGATATGGGACTGGAGGTGAATGCGGAGAAGTGTGAGGTATACTGCTGTGGACCTACATCTTCTTCTATGTATTCTTTAAGATCTTTGCTTCCTGGTCTCAAAGAGCTTTCGCACGGAACGTTTACCCTTTTGGGCTCTCCTATTTTCGAAGAGGGCATTTCTAGTGCAATTGAGACTAGAAAGCGTCTCCTTCTGCTCGCCCAAGAACGGCTAAAAAATATTAATGCCCATGTCGCTCTAACTCTGCTGCGCATGTGTTTTGCGGGGGTGCGCCAAAGTTCACATAATTTTTCAACCCCGATTATTGGAACTCCGAAAATGTTACTCATACAATTTTTCATCATAATAGTCACTATTTATACTTAGTCACTATTACTACCGATCATAACTCCGAACCATTTAAAATCATAATGTCAATTATCATAAATATCTCTATTACTACTTTTTGTTTCATACATTTATTCATCATAACTGTTTTTGATTCTATTTTTCACTGTCATACATTTTTTAAGCAGACTAGTTTGTACTCATAAACTCCACAATCCTATATTTTATAAGCAGATTGTGACAAAATGGAACGTGGCTCAAAAACCGAAAACTGTAGGTTAGGTTAGGTTTGTATTATGACCACGTATAGCGCAGCGAGCGAAGCGAGCGGAGCGTCAAAATGCTTGCCTGCTTGCTTGCATGAACACTTGTAAATAATCTACTATTACATCAAATTTTTATAAGCAAATGCAGAGCCAGGATGGATTCGGGAAGTAACTTTATTTACTAAGTAAGTGTATAATGCCGTTAGGAAGAGCTGCGCCAAAATTGAACGTGGTTCCAAAACCGAAAACTGTAGGTTAGGTTAGGTTTGTATTGTAACCACGTATAGCGGAGCGAGCGAAGCGAGCGGAGCGTCAAAATGCGTGCATGCTTGCTTGCATGTACACTTAACTCGCTATAACTCAAAACAAGTATTATGAATAAAAACATATGGAGAAAAACTGTATCGATGTTTAAATGTTATGATTGACAAGTTTATTGTAATTTATGATTCTGAATGAAAGAAATATGAAAATCAGCATTATGAGTACACACATAATCTTAGTGACGACATTATGAATTACGATGTTCTGAATACTGTCTATTATGAACTTGGTTGGTAGTAGTACAAATTTATGAGGGACAAATGTATGAAGTTAAAAATTCGGAAGAGTGATGATTCTGACTACAAATCGGTAGTAGAAGAAAAATTCGGAGGATCTATTTTATGTGAGCCAATATGGACCCGTTTTGCGGTTCCCAAAATTACATACCTTCTGAGAACCACTCCCACATGGTTGTGCCCGGGTGATGTGGCTTCATTTTATGTCGCGTTGAGGGATACAGCAGAGACTATTCTAAATGTGTCTCTTTCGGATGAGCAATGGACGCAGGCGTCTTTGCCGATACGTCACGGTGGCATTGGTTTGCGATATGCGGGGGATGTGGGCTTGCCAGCATTTCTAGCATCAGCACACGGAGTTGGTGACCTGGTCTCTAAAATTTTAAATCGTCATGGAGACAGGGTTACCATTCCGTTTGTGGAGGATGCACTGGTAAGGTGGACAGCTCGTTATCCAACTGCGTCGATGCCCGAGGCTCCACAGGTACAGCGGGTTTGGGTTGATGTGGGGGCCAGGGACGCTCTTGCACAACTTATGGGTGTAGCCACGGGAGTGAATCTGGCCAGGCTAAAGTCAGTGTCGAGAGTTGAAGCGGGAGCGTGGTTGCAGGCTTTGCCCGCTCCTCATTTCGGAACACTCCTGGACAACGACTCATTGCGGGTGGCAGTAGCTCTCCGCCTGGGCTGCGATGTTTGCGTACCTCATAAATGCATCTGCGGCTCCATGGTGGCGGCTCCGTGGTGGCGAATGGCCATCACGCCTTGAGTTGTTGTCGTTGTTCGGGAAGATTTCCGCGTCACCACGCTCTCAATGACATCGTATGGAGGGCATTAATACCCGCCAACATCCCCTGTGTTCTCGAGCCTCCGGGCCTCTGCCGCACCGATGGCAAAAGGCCGGACGGCTTAACTTTAGTGCCGTGGCAGAGGGGGAAATGTCTGCATTGGGACGCCACGTGCGTCAGCACTTTCGCCGCCTCGCACCTCGGCCGGACAGTGCGAACAGCTGGTGCCGCTGCAGATTTTGCCGCGGACAAAAAGCGAGACAAATATTCGGTCCTGGGCGGTAATTATTATTTTATACCCCTTGCGTTCGAGACTACTGGCTGCTGGGGGTCGGAGGCTATTGCCTTCATTAGGGAAGTGGGACGTCGTATTAGGGAAAGGGGGTGTGACGCCCGCGCGGGTTCGTACCTGGTGCAAAGGTTGTCCATCGCCATTCAACGTGGTAACGCGGCTAGTGTGATGGGTACTTTTGCGCCGGGGACAACTCGAGGGGGACTTTTTGACTAGGCTTAAGCTAGTCTTAAGTTTTATATTTTTTATTGTATTTGTATGTGACATGGTTTTTATTTATTAAATAAATTATATTATTTAATTTATTATACTTAAATACATAGAACAACCATGACCCAAGCACACATATTTGTGAGAAAATTACTTTCGCCTAAATATTTGATATATATTTCGATGAGTGCATAACCTTTATATGTACTGTTATAAAAACAGGGTGTTAAAAGAGTGTATGGTAAAACTGAATTTCACAAATTGTACGAGCAACCCATTTAAAAATATGCATCCAGCGTGTGCCAAAACACGTTGTTACCAAATTGCACGGTCGGTCAAGTAAACAATTTGAAAACATAAGATTTCGCTTCGCAACGGGTTCACAAGCCGAATATTCAAATGAATTGGAGGCCCATGTGTTCCTTTATGGAGTAACGCAGTGGTTCTCAAAGTGAACCTGTATCTTGGGGATAATTGGCACACACGGGATAACTTGAGACGATGATTTAAAAATCCAAACTGTACCTGTGTTGAAGAAAGAATTGAGTGCGATTCTGGTAGTTCACGCTCAATTCTTAACTGTTGTCAGCAGCAATCTCAAAACTGGGCACCGTTTTGCTTATCATAAATTAGCTTAGAGGTACCAAACGTTCCCCAATTTTACGGGTAAGTTCACCGCAACACTTCAAAATGGTAAAAGTAAAAGATATGGTATTTGCAACAAAGTAGTATGCGTAATCTAGGACTACGAGCATATTTTTTAAAACGGTGTCAAAAACAAACTAAAAAGAAAGCCGTATCAAAACATTGAGAACCTCTGGAGTAGCGTATAAAGTTCAAAGTGAATGGTTTTGTTCGGAAAGCTCACCATCGCGGCCTATTTGCGATTCCATCTAAAGATGGGCGTTTTATTTGATTTTTATTTACACAATATGAGATACAAAATAAACCACATTTTCGCAATATCCTCTGCAGTCACCTTCAGAGCCGCGAGTGTAAGTTTCCAACTAAACTAAATATATCTCGATTTATGTTTTACGATATATGTTTCGCGTGTCACACACACATTTGAGAAGTTTTCTGAGTTAAAAGGAATCTTACTCTTAAGCCATATCAAAATTTCGATCTACGGTATATTCATAGAAACTCAAAAGCATATAATGATTTGTTTTCTATTATGTATGGTGAAATAATTGTTAACTTCCCGACAAATTTTAACTAGATTTTGTGTTATCTAAACACTCTAAACAGCCAGAACACTAAAAAAATCCAAAGTTTAATTTATCCGACTCATGGCATGAGCAGGGCATCATTATTCCGAATTTTCATAAATCCAATGGAGAAACGAGATTCAGAGCAATATAGGTACCCCTAAATAACATACAAATCACAGGGCACAAAAGGAATACATAAAAATACTGGCATGAATGTTAAAAGGCAAGTGTAACTCGTATATAATGTAATGAAGTCGTGAACGACGGTAATTGCCAGTTATATGTTATATTTATGTTTGAGCTACATTAATGTTGGTTTTTTATATATACATATTTGACATTTCTGTGTTGATGTTTGTAGTGATGTAGCTAAGACATATTTTATGCCAAATCTAACGATTATTAATCATGAACCGATGACAGCGCATCGAGGTCATTTGCTCCATGGCGCTACTATACCCTCTTAATTTTTGAATGCCCGTATTTTTTAGTACATAATACGGAACTCTGAGGTGGCCATACAGGACGGGATTGATTTTAATATGTCTGTGACTCACCACAGTTTTCTATGTAAAATACTTAGTAATTTGTTTTGTTGTTCTTCGGGTTATTTTGTCAATTTACTTAATCGATTTCCATCAATTTACAAAGATGTCAACTAAATCGAAACGAAAGGTCACAACACAGTTTTGAAATATTAAAGCACGTAGTTTGTAATTGTTTATGTACCTTACGTTTTATTACCGTTAATACTTCAACAATGTACCTCATTCATTCATAATTTAAGAGCTTCGCTCTTGTCGGTGGAGTAAACGCCACTCTTCCCTATTTCTTGATAGTGTTTTGGTCTCCTGATACGACATAGTGCCCACTTTCTCTTTCACTTGACTAAAAAACGTAATTCTTGGTACAATGTACCTAATAAGAAAAAAAATAGATAAACTTAATTGTATTTTTTTTTATATTATAACGTTTACTTTATATGGGTGCTGCGTCAAATATGTGTTTACAAAAAATATAACTGTAGTGTTTAATACATATATTTTCAAAGAATCTATGAACTATTACACTGATGATGCAGTTTAGATAGTTCCACTGGACGTAGGCCACCCAGGTGACGCGTGATATGCAGCATTGAATGTCTTTCGGATGACGACATGACCATTAATTAGAATAACCTGAGATTCGGGTTTTTGTCCATCTAGCGTTTTTTCAATATGTAATCTTCAATTGGCATGATATAATCCGTTAGAACCTTTCTTCAGCCCGTATCATATTGACCCATTTCAAATAGTAAATTTTAATTGTTTTGGGTAGTTAAAAATGGTGCTCATGGATTCTGGCCAATTAAATCCAACGGCCCATAAGCGCATCTCTTCAATATCGGGCGCCATCAGACGGTCGTTGTCCAGAAAGGCGACCTTTTTACGGATGTCGCAAATAATTTGGTCCAGTGTTGGCGATGTGCGCAGTGGCCGATGGAACTCCACCCCCTGCGCGGCCGCCATCGCTTCGATACCGATGACGGCCGCGGCGTTGAAGCACATGGTACTAAGACGTCGAGCGGCGTACGTAGCCATCGAAACGTGATCCTCTTGGTTAGCTGAAGTCGGTAAACTATCAATACTACTCGGATGAGCGAGACATTTGTTTTCAGACACGAGCGCAGCGCAAGTAACCTGAGCTGTCATGAACCCAGAATTAATCCCGTCATCTTTTACTAAAAATGGCGGTAGACCGGAGAGACCGGTATCCAGCATCAGTGCCATGCGACGTTCAGAGATCGAACCGATCTCTGCCACCGCTAATGCGATGATATCTGCAGCGAAGGCCACCGGCTCCGCGTGGAAGTTCCCGCCAGAGATAATCTCTCCCGATTCACTAAACACTAAAGGGTTGTCTGAAACAGCATTAGCCTCAATCTGTAACACTCGAGCGGCATGACGCAGATTGTCCAGACAGGCTCCCATCACTTGTGGGACACAGCGTATAGAATACGGATCTTGAACTCGGCTACAAGGTTGATGTGATTTGTTAATGTCACTACCTTCAAGTAAAGCGCTCACAGCTGCCGCCACGTCAATTTGTCCAGCATGTCCTCTAGCCTGATGAAGACGAGCATCGTATGGTCTCACGGATCCCCTGCACGCTTCTAATGAGAGTGCTCCTGCCACCAAGCCGGCTGTGAACACTTTTTCAGCTTCAAACAGCCCTCTAAGCGCCAAGGCTGTCGAAGCCTGAGTCCCATTCAGTAGCGCTACGCCTTCTTTCGGTCCGAGAACCAGTAATTCCACTCCAGCTAGTTTAAGTCCCTCCAGAGCCGAAACTAGCTCACCATTCACTCGCACACTACCTTCGCCCAATAACATAAGAGAAAGATGTGACAGTGGAGCGAGGTCGCCTGAAGCGCCAACAGAACCTTTCTCTGGTATAAGGGGCATAACGTTGGCGTTGAACAGAGCTAGAAGATTTTCTATAAGTTTCATACGTACACCTGAATAGCCACGAGACAGGCTGATGATCTTATTGGCCATGACAAGACGTACCACATCGTCTTGCAATGGTTCTCCTACGCCAACGGCGTGAGAGAGCACGAGGTTGCGCTGCATCCGGGCGAGGTGTTCTGGGGCGATGGTGGTTTGTGCCAGCTTGCCGCAGCCAGTGTTGATGCTGTAGACGACCTTCCCGCTGGCGACGACGGCTGCAACGGTTTCCGATGCCCGCTGTATAGCTTTAATTGCACTTGGATCGAGACGAAGCTCAACTCCACCATGATATATATCCCGTAGCGTCGCCAGCGTCACGGAGCCAGGATTAAGAACACATAGTTTCTTTTGTATCGGCATATTGGTATCCTGCGTGACAAAAAAAAATAACCGCGTTAACTAATATCTTTTTTTATCAAGACATGACTTGAACTGTATCAGGGCTGGTAAGCCCTACTACCAGTCGTCGGACGTTGTATAACCCGCTAATGGGAATATCTCCGCGCCACAGGAGTAATTTGGGGAGGGTGACGCGGGCGCACTGGGCGCATGAACTGCGTCGTGAGACTAATAGATTTAGATTTAGATTTAGATTTATTTATTTCATAATATAAAATGACAATATAAATTACACTAAGTCAATTTACATGCACTTATACTATGATCGTCACATATATTAAAACTAACAGATAAAATATGATGACATCGATAATAATAACAGCGGAATCAATAATAAGACAGATTAAATAATAACATGTTAAAATTTTAAACAAACAGATAAAATGTCAAAGAAGCTCACAAATGGATTGTCAAAATACAAGAATTAACACGGTAAAAATAACACTGAAAATTCAAAGTCAAATAAGGCAATAATTAGAAATAAGTTCGAAAGTAACAGGTAATTGTCAATATATAATGTAATTAATGTTATATAATGTCATAATTAACAAAACTGGAGTAGAAATAAAAACAATGTCAATTACAATATAAATATAAATTACATTTCCATATACTCATTTACTGAGTATAATGGATTATCCAATAAAAAGTTTCTCAATTGTCGTTTAAAACTGTCGTCAGATGGCTCGGTTCGTAATTCCGCGGGTAGGCGTTCATAGAACGTGGGACCGATAACGCGCGGGTTTTTACAGGCAAGCGCCAGGCGACGCGGAACTGTCCTAAGTCTTCCTGTGGATCTTATTTGTTTGCCCGATACCTCAACCCGCGCAAACATTGGCAAATTATTTCTCACGTACATTAAAACCTCAAACACGTAAAGTGAGTAGTGCGTCATGATGCGGTACTTGACAAAGAGATCTCTGCAAGAATGTCTGGGTTCCACTCCAGCCAGTATCCGAAGTGCTCGTTTTTGGATTATAAGAACGCGTTTGGCGTCGGTGGAATTACCCCAGATAATTGAACCATAAGACATTATTGAGTGGAAGTGCGCAAAATATACGGTTTTTAATGCATTATTCGATATTAATGGTTTCAATTTTCTTAACGCAAAGACGGCACTACCCAACCTATCACAGAGTTGGTCGACATGACACTTCCAGCTTAGGTTTGAGTCTATCATGAAGCCGAGAAACCTACATTCAGTGCATAAATAATATAGCTTTAGATTGATAATTTAATGATGAATCGTGACTTCTTATCAAAATTTAGGAGTCTGTATACAAAGGAAATAATAAATCTATTTCCCGTAAAATAATACATCATATGCTAAAGGCTTACTCAATGTTATAAAATTGAAACCATTTTTGAAGAGGGCTGTATTTCTTAAATTATTATGTATTTTATTTACGCCTCATTACCTAAGGCCGTAATTTGTACGTTATATAGGTAATCTATATATTTAATGGGATATATAAATTATAGTACAGAATCCTCTTTTCATACTAACTATCATGCTGGCACAAATGTTATGGCGTCAGCGAAACTATGTCACGATTATGATCATGAATTGATATGACTACTCACGAGACTCTCTACATATTGCTTTAGGAAGTATTTTAACAAATATTTTTTTATATCATATATAAAATTCTCAAATTGTTTTGAAAATCTCTTTTCTTGGAGCTTTCTTAACACAGCGATGCAATCTTTGTCTGTCTTTGCGAATTAAATCAATTTTTGTACAGGGATAGCTGGGTTTCCAAAGATGGTTATAGGATAATTTTTACTTACGCGGGCGAAGTAGTCTTAACCAATTCGTGTTTCCACTTGGTAGTTTTTGTGTATCGAAACTTGTAATAATAACAATTTTTTTCAATTATTGTTCACGGAAACCACAGATGTCTTATCGTTCAGAATCTGTCCAGAGCGTTCTCCTCACCGCCAAATCGCACGAGGTGACTCGTTATTTGCGTTTTGTTTCATCGGTTCTGTTTCTCTTATACGGTAACGTCCCAAGGTTGCCTGAAAACTAGGTACAAAATTTGTTTGAATAAAGATGTCTTCATACGAAATAAGTTAATGTGAAATAAATAAGGATAGTTCTCTTTTGCAAGCACATTATCACTAGTAATGTAATACATTAAACTTACTTGTAATAACCCATTAATTAAACAATGGGTTGTCTAACAGCAACCTGCCGCGACTTACGAAAGTCACTTTAACCAACTTCGTGCGTTGCTATCGCAGGATGGTATTGGGAGTTACTTCATAGTCGGTGACTACAATTACTCGTCACTAGAATGGGAAGAGTGTGGGGATCACTCGACGATAAATACAACCCACTTAATATCGTCTAAAGAAAATAGTCTTGTTAATTTCATGTCTTTTTTTAGTCTCATACAGTATAATACTTATTTAAATTTACGAGGTAAAATTCTAGATTTATTTTTTACTAATATTACCGATTGCACCTGTTTATTAGCTCCCGTTCCCCTCGTTCCCCCGGACACTCACCACCCTCCTTTCTATTTAATTGTACCGTTTCAAAATAATCTTGATAAAACCATATTTCCAAAGTCACAATATAAACACTGCTTTGACAAAGCTAACTATTGTGAAATTAATAAAGATATTGAACAAATTGCATGGTCCGAGTACCTCAGTGACCTGCCAGCTGATCAAGCAGTGTCTTTATTTTATGAACGATTATACACTATAATAAAACAGCGTGTTCCATATAAAAAAACACACTCCAAGAATTTTCCCTGTTGGTTCTCACCAGCACTAGTCCACATATTTAATGAAAAAAATCGAGCTTGGGTAAAGTGGAAAAAGTATCAAAATCTAATAGACTATGAGGAATTCTCGATATTAAGAAGTCGCTTTAAAACGGAATCTAGCAAATGTTACAGGAAATACCTAGACCGAGTTGAAAATAGTATACGCGACAACATAAAATATTTTTGGAGTTATGTTAGTAACCGGAGCCATTCATCTGAAATACCTAATAATATATCATATAACAACATAACTTCCAATAACCCAATAGAGATTTGTAATATGTTCTCTGAATTTTTTCAATCAGTTTATGAACCTTCCGCAATATCCGACGATTTTGAATTCGACGACTGTGACTTAACTTCTAATATTAATTTACATACTTTACATGTAACGGAAAACGACATCTCGATAGAATTACGTCAACTTGATTTAACTAAAGGTCAAGGCCCCGACAATATTCCACCTACATTTCTCAAAAATACCTTCGATACTATAGCTGTACCACTCGCAATTTTATATAATAGATGCCTGAAAGAAGGAGTTTTTCCCTCTGTATGGAAAACTGCAAAAATAGTTCCTGTCCACAAAGGCGGATCTAAGCAAAAAGTCGAGAATTACCGATCTATATCAATTCTATCCACTCTGTCCAAGGTATTCGAGAAGTTAGTGCATACACTGATATACCCTCATCTACATAGTCAAATAACTTCACATCAACACGGATTCGTACAGCATCGATCAACATCTACAAATCTTCTTGTCTATACTACTTACTTATTTGAAAGCATGGATAATAACAAGCAAGTAGACAGTGTATATACTGATTTCCGGAAGGCCTTCGACAGAGTGGATCACAAAATCTTATTGCAAAAACTTGCTTTTAATGGTATACGGGGAAACCTCTGGCGATGGTTTAAGTCCTACATTATAAATCGCACGCAAAAAGTTGCAATTAGGAGCTGCGAATCTTTTCCTTTCACCGTTAGTTCCGGAGTACCACAAGGCTCCATTTTGGGTCCTCTACTATTTACAATATTTATTAATGATATTAGTAACTGTTTTCACTTTTGTAATATCCTACTTTATGCAGATGACTTAAAAATATACCATACAATAAGTAACGACAATGAATGTAACCAATTTCAACAGGACTTAGACCGCTTCACAAATTACTGTTCTGCTAATAAACTTAAATTAAATTTAGATAAATGTAAACTAATTAAATTTACTAAAAAAAGAAATACACTGAATAACTCCTATTACCTTTGTAATGCTAAACTAGACATAGTTCAGTCGATAAGGGATCTTGGTATAATACTGGATTCTAAGTTACATCTCGACCTTCATGTTAGTTCCATAATTAGTAAAGCATTCAAAATGTACGGCTTTGTCATGCGCTCAAGCACTGAATTTCGTAACCCAAAAACGTATTTACACATGTTTAAATCGTTGATACGCTCTCAACTGGAACATGCCGTGTCGGTTTGGAATCCATACTAATATTATAAATGCGAAAGTGTGTCTGTCTGTCTGTCGGTCTGTCTGTCTGTTACCTCTTCACGCTTAAACCGCTGAATCGATTTTGATGAAATTTGGCATGGAGATAGTTTAAGATCCGAGGAAGGACATAGGATAGTTTTCATCCTGGAAATTGGAAGATTGGAAAGTGAGTAAGTAATTCATGATGACATTGATGACCCTGTCGGAAATGTAATGATTAGACCAAAAGCACAATTGCTCTTACATTTGCTTAGGCGCTTTAAATAATCCCTTTTATTAATTAAGGTGATTAGGTGGATATCTATCGTGTTGTACGAGGTTGCTTCCATACTTCCAAGTTCCACGCGGACGTAGTCGCGGGCAAAAGCTAGTCCTTATTATAAAAAGTATTCCGATGCTCTTGAATCTGTACAGAGGAAGTTTCTTAACACTATGCATTATCGATGTTACCATGCTAGATTGTCGTACTCGCAGCTGTTAAACAAATATGGACTATTAGACCTAAGTTCTAGGCGCTCACTACTCGAGGCTATGGTTCTGTATGGTCTTTGTAATAGCCATTTCGACTGCATAGCTCTTAACAACAAGCTAAGTTTTAAGGTCCCTCAACGTAAACAACGCTCAGCGCGCCCACACCGGCTGTTTGTGACAGGCCGCTGCCGCACGAACGCCGGTGCGCGCGCGCCTCTGCGCAGACTAGTTGATACATACAACACTCGCTTTAATCATATAGATATCTTTGGTCACAGTATAAGCAAGTATAAAAAACTTATTATGGTTGCACTTTCTCACAATGAATAAATATGTAAGCACATTTCCAATTCATTCAATTAACTGTCGTAGATCAAGATACCTGTACGGTTGAACATTATTATATAATTGAATGCATCGGTGATGTGATGCTAATTGTACCTACCTTCAGGTCACTTTGTATTGTTGTAAGAACCTAGTGCGATATGTGTGTGTGTGTGTGTGTGTGTGTGTGTGTGTGTGTGTGTGTGTGTGTGTGTGTGTGTGTGTGTGTGTGTGTGTGTGTGTGTGTGTGTGTGTGTGTGTGTGTGTGTGTGTGTGTGTGTGTGTGTGTGTGTGTGTGTGTGTGTGTGTGTGTGTGTGTGTGTGTGTGTGTGTGTGTGTGTGTGTGTGTGTGTGTGTGTGTGTGTGTGTGTGTGTGTGTGTGTGTGTGTGTGTGTGTGTGTGTGTGTGTGTGTGTGTGTGTGTGTGTGTGTGTGTGTGTGTGTGTGTGTGTGTGTGCGTGTGTGCGTGTGTGTGTGTGTGTGTATATATGTATATTATACAGTGTGTGGTCTTGTGTAGTGCACACTGGTCGTCGATCGCTAAGAACGATCAAATTGTAATATTAATAAGTGGTGAACGGTGTTGGTCACACATATATTTAAAAACTGTTTTAAAACGCTTAGGTATAACGCAATTGTGATGACTGTTTGTTTACCCAAATAAATGAAAAAAAAAAAAAAAAGTATTTATTTATTTATAAGAAAAAATACGGATTACCGTCACTCGTGGACCTGCATTACACGAGGGGTTTCAGGTGCATTGCCAGCCTTTCAGACGAGAAAATGCTCTTTTCTTGAAGGTTCGAGGGTCGGTAGTATCGATCGGTGTAAAGTAGCACCTATACTTGGCTTACTAACTGATTTGACGACCCGGTTGGCGCAGTTTGTAATACACCTGCCTACTGAGCCGATAGTCCTGGGTTTGAATCCCGCCCAGGTCAAATATTTGTGTGATGAACTCGAATATTTGTTTCTGGGTCAGGGATATTATCTACATATGTATTTATATATTATAAATCGTCGTCTAGTACCCATAGTAAAAGCTCTGGTTAGTTTGGGACTAGATTTGTGTAACATTGTCCCTTAATGTTTATCTATATTTATACTATTACAAAATTCGAAATTTGTATTGAAAATTAGTTTTCTAGGGAGAGGGGTCATGACTTCAGGAAAAATCCCAATAGTCATTTGTTTCGTATGGGCGCGCGGCGCCATGCCAGTCAGGCTGCATCTGTTGAGCATAATTCCCTTTGTCCTCGCATCACGCCGAAATGGCTGGACAAATTTTAACCAATTTCTGTACAGGGATAGCTGGACATCCAAATAGCGGTTAAAGGATACTTTTTACCCGCCTACGGTAAAAAAAAACGCGTCCGATGTGGCGAGCGCCTTCTAGTTTATTAATATATGTATTTAGGAAACACTAGAAGGTTCCGGCAACTTCGTACGCGTAATATATTTATACTCATCGAACTTACTCACAAAATATCATGAGAATTGGTTGAGAAATACAACCTGTAGGCGAGAACAGCCGGAAAGCAACTTAACGTCCAAACATCCTGACAGAGCAAAATTAGGGACAAGCTGAAACGGACACGATTCGCTAGTTGTGCATGTCTGTGCCTTATGTTATCACAGTCTTAGTCCTCTTCATATCAAATTCAAATCTTTGCATATCAACTGATATGCAAAGTCAATTTCTTAGTAGGTCATCTTCGTTTACAACTTCAATTTAATTTCGTATTAAAGATTTTGAAGCAATTAAAACTTTATACAGCGTTTATAAGCCTGTCCTTTTGTCATTCCCTGTTCCTGCCAAAATCTATTAACAAAACTACAAGTTTCGCGTATAAAAAATAAGGTGTTACTAAATTAAATAGCATAAAATTAGTAACTAATCTCAAGCCCAGAGAATTTCGTTGAAATAGATTTATTTAGACGAAGACTGACCTAAATTACGTCCTGCGAAATAAACCCACTTAGAAGATGACTAACTCAGAAAATGACGTCCTGCGAAATAGACCCACTTAGAAGATGACTAAACTAGAAAACGACGTCCTGCGAAATAGACCTACTTAGAAGATGACTAAACCAGAAAATATCGTCCTGCGACATAGTCCCACTTGAAAGATGACTAACAACAGAAAGAGTCGTCCTTCGAAATAGACGTAACACGAACCTGACGTTTCTCTACATTGACTCATCACGAATACGACCTGCCTCGCCTAAAGGCTATATTAGACCCTAAACGAAGCCGAAGACAAACCAAAAACCCTATCCGATTGTAAAGTAAAGGTAGAATTCCGACCCTCAATTATATATATTATATACATCCATAGAGGTCTTGTCAAATATTAGCAAATAGCTGCGTGTGTGTACGCAACCTAACAGTTTAATTAATACAATTCATGACGCCAAATTGAAGTGCTTCTCTGTCACTGTATCATCTGACAGTCACCTGTGTCAACAATGGAACAGAAAAACAAGTGTTGAAGTTAGTCTCGATATCCCCCCGCTGCGGCCGTCGAGCCCCTTCGGCATGTAGAAACACTTATAGCGGTGTTTTGTAGGCGATGAAAGGACCTTGGATCCAAAACCTTGGACACGACTTTATTCGCGGTATAAAGGTGCAACTTTGTCCGCGTAACTTTTTTCTTTACCTCAGTCGGTAAGTAAAAAGTATCTTTGGATGTCCAGCCATTCCTAGAAAAATCTTAAAATCAGTCCAACCGGTATTACCAGTTTCTGATGCTTACTGTAACAATTTTCATCATTTCCATTTCACAAAAATCAATTTCCATACTGAACTTCAACCCATTTGCATAGTGCTGATGTTTTTCCAAACCCAAGATCACACTAGGCGAATAAAGTTTAAGCCAAGGGAAGGAGGGGACTTTATTTAAGGGATATTTGCCACCTATTAATGTATTTCTGACTGTAATAAAAATTCGTCACTCAGTTTAGCCGTAAAACGGTAAGAACAGGTTTAGGTAGGTAAAAGGCAGACTTTGTAGTTGAGAGTTCATATTATCGGTTATAGTTAAAGGTACAATATGAATCTGATTTAAATAATGCTCTAAATCTGTAATCGCATGGCTTAACGATAATAACCTACAAATTAATCTAGCTAAAACTAAGTTCATTCAGTTCAGATCATACAAGGCCAAATCACATCAAATTAAAGTCACCCATGACAATGTTGATATAGATCAGGTAAATCACTCTACATTCCTAACCTGTAAACTTAGACGAACACTATAACTGGAAAGCGCATATTGAAAACCTGTGTAAGAAAGTAAACCAATTCGTTTTTGTACTGTGGCGACTCAAAGAAACAATATCACAAAAGACAGCACTTTTGGCCTATCATGGCTATGTAGAGTCTATTTTGAGGTATGCCATCCTCCTCTGGGGGAACTCAATTGACGCCGATAGAACATTTATAGCTCAGAAGAAATGCATTATGGCAATCTGTGGAAGTGGACGTCGAGAATCATGTCAATGAGCATTTACTGAACTGCATCTATTAACATTACCTGACCTATATATTTACGAAACAGCAGTATTTGTTAAACAAAACTCTGATCTTTTTCCACCTTTGACCAATGCATCAAATAGGCGTAGGCCCCTACAGTATAAAATAAATAAATAAAATATCGAGGAAGAAAAGCGCATATTTTATGTGTATGCAAATATTTAATAAAATCCCAGCTGAGCTAAAGATGCTACCAACTCCAGAATTCAAACATAAATTTAAAATAAGGTCGCATGATAAATGTTTTTATAGTATCGCCGAATTTCTTAATCACAAATTTTAGAACTAAGGAATATGTGACAATAATTGTAATTATAATAATTAGGGTATAATAATCAAATCAATGTTATAGACAATCCGTAAAATTAATATAAAATGTGATTTTTTATAAAATGTGAACTCTGGAAATTATTTTAATAAATCTTATAATATTCTAAATACTAAAACTAAAACTTCACATTCCTAAAAAATAAAAATACATATAACCTAATAACAAAAAATTGGGCAAGTGCGAGCCCGACTCGCGCATAAAGGGTTCCGTACCTATACATATATAGTATAATCTATAACAAGTTTGTATGGGAGCCCCCCTTAAATATTTATTTTATTTTATTTTTAGTATTTGTTGTTATAGCGGCAATAGAAATACATCATCTGTGAAAATTTCAACTGTCTAGCTATCACCGTTGTTGAGATACAGCCTGGTGACAGACGGACGGACGGACGGACGGACGGCGAAGTCTCCCTAAAAAGAGAGCTAGGCTAAAAACTGTCCCGCGTTCCTCCTGAAGCAAAGGTGCCCATCACGCTCGCCGCGTTGCCACGTTGAATAGTGATAGACAACCTTTGCATCAAGAAGGACCCGGAACGAGGATCGAGACCTGCTTGTGCCAAGCGCCGCCCCAGCTCCATTAAAAAGGTTTTCCCCTCCGCACACCAAACTCCGGACGTCTCCACCGCAAGTGGAACGAACATGTAGTTTGAATGTGAACTGCATAATAATAATAATCATAATATTACTGAAATATGTGTGTAGCAATGGCTTGCTGACCAAAATGTTCACGTGCCTAACGGTCGGACATATCTTGGGTAAAAATAGAAATGTGTAACATCTTATGTACCATATGTTTTTGTGAATAAAAACTTTCTTTCTTTCTTTCTTCTTTCTATGTACCCATAAATTACTTATTTATTGAATTGGTGATTTAGAGTCGGCCTACTATAACTTTTCCAAGCAAATGAACTGTCAAACACTTAATAACTAATGGCATACCTATGGCAATGTTTAATACAGATGTCAAATTGTTAATGTGTCATATCATAAGTAATAGTTTTAGTAGAGGATCCCGATATAGAACGACCTTCATCTCGGATGTTTATTTGATGAAATGTATTTTATATTTAATTTAATATGTCAATAAATATATTGCATATGGGTTGCCTAACAAATTTTAGTCCAGGGTATGTTTTGTTAAAAAAAAAAAATTTAAACATTTCACCGGTTTGATTATTAGATAAATTCATAATAAAATAATCTTAATTTTATTTAATTTCAATTCAATAATCAGACCTTTGCGAAATGCTAGTAGGTATAGATTTACCTGTTTATACCTGGCTACCCGATAGTTGTGACGGGAAAAGAATAGGCAACCTAACGTTTGCATATTCTATGGGCTTCATACTTTCGATTGGTATAGAATTTATCTAATAATAATCAAACAGGTGAAATGTTTAAAACATTTTTTTTTAATTATTAATTAAACATAACTTGGACTAAAATTTGTTAGGCAACCCATATGCAATATATTTATTGACATACTAAATTAAATATAAAATACATTTCATCAAATAAACATCTCGGTGAAGGTCGTTCTATATCGAGATCTTAGACTAATTATATCCGTTAGATTTTTATAATAAAAGTGTTAACTATGGGAAAACCTTATAAAAGTGGCGAGCGAAAACTGTTATTCCGCATAATGAATAATTTTGATGCAGTTAGCAACAGCAAGAGGCAAATTACCTATCGCTGAAACGCGGCAATGTTTACATTGCATCAAAGTTTTGGCCGGTAAGAGTAACCAACAATACTTCCATATTTTTGATAAAATAAACATATCTATACGATCATCCTGAAAATGCAAGCAAACAGGCAGGTAGAACTTTAATAAACGCTGAAGTTACTGTTTTGAATTACAGTATGTAAAGTCACTAACGTACAATCAAAAGTCCTCCGAAATATCTTATTTTGTAAGTAGGTAAATATTTTTATAGTTATTTAAGTTAATTTAGTAATGCTAACAATATATGGATTTATTTGTCCGAAATAAATGCTTTTTTTTTATTCAATACTGATTATTACAGCATAAATTTACCACGATGTTTTTTTATTGATATTAAATTTGCTAGAATCTGATACTAGTTTCAATATAAAGAAAAATACACAAGTATCAAGACTAATTAGTTCCCTATCTTCAGTGTTGTCATAATACTGATTTGCAGATAAAAAACTAAAATAGCTGGGGCAAATATATTAAAGCCACACTCTACAATCTGTAAAGATTTATTTAAGTTACTAGATAAATTAATATTTGACAAGCAATTACTTCTCTCGAGTCTTATTTAGGTGCGCTTGACATTGTGTTTGTTTAGATTGGTTCCGATCTGATTGACAAGCTGCGTGCAAATTACTTTGGTCTTCTTTTATAACGATTTATTGTCATGAAATCAGACGACATTACAAAATGTCAATCATTTCATAAATTAAGTAGGGCATCCGAAAGTCATTTATTTATTTTATTTATTTAAACTTTATTGCACAAAACAAAAGTCAGTACAAATGGCGAACTTAATGCCTAATGGCATTCTCTACCAGTCAACCATAGGGCCAAACAGAGATGCTTCAAGTGGGTGCAGAGTAGAAAAGTAATCGTTCGGAAAGCATCTAAGATACAAGTGAATAAATGTATAATATATAATAACTTTACCGTAACTACAATGATACATATATTTACATACTATAAGATGTATATTATATATAATATAATAATAAATACGATGAAATGTCTACTGCATTGGATGATGGACACTATTCGAGCTCTTGTTCGAGCAGGTGCTTACGTAGCAACCGCTTGAAAACTACCTTGCTTGGGGCTTGTCTAATAGAGAGGGGGAGTGTATTCCAAAGACGACTTGCCTGAACGGCGAAAGAATTGGACATGAAACCAGAATGGTGCGAAGGAATCGAGAGTTTGAGAGTTCGGGAGGAACGAAATTTACCGCCTGGACGGGGAGTTTGAAAAGTGAATTTACTTTTGAGGTATCCTGGAGCAGAAGGCTTAAACAGGATGGAGAACAGAGTACATAGGATCCTGAGGGATCTGCGACTACGTATGGGGAGCCAGTTAAGCTGGCGCCGGAAGGACGAAACGTGGTCATATTTACGAAGGCCGAAGATGAATCGTATTCCGTTGTTAAGGAGGCGATCTAGTTTATTGAGGGACTCTTGAGTGATGTTAGTGAGGCACGCATCAGCATAATCAATAAGGGGCAGCACCAAAGTCTGCACAAGCAGCTTTTTGGTGCTTACTGGGAGAAAATGTTTAAATTTATAAAGATTACGTAACGTACCGGTAACTTTCCGACTTACTTCCGACAGTTGGCCTCGCCATGACAGGCTAGAGTCCAAGACTAAGCCAAGGTCCTTGACCTCTTTGGATATAGGAGTCATCGATAGAACATACATTTATTTTAGGTTCCTGCATTGTAACAATTTTTTTCTCATGCTAGATGAAACACAATGTATGTCAGCATCGAAAATAGCTAACAATTTTAGTCTGCAAATTGACATAAGCCAGTAATAAAATTATCAGCTTGTTTTTATGCTGACCGAACATAGACTGTTACTTTTTTTTGCTTTATCTTGGTCGGGTAGTAAAAGAGTTTTCTCGAACTTGCAATGAAATGTCGTCATAACGTGCATTATAACAGCCCTCGAAGTATCAATTTTCGGGCCGAACAACTCGAGAGAACTGTGAAGGAATTTCATACAAATTTGAAGGCCTAAGCCGGGATTATTTTTAAACATGGCGTTGTGTTCATGAACAGGCTAAACAGCTGAATTATATTTTTTTCGAGTGGTGTATTTTTTATTTCATCGGATATCTTAGAGAAAAGCACTTTAAAATATACTTAGCCGTGAAAAGGGCTTGCTAATTTCGTATCACTATCCGTATGTCTCAGCGTCAGCAGTAAAGTACTATTCTTTAATCAAGTATGAGAAATGCTGACTTTTTTCACCAATATAGGTATACTAAACTGGGGAAATCACAATACCTCGTCGAATTTAATGCCCTGATTGTGATAGTCATTATTACTGAACCTTTAGGTTAACGACGCATGAACCACTTATGACGGCAAACACTCGCGGTCCACGCAGAGTGGACGAGACTAAAATACATTTTATACTTGATTTCAAAGCAATAGAGCTGAATATGCTTTGAGGGAGACGGGGAAATGCCACTTGTTGATTACAATCGAGACCTAAACTAACGTATGGTGATTGGTGATTGAACTTCGGCGATGTTTTAATAAGGACTTAGCTATGGGAGGCCAGTACCCTTACCATGGAGTTTACAGTGACCGTACTCGCGACTGCGTGAACGATTTCTATGAATAATTGTAGTTATACAAAGGAACCGCTAGTCAAATTATTTACGTAGTCGCTAGCGAGTACGGTCACCTTAACTCACGGTAAAAGTTGGAGTCATATTCGTGGTACTGTGTTTAATTCTACGTTTGAATAAATATGTTTATGGCAATGATTATTTGTATTGCACAAGACACTGGGACCAGGGTGGAGGATCCACTCGGGAACTAATAATTTACGGATTATGTCTTTGCTTTTATTCTAAGAGAGATGGAGGCGGATCTGGCGGAATTGCACGCTGATAACTGGCTAAAGACAGCACTAAATCGTCAGGAGTGGCGAAATCTCTTATAGGAGATAATTCCAAAACTCGCTTTGGGTCACTAAGACATCGGAGTAAGTAAGTTAAGTTTTAGTCTAAAAGTGCAGCGCAGCTACCAAAGCATACGATGAAACGTTTGTCTGTAAAAGAAGGGTTGTAGTAACGTCATCGTCTCCATAACATCTGAAGGATACCATGACTTCGGTAGCTGGGCTGTTCATAGCAGGTTTAATGAAGCTCTGAACCCCCGGTAAGTGCGTCAGTCCACCGACTCAGCGCAAAGCTAATTTAGCAGTCGCGTGCACACTTATTACGTTCATGATGTCCACTATTGCCCGTCGGCGCGAGCACAAGACCCAAGAGCTCACTTTCATTGAAGCTTGTCATATAAAGTGGATTTATATAAAAACAACCTTGCCACCACTACAACGCTACGGCAACGCTGCTACATCGGATTGGCGTCAAACAAGAAAAACAATTGCAATTTATCATTGTCCTCCTTTGATTTTCATTGGCGTCTGTTTTATTTTTATATAGATATAAGCTAAGTCGCAACCCTTTGTCGGTTACATGCGACTGTTATTCTACAAATAACTAACTATTTTTGCTCAATCACCCAAACAGGATCTTAGCCTCCGAAACGAGAGCACGCCACTAATAGGCTATTTGACTGATGTTGAATTCTACAGCGTACTGTAGTTATATGAATAAAATTAGCTAAATATATCACGAAACAAAGAAAAAAAATCCAGAAACATATATCTTTTTTGGAAATATGTGACTTCAAAGGTACGCAAATTTTATGTTTTTTTTTTTATCCAAAATTAATTTTGAAAATGTTTTCAGAATCCTCATAATTTTACGAAACAATAATTGTATGACAACTATGAACTTAAACGCACTTTTTCACGGTGAAAATGCCAAATTTCTTAATTTTTCCATACAATTATTGGTACCTATACCGGCCTGTGACGTCACTAGCCTGACGCATTTTGTATGGAGCGTTTTTAGCGCTACGTAGAAATGTTGAACTTTGACAGTCATTTCTGACTTTTAGAGCAGTTTAAGTGTAGTCAGTCCCATATAGACATTGGATCACAATAAAAAATAGAATCGATTGACATCCTCAAAAAAAATTAGTCAACATGTCTATTGTCAAAATCCTGCTCAGTTTCTCGCCAGTTTTCGGTCTATGGGACTTAGTCTCTCCGATAATGTTCAGCTAGGCCACCAGCTCGGCCTTGGTACGGATCCGCCACGTACCATCATTCCTCTTGGTAGGTCCCAGGATCTTCCGAAGCACTTTGCGTTCCGCCACCAGGAGCTGATTCCTCTTTAAGGTTCAGTGACCATGTGAAAGCTTCACAGCCATATGGAGAGGATGGGTTTTATGAGTTATGCCAGTTTTATAGATCCGTATTTTTGTATTCTTGCTGAGAAGCCTGGAATCTAAGATTTTATGGAGGGCTGCACAACACCGTAGAGAGAATTCTGGATGCTGTCGGTATTTTATTGAGAAACCTGTAAATGCCGATCGAAATCATTTTAAAAGAAAGTCATTCAGAAGTGCAGTTTCTCCGCTAAAACTCAAAGGGAACTGCAGTCAAACTCCGGCCATAAATAACGCAACAAAGGCCGCAAGAAACAGCGGACGCGCCGTAAGTCTTTCAGTTTGACGCGTCTTCCTTCACACCTTCATGTAACAAGCGGGTCATAAATAACGTTTCTTGTAATGTTATGCGGGCTTTGGAATGTTTTGCGTGATCCGGAGAGTTTACGAATGAGGTCGGATTTGTGATAAAAATGTTAAGTTCGGAATTTATACATCGAGTTTAACACGCCGAAAACAAAATCCAAATTAAATTTTATTAATCTAAAACTTTCGTGAGACATATTTAATTATTTTAGTAAGCGGTTTACACTCACGTGAAATTGTCAGGAACGGCCCGACATGTTTCGAACTCGTACGGAGCTCCTTATCAGTTACCTACTGCTGCGACATGTGCGTGAGTGTAAACCGCTTAATACAATAATTAAATTTTAATTACATTTACAACCTAAGTAAATACTTAATTAGAATAAGTAAGTATCTTTTTGCGGGTCGCTTCTATCCGGCCAATGTGGAAGTCAATTGAGGAGGCCTGTGTCCAGCAGTGGACGTTTATGGCTGAAATGATGATGATGATGATGAAGTTTTTTTTTATAAGTATATATATTTCATGTTAAAGACATTAAAGACATTTATTTATTGTCAAGACAGTGTACACAAGGTCATATTACAGAACTATAGTTTCAACAGTTTATCCATTTCGGACGTACAATATCAATTTCTATGAAGAATTACCTAAAACTTAACTATCTGCGCTAAAATATTCATTTAGATTGTAGAAACATCTAGTAACCAGCCACTCTTTAAGTTTCCTTTGAAACTGACTTACACCTTCAAGCGACTTTAAACATTCAGGTAAATGATTGAATATTTTGATTCCAGCGACATACATTAAATATATTTTACTTGCTCGTAATGTTTCACTTTACAAATTTTTTTTCAATGACTGTCATATAAGAAGAGTAAGAGGGTAGTTATAATAAGGTATATCCTGTGGAAAACTTTCATAATTTCCCCAAAAGACCAAGATAAAAAAAATGGCTGCGGTAAAAATGACATTCGCAAAGAATGTGACTTTCCTCGTGCACCGCAAAAGCCGGCATCCGCTCCGCAGCCTCCGCCAATCACCGCAATATGCATCTTATCCTCCCTGATTAAACTCCATTCCGCGTCGGCGACACACTTTCATTAGCCTTTCAAGAAGATCGCATCAATTTTCTATTATACGTAGTTTCGCCATGTGGTGGCGACAAAAGATGATGTTCTTTGTCACGAAGCAGCCTCGTGCAATTAAGGACCCAAAACAAATGTAATACGGTTAAACTTGGAATGAGTTGTTTTTAAGATACTTCATTATGGTTTGAAGGAGCGGTGCTGTTGTGTATCAGTGCGCACGTTTGTCCATTAAATTAGTCTGAAAACAATACTCTTCTTTATTCAACCAGTCTTAAGTCCTGACGGGTTTAGTTTCACTTGTACTATTCTCTATTCTGTGGTTTCACGCGATCTTCTGAAGGTTAACGACGGAATCATCTATACCATTTTTAGGGTTCCGTACCCAAGGGGTAGAAACAGGACCCCATTACTAGCCTCCGCCGTCTTTCTGTCAGTCTGTCACCTGGCTGTATCTAATGAACCGTGATAGCTAGACAGTTTTACAGATACTACAAACACTTTTGACGACGCGTTTGGCTCGGTTTGTAGACACCTGCCTACTGAGCCGGCGGTCCCGGGTTCGAATCCCGGCCAGGGAAAATATTTGTGTGATGAACTCGAATATTTGTGCTTGGGTCATGGTTGTTCTATGTATTTAAGTATATATTTATCTATATAAGTACGTATATCGTCGTCTAGTACCCATAACACAAGCCTTCTTGAGCTTAATTTGGGACTAGATCGATTTGTGTGAGGTTGTCCGATATTTACTATTTACTTATTTACTAAAAAACAACAAAATACAAAAATGGCGTTAGTTGTACGGGAGCCCAACTTGAATATTTTTTTTAATTCCGTTTTTAGTATTTGTTGTTATAGCGGCAACAAAAATACATCATCTGTGAAAATCTCAACTTTATAGCGAAAAACAGTATTTCTTATACTTTACTAAAAATAAAGTTATTATTTTAACGACCATTCTTTTGACTATACCGTGCTAGGAATTCGACAGCAAGGTTTATTTGTTTATACTAATTCTGTTTGCAAAGAAAATGTTTTGGGGGAGAAAACTCTCTGATGTTTTTGTTTGATGTGAAAAGGTCTATAAAAATCACATAGTTACATCAGATATATCGCAGCATATAAGGCGTTCATAAATATGTGAACATGTACTGTAATGCAAGTCAATAAGAGTGTTCCGATATTTATGAACGCCTTATATGCTCCTATATATCTGATGGCGACTGTACGACTTGAGTAAAGGCAATTATTTCGCGTATTAGTATAAATCCCATTTGCAATGACTAAACATCTATTTACGATAAATAACAAAAAACGTATACTGTCGGACGTAAGCCTACCCCAAAGAATGCCACCTTGACCGAACCTACGCCACCTGTATTCAGCAGGTTTCCTCCATATTTATCAGATCATCAGCTCACCTTGTTAAATATCTACCCACGCTGCGTCTTGCGGTGGGAGCATGCCAGCAGGGATCACCTCTAGTGGAATCAAAATTCTTGTCATAAATTTGATTGTCATAACTCATTTCGCATAATGGCTTTCCTCATACATGTTATTTGTCATAAATTATTATTTGCATATTTATTTGCGTATTTATTTTATTTTTTCCTATCGTGGTGGGAGGGTGGGACTATTTAATGCATGTATGCATGAAAAAATACGCAAATAAGTATAACGGGTTAGCACAAATTAACTGGCACGTTATTATATCGCGGATCAGCAAAGCAATATTACTATTTTTAGTTAATATGTATATCCGCAAAGTAACGCCTTATTCATTTAATTATTTAAAAACGGCTAGCGAAGCCGAACAGGCCAGATTTTATCCAATTAGCTTCGTGCAACTGTCCAGAATGTGTCGTTACATGACCGTTACTACTTATTTTTGCATCTTACCCTCACTTACATAATAGGGGTGGCCAGATGGCCAACCTGTCTGGGCAGCTCATTCGGTCGTCGGACTCCATCCCGTCGACATCTCCTGATGATGCCTCGTAGAGAGGCGAAACACGTGTCGAGTAAGTTTTGTTAATTTGGTGGTGGTTTGTTATATTTATTTGCGTATTTATTTTATTTTTTCCTATCGTGGTGGGAGGGTGGGACTATTTAATGCATGTATGCATGAAAAAATACGCAAATAAGTATAACGGGTTAGCACAAATTAACTGGCACGTTATTATATCGCGGATAAGCAAAGCAATATTACTATTTTTAGTTAATATGTATATCCGCAAAGTAACGTCTTATTCATTTAATTGTGTAGAGATTCCTTAAAAGCCGAAAATTATCGTCCTATTGCAATTCTTTCTTGCCTACCTAAAATATTTGAGTCAATTTTACACAAGCAAATCTCTGCTCAAATAAGCCCATATCTTACCGACTGCCAACATGGTTTTCGAACGAGGCGGTCCGTGAATAGCAATTTGTTGTATCTTACCGACACAATATCGCGATATTTAGACCAGGGTTCCCAAGTAGATGTCATATACTTTGATTTCCAAAAGGCTTTCGACCGCGTCGATAATGATCTTCTACTGGGAAAACTTTGTGAGATAGGCTTCACCCCAAAGCTCCTCAGACTCGTCGCTGACTACCTCAAAGATCGACAGCAGTTTGTGCGTCATGGTTGCTACGTCTCCCCACCCTACCATACCCGGTCAGGAGTGAGTCAAGGCTCTATTTTGGGGCCATTGTTTTTCATTTTGATGATAAATGATTTAGATAAAGTGGTTCGTCACTCTCACTGCTTACTCTACGCAGACGATCTCAAGATTTTTCGCTGTGTAAATGTAATCGCGGATAGTTTTCTACTACAGAAAGATATCGATGCCGTGCTTGACTGGAGTAAAAAGAATAAGCTACTCTTTAACACATCAAAGTGCTGCATGATGACTTTCACTTCACCCGTGCACTCTTTCCTCTCAATAAAATCAACCTGTTAGATAGCTGTCCTATCTCTCGTGTGAACTCTGTTAAAGACCTTGGAGTCACTCTTGATCCAAAACTTACTTTTAACCAGCACATCACCTCACTTGCGGGAGATTGTTACAAAAGACTCGGGTTTATTATGCGCAACGCGAAAGAGTTTCGGGATCATAAGGTAGCGCAATTATTATACACGGCGCTGGTTAGAAGTAAGATTGAATCTGCCTCGATAATTTGGAACCCGCATGAGAAGTCATATATACTACTCTTAGAAAAGATCCAAAAAGCTTTTCTTCGCTTTCTCTATAAGAAACTGTATGGGTACTATCCCTTCCTTTACCCTACCCAATATCTGCTAGGAATCCTTGGATATAATTCTTTGCAGGTCAGACGTAGTGCCGAGCTTATGGTTACTGTGTGTCGTTTTATGAGAGGTGAGACTGACTGCTCTAATCTGGTCACGAGGATGTGTAAGCTATTTGTTCCCAACAACTATCTCAGAGGCCGTAGTCACCGCCTCCTGGCGGAGGAAGGGGCACGCACGGTAGCTCGCAAGCACTCGCCAATTGTCTGTGGACGGACAATGCTGAACAATTTTATTTCCTCCGAACCAGGTTGCGATTTGTTTACTGATAAATGGAGCGAACTTCACTTTGCAGTGATGCGTAATTGTGAATGGAATGTATAATTCATGCCCAAACTTTATAATTATAATTAGGTATTATGTTTTTAATTTGTTTAAGGGATTTTGTGTTAAAGAAATTTCCTGTTCTTATTGTAATTATTATTGTATCTATTATATTGTCTGCGTTATGTAAGGTCTGTTACTGTTTTTGAACCATTATAAAATGTAGTCTTAGGACGATATTTTGTTAGTTAAGTTTAGAACTTAAGTTTGCCAGTGCCTTGGCGTATTGCTGTAATGCTGGTAGATTTATTAATGTAAATAAATAAATAAATAAATGTCATAATAATTGATAGTACAAAGAAGAGCAACTCATAAATTATGGTTTTCATAATTAATGGCAATAGAAATTATATAGTATAAGTTTTATAACATGTACCAATCATAATACTTTATAACATTTGAAATAATGATACAAAAGTTACATGAGCACAAAAACAAAAAGGGGGGACGGGGGGCGAAGCCCCCACAAGGGGGGCTCGGCGGGCGAAGCCCCCGCATTCAGAAATCCTTCTCCACACTGACTTCTTTGTTGTAGGTTAGGTTAGAATTGTGAACCTACAAATACGAACATCGGCCAGAAAAGTAGGTTAGGTTAGGTTTGAAAGAACTGCGACCCCCTCAGAAATGAACTGCTGCCAGAAAACCAGGCTGATGTTGAAATAAAAAAAATAGGAGCTTGATATCTATGTTCTTCAGTATTATGCGCCAATGCACGATATGCATAAGAACATTATGACGATTAATGATTATGATTCAGGTTGATATGCTCCAAAATTATATGACATTACTTACGTATGCGTAAAAACATTATGGTCATAAAATTTATGCGGATCAATTAATGACTATACACCTTATGCGCAAGGACTATTATGACAAAAGTGGTTATGCGCATCGACATTATGGCTTTAAAATTTATGAAAAGCCTGCCAAACAACAATTATGACATATAAAAAGTTATGCAAATAATAATTTATGACAAATAACATGTATGAGGAAAGCCATTATGCGAAATGAGTTTTGACAATCAAATTTATGACAAGTATTTTTATTCCACTAGAGGTGATCCCGCTTGCGTTACATGATTTTTGTCGGAGGCATACTGGAAAATGATATACGTAAGTAAGCGCTACTTATTATCATAATTAGTCAAAACACGGCATAGCAAAGGAACTACGAGTATATACAAAAATACAAAACAAAATGCTTTATTGCACACCAAAAAAGTTTACAAATTGAATACAGGAACAATAATTTTAAGTGCGGCGAGGAAGAGCAGACTACCGAACATATCATCCAGCGCTGCCCCCTTCACTCCTACCCCGGCCCTGCTGAGGACCTGGACGACTTGACGCCTGACGCAGCTGCCTGGCTTAAAGATCTTAGAGCCATACTTTGATTGCTTTACGTAGAATGCCATACGATTAATAATAATAATAATTTTAATAACGGTAGACAACAGGCGGTCTTATCGCTAAACAGCGATCTCGATCGATGATAAGTATAAATCACACAATGAGTAGGTGCTGCATAAGGGGAAGGGAGGACAAAATAATTATCAACAGATAAGCAAGTAAACGTATCGATAGAAATACACAATTACACATACATAAATAGATACATGTAAACCTACTTAAACATACATAAATATAAATAAAAACAAGACACAAAAAGAACACATACACAGTCAGAGGCAAACGAAAGAAAGCAGTTTCACAAATCACAATTCTTTTATTTTATTTTTAAAGATTGCTGGCGATTTAGCACTCCTAAATTGGAAGCGAATTCCATAACAAAACGGCTTTACAAGTAAAGAAATTAGAGTTACATTTTGAGTGTGAGGAGGGAAAGACGAAAGGTAGCTAGAGCGCTCTTTAACATACAGGGGAGTTGCTTGGTGGAAAAGTATGTCAAAAAGAAGAGTAAGAATGTGAGAGTTACGCCTATGACGAATAGGGAGCCACTTGAGTTGAGATCGGAAACCAGAAACATGATTATATCTTTGTAACCAAAATATGAATCTGATGGAAATGTGTTGAATGCGCTCAAGCTTATTAAGTTGTTCCAGATACGAGATGTCAGCATAGTCTAGAATCGGCAGAAGTAACGTCTGAGCGAGCGCAATTTTAGTGGCGATGGGAAGGAATTTACTAAGCTTTCTAAGAGAGCCCACCGACCGCGGCAAACATCTTCCTGCTCACTTCATTCAATTGGGGCACCCAAGAAAGAGTGCGATCAATGATGACGCCCAGATTTTAACCTGGGAGGAGTAAGGGGTTATGACACCATTAAAGAAAATTGATGGAATATTAGCCAAGTCGACTCGAAATTAGACTAGGACTGCCAATGATGATAGCCTGGAATTTTGACGGATTAACGTGGTGGCCATAGTTACTACTCCGAATCTGTTGAAGAGATGATTGAAGGTAGATCGTCGAGTGAACCTTGAGAATAAATTTGAAGATCGTCGGCATAAAGGTGATATTTTGAAGACAGTGATTGAATTAATAAATACTGAGAATAACAGAGGAGACAACGCACCGCCCTGTGGAACATCGGCTATTGTGCTGCACCAAGAAGTTATTTAACGTGATAATCCCCAAATTAACGCCTGAATTTTCCATTGAAAGTTTCCGTTAAAGTCAAATATGTAGATGTAGTTGACATTGACGGAAATGTGATACTAATATTTGCGACTGCCGCCAATACGCAGGCAAACAGCTGAATGTAATCTAAGTTTCAGATTAGATTGATTCAGCTTTGACTGAAACAACCCGAGCTTTCAAAGCGCGTGTCTCGAATAGACCCACAGTAGTTACGGTGGGCAAATAAACCGCTTTTGGAGAGCTAAAGTTTGGAATGGTCGAAAGCGTTCCCCGGACGATGACGGCTGATGATTGCAATGCTTTGAGTTGTAGTCTGGGGATCATTGCGGCTAAATAAGACCGATCTAATGGCTGGTGTCCACTACACACTAGGTGCCATCGAGGTAGTAGGTATGAAACTCACTGAATTACAAATACACTGAATCTGAATTGGTAATGGAATAAAACGTCTAGATCTTACGAGTAAGATCTAGACGTTCTATTGTAAAATAAAAGTTTACAAACGGAAACAAGTCGGTCTTATCGCTAAAACGCGATCTCTTCCAGACAACCTTTGGGTAGTGAAATTGATGAAAATTTTAACTTAATACAGAGTAGGTGCAGCAGAAGGTGAAGGGAGCACATAATTAAATACTAACAGAAAACAAGTAAGTACGCATATGGGTAAATATACAAATACATAAATAGATATAGGTACATAAACTCTTTTAATTTAAACTAAGTAAACTGTTTAATTTAATTAAACTTGTTGTGTAATTAAACTGTTTTAATTGTTTTTGTAAATAAATTATCTTATCTTATCTAGTGTGGAGGCGGATCTGTGTCAGCTTCAAGCCGATGACTGGCAAGAAGTAGCACAGGATCGGGACCGGTGGCGTTCTCTTATTTCGGAGGCCAAGATCCTCTTTGGGTCACTGCGCCACAATAGTTAGTTAGTTAGTTATCTAATTAAAGGAGCGAAATCTTAAAAAAATCGCTTGCTTGACCCGGAAAACCGTGGAGACGTGTGGTCGAATCCCTTACAATTACAAAGCTTCATTTTTTTTTATATTTTTCATCAATATAAACATTTGGCTTTCGCTAAGCGTTACTGATTTAATAAAAAATAATCTACTATATAGTGCTGAGCTACTATTTTCCTAGAAAATAACATGAATACAAAGTAACGGAAATACCGCCAACTACTTACTTACAATCCACTCAATACCACAAATTATTAGTTTAAGTTATTTACTCTTTCTTCGTTTTGCCTTTTTTGTAGTTGATATTAATCCATAATTGTGAATGTGAATAAATAATACCACAAGTAGTTGGCATTGAATCGAAAATTTATTATTGCTATACATTGTATAGTTGTTATAAAGCTTCAATAACTATAGCATATATACATCACGTACATACACGTTTCTGAGAGACGCCTTTGCACACTGTTTAAAGCTCTGAAATAAATAACAAACTTATTAATTCAAGTGGATAGTTGTAAGTTACAACTTATCTGCTTTGCCTATAATAGTTGACTGGTAGAGAATGCCCAATGCAGTTAAGTCCGCCTTTGGTTCGTTTTGTTTTTAATTTGTACAATAAAGATTTATTGATACAATATAAAATAGAAGTCTACTACTTTAATAAGATAAATTATTATACTCCTTTAACAAGCTTTTAAAGAAAACATAAACCGTCGATTAAAAGTAATTTGCAAAAACACACTTTATTCATTTGCTATTAACTTCGGCCGGGTCTTGTTAATCATTTATAACTCTGTAAAATAATGTTTGGACCCTTGCAAAGAAAAATTATCTCATCTTTTGAACTGGAATCTACGAAATCATAATTCAGTCTGAACATTAAAAAATACTTAAAAGCTTGGAAAGATCAACAACCCTTTTTAGCAAACGGCAAACAGCGATTAAGTTAAAAATTAAGCCCCAATTAAGGTCTGCCTAAATTAATTCTTTACTAAGTTAACAAAAATTCTTCGCTGAAGTAATTTATATCCTTGGCACATAAGCACAGATTAATATAATAGTTCTTCGAACAGATACCCATGTCTGAATAAAAATGCAAATACATACTGCTTTTCATGCCTACTCAATTTAACAATGGAGCGACCTTGAACGCGCGGGTCGTTGGCCGCACGTGCCGGCAAAACGAGGCTAGGGTTGACACCGCTTAGAAACGATTTTATAAAAAGTCAAGATAAATGAAAATACGATCGATTTATTTAAATTTATTAGTCAAATTTAATTATCATTAGGTACCTACTAGAAATAGGTATTCACATGCGCTGCGGCACACCATCAAAATCATTTTAATTTCCGAGTAGGTATATCGGAATCTTACCTACCTATTCTATCTGAACATACACGAAACCTGAAACAAAAACAACTCTCTGTGTAGGTTCTAACCTAAGTAACCTAAATATATCCCGATGACAGTAGGTACCTACTAAATAAAGTTTGGTAGGTGCCTATATATAATGTGTTACATATTGTATAATACTAGCATCACAAGCTTCGAAACAGTCACTAGGTACAGTAGCCGGCAAACAACTTGAGCGTGACCTTGACTGCGCAGTAGCCGATTTACGTACAAATTTACATGCGCAGATCCGCCATTTTGGTTCAAGTTGTTTGCCGGCTACTGTACAAGTTGTGTTATAATAATCTGATCACACGTTTCATCTTTGCGAATGCATTCCTTGCAAAAGGTCTTAAGTGTCAAGAACAACGCCGACGTTTACGCCCTTTTTAGGCCGTGCAATGATCTCTCCCGCCACACTAAACCGATTTGGTAAATCTTAGTGAGTAAATTATTGTCACTTGTTGATATAGGTAGTGGATGTTTTCTATGAATTTAAGTATATTAAGTAGGTAAGTTTATTTATTCAACATTACATGTGTCTATTATAACAGTGTATGCAATGCGTTTCTAGGTAGGTGCTTATTAAGTTCTAAGATTTTTTAGTAACATTTCATCGTCTGTCGGCAAAGAAAAAAAGATAAATATCTGTTGCTTTTATGTTTTTACACCCCGCAACAATCCAGCGCGTTGGTCTCATTCGCGACGAAGCCATTTTTTTGGTGATTTTATAGCGCGACCGGCGGCGTCCGGCCGTGAGCGCGTGGCAACCGACTGGCTAAGCGTGTCGGCCACGACAGGCGACGTGTAGGTATCGTTCTGGGTTCCCACGGTACAGATGGGGGGCACTGACATAAGGGGGATTCCCCGTGGTTAACTTATTTAGCAATACAAAACAAAACACAATAATGTTTTCTAATACCAGTCTCGTTCATGATAATGATAAACAATTAATCATTCAATTTACAGATTGTACAAAAACTGTACTTATTGCACACAAAAACTATTGTATAAGCAATATTGAACATCACATAAATGCACTCAATAAATCAACAATATAAATCAAAATATTCGCCAACAGTTCTTTCAAAATATGTATCGTGAGGGGATTTTCTCGACATTCATCGGTACCAATGCCAAAAGCTTTATGTTTTCGAAGGCGACATTTGAATAAAATACAACTATTTTAAGAAAAATATTCCAAGATGGCTGCCCATCTAGTCATCGAGATCGGATGGCAGCTTACAGGCGGCCCGCATTAGGCCAAGCCCAACTCTGCTGTCCAGAGCTCGTCCGCATCTGTTCTGATAAACCACTTCGTCTCAAGCTGCCTAGGAAAATAACTTTCTCATTATAATTTGCGATAGAGTTAGATGTCAAGTTACAAAAGATATACGCCATTTTTAAAATGTATTCGGACAGATGAGTCCGTCCATAGGCATAAGGCTGTAAGCTAAGCCTCACAGCCTTAAATTCTAGAATATGCTACGGAAGAAAGCATAAGTGCAGAGTTTAAAGTAATTCGCGTGTTTATTGTCGGAATTACAATTATCTTTCCCAATCAAATGTATCCGGCCGCTGTTTCAAAACTGTTATTGATTGGTGTGGTGTATAGACACCTTTATGATAATAAAGGGTCCCCACAACTGCCCGGCTGCCGCATTGCTATGAGAGACATCAACGGGAACGGGCAGTGGTGGTCGACAGAAAACCCTCATTTAAGTGTTTTATTGAATCTACTGCCGCACAGAAACCCTGGACATCACACTGGCGACGAGGATTAAAAAACGCAACAAGGAAGTGTACAAATAACCGATAATAATAATCAGTGGAATCCTTTTAATTAATTTCTGTAAAAGGAAAAGAAAAGGAAAAAGTGGGTATAGTGGTTTCGAATATTAAAGTACCTACATCAAAAGTCGCATAACATTCTGACTAGTACTTTGTGCACTTATGTCAAAAAAAAATAAGCAGAGGAATTGAAAACAAGCTGATAACGGTCGGCGTAACTAGTCGGGAACAGAAAGTGCCCGCTAATGTTTACCTAATTGCATTCCCGTTGTTGTGTTATGGTAACAATTTGTTAAATTCGACATAGATATACGTACAATCAAAATATTTGGTTACCTAAGTATTAAATAAAATGTTTGACGGTTGTTAGACAGCCAGTTACAAATTCGTTATCTACCTACAAATGTTTCGTTACATATTAATATTTCTAAATAAAGTTACACATTAAAACGGAATATCTAAGTGCCTTGAGAATAGTATGTTCAAATAAAGACTACCGTGAAGCTAACAAAAGGAAGGCAGTACTGTTGTGTAACGAAAGTATTCAACATTCTTGTACATAGTTATCTAGCTGTCGCGCAATACGTTGTTATGATATTATTTGGATCTGTGTTCAATTTATGATAATAACTTGAACAATATTACCATTCCATACGATTCTTAGTAGGTAGGTAAGTGATTAATATTGAAAACCCACACCTACCTGTACCTATTTACATCGTAACGTGATCAGGATAGCTAGCATCAGCTGGACTAAAATATACCTACATACTTTCGATGTAAATGGGTTAGTGTGTTATTGTTAAAATATATCATGTTTTACGGATGACCTACACAACAACAATAACAAAGAGTGCCTGTAAAAATATTAGTGGATTAAAATAAGTTATGGGGAAGTAAAGCCCCGAGTTCCTCATAAACTGGAAACTAAATAACATCAGTTTATACAATTCAAACCTACTTACATACTGCCTGTCTATGCAAACATATATGTAAAAGCTGCATGAGTTCTACATAGACTGAATGAGCCTAATCGCATTTATAATTCTCGGGGCAATCCTTAGTATTATTATGTTTCTAAGTGCGAGCTAAGTGCGAGTAAATATAGTAAATATAACATAACAAACACAAAAGAGCGTAAGCTCACCGAGTTTCTCATGTCTGGGGACTGAAAATAATGTGTCAATTATTTGCACTATATGTTATGTAGCAATCAAGATTCAAGGAGTGAATAGTCCTCGAGGTTCTTTGTAAAAGAGCCAAGAGTAATGAATACCCCTGGTACCAAACAAAAGGTGGAAAGGCCTAATCCAGATACTGTTCATTTTGTCCCCCATACAAGTACCTATGTTTCCTTTTATCAACCAAACCGAAGTATCGACTGATGTTTGGCAGTAATAAATTTAACGTTACCAATCGCCAATATATGCGTGAATTAGTTGTGACATCGGGAGTAGACTATGTGCAAGTACCCAAATAAAACAAGAATAACAATATAAGAGTCACTTGATGACTAAGTAATATAACCTACTTATCAAAGTACATAATTAATATGAACTACTAACTCTTCCTAGTATATACATCTTTGAGACCTGTAAGTTTGTACGGAAACATAAAGAGCTCTATGTAAAACGCGGTGACATTCCCTCATCACGGTCTATCTGTCATAAGAATAGCTCGTTCCACCGCCCGCTAAAAACTGAAACTGCTATCCTCAGGCCCATTAATAATGTCAATTAAGACTTATAATAATTCACCTGATTCTTTAAAAGAAGAAGAAGACGATAAAAGTATATAATTAAACTAAAGCAACTACTACTAACTAAAGCCTATTACACGCTAAATGAATACTTAGAAGATAAATTATAAACACTTAGTAAGTCCTCCTCTCCCTAACATTGCAGTGCCCAACAGGGTTCACAATGATCTGTAACTTTAAGTTAGCATTTGTACCTACTTTTGTGATATTGCAATAAATGATTGAGTATTGAGTACATAATTCGGTTGAAAGACGTTGTATAGAAACAAGTAAGTAAACACATTAATGTACACAAAAGCAGTTAAAAAAAATACAACTACTTATTACAAAAAGCACAGGTACAGTTGGAAATTCGCATCTAAATAAAACAATATTTAACTAGCCCGTCAGGGTGTCTATCATAATGGTGACACACAACTCTTTACTGCGCGACATAAACTACCTGTCACTTTCATTCTAATATCGTGCGAACTAGACAGGCGATGCTGAGTCGCGTGACAAGATAATGAGCTAGTTATGCAGATGATGCAAAGCATCGGAAATTCAAATATTCGTAATACAATTTGCTTAAATAACTACCTAAATATTTGGGTATCTCTTTGTCTATTAGCCAATAAATAAAGGAACTAGAAACACTTTTAAATAAAATTATAGGATTGGACCATAGTTAAAACAAGTCTGAGATTAAAACAAAACCAACAGGATTGGCGGAAAACAACCCTATTTAAGGTATCAAAATAAAATCATTTGAGCTGTTTCAGCACGAAACAACTACAACACAAGCTGTCATTGATTGGAAATGACAGGCGGGAAAATAAAATGATCTACGGATCAGCCTTAAAAATATATATTATATATTAATACAGGAATGGCAGCTCGTGGCTTCGGCCAATGCCAGTTTAGTAATATTAACGTTATAAAGAATAATACACCACCATGCCTGTATATATGTTCGAAAAAATATATTTTCATCATTCACCGTAGCAAAATACCATTTCTCATGTTCACTTGAAATTTGAAATGTCCCTTAAAAAGTAGATGAACTACAAAAGAAGCTGTCACGCGTTGGCAATGAAAGAAAAAAAGTAGTTTTTTAAAATGTAAGTCGTATAGATGGCCGTAATAGGGATACAAATGAAAAATATTACAGTAAATCCGTCGTAGAGGGCTAATCGCGAGACTGATTGAATATATAATAAACGCGGTATTTATTTAGCAACACTTAAACTCGACAACTAGTATTATACTCTATTACTTAAATAAAACGTGTTTTAGAAGTGAAACGATTTGACTTGAATTTGAGTTCACTATAGAATAAGGTATATAACAAAAGAATATATACTAGTAGTAACGACATTTAAAGTATCCGTGCATTATAAATAAACGATTACGAGTACAAGCAAAACCTAACACAGGTATTATGGTAAAGACATCTTAAAGTAAATTGTCGTTTAAAGTACATCTTCAATTAGAAATTATCAATCACTATAACAGCGCAGTTACCTACGTATTTGCTTATTTCTTGGGGTACGTATGTACATAAAAATCGTAATCAAGTAATCATATTGTAGTACCTACATTCTTACAATAAACAAAAAAAAAAACTTCCTCTCAATATTATGTAATTTGATATGGTATAATTAACAGGTATTTTGATTGAGGAATTTATGTTATTCCGTTATATCCTTTCTAGCAGTGTACTCGGTTGTTCGCGCTACGACTAGGTAGACTGAATAATCATTACATCGGGTTTACAATAATAAAGGTACAATGGTGTATAATAAGTGCCGAAGGAACACAAAGTCTAAACAAAAAATGCCGAAGGTGCACAAACTACAAAAAATGCCGCAGGAGCACAAAGTCCAAACAAAAATGCCGAAGTGGCACAAACTACAAAAAATGCCGAAGGAGCACAAAGTCCAAACAAAAAAATGCCGAAGGTGCACAAACTACAAAAAAATGTATTATAGCTACAAAATGTACCATAGGGTACAAAATGTACTATAATGTACAAAATGTACCTTGGTGTACAAAATGTACCATGGTGTACAAAATGTACCATGGTGTACAAAACGTACTATAGTCTACAAAATGTACCATAATGTTCAAAATGTACTATGATGTACAAAATGTACCTTAGTGTACAAAATGTACCATGGTGTACAAAACGTACTATAGTCTACAAAATGTACCATAATGTTCAAAATGTACAATGGTGTACAAAATGTACCTTGGTGTACAAAATGTACCATGATGTACAAAATGTACCACGGTATACATAATATACAAAATGCTAACGTGCATACAAAAAATGCCAATGGGCACAAAATAAAAAGGTGCCAGAGGGACCACAAAGGTGAAAAACTTGCCAATGAACATATAAATAATAAAATGTATAATTAATAAATAAATATTAAGGGACAATCATACACAAATCGACCTAGTCCCAAACTAAGCAAAGCTTGTACTATGGGTACTAGACGATGATATTAATAATTATATATATAAATATATATTATGGCTGTGAAACCTGCGACCTGCTTTAGAATGAAGTGTAAACGATTGTGGTTCCTATTTTCAACAAACTAATTTTAGACTTTCAGTACTTATGATAAATGAGTCTTCGTGATTATACATGCATTAAAACAGTGCTGTCCCTGAATTAAATGGTAAAATGAATAAAATTTGAGTTGGACGAGGGTTTTCCAAATTGAAGACTTTGTTTTAATCGAGAGACGCAGCATTTATAATATTTTGCATCTAGTCTAGTTAATAACGATCCACGAGCCCTTATAAGAGACGTGGGTAGTATGTTTACCTATCTATTTTCCTTGAGTTATACTCACCTGAAACTTGCAATATAAAGGAGATTGACAAGGTTTGGCCCAAATGCTGCCCAGAGATGAAAATACGTCTAACGAGTTCCCTGCGTTATTGTCTATTAGAGAAAACATATATTTTCAAAATTCGTCCTAGAGAAAAAAAATAAACATGAATTTTTGTTTTTAAGGTTTACAGATCACTTATTTAAGGTTTCTTAGTGAGCAAACGCATTTGGTTTTACTTTGCACTTTTTGTTATTACACGACTGCCCAAAAGAAGGAGTGTAATGTTTTCAAGGGTTTTTGTATGTATATGTGTGTATGTCCGATTCTTTTTTCCATCATAACTTCTAAAGCCTGAGCTGATTTAGATGTGTGTGGTGTAGTTAGAAGTCTTTCACCATACCGGGTGGCATAGGATACATTTTTTTAACTGTTTTTAAGACTGAACCGACACAGAGTCGGTTTCAGCCCCCGGAACAGGCGGGGTTTCGATCAGGATACAGCACCTTAGGGACCTTCCACACGACGTTTTTTTACGCGCCGACGACCCAGTTTTACATTCCACGGAACAGTTTGATTGCGGTTCTCACAAACGCCACAAACAAACTGCTCCATGGAATGTAAAAAGCGCGTCGTCGGCGCGTTTCAAATACGCCGTGTGCAAAGGCTCTTTGACCACATTCATACAGTGAGGCAGATTATACAGAAGACGATAATCGGCCCCTGTGCTTAGTGTTCGTGGACTACGAGAAGGCTTTTGACTCCATCGAGACCTGGTCAGTTTTGGAATCTGCAGCGATGCCAAGTCGATTAGCGATACATCCATGTGTTGAAAGGTCTTTACAATGCCGCTAGCATGGCCGTCCAAATACAGAACCGTCAGTCTGAACCTATCCCCATGCATCGTGGTGTGAGCCTTGCCAGCCCAAGGGCATGTTATATCCCCCAAATTGTTCACAAATGCATTGGAGGATATGTTCAAGACGTTAGACTAGAAAGGACAAGGCATAACATAAACGGTGAGTACCTGTCACACTTGCGATTTGCAGACGACATTGTGATCGTAGCGGAAACGCTGCAAGATTTGCAATATATACTGAAGGGCCTAGCTGAATCTTCAAAACGCATTAGCCTCCGGATGAACTTGGACAAAACCAAGGTTATGTTCAATGAACATGTTGATCCGGAACCAATTACGGTACAGGGCAGCTTTCTCGAGGTTGTTACATATAACATGCGGTGCCGAGACGTGGTCAATCACGGTTGGGCTGGTCCAGAAATTAAAAGTCGCTCAAAGAGCTATGGAAAGGGCGATGCTCGGAGTTTCGAGTTTGAGGTAAACGTGGTCTTGAGTGGAGACCGCGGATCGGCAAGCGTAGTGTGGGACGCCCTCAGACTAGGTGGAGCGATGATCTTTGCAGGGTGGCTGGCAAGAGCTGGATGAGAGTTGTTGTTCATGTTTCACGGGCCGGGGAACAATTGGCTGTTGTGCGCACGTTATGTACCTGGTTTGGTTCTTAGGGTGGGCTAGGCATCAAGAAGTTGTTAGGCGCCCTGGTCAATACCTCGATACAATTATTATCGATGACCATGGCGACAATTAGAATTGCACTGTTAATACTATTAACGTTAGAAATAATCATTTGCCATGATACGGTAAAAGGACGTATCTTACTATGACATGTGTATAAAGATACGACCTTTTTACCGTAACACGGCAGATTTAGTTCCCAACAAAAAGTTTTTTTTTTTCATGACTCCTGGGATAGATCTTAAAGCGCTTTAGTATACAGTCTAGTGTTAGCCTAAGGAACATAATGTACTATGTGTTTAGTCTGGGCAGCACTTGGGCCAACTCCCATACAAAAGTGGTCAATCTCCTTTCAATAATGCAGTAAAAAAACTGTGATTCCTTACGAAGTTACTACGGTATTTGAAATTATGGTCGGTGTACCAATCAATTGTGTAAATTTCACTATATAGAAATTCTAAAGAAAACAGATTTTCTTTTCAAGTGATGACTAGTCAACGCCGGTTTAGTATTCTGAAATACTTACATTTCGTGAGAAGATTTTTAACTTCATACCAAAAAATTGGAAAATGTATATTTCATTGAAAAAGGCAAACTGTGAGTTTTCTTGCGGCGCTTCTTTCTCACAAAGGCCTTAGTTGGAAGCGCTGGTAGATTCCTAAATTTTCGAAAATAATAGCTCCATAGTACATTAATTCACGAGTAAATGAACATATATGTAATCCAATGTTATGATTGGCGAAAGCAATAAAATAAAAATAATTGTTACAATACCAAATACAAAATATTCCATTACTTAATTCATTCCATTTACCAATAAAGAACAAGTACCTAATTGAAAAAAAAAAACACAAATGGAAAGAGGAGGTTACGGAAACGAGAACATAGAATTATTTAATGATGTAAAAAATGAAGACAAAATTATTGAACTTGAAACTACTAAATAATAAGTATCACTCACTAAATTAACTTCATGTATGCATAAACTTATGGTTAAAAGCCTTGTCTCAAAAGGAGATTAAATACCGAATACGCGAATAGTAACAAAGAAAAAACATTTCCTTATGACAAATTTATAATACAGTTGTTGATAAGATTAAACTCGTGTTACATTTCAATGTACATTCAAATTCATGATTAAGGATTAAATTAGAAGTATTACATTTCCAACTACAGTCACAGAATAAAGACACTACTACAGTCTAGTGACCGAGATATTACTAATAGGTATGTTGTGCATACCAGTTACTAATAATATGAATCAATCTAGATTCCAGAAATATATTAAATGTACATGTAATGCAAGGGTGATATGAAATGACCTAGTAATAATTAAATAAATAAGGTGTCAATAAATAACTATTTCGAATTTATCAAAAGAGGATGGTGTGGTGTATAGACACCTTTATGATGATAAAGGGTCCCCACAACTGCCCGGCTGCCGCATTGCTATGAGAGACGTCAACGGGAACGGGCAGTGGTGGTCGACAGAAAACCCATTTAAGTGTTTTATTGAATCTAGTGCCGCACAGAAACCCTGGACATCACAATTGCAACTTAAATATAAAGTTAATTACGAGCTAAATGGCATGTATATTGCTACAGCTCGAAGAATCAATGCCGAAAGAAAGAAAATAAACACCAGCCCTAGGAGACCATCGCGTGTGCTGATTTCTGGCCGAAAGGTGTCGTGTTTCGTCGGTTCCGGGGCAACCTACCAAATCCAACACCTGAGATGTCGGAACAACGGGGCCACGCCGTTTCGCCGTCGAAATAAACATTGTTTGGTTATGTAACCTGTTGTTAATAAATAAATAAACATAAATTAAAGGTGTCAAAAGCCGTTATTAAGGGCTCGTTCAAACTTACCAACAAGAATTACTGATCCTAGATCCTACAACAATTATGGTTTCATTCACCTATTCATAAACTGTTAAAATATTCACAAAGGTAATTATTTGTGTGTATTAACGGTTAATACTCCACATAAACCGTGTCGGTAAAACGCTTTAATTAAAACGATGGTAAGCCCATAATGCAGGGTTCCACGTAAACAATTTGATTTTACATATTTCAGCAGATATTGGCCGTTTTAAATAGCCGTCGAAATTGTGCTCGTTAATAATCATAATTACATCGAAGAGATGTGTACTGGCACTACAAATGGAAACAAAATTACCTACATTAAAACTTCATACTCGAAATGTTACCAGGCCTTTAGTAATTTGAAATCACTGAATAATAAATCTACCTATGATATTCAGTGACAAAGTATTTCGGGCAATTTTGACAATAAGTTGTACTCATTTATGTACATGTAGTCGATGCCTTATCAAGATGCCTGAACGCAAAAAGAACGCGCAAAAGATTTGAGTCCAATCCAGTAATTTTATGTATAATAGGGGATGCGACGGATGTTGAATTATACAACATCGTGTACTTAAATGAATAAAATTAGCTCAATATGTCATGACCAAGATACAAAAAAAAAATACACATTAGGTGAAGAATCATTGTGAATACCTTTATTTTAAATTAATATGTATAAAATGGGTAGTTTGTACAAATGTAACTTTGAGAGAGAAAAATTGTGTTTTTCTCGGTCAACCTTTGACAACGGTATCTGTAAAGGTACGGAAACGTCAGGGAGGCTCAAATAATTAATATACGCGACATAATCCGTTTAAATTGTTTTATTTAAGTGTGTGACAGTCGCGGAACCCGTTTTTTTTATTTTTTTATGTTTTTTTTTTATTTGTGAACCCAAAAGAAATTTTGAAATTGTTTTTAGAATCCTCATAATTTAATAAAACAATAATTGTACGACAATCAGGAACTTAAACGCACTTTTTCCCGGTGAAAATGGCAAATTACTTATTTTCTCCATACAGATACTGGTAGCCAATCCACAGATTTACCTACGTCATACGTAGGTAGGCCTTTTGTATGGAGCGTTTTTAGTGCTCTGTAGGAACTTTGAACTATGACGGTCAGTAAAAAATAGAATCGATTGACATTCTCAAAAAAAAAATATCCGCTCGCCCTTTCCGCAAAGAAATAAGTATTAATTTTCGCTTAAATTATTATCACAAGCCTGAACAAACTCACCACTAAACCCAAACATTTTTCACAAACGAACTAAATCATCCCTTAACCCCCTAATGTAGCGGAACCCGTGAACGCGGCCCAATTCGGTTGTCTTATTAAGTTACGGGCAAATGAAGCACTATATCAACCCTTTTCAACCCTCGGAATGACGGTTTAATTAAAAGTTTGATTCACGCGTTGACTTCCGGTGAACATGTTTCGTTTAAGAAAAAGGGACAGCTTGATAAAGCAATTAGAATGTCATAATACCTTTTTGGATCTTATCTCCAACGAAAAAACATTCGGAGAAGTTTCTTATTTTGTATTTAGAAGTTTGTTATTCAAGAAAGAAACAAAAGTAATTTATTTTGAAACAATTTAATCGGAGATTTTCTATTTTTAGCTTAAAGTGATTAAATGAATAAGGCATTACTTTGCGGAAATACATATTACTAATATAGTAATATTGTTGGAAGGAGTTAAAGAATAAATATGCTTAAATACAACATAGCATATTTAAGATACTTGCTTGGACGCGAACACAACGTAGTCTGAAGTAAAATTTCATAGATATTTAGATTTCATAATTATTGACGCAAAGGTAAAATTATGATAGAATAATATAATGTGATCCACTGTTATCAGGACTCAAACCTACGACCCTACATATCCAGCGTAGTGCTCTCCCAACTGAGTTATCACATTTTTACGTTAATCACACCAAAACTTTGATTCCATAAATCTACACTCCTAAAGCGCTCTGTGCGTCGTATGTTTTTTTTATTATAAAAATTAGATGTTTCCACATTAAAGACAGGATCAATAAAAATATTCTATTAAAACATTGGAGTTCGATTTCAGTCTGAAATATTTGTCAAAAGTAAAAAAAGTATACAGAAGTTTTGCCTTCGCTTTTCTTTATCTTGTTGAAGTTCTTTCCAGTTTATTTTCTAATAAGTTATTCAAGTCTCGATAATTCACTAGATTAAATTAAAATGCCATAAATGCGACAACAACATGATATGATAGTGTATTTTGTTTAGTCGCATAGGTAAAATACAAATTTATTTATAGAATAATAAAAATATCTTGAACCCGAAAACGTGAGTAAAGGTATTGCAAATAATATAATATAACCTTGTGATTTTTAAGCAAAAGTCCGTACCTTAAGTTCAGGTAAGTACGAGGAGAGGCAAAACGGCCATTGGACCGTTCCACAGCCGAGGGAATATGCAATATCTTGAGGGAATATGTTGTCTTATGGAAAGTGCGGGGCCGCTCGACCGCTGCAGTTTGTCATCTGCTTCTAATATCAGCGTTTGGGCCGGGAGTCCTAGAGAAAATCATTTTTGTGGCTTGTGTTACCTTGGTCACTGCAAATTCAAGCTTTTAATTCGCAGTTTGGCAACATGACAAGGCACGCTACCAGCCCCATTGGACATTTCCACATGTCCGTAAACTGAATACCGACATGGGTCCATGTCGCCCATTAGTCCGCCCGGCGCTGCCTACATCAATAATGTTGAACGTTCGATTGTTCTCACCACTTTGATAGTTGGCAGTCGACAACTGTGCGTTTTTTTAGAAATTTCCTGCCTCGCACGACTGCATTGATGAATGTGTTGTTGCTTGCGGTATTTCCGGACCGATACGACCTTCAAACCTTCGAGAAAAGAGCGTACTCCCCCCTGCGCGCCCGGTAACGCACTTGTGACTCCTCTGGTATTGCAGCCCGTCTAGCACAACTATGCTTCGCGACTCTTGTCGTACGACATAGTGCTACCCGTCACTCTCTCACGTTACTGCACAGAAAGAGACGGATAATTATCTCGCGTGACCAATTGTCGCGTATGACAGTTATGCTAGAGGTGCTGGTGTCTATGGGCGACGGTAATCGCTTTCCATCTGGCGATCAGTTTGTCCGTATGACATAAAAAAGTGGGACGCAGTTCGCTTAAAATATATTTAGGAAAATTTCTCGTTCCTTGTAGCCGGCTCCCGCTCCAGCGGACATTCCGATATGTCCGCAAACCGAATGCCGACGTAAGTTCGTGTTGCCGTCGCCGGCGCCGGGAATAATGCCGGACGTGTGACCCAGACGGGTCAGTGGTGGGTTGAGTAATATTTTTATTCAGAAATTTCTTCTAACATGAGTAGTATGACCCCTAATATTGTTTAAAATATGTCCAGGAATGCGAGTCTGAACAAGCCTAAAAAGTGAGCCTTTGAGGACAAAAATAAGTCAGAGTCATCTGAATAAACTAAGGAAGCGCAACATGACTACTTCGCAACGCAAATGAAGCTCGACTCGACTGCAGTCCAGCAGAATTCTTTTATAACTACTTAATAATATTTAGAGCCTTCCATTTAAACTCGGACCTGGACCAGCACTTTCCAGTTCCAAATCCGTTTCGCGGAAAAATCTGTATAGTTGCAAGATTCGAGCTCACCGAGTTTGCCGGTTCGGGAAAACACGGCATTATTTTAATTGTTGAGGTTGGACTTTGCGGAAAAATACTTTATTCTGAAGTCGGCACCTGTGATGCTGAACGGTTTTTTAAGAAGGAAGGTTCTTAAATATTCGACTGTATGTTTTTTATGTTTGTTACCTCAGAACTTTTGACTCGGTGAACCGATTTTTATGTAAATATTACAAAGCTGGTGCTTCCCGTGTGGTCCCATTTAAATTTGGTCCAGTTCTGACAAAGGCATCCATGAGAAAATCATATTATATAAGTGTATTTGTATGTTCCATGTCGCTCTTAATTTAAAAAGTGATTATAAATATTTGAATCACTAAAAAGTAAAAAAAATATAATAGGTACTTAATATTTTTTTACAAAAATGGAATCGACTTCAAAAAAAAAATTAAACGCCAAAAATAACTAAATAAATGTACAGATTACATTTAAATCACCTTTTGAAGTCGGTGCCAAGCCCCACGTAAACATGCGCGGCATCTGTTTTTTAGTAATAACTGAGTGGTTGGGCACCGACTTCAAAAGGTGATTCAAATGTAATGTGTACATAATCGGGTTATTTATGGATTTTCAGTTTTTTTTTAGTCGGTTATTTTTTGTTAAAAATGTATTATTTTATTTTGGGTTCGCTCCCGCTACTCAGGTCGCGGAACTGCGTAGGGAAGTCCACCGGGACAGTCGTCATCCCCACCACGTCCACCGCGGCGGTAAACACCAGCTAAATACACGAGTCAATTGCGAAGATTAAGGCTTTAGAGAATTATCTAACCTAGAAATGTGTTTTACCTGCATCATCAAAATACCCACTGCTCACTTAGAGTACGAGTACCTAGCCATTGGAATCAGGCATGTTTTATACGACCGTTAAAGTTTAACATTCCTATACTGAGCGCTTAAAACACTCTGTACAAATGGCTACAGGGGAAGTCATTTCGATGTTGCGTAATAACTATCACTTTCCAACGTAGTTTATATATTTTTTAGGGTTCCGTACCTCAATCGGAAAAACGTAAAGATAGGATAATCCTTATAGGATCACTTTGTTGTCCGTCCGTCCATTATTTCGAGAACTCGAGAAATCAAACTTCTACGTTAACGTGAAAAAGAGATAGTCAATAGTCATTTATTCAATAAACAATATAAACTGTGTTTGAAATAGTGGTATACAAATTAATTTACATCTTAACAATAGAACAATAAATTAACAATTTGGCACTTAATATGAAAATCAAACTACATCACAAAGAAGACTATACGGCCGTTAATGTCGCAAAAAAAGTACATTTCGACACTCTCAAGGGAATCAAAATGATAGGGTACTTGCCGATGACCTAGAACTATGAAATCTGGCAAGTAATATCGTCTCATACTACAAATACTTATAAGCTTTTGAGTAAGTTTTGTTAATGGTGGTTTGTTATATTTATTTGCGTATTTATTTTATTTTTCCTATCGTGGTGGGAGGGTGGGACTATTTAATGCATGTATGCATGAAAAAAATAAAGTACTTCACTCCGGCCCATCGCCTACAGCTTTACTTATAAGGCGCAGGTTCGCCCACATATGGAGTACTGTTCTCATCTGTGGGCTGGGGCGCCCAAGTACCAGCTTCTCCCTCTAGATCGTATTCAACGGAGAGCGACTCGTATCGTCGGCTGCCAGCGAACTTCAGATCGGGGAGTGCTCCGAGGAGATGTTCGGGTTGATTCCTGCCGCTTCTTTCCGCCATCGTTCTACGCGACAATCCTTTCATCCTCACCACTTAGATAGTTGGCAGTCCACAACTGTGCGCTTTTCTAGAAATTTCCTGCCTCGCACGACTGCATTGTGGAATGAATTGTCGCTTGCGGTATTTCCGGACCGATACGACCTTCAAACCTTCAAGAAAAGAGCGTATTCCCACCTGAAGGGCCGGCAACGCGCTTGGTGACTCCTCTGGTGTTGCAGGTGTCTATGGGCGACGGTAATCGCTTTCCATCAGGCGATTCGTTTGCTCGTTTGCCCTCTATGACATTTTTTTTTTTTTTTTTTTCATTTATTTATCATACAGAACAAAAACAATACATTTAACAATTATGCAACGAGCAAAACCATACAAAGGTTTAACTGCCGTTGAATTCACTCACATAGGTAACTACAATCAGGTATTAAATAGGTAGGTAGGTATTATTACTATTAATTACGATCGGAATTACATCACCTAAGGTACATTGCTTTGACAATTCGTTTACAGTGGTGTGGTGTTTCACACACACTCGACATAAAAAATATATATAAAAAAATACGCAAATAAGTATAACGGGTTAGCACAAATTAACTGGCACGTTATTATATCGCGGATCAGCAAAGCAATATTACTATTTTTAGTTATTACTTATAAAATTACATTTGTAACAAAATCATAAAAAAATATAGTCCTTTTCAAAAATCATATTTAGCGGAGCCATACCTACATTTCAGGTGCAAACTTAACTCAACCAGATTAATATGGGATAAGTGAAAGTTTGTACGGAACTCTCGGTGCGCGAGTCAGACTCGCCCTTGGCCGGTTTTTAATATTTTGAATCCAAATATCGGTAAAAATATAATAACAATTACCTTTGTAAAACTTAGGTAATGTTCCCAATAGTGAAGAGTCGCTTTATTTATTTTTTCTTCATTTCATGACATATAAACTATAAATTTATGAAACATTTTTATACTAAACCATTGATACAAAGATATAATATAATAGCTTAATATTAAACCATTGTAGGCATCAATGGTTTGAAATTAAGCTATGTTTGTTAAATTATAAAACAGACTCTAACATCTTAACTCTCATTTCACTTTTGCTGTCCAGTCCCCGAGGAAATTCAGATGCGAATTGCCAGCATTAACGGCAGGGATCGAGGTAGCAGGTTCACAAGTTCAGGTCGGGGCTCCGGAAGGCGACACATAATACTTAACCCGGAAACTTCCTTTGGGAAATGTATCGCCAAAACGAACCGAATTCATATTGATTTACTGGTTGTTGCTACAGTTTCACTTCATTTTAAAACCTGGTCTTAGTCTACTAGTAGGACCTAATCACAAAGGGAATCTTCGCCTTTCTAAATCCTCTTTGACGAATCAATCAGTCAGTCGACGTGATTGGTGTTTTTAAGGCTAGGTTCAAAATAAGTTTTTCCCGCAGCTTTTTTCAACAATGGCTTATTTGGTTAATGGTTTAGAATTTTAAAGTGGTCCATGTATTCGTTTCGTGTACTCTTACGTTTCAGTGAAAAAAGATAACGTCAGTACAATATTATCTATTATGGTTTCACTTTATAAGTACAATCAACAACTATCTAAACTCTTACATTTATGTACAAGGGTCCGTATCAAAGAATTAAAAAATAATTACAACACAAAGCAAGACACAAAGATATATAATATTTAAATCCCCCTGAATAGCAAAGTAACGTTGGATGAAAGCTATAAAAACGCCACACAAACGAAGATTCTGCTAGTAATTTAATTAACAAGCTTAAAAATATCTAAAACTGTACCATTAATCCCACGTTATCTCTACACAATCCTAAACGTAATTAATTAAAACAAGCGCCCAGTTCAAGCAACACACTCGCGGCAAATAATTATCACTTTCCAAGTGAAATAAATACACCCGCGCAATTCCACCCCGGGGGCACTACCTTGAAATTTGAATTAAGCGGGTTGTTGCCGTAGAAACACGAAATCGGCGATTTACTACATTTCGAAGTGATTTTTAAGTAAAGAATAATAAAAAATAAACTAATTACCGGCCAAGTGCGAGTGGGACTCGCGCACGAAGGGCTCCGTACCATTATCTGTAAGTTTGTTGTATGGGAGCCCCACTTAAATATTTATTTTATTTTATTTTTTGTTTTTGTTGTTATAGCGGCAATAGAAATACATCATCTGTGAAAATTTCAACAGTCTAGCTATCACCGTTCTTGAGATACAGCCTGGTGACAGACGGACGGACGGACGGACGGACAGCGAAGCCTCAGTAATAGGGTGCCGTTTTTACCCTTTGGGTACGGAACCCTAAAAATTATTTATTTCAGAAATTCAGATTCTATTGTTGTTAGTATTTTAACTGTGTTGCTATTGAACACAATTCAATTACAAATTAAACTAAACTGAATGAAGACCATTACGTCCACAATGTTTTTTTTACCCTAGTCATTACACGACAAACTGGTATGGAGCTGTAGAGTATCTCCGAACTTCAAACACAGAGATTGATTAGATATAACTAGTCCAAATATACGTTTAGTCAAAAGCCTAATGTACAGTTTATTTATTGATCTAAACAGGCTTGAAAACTAGTCATCCCTGTGAAGGATAGATAATATACGTACGTTATATAAACAATAAGATAAAAATATTATACTAGTGACTAAAAATAAAAATTGGGCAAGTGCGAGCCCCACTCGCGCATGAAGGGTTCCGTACCTATACATATATATAATCTTTAACAAGTTTGTTGTATGGGAGCCCCCCTTAAATATTTATTTTATTTTATTTTTAGTATTTGTTGTTATAGCGGCAATAGAAATACATCATCTGTGAAAATTTCAACTGTCTAGCTATCACCGTTGTTGAGATACAGCCTGTTGTTGACAGACAGACGGATGGACGGACGGACAGCGAAGTCTCAGTAATAGGGTCCCGTTTTTACCCTTTGGGTACGGAACCCTAAAAACGTAAAATTAAACTAAAAACATTTTCCTATAAACTAATATCGAAAACTTGAAAAATGCGCGTTTCACATTTGTGCAGCAACAACGCCCTTAAACACTCCGTACTCGTATTTTAACCTTTAGACCGCCTAGGGGTTCCTCGAAAGGTTATTATGGACACGCTTTTGAGCAGATAATTTTGTCCGGAACAGGAATAAACATGTTTTTACGCAGTCCGTAAGGTCAGGGTACATAAATAAATAAATATTTGTAAATATTAGTATGTTGGGTCGGTTTCAGGAATGATCACAAGCCTTTTATTTGAAGTGCTTATATTATACGTATATTAAGTATATATTACGCCAACTGCTTCCAAAAAGTTCGTTTTATAAATAGAACAATTTTTTCCATAAAGAAAGGTGAGTTCACAATATTCTTTCAGAATAGCTCCAGTAATTTATGGATATAAAACTAATCTCTCTGTCGCGGCGTAAGGCAGACTTACGGACGAGTCTTAACGGTTATCTAACCTGCGGTGGCGCCGGTAACGACTGCGATTAACGAGGTGCGAGGGCGAACAGATTATTAAACAGGCGTTAAATTACGGTTGATTGGGCTTCGGCCGGGATTGCATTAAGGTAGGTGTCCTGCTTTTTCATCGTTTTTTTTGTGATCGAATTTCACTCGCAAATTTTCCAAATTTTCACCGATGATGATGATTTACATTGACATCATGAAAAGTAATCTTATTACGTTTTGTCAAGTAAGGGTTGTTTCACACGTACCACAACCACACGACAACCACAACCACACCACAACCACAACACGTGGTCGGGCACATATTTTGTATGTTTAATAAATAGTACAATTCACACGTAACCACCGACAACCCCAACCACACCACAACCACAACACGTGGTCGGGCGCATATTTTGTATGTTTAATAAATAGTACAATTCACACGTAACCACTGCTTGACCGCATTTTAACGCTGCGACGTGGTGTGGTTGTGGTACGTGTAAAACAACCCTAGTTACTTGGCAAAACGTTATAAGACAACTTTTCATTCTGTAGAATAATTGTAAATTAGAATAGGGTTGACGACTGATATTAAATTCTACAGTATACTGTGGCTAAATAAATAAAATTAGCTCAATTTATCATGAAATAAAGTTTTTTTTTATCGAAAATAAATTTTAAAATTGTTTTTAGAATTCTCATACTTTAACAAAACAATAATTGTAAGACAACGATGAACTTAAATGCACTTTTTCACGGTAAAAATGGCAAAATACTTATTGTGTCCATACAAATATAGGTAGGTACCCATAATAAGTCTAACGGCATTTTGTGAGCCATTTTGGCAACATGACTTTTCCGATGTAAAAAAGCCTGCTGAATTCGATTCTGGATGTTGCCAAGCCGAATTTTGCCCCCCTCCCCCCATATCTCCCCTTTTTACCTCAAAATATGCCCCTAATCACGTTTTTTCCGGTCGTAGTAAGTCCCAGATACCGTATATAGCCATTTAGAAAAATGTTTCATAGCTCTCAAAATAACCCCTATATCATCGTAAACCCATTCATTTCCGCCAGGCTGCGTTTCTCGGGTTTATAGCCATTGGGAAGCCGCGGCGCGCTCGTGTAAATGAGGCGGTAGGCTGATGGATGATGATATTTGTCATAGGTACTAACTCTTCTATGGGAACTGTGAACTTTATCTCACAGACCAGAAAAGAAGAATAATTCGATCGGGTGACGTGGAGAGGGCTATGTTTAGAAGTGAACTGAAATGAGTTAAAATTATTGTGATGAGAAGAGAGACCTACAATAAAAAATATCTTGAAAGTAACGCCAATCTTAAACTTCCAACGTAAGTATTTAGGTAAATATATACAAAGTTTGATCGATGCCGCCCTAAGTGATATTATTATAAGAAATTAAACAACTGGTTGAAAAATTCGACCCTTTAAGGTTATCCTTGGTGGCTTTGATAGAAGAACATTTGGCAGTCTAATCCGGAAAACCGTGCAGACGCGGGTTCAAATCCCGCGCATAGCATAACATTTTTCACTATTCACGTAAAAATTTGTAAGCAGGTTAGATAGTTTTATTCTATTTTTTTAGTGTCGCAGTTTGTCGTTTTCTTTTAAATTACATTTCCTAGCCAAGTTAAAAAAAACGAGGTCTACAGCTCACAGTACCACTAGTCATTTTTTACACATGCTGTATTCTTATACAGCCCTTGTTCGGCTTAAGTATTACAGCTGTTTAAGGGCTTTACAAGCGCTTATACATCCTGTGTGCTTGGATAGTTTACATCAGGCAGTATTATATTCATTAAGAGTGACCAAGACATATTGAATAGGTATAATATGTCTTACTTTCTGAAATCACATACAAAAATAATAAATAAACTCTTGCGAGTACCTAGTTTTCCTTTTCCACATCCTTTTATGCAAAACACTTTACGCTAGTGATATCGAAAGTTCTGAAATTCACGATTTTCAAATCCGGTAAGAGTATATTTGCAAAATAAACGAAGACGCTCTGTTAGCATATCCAACAAGCCTTCCAACTACCTTATGCCAATAGCTGGACTCTGATATGACGCATTAAACATTCAAACACCTTCCGGTTTATTCTTTTTGTGTATCGGTGCAGTCAAAGGTCGTCGGATCAAGTCTTCTCTTTGATATTTTATCTCGTCCGTTGCCATGGGTTTGGAGAGCATTGTTAAAAGGGCTTTGGATTTTACTTTCAGATATTTCGAGACAAAACTCTTCGTCTTAAACTTGTAAAGGACATCTTATCTTTGTATCTGTGTCTATATTTAAAGCAGTACAAATTTAAAATTGATCGACCTGTCACGTCACGTCTATAGGAATAGTATATTCGGTATTATGTTATTATTACCGGATAGATCGAATCGGGCCCATGTTGTGCATGTTTTCTGAAATCGCAAATATCACATTGTCATTTAACAAAGTTTTACCGTATTTATTTTTCCGTCTTTATTAAAATACCGGGCAAGTGCGAGTCTGACTCGCGCACCGAGGGTTCCGTACAAACTTTCAGTTATCTCATCTTTATTGGCCTGGTTGAGTTAAGTTTGCAGCTGAAATGTATGGCGCTGCATAGTTCGAGGTGCAAACTTAACGCAACCGAGTTCTCCAAATATGATGTTTGAAAAGGACTATAATTCTTTATGATTTTAGTTCAAATGTATAGTTTTTAGATTTTTATAAGTATTTGTAGTATGTGACGATGTTACTTGCCAAATTTCATAGTTCTAGGTCATCGGGAAGTGCCCTATCATTTTGATTCCCTTGAGAGTGTCGAAATGTACGTTTTTTGCGACATAAACGGCTGTATCTTTTTTTCACGCTAACGTAGAAGTTTTATTTTTTCACGGCTTCAAGGGACTGTAAATTTGAGTATATGGTGTCAATTTCAACTCGATACCTCAACGCGTTCTCGAGATAAAGGGTCTTGACAAACAGATAGACGGACGGACGGACAACAAAGTGATCCTATAAGGGTTCCGTTTTTTCCGATTGAGGTACGGATCCTTAAAAACTGGAATATTCTATTAGAAAATTTGAAGCTCCCAATTTACACATTCCATTTGATGTATTTATGCAAAATAAACTAAGACGTTAGCATATCCCAGTAGCTGAATTCTGATATGTGCCATTTAAAATTCATACGCCTTCCTTTTCATTATTTTTGTCCAACGGTGTAGTCAAAGGTCGTCGGATCCAATCCTCTCTCTTTGATATTTAATCTGGCCCATCGCCACCGGTTTCGAAAGCACTGTTAAAAGGGCTCAGGGTTTTACTTTTAGATATTGCGAGATTATATGCGTATTGACATGGTGTTACAGTGCATGCTGGAATAAGGTTTAACGGTTTTACTGTTAAATGCGAGTTGCATTGATATTGATTAATGTTTTGAGATTCAGTGTGCTGATAGGATGCCATTATTTTGATAATATGCAGATAAATGTTATAGGTAGGTATGTGAAATAATAGCAAGTAACCTATTGACAAAGGCTAAATCCAAATTACGAATTACTATAATAAACACATTTCCGTAGATTTTATTCATTCCACGATTACGCCTAAATTCTGACAGGAATTATGGAGCATTCGGGGTGGCTTTTAAAGAAGAAAGTAATTTTAATCCATTTTCGAAATCGGCTTTTAACTAAATGACGATGTTCTCAGCTACCAACATAAAAGTCTTCTTTTTTAAATCGTTATCCTGTTTAGAAGCAATCGCCGCTGAATGGGGCGTTTTCCCGCGGCAAGCAATGGGACGGCTCGGCACTGTACCTGGATTGTGTGATTTGTGTGATTATCTAAGCTAAGCTTTAGAATCTAAAGCTTAGCTTAGACAATCTAAAGTTTAGATTCTAAGGCCTTATTGGCTAGTGAACTGTAATGACCTGTCTCTTTAGAAGCAGTACGACGATGAACAAGCCTCTTCTATTAGAATAAATACCTACGCCTAGAGACCCGGTTAGCGCTTGAAGGTGAAGATAGTTTTGGTTAGCCACGGACTAAGTTTCGTCCGTATGCGCATCTGTCACAAGCAAAACGTATTCTGCAGTTTTAATTTAATATGACTGTTTATCATTTGCTCAGGGTTTTTTTTTAAGTAGAAAGGTTAGGAATTTTTAAAAACCGAATACAAAAAAAAAACTTTACAAATAATTGCAGGTATGGGGAATTTTTCAGGGCCCTTCAATTTTTCCGGAACGTCGGAGATAGGCAGAGGGTGCTCGCTCAGCAGATTGGTATTAGCAAACAAATGGAAGATGAAGACTTATTTGAAATTTCAGAACAATTAAAAATGGCCGAAATTCGGTGTCGGTGGATTTTGAAAATTCTTTGAAAAAAAACGGCAAAAACATGGAACACCTTATTATTATTATTATAGCCTTTATTGCCGAAACTAAAATACATATATCTACTTAAAACTAACACATCGGATCAGTATTCGGCGTGTCTTCCGACACATAGGCCTCTCCCACACCTTATACCTAATAGTAAATCCTTCATCACCGAATGAAAAAGAATACAGATGCGTTTAATATATTTAAGTAAATATACTCCAGGTACGAGTATATATTACTAATAAAATTTTAGTACGGCACTGTTAAATTATTGCGAGTCCGAAATATTTCCCCCGATTTGGGGAAAATATCTTTCCGCACAAAACCAAAAGTGGCTTCATCTTTCGCAAATTTGTTGTATGAAGGTCTCGTTCTAGGCGTATTTATTCTAAGCCTCTATGGTTATCAAAGGCCTCCTTGTGTAGTGACCTGTAATGTACGCGCGTGCGCCGCCGTCACATGCCACGTGCGCACACGCATATGTGGCCACAGACTATTCAAATAAAGCTGTTGCGTTTTAGTTAGAATAGAACAATAGTATAGTTGAGTATTTGCAACTTTAGCTCCATTTGTGAGGTCACAAATCATTTCAACAAGATAACAAAAATAAGTTATAAGTTGTCAATGTTGCTGCTAAGCTGCGTTACACTTTATGCCGGTTCAGATTCACAATCTGACTTGTAAAAGTGCCCTTGTGGCCTACTTACTGAATAAATTATTTCATTTCATTTCAGCTTGGATAACAAAAACTACAACGATATGTCAGAGATATAGCCTGAGTGATCGCTCAAATGGCTATAAACATAGTTAGTCAATATCAATCCTTTTAGGCTCCGGCAGGATTTCGACTTCGTTTGTCGCGCGACAAAGTATACCACATCTTTCCCGCAGGATATTAAAATGAAAGAGAGAAAATAGATTACCGTGCGCCATAGTTAGTTGTGCTAGAGATATAATTATAATATTAATTGTCAGTGAATTCTCTGTATCCACTACTCCATGCATTGTCAATACAGATAATATGCCGCAGCGTTGTTGAGTTATTGTTCTGAACAGCAACTGATAAAAGCCAAGTGGCCATTAAATTGCTAACGACTTGTATTGCAAAACTTATCTGTCATGAGTTTAGAACATTCAAAGCTACTTTCCATTTTTCGATTGGATTGTGATAAGAATTCAATGGAAGCACTTATTCAATGACATATACCTTCACAATAATAGTAAAAGTGTATAGGAGTAATCCGAATGTCATTGAATATGACACATAACACATAACTAGCGCTAGCTAGCGTAAACCAAATGTTTGTTCATTAAGGCAAAAAATTTAAAAAGGATGGTCCTGGCAGGGTTTGAACCTGCGTTTTTAACGTTTCGGGCCAACACGTGCGTCTTACCTATTAGACCACCGAATTTCGCTGTTATCAAGTTCAACGGCAATTTATATCTTTTGTATTTTAAATATTTTTTCGTAAAAATAAGTCGCATCTAAATAAAAACTCTAGAATGTTTTTTCTTTTCCCTTTACGTGTCATTTTCACCTCAGAGATTATCGATCTTTGACCATAGGTGTAGTGTTTGTGGATCTGTATAAAACCTATTATGTGGGTAGTTATGACGTTGTCTCGAGAGTACGGGTGGGAAGACAGTCACGGGAGAGCCACCAACTGTGACGGACGTCTGACCTGCTGGTGCTATACCGAGCCAATGAGTGCGGTTCTCCTATGGGTGGTCATGGGATCACTACAATAGGTAATTACATAGGTATACATAATTATCTTGAAGTCATTTTTCTCGGGAAAGTGTGTATAAAAAAGCAATCAAAAGTAATCTGATTTTGACCCGTTGATCTTTGAAATTTGGCAAGAAGCAACATTAGGTATAAAGCTCAATATAACCTGTAAGAAGGAATACGTCATACTCCTAACTGAAGACCCAAAAGAGGGGCTAAGCCTAGAGGACCTGAGAATCTTTACAGACGGGTCAAAGACTGAAAATGGAACGGGCTGTGATGTATTCACGGAGGATTTGAGTATTCACATCTCTAAACCCCTAGGTATACACAACACGGTTTTCCTGGCAGAATGCGTAGGAATAATAGAAGCCTGCAACGCTATAAAAAGACGCCAGGTTCAAAACACAAACTTACATATACTATCAGACAGCAAATCCGTACTACAAGCACTAGACAGTGATAAATGTACCGTTGCTCTAATAGACGAATGTCATCGCAGCATCACAGAGGTGTGCAATGACAAAAATAATGTAACATTACAGTGGATAAAGGGACACAGTGGCTCGAGAGGCAATGATGCAGCGGACGAACTGGCCCGTAAAGGATCAGAGACACCAACATGCAGACCAGAGCCAATAATACCCCTACCACAATCTTACATATACAACACAATGAACCAATATGCAATATACCAATACCAAAAATACCTACTGGGAAGACATAGGAACGTGTAGACAGACAAAAGAAATTCTTCCGAATAGGAACCACAAACTCACCACAATCTTACTGAGAATCCACAGGAACAAACTACGCAAAATAGTAGGAATAATAACGGGACATAATACTCTGAACAAACACCTTTTCAATTTAGGGATAACAGATAGCCCTCTATGCAGGGCATGCATGGAAGCAGAAGAAACCACCAAACATATTCTACTAGATTGCAAACAGGTAGAAGTATACAGGACGAAGTACCTAGGATCCCCAAGAACCGTACACGACGCCACAAGCAACATTAAAGCTTTGATAAGGTTTGTCGAGGAGTTGGGGTGGTTGGAGTAGCGCTACCCCCTTTTCACGCAAAATAGGCACGTTGGATGTCGACTTTCGGAAAATGCCCAGCGCAACTAACTAACTAACTCTATAGCTCAAGTAAATAAAAAGGACTAAAAACCGTGTAAAAACCATGTACTTATGACGTTATTTATAAATTGTATTTATCTTGCTTCCTTTTGTAAACTTTTATTGGTGTGCAATAAAGTATTGTTGTATTATATTGTATTATGTATTTTTATGCAGACAACAGTTTTACAACGCCAACGATAAAGTGCCTGAAACTAATTAAATTTTTCATCGGCGAAATATCAATGGCTTTCATAATTTATACGGAACCCTGCGCGAGTCAGAATCGACCTGACGGGCCTTTATTTATTATAAAGCCTTAATTACGGAGCAATCAAATCGGCCTATGTCAAAGGGGACACTAAGCCGCTGGTTCGTCATAAGTCTTGTCCCTTATTATCAGGGCGACCGTTATAGTTTTAACTGCGAGGGTTTATGGGAACTTGTCACGTGCTGATATACGATATACGAGACATTTCGAGGAGCACAGATAACTCATGAAGCAGCAGAGTCGCTCTCAAAGGTTACTTGTGCCTGTAATCACGATCTTGAAGTAATTTAACTACAAACTTATGCTCATGATTAAGGTTGGCAGAAGTGATGGAGTAACCATTTAGTAATCCAAATAGAATGAGTTATTTTTCTCAGACAAAGAACAAAGTCCACTGCAGGACAAAGGATTCATTATGAGTTTTCTACAAAAACTAGTAATTTATGGGACACAATAACATTATTATTTTATAGGTACACGTTTATGTTCTCTTCGGAGACTACATACAAGACTAACTTCTTAAGATAGGTACATGGTTACCTTAAGTTCATATTACTGTAATAGTTAAGTATCCTTCATGAAAAAATTACTGACTTTTGAGTTTCTTTCGGCGTTTCTTCTCAACAGAGGTCTCTTCTTGTGAAATGCCGGTAGACTCAGAGATGTACTGTAAGTGCCCTTTGCAGCCTTCTTACAGAATAAAGTTCATTAGGGAAAATTTTAAAATATTTAATGCTTTCACCGGGATTTGGATAAACGTCTCGTCTCCCACCACGCTAAGGATATAAAATATGAAACAACTGGTTGAAAATTTTGATGCTTTCACTAGTGGAATATTATATTGGCATATTTGATAGAACAATTGATTGTTCACCCTTCTGTCTCGCGAAGTTGGAAAGCCAAGGTATACATTAAATAGGTACATATATTATCTGATTCTTGCCATATGCTCGTTTTTCACCAAATGCCATAATTCCTTTCAACTCCCAGGTAACGAACATGCTTCCTCCCAACTCCTCCCCTACTGTACTCAAATGTAACCCTTAAACAGCAACGAAAAGGAAGATTTTACAGTGACATTGCTAAGTGAGATGCGGTCTTATGAAGAAAAAGTGGAAATTTAATTCCCCATTTGCCTGTAATAGCGTGTAATGCGAGTCCGCTTCAGATGTCGTCAAAAATGGAGGCATTTCATTCGGAAGATATGGGGAAGGCATAATTGAAAACAGTTATGAAGATATGGATCTTGTAAAGCGCAAACATTAAGCGATTCGATCGGTACGGTGGTGGGTATGTCGACGCAAATAGGGTTTGCAACCCCTTTTTAATATTTGGATAATATTATTAAGTAAATTTTCAATATTCATGTTGGATTTTACTGTGATTACTATGCGTCTTCTTCTTCGACGGTTCCACTCTTGACAGAGTGGTCGTGTTCATCATTTCCGATGTTGGTGGCAAGCTTCACAACACGCCAAGTGGATCTCTGGTAGCACTCTGGTGTGGACAAGCGCAAAGATCCTCCTTAAAGATCAGTCGTCCTCCCGTATTTATTTATCTTATAAAATGTAAATAATCTTGAAAACAAATGTGACAATAAACAGAATTTAAACTTCAAAATCTGCAAACAGAACGTCATTACTCATTAGCTTCACAACCGCCCTAGTGACATCAATAAGGTATACAAACAACGTAATTAATGCAAGTGAGTACCTTAATTTCATAACTTAATCTCGTCGCGGCCGTTACCGGTCGCAAACAAAAGAAATTCGCACCGACTATCTGATGGTGGGTTAATTATAATTACAGTACAAGCAATTAATAAAGGCTATCTGATTAAAGTGACAACCTTGTGTGACCAGCGGCTGGGGTACACTGTGAGCTATTATAGTACGAAGCTATCAGCCTTCCATTTATTTACACATATCAATATTCTGGGAAATACAGCAACAAATAGGTACAGGCTTTATCAATCAAGGAGAAAACCTTGTGTGGCCAGCGGTCCGTGCACTTCAGCTAGGCGGTAGAAAGCTAAGAGATTTCTTGCCAGCTTTAAGACATCTACTGCTGGACAAAGTCCTCTCTAATGCTCTCCACAACGACCGGTCACCGACTTTCCGCGATCCTGAGCAAATAGTTGGTCCTTGTATGGATGCTTATATGAGGAAAACATTATGACGTTTATTTTGACAACAGTATATAGCTTCACTTCGTTAGTGGACTGCGAACCGTTATGTAAGAGCAAGACAGCTATTGTTTTACTTTTGACGGATGGGATCAGATTATTAGTGCTGGTGTTAATGATGTAGCAGCAGCAAAGTGATAGCATAATGTTGCGTAATGTTCGAGGGATAACGGTTGGGTTACCATAAGAATTATAATTCATAAATAGACACACATAAAAATGCAGCTTATTTGACAAATTGCTTGAAATGATCACCAGTTACTTACTTCAAAAGAAGTTATTTAAACAAAAACACTACTGAGAGTTTATGATGAAATCACAGTAATTTCTAAGTTAGACTATTGAGCGATGAAACTTTACGATGGGAAAATAACTTGTAATATAATAAACCATGAGCGACCTGTAAACATTAAAAATAGTCTTCCTATAATGGCCTTAAATATTTACCAACAATTTCTAACACGCCTTCTGACATCGTTCATCTTGTCAAAACGTAAGCTCCTAATTACATGCAATAAAACAACCAAACTGGTCATGTTAGGAAAGAACCCACATCCTCTGCGCGGGCGCAGCATCCCGACCGGCCCATTCTAGATCACTTGTGCCATACAACTGTGTTACGTTAAATACCGGGCGTTCACCTTATAACTGGTTCTATTGTAACATAATTATATCGGTAGATGACGAAATGGCATATGTTCCTTACATATGAATACAACCAATTTTGCATAAGTGTATCTGTCACTTGTAAATGCGATACCTAAGATGATAACTTTCTGAAATTGTAAAACATTTCAATCAATTGGAAATTTTGTAGAAAGTTCCTCAAAAATTTACTAAGGAACAGAAATAAGAAACATGTCCTTGATAAACAATCGAGAAATTCAGAAACATTGAGATCAATATTTATATAAAAATCCAAGGACAAGACGGGATGGAGCAATCTTTCAAAACGGGTAGGTAGGTACGTCCCTTTTACTTTGACCTAGGTCATCAGTATAACGATACGATATCAGTGATAATGAACTCTGAACCATTTAACCTGCGGCAATATTAGTCAATCAGTTAAAACTGTCGCATATATCGTTTTGCCTTTCAAATGTTACAGTTCATATTACTTATAGCAACATAATCGAGAAAGTTGGTCTTATTTTGCGAGGATTTGCGCTGGTATGTGCCGAGGTGTCGGTTCAGAGCGGTTACGAAACGTATGTCGTACTTAGATAAGATTATGATCACAGTTTGTGACCCGCCTCGTCCATCTGCTGACTGCTTTTTTTTGTTTTACCACGTCACTGAAGAAAATTGTAGGTATGTTGAATCTATAACCGAATCTATGTTTGTGCTATATTTCATCTAAATATGTTTTCTCAAACATATTACGTTTACGCGTTATTGCGTAAGTAACAAGACAGACGAATACCCATCCCTTAAAAAAGTATTTGTAATACCCCTTGATGTTATAAAAACACAGGAATTAAGCACTTTCGATTAAGTACTGTATTTAAATCTGAGAAATGAGATTGATCCATTTTAAACATCCCCACTCTGCTCCGATTATTTCACGCTGACAATTTAACGTAACCTACCCTTTGTCAACTACTTGAATTACTGATTAATGATGTACGAGTACATATCGAATAATAATTATTACCAATTAAAACCACTTTGTAAAAATTATTGATATTATCAAACGAATGGCCATTGCAAAACGAATGGCGAAGAAAACATTGTCGTATGTCAAATAAGATTTGTAACTGTAAACGAAGCTCTCAAAGAAATGAAATGTATATCGTGAGAAGTCGACTCATATAATTGGTTATTACTTGTCTTGTTTTATTGCTGTGAAGTAATGGTCATAATATTACGTTATTAAGTAATTGAACATCGTAAAATTTGGCTGGTTTAAAATTTAGTTCGTTGGTTTTATTAATTATCGTGGAAAACTTTTTAGGTACAAGCGGAAATTAGTAGTGAGTTTGAACCGTAATTATATGTTTAACAAAACAGGCTTCCATTGCGTTATATTACAAAACGTATTATGCTGTATTGATATTTAGATGTTACGTCGACGAATCACAACGTAGTCATACAGATAAATTGGGTTATGGATTAATACAAAGTCAAGACGGAGTCACTATACGCTCTGCAACCCGCGTTGACAGCTTACGCCCCGCGCGCACCAATGTGCTTGGCTCTACATTTCTCTCTAAAGTAGCGATGCACATGTACGATAATATCGGGAGGTCGCGTCGCACACAACGACGAAATGTGTCACATTTTACACAAACCAACAATAAAATATAGTTCCTAGGTCGCTTCTGAGAAGACATGGAGAGAACTTTCTGTAAGGGAGACTGAGGGGTTTTGAGACGGAGGTGAGTTGAAACAACCAGTGAAACAATCTGTGAGCCGGCAACAACGCTGTTTAGACGTGCCCCACCGCGCACGGGCCACTCAGTGTGCGTTTTTGCTTCGCTAACGGATGTAGATCCAAGAAATTGACGTCGATTCAATTCACCTCTTTTTCAAAACCCCTCGGTCTCCCCTAGCGTTTAATATGTGCCAAAACATAATTCATTTCCGGTAACGCAGGTAAAGTGTTTAGTGACACCCATCTGTAAAGAAGAAGATCACAGCTATTAAAGACCTGTGCCATTTTACATAATCTATGTAGGTATATAACCTACGGATTACATGCCTACCAACAACACCAGTATAGAGCGGCGTGGGCGAGGAATCCAATCAAGCTGATTGACTTTCACATCGCAAATACTGGCTCAATAGCAAGTTTGTAAACTTATATGTGCAGACATATTTGAAATCCGAAATTGGATCATCTATCAAAATAGTAGCTCAATAGAATAATGACGTATTTGATGCGAACTGAGTAATGATATGAGTCGCTTACTATATTTTAACTACTGCTAAATACACAGTTTATACATAGCTCTGAACACTTGCTATACTATTCAATAAAAGATATGGATCTAAATAAAAGCGTTTAGTGATCGGTAAAAAGTTAAGAGCACATTCATATTTGTTCGTTAATCTATACACAATACATATATTATAGACTAGCTGTTGCCCGCGACTTCGTCCGCGTGGAACCTTTATCTTGAAAATTTTACATCTCTATTATTTTCAGATCTAAGTAATGTTGAAATTGCTAAATGTGCTTTTTTTTTGCAATTGTTTAAGAAATAGTAACGTGCCCTTCAGTACGCGAGGCGAGTCCGACTCGCTCATGGCCTTTTTTTATCTTTTTTCGGCTAATTTGCTCTAACTACGCGGTATCATTATGAAATCAGGTACATCTACGAACGAATAGCTTTACTAAATTCGATGAGTAAGAACGACGTTTATAAATTCTTTGATTCGAATAATAATGCCTTTACACAAAGTTCAAGTACCGCACTCAAAAAAATGTTTGATTGACCTTCAGGGCTTAATTTTCAAAAACGCTGAAATGAGTTTTCTTATCTTTTAATAAAATATCTTTTTACAAAGTTTCTAATTCCTAACTTAAAATACAACTTATAAAATACAACGTTTCATCCTCTTTTCTTTTGTTTGATCTTCATACAAATTTTCAACCCCTTTTTAACCCCCTTAGGGGTAGAATTTTCAAAAACGCTGAAATGTCTTTTCTTGTATTTTAATTCAATGCCTTTGCACAAAGTTTCAAAACCCGCAATCAAAAAAAAATTGATCTTATTAATTTTCAACCCCTTTTTACCACCTTAGGGGTTGAATTTTTCAAAATCGCTTCTTATCTCTACCCCACGTTATAAAAGTAACTTACTGTGCAAAAATCAACTCTCCAACATTAGCAGTTTTGGCTGTGCGTTGATGAGTCAGTCAGGACTTCTTCTTTTATATATATAGATAAAACAGGTCTGTTACTGACATAATCGGATGCCCGATTATACGTTAAGCATTCGAAACAAAATGATACAAAGATCGCTTTTCAATAATGTAGTGATTTAATGCACACCTCAACATGAAAGAAATATAAACACAGAAACAACTTAAAATTACAAAAGAGGTAGACAACAGGCGGTCTTATCGATAAATAGTCTGTTTTCTGTTGGGAATGCTTGTGTGGTGAGGTATAAACATTTAAGTACAGCAATACCATCTGGTACGCCTGTACTCGCTGAGCGCCGGGAGCTCTGTACTTTGAGCCCCTCTCTCCCTCACCTGTCGCGGAGTTCAAACTGGCTACCGGGCGTTTCGGGCTCAGGTGGACGTGTTTAATACCCGTACCAAATGGCACCTGTACTCTGCACCTACTTCAAAATGTCGTACTGTTTTCCAATAGAAAACGGACTAAAAGACGATATCTCATTTGGTGGAGCACTACTCCGGAAAAGCAGGGATGCAGGCTCAAGTCACGCTTACATCGCAATGGATCGCTTAAAATTTTGTTTCCGTGTAACCAAGGACTCATAACTCATGGAATCCATAAAACCTATGTTCAATACAGCCCCATTAACTGAGCAATAAATACTTAAAATCTGTAACTCATGATTCTTCAGCGGTCGACAAGGATTTGATAAAAAAATCAACTCCTGTGAGATATTGGTGTAAAAAAAATACGGAGACAAACTCACGAGGCGGAACGTAGTATAAAAATAAGTGTATCTATAAAACCTCTTTAGTTAGAACGTAAACTATAATAATGTAGAGTTATATCGCTGGCAGAGTGCAACGCAACTTGGAACTACTGCACCAAGTTCTTACATAAAAATAAATAAGGAAGCAACTTGAAATAATGCCCTGAGTTGCCAAAGTTAGTTTGTTGTAAAGAAACCGACTCGCGTGGCTCCCTGCCCGGTGTACACATTTGTTTTCCTTGGACTTAAATCGCCAACCTTTATAAGAATATTCGTATTCGTTACCCAACTAGAAGACAATATAGCCATATACAGCCGTATTGTTTTGAGTATAGTTTGTTAGATACAAAGTGTCCTTTGATTACCCTCAGCTGTCCTACTACCCACTCAACTGCTTCGAATTTTGAGTTGGACTTTATTTATATAATAAAATAAGAACAGTGACAGGTAGCCGTAGTTCCAAAAGCAATTGAGTGGAATCCTATATCCATTTTCATTGGAAAACAAACATATGGCGCGCACATACTTACGCACAGCGCAACTATTACAAACTCAACATTGTCATTCGTTCCATTCCTGAAGAAGCCTGCGTTGCGGATCAGAACTTGTAAATTTTCCTTTCGTGTCTTTTGCAAATAATCTTTTTATTAACATTGTCATGCTCTAGTAACTCGTATTTCATATCATGTCCGCCGTGTGCTAATAAATGTATGAAAAGAAAATCGAGAGCAGAAGAGGGAAGGTGATTGGACACTTGTTAACAGGCGATTACACCGAAATCAGTAATAAAAAGATCAAAGGACTGACGGAGAAAAGAAACCAAGACCGTGAGTAATTTACATTTGATAAGTAAAAGGAAAAATGACTAAATTTATGTCCAAGGGAAGACTGAATCACCAAGAGTAAATATAGTATTCGTAAAGTGATGGCAAAATAAAATAAATTATCTGAAAAACTGGCCAAGTGCGATTCTGACTCGCGCACCGAGGGTTCTGTTATATCTTTAAAATAAGGGAGTAGACATATAAATTAAATTGCTGAGTCGTGCTGTTGCATTGACGTCAATGCAACAGGAGCTAGGTGTCATGTTTACGTTAAAAACATTATTTCCCACAACCGCTAGATTGGATTGGACTCTCGTAGGATATACACGCGTTTTAAAGTTCTGTTTTTTCCTACGAATAAATATAGTTTAATTAATATTTCTTTTTTTTTAAACTGTTCCCTGACTCACACCGTAATAGTGGTGTCAGAAGTGGGATCCAGCATTGAAACCGCTACAATCTGCTGGATTCCAAACGCGTCGCGCAAAAACCGGTGACGTTTGAGAGACTTTTCTGCAAAAGGGAAACATCCAGAATCGCCTTGCACGCAGTGTGCAGCATCACCGAACCATCTCCGGGGCACCAAGTAGCTGATTAGCGTTCGCCTCGTCAAGTTCCTGATCTTCTTCGCGGCCAGGTCTCGTCGCGACAGTCAGACTTATACCCTTAAGCCTGCTGACGAGCCGCCCAAAGAAGCTATCCAGTATCCCGTAGCCGGAAATTATTCCCAGCTGTTTCTCACCAGCTGTCCTGCCGCAGCACCCCTACGACTTCGTGTACTCTTCGCTTCACGTCGTTCCTGAGTATGAAACTATTCATCGTGATATTACTGTGAGTAAACCATTTAATTCTTGTTACCGCTACATCTTGACACTTCCAAGGTCGCTATATTATCCTTTTATCTCTGATCCTGATATATAAGCCATAACAATGACAGACAAGTCGCCGATCAAATTAGTTCCCGAATTAAAGCTCCCTGACATAAACGAACTCGCAATAGAGGAATTTTCGATATCGGTTCTATGTAAATTCATTAATCGAATCAAATACAACCGTAATAACGATCGCAATCAAGCCGCCCCGCATCACGTTACGGACGAAGCGGCTCTAGTCCAAGCGTTCTCACCGATACCTGATCCCATTAATTCCGAGAACACTAGTGATTATGAATGTGATTTAAACTAAATAATCGGACCACGGATAAGTGCCATCGTGATCCGAGCTTTAAAGGCACTAAACCTAAAATTCCTTCCAAGGGCAAACCTAATATTCCTCAACCCTCCTTGACGGGAGCCTCTGTATCGTTGAGTCCTAAATCTAAAATCACTCAACCCTCCTTGACGGGAGCCTCTATATCGTTGAGTCCTAAATCTAATATTCCTCAACCCTCCTTGACGGGAGCCTCTGTATCGTTGAGTCCTAAATCTAAAATTCCTCAACCCTCCTTGACGGGAGCCTCTGTATCGTTGAGTCCAAATTCTAATATCCCTCAACCCTCCTTGACAGGAGCCTCTGCAATGTTGAGCCCTAAATCCAAGATATCTCAATCTGCTCCTACGGGAGCCTCCAAGTCAATGAGTCACAAAATAAACTCGGTCCCCATGTATGAACTAGGATCATCCCTTAACAAAGTATCTTTACCCTACATTTATTTAAAAACAAAGTACGCTCAAGAGGCGCTTTGTTTCCTAGTTGACACTGGATCAAGTGTCAGCGTAACCAAACTACATAATTTCGTAAAGAGACCTTCATTATCGAATAATAATAATCTTACTCAAAGGCCTAAGTAATAATGGCTCTTCCTGCGAAACATTGGGGTCTTTTCAGATGAATTTTACATGCCCAGAATACAAAGAAAACACAACTTCTTTCAATTTCACATTCCACGTCATCGCGGATGACGTGTCCCTGAAATACGACGGTATTTTAGGAAACGACTTCTTAAAACACACCAACGCTGATGTCCAATATTCCACAAGTCATTTAGTAATTAAGGGTCACACACTACCTATTAATTTCGACCAGCCACTTTATACTATACCTCCAAGGTCAGAAGCTATAATCGAATGTCAAGTTTCTAACACACCATCCGAATTAACTAATTTTACCGAAGGCGTAATTCTAGACCATCACATTTCTGCCGGAGTCTATCTAGCAAACTGCATCGTAAAACTTAAGCCAAACAGACGGGTCAATGTATCCGTTCTAAACACAACTGATGCTGAAATTCTAATCAAGGACCATAAGGTCCACTTGCAACCATTTGACACACAATATTCAACACAAGTGGTCGAATCCGTAACTGACGCGCTAAACTTGACGACTTCGTCACGTGACAGATCCCAAAAGGTTTTAGATCTTATCCGAACAGCACTTAAATGATGAAGAGGTAAAAACACTATTAGAGTGCTGTTCAGATTATACCGACATATTTTATCTCGAAGGCGAGCCCTTAACCTGCACCAACGCTATTGAACATTCAATTGACACTAAGGACTCAGTTCCCGTCCATGTAAAATCTTATCGTTTTCCGGAATGTCATAAAAACGAAGTAGAAAGTCAAATAAAAAAAATGCTAGAACAAAACATAATCCGTCCCTCTAGTTCACCTTGGAGTGCTCCAGTTTGGGTAGTACCTAAGAAACAAGATGCCTCCGGCAAACAAAAATGGCGTATCGTAATTGATTATCGCAAACTGAATGACGTCACCGTTACCAAAATATATCCTTTGCCTTTGATCACAGACATTCTGGACCAACTGGGTCACTCTAAATATTTCACCACACTCGACCTTGTTAGTGGTTTCCATCAAATTAAAATTAAAAGCGAAGATGCCCCTAAAACAGGGTTTACGGTAATAACGAACGGAGTTCAAGGTCACCTCGAATTTAATAGGATGCCCTTCGGGCTCAAAAACGCTCCATTACTTCAGTATCCTGATTTTCAAAAACCCTTTATCCTGACGACAGACGCATCAAATTACGCTGTCGCTGCGATATTATCGCAAGGCGAAATTGGGAAAGACAAACCAATCGCTTTTGCATCACGTACACTTAACAAAGCCGAAGGCAACTACTCCACTACAGAAAAAGAGCTGGTTGCCATATTGTTCGGGGTCAAAACATTCCGACCTTATCTTTATGGTCGTAAATTCAAAATTATAACATACCACCGTCCCTTTGTGTGGCTCATGAACGTCAAAGACCCTGGTTCCAAACTCATTAGATGGCGTCTGAAATTAGAAGAGTTTGATTACGAAATTGCATATAAACAAGGAAAATTAAATGCAAACGCTGACGCGCTATCTCGCTTTCCTGTGAACTCACTAACAAATTCCCAAGAAACAAGTTCACCGAACTCATTGTCATGTAATCCGACGCAGACTAATGTCAACGAAGATGACTCACATAACTTACCCTCCATATCCGAAACATACGAACAATTTCTCCAAATTAATAAACAACCTGGAGTGTCATATGACACCCATATCGAAGAACATAATCAGTCCCTTCTTAACGCAAAGTGCAAACTAATCGTTTATCCTACATCTATAGATCTAGACGAATGTGTCCCATATTGTTCAGATATAATAAATTCTTCCAAGGGTCAACCTGACATCCGAGAAATCGAACGAGAACTTCATAGCTATTATTCAACATCGAATGACAAACATCTTTTTACACATTTATTCACCCGAGTCAATCATTTTGATGAAATGACGTATAAAGATATCTTTAATTTGATTCGTGACTACCGTGACATGATTAAATACTGGTACATGGAGGAAAAAGAAATAGCTATATCCGATTTCAATGACCCGTTTAGCAAATTATCCTTTACAAAGATTTACAATATTATAGCGTTTTTATTTCATAACATAACACATCAATAAAAGTGAATATTTATCATAACTCCATTAAATATCCTACTCCCCTCGAGGTAAAACAAATACTAAAAGATAATCACGACTCACCTGTAGCCGGTCACCCCGGTATTTCTCGTATGCTCGATAGAATCAAGTCCCAGTATTGGTGGAAATCCATGCGACAGGACATAGAAGAATATGTAAAATCCTGTCGATCTTGTCAAGTTAATAAACCCTTACGTCAAACAAATCGCGCACCCATGATAATTACCTCAAATGCTTCCCGACCGAACGAGAAAATATATCTTGATCTCGTCGGTCCACTTCCTGAAACCCATGAACGGAAATACAAATTTATTCTGACCCTACAAGATGATTTAACAAAATTCTCACAAGCTTATCCCATGCTATCATGCTCTGCTGAAGAAACGGCCATGTTATTAGTCACATATATTTCATATATGGGTATCCCCTCTAAACTATAAACTTATCATATCCGATCAGGGTACTAACTTCTGTTCCGAAATATTCAAACAAATAGGGAAACTTTTTGGTATAAAACATATTTTTGCATCTCCTTACCACCCTCAAACATGCGGAGCCCTAGAGAGAAGCCACTCTACCCTTAAGGAATATTTAAGATCTTATATTGGAGAAAACCAGCATACTTGGGATCTTGTCACGTGGTGTATTTTTGATATTTAGTTTCATGGTCGTAATTGTCACAATTATAACCATACCTTAAACGTTCTATTGTTTTTTGAGTAGGACAACACAATATATATTTTTTCTAGTCTAGCAACGGGAGTAAAGCTGTCATAGGTCAGGGTTGCTAGATAAATATTTCATATGACAGGGTAAAATTCAGAAATAACATATATTCGATAATATTATTTACACATCCTTAAAATATAATAATTTAAAATAAAGTATAAGAAAAATAATCATAAATATTAAAATACAGTATATGTTATTTCTTAATTACTATAATTAAATTATGGTGAATCAGGGATCTTGATTGGGTAGTCTTCGGTCAAAATAGGCAACCCTATTTACTACTAGAAACCATTGAAGTCTGTAGAAGCTACATATCCGTTTTGATACGAATTTCCGAAATGTTGGGCCATTTTCATCTGACTCCTGGTGTGAGAGGCTGTGTCGTGAGTCTGGTGCACCGACGCCATTTCCGATGGAGATTTCTGTGGAAGTGTTATTTCGGGATTAGAAATCGTGAGTAGTGATCTTACACATAATTAGTTTCTGGTCTTTGTATCCTCGTTCAGTTTTTAACTGCTGGTTCCTTGTTTTAGCCACATTATTGATGGCGGGTGGGAGATCTTCTGCGGAGGCAGTTTAACTCAAGATTTTGGAGTCGCTCCGGTAAGCAGATTATCATAACCTCTCTGCTTAAATATAAAGCAATGTGTCTTTCGATTGCACTATTCTAATGCAGGATTTTACTTCTATTTCAGCGAGGATAGGGAATTTAAATTAAGGAATTAAAACATGAATTTAAAATTTGAAATAAAAACTTGAGATTATAATTAAATTGAGATGAACCTTTTGCTTTTGGAAATTTAAATTAAGCACAGAATTTAGAAGATGACATGGTGGTCAAATTAGATTTCTCCACACATCCACTCAACTTACCTCATTTTCCATATCATTTTCCAAATTTAATTCTGCATCGGGTCTGTCACTGTAAATTCCTGTTTCTTCAATGCCCTGGCCCTGTTCTGCGTGATCGAGACAGAAGCATAGCCGGAATCCCTCCGTAGCTGGGGTCCCGAGCACACTGCAAGGGAAGTGACATCAATCAGGACAGGTTCTGAGTACGGACTAAGCAAGGTGCGTGTCAGTCTCCTTTTAGATATTAAAAACGTAGGGAAGTAGGATTTCACTTAAAGTTAAATAACGTTGTTGGCACTGTTAAAAGTTAGGTTTGTTATATAGCCTAAGTCGAACATATTATACACCCAGTGATACTGGCTGAGCTACTTTTATAAGCGTGTCCTAGAATTAAACAGTTCTATAAGTCTCCTGCCAAAGCAGGCATAGGTTAAGACTGTACATAGCCTAGTGTTATACAATAAAGTTGTAGTAATTACCAAACTTTTCCTTTAATATTCCACGTAGGTCACCTGATTAATATTAGTGAAAGGCATCCTTTTTCTAGGTCACAATATACTCTTCTAACGAGTCTATTCATTAAATTTGATGGTGAGAAACTTTTAGTTGTTTATTTTTATCTCACACAGTTGTTTTTTTTTTGGAAAGAGATTGGCTCTTTCCTTTTGGAACGGCCTTCCAAAAATTAATTTAGCCGAGCTTGGAAGGTCTACGTTTCAATCTCTACATCCCAAGTGCTATGATCGCATACAATTCAAACGTACATAGTACGACTGGCTTCTCCCCGTGGGAACTGCTATTTGGCTACAAGCCTTACATACCCAATAGCATCGATACCTTAGATACTAACACATACACTGACTATGTGCGAGCATTGAATCATAGACTTTATTATAGCCGCCAGAAAGCTATTCAGAACATTCATTCATCAAAAGAGAAATCTAAAACATACTATGATTCACGTGCTAAGCCAACTACTTACAAAATCGGCGATATGGTATATGTCCGTTGCCATCATAAGCAAAACAAAGCCTTATTACCTGCGTGGAAAGGCCCATTCAAGATTATTAAGACAAGCGGCAATCATACAGTCACGTTACAGATGGGTCGTAGACATGTACGTCATCACTATGACGAAATCAAGCCCGCCGCAGACCATACGTCACCGTAAAAGCAAAGTAAGCAATTGCTGACATAGTCCTTGTCATTTCTATTACAGGTGTGCACAGACGGCCGCGACCGGCCACTTCGTCTCAACCATTAGAGGAAGCCCGGGTTTATACTTTGATAAGCGTTTAGATGTTAAGTTTACTAATAATAATTGGAATATAGTTACTTACGTAGATATTAGTCATATACCACCTAATTTAGAAAATGTAGAGTTTTTATTCGAAAGGTCAAGCTTGTTGTGCAACTCTCTCACCTCATCTAAAATACAGACTGATTGTAGCAATTCTCTCTCCGCTCTAAAAAACCAACATCTGAAAAACGTTAATAAATTCTCATCTATTTCTTACCTGCTCGTTGATGAAAAATCTAACAGACGTTCTAAGAGGGCATTGATGGATTTTGGTGGTTCCCTTTTGAAAACCATATTTGGCACTTTAGATACAGAAGATGCGCTGAAATTCTCCCAAGCTATTAATGACGTACAGACAGACGAAAAACAATTGGCACACCTCATGAAAGAAAATATACACGTAATAAAATCAACTATATCCAATTTTAATAATACTATGAGAAAAGTCAATGAAAATGAAAACCACTTAATAGAAAATATGAAAGCTTTACATGGTATCATAGAAAACATCTCCAATAGCAACGATAAATTAGAAATTAAATCTCAAATTAATTCCCTTTTAAATTCATTGGAATCTATCATTATATCACTATCACTGGACATTGATGACATAAATAATGCAATACTATTTGCAAAACTTAACGTCTTGCATCCGACTGTACTTAACCCACATCAACTATACAACGAACTGGACAAGCATAGAAATAGCCTCCCTAAGCATTACGAACTTCCCGTATCATTAACCCTTCAAAACATTCACGAATTAATTGATATATCCAAATTAATATGTTACTATCATTCAAATAAAATAGTTATTGTCGTTAAAATTCCATTGGTCCTACCACAAGTTTACAACCTATATAATATTATCCCTTTACCTGTCCCGTATGACGTCTCGAAACCCGATACCTACATTTTAATAGCGCCGACCGAGTCATACGTAGCGATAACAACGGATCATATGTTTTACTCCTTAATTACCGACATCGAAAAGTGCCAAGTGATAAGTGAAAAGTGCTATGTGGGCGTGTTAGCAAATATATACTCTACAATAGCAAACCCTATTTGTGAAACTGTACTTTTAACCGAAGCCGTTAGTAAACTGCCTGATACCTGTACCACTAGGTTAATACACGGATTAATTGATGTTTTTCACAAACTAATCGGAAACCGCTGGATTTTTGTACAATCTGAACCAGGAAAATGTCACATTACCTGCAACAATCAACCTGACAATACTGAAGTTGTTTTATTCGGAACCGGTATATTAACCTTGCCAAAACCCTGTACAGCTTTTTACAAAACTTTACAGTTCACCCCGACTAGCGAAACCACCCCTATAAACATTACTAATAAAGTATCGGACTTCAATATTGTACTAGATGATTGTTGTGAAAGATCTAAACTGAATAAAACCCTTACCAAGTTACCATTTATCCGAATAGATAACTCTAACAACCTAGACTCCCTAGTACATGCCCGCATACACCTAACCTCGTTCGAAGAAGAGTTAAATAAATTAGAAAACCCTTCTCACTTTCATCAGTATGGCATGCACTATATGTCTTTCACCTATGTAATTACTGTTCTATTTCTCTTATTCATGTTATAGGTATAAAAGCAAAAATTGGTTCTGTAAGAATAAAAAATCGGAAACAGGATGCTGCGTGCAGATATTCAATCAATGCCATAATACAAAAACTGTAGAAAAACCATCCACACACATGGTAGTAGTACAAGAAACAGCCGTAGAATCCTCATCCGCAGATGAGGACCATTTCTCTCCATCTCCAGTGAAGAGAAACATCCTCATAACTAGCAGCAAAGCTCATGACTATTAGATTAAGTTATGTAGTTAAGTCTTTAAAAGGTTTTATCCTGCATGTTATCTTAAAGATTTATTTAGTTAATAATACTTTTAATTGTTTTGTCCGCAGTTTCCAACGTTAGTCCAATCAACCGCGCTGATGGTTAAAATCTCTCATCACTTTAAATATGATGATCGATCTTAACGGGGGGGTTGTTATATCTTTAAAATAAGGGAGTAGACATATAAATTAAATTGCTGAGTCGCGCTGTTGCATTGACGTCAATGCAACAGGAGCTAGGTGTCATGTTTACGTTAAAAACATTATTTCCCACAACCGCTAGATTGGATTGGACTCTCGTAGGATATACACGCGTTTTAAAGTTCTGTTTTTTCCTACGAATAAATATAGTTTAATTAATATTTCTTTTTTTTAAAACTGTTCCCTGACTCACCCCGTAATAGTTCCGTACTTATCCCATCTTAACTGGCCGGTTAAAGTTAAGTTGGTATCTGGTATGTATGGCGCCGGATACAAGTGAAATTAAATGAAATTTAATAATAAATAGAATTATTTTATTCCGTTTTTTTAGTATTTGTTGTTATAGCGGCAGCAGAAATATATCATCTGTGAAAATTTCAACTGTCTATCACGGTTCATGAGATACAGCCTGGTGACAGACAGGCAGAGGGACGGGCAGCGGAATATTAGTAAAAGGGTTTTTATACCCTTTGGGTACGGAACCCTAATAATTAACTCCTAAATGAAGGAATCTGGGGAAAAGATTGTATGAAACAATTGTTAATCTATGCAGGCCAAGTCACGGCAGAATACGAGTAGAATAGAATAGAACAGAATATATTTTATTGTATAACTGTGTACAGAGATGGTAACAAAATGTATTTAGTTACAACAGTTTATCCGTCACGGACGTACAATAATTAACATTTCATATTACACGTTAGTACATGCATGAATAACTTATAACTATAAAACTCATTCATATTATAGTTTTTTAAGCTGGTTTTAATTTTTTTACTTTCAAGTGACTTTAATTCAACTGGAAGATTATTGAAGACACGCATTGCGGCAATGAATGTGCTTTTATACATAACTTTATTGTTGACCTTCGGAATCTGATAATTATATTTGTACTGGGTGCGCAAATTGTTGTTAAGTGATGACTTTTTAGTGAAGTATTCTCCATTGTGTTTGACAAAATGGAATTGAATACATATTAGCTTTAGTGTAAACGATTCTCAGACTGCCTGTCCACTGGAGTGGAATGGGGGTAATTCCGTCAATCTTGGGGAGATCTCTCCATTACATCGCCATCCGTCACTTCTGACGTGACTCGACAAGTGGCAATATCCCTAGAACATTGCAACTTCGCCAATCCGGTCGAATTAAATTTGCGTCTCCTTTGTATGTGACGGCGTTGATAACAGACGCATACTTAACTTGTCCAGCAGACTGCGTCTTTGTGAAGCCCGAAAGAAGTGAATTTCCATCTGAGAAACGTGATTGGTCTATTCTACACAGCCCCGCTCCAGTGAACAGGTAGCCTTAAAGAAACCTTTTGAAAGTGTGACGTAAAACCGTTTTTATGACGTTGGTTAATAAAACCGAGTCGAGCTAGAACGCTAGGTCGAACAACTCGAATATTAGGCACTAGAGTGTTTTACATAAACTCTAGAACGATTAAACCACTACTAAACTTGCCACACTTTCTTACGTTATTAATGTTATTATACCTTAAGTATTTTATTTTAGTCTCGTTATAGGGATTCCCACGTCACACCGCCGTGACGTTAATTTATACGCTGCGTGGTTTTTGCATTTCCGCCTCGCGACTACGCAACGCGTCGCAATGTTTCACGTCACAACGTCGTGAAACGTTGGAATCAGGGCTTGTAGCCGTTAACCTTTATTCATACTAATTAACTAGTTATAGATTTCGGTTACTCGTTATTAACATCGTTTTATTATGCTTTAGGATTTTTATTTCGAAGATCTATAAACATGGACTACAAATTAGAAATTGCAAAATCTCTGTAAATACGGAGATTCCTATATAGGAAGACATTCCAAAAATAAAATTAACTAGTTGGAATTATATGGAATGTGAAAGTAATCTTACCTAGGTATGGGTGAGGAAAATCGGTTTAGAATTTTGTATTTTAATCATGGCTTCAAGTAATTACCTTTTTTCTGGGAATATCGGAAGTTTCTTGACGTTTAAATGAACACTCCTATTTGCTAAAATTAATCCCAATGCCTAGGTAATTTCATTGGCAAACAAGAAGCGCAAAACCACAGCATTAGCGGACCGAGGTCCCTCTGCGAGGTCTGTGGTTGAGCTGTGTAATGCATATTAAAGGTAAATAACCGCAGACAAATCGCACATTACACAACCTTTGACTTGGTCATAATGATACCGTCGACCGTACGTTCAATTGGGGTAAGGGACAAAATAGGATTTTTCAGGAGAGGCGTCAAAGTTTTTTTTTTAACTAAATCGTTCATAACTTTTTTTGTAGTGAACCTTTTTTGGACCTGATTTCATACATAATCTTGTAATTTAGTGTTCTGTCTATCTATGTAGTGCTCGTTTTAATAATTTAGATATTATAGAAAATGACATGTCCCTTACACCAACTTATTTCGCTGCTGATGTCCCTTACAGACAGAGTATTCTGTAGTCTCGTTCCTTACCTTAAATTTACCTATTCATTGTATCTACTATATTGATGAAGAAATGGCGTAAGGGACTAGTTGAGATTATGTGTGAAAGAAAAAATAGCGTAAAGGGTTTATTGTAAAAATTAATAAGTACATACTTTTGACGTAAGGTTTATCTTTAACACCGGAAACCTTTAAAACATTAATGTAAGAGGCATATAAATGTATTGAAACTGTGTGAGCATTTTTTGTGTGTCCGTTACATGCAATATTTGTATCGTTACACGCAACGTTTCTATCGAGTCGAATAACCCACATTTTAATTTATGATTTTTTTTTATTCTAATCACATTAATTATTTCTCAGCCTCTATGATCAACTACTGAAATAAACAACCAATGTAATTTATACAGCAAAATTATTAAAAGTTTAGGGCTTGTGTTGAACGATAAAAGTTACAGAATTAAATAATATTCAGAAATAATCAATTTACATTTGTACTTTTTAGGAGTTCTGTTAGATAACATAGTAGTGCTTCCAGTTAATAAGGGATAACTCAAAAACGGCACTTTTCAGAAGACAAAAAACAATTTTTCAATAGTAGATATTTAGAAATTGAACTTTTTAAGCATTTTTATACAAGCTATAGTGTTAGGCTTCCATTTTATAAATATAGAACTAATGCGTTGACCATAGAAACTGTTTTAGCTTGTTGTTAGCGAGTATTTAGACATAACTTAATTTATTTGCACCACTTTTATCCTTATGAACGACGTGCATAAACGAAAGAATACGACTTATACCTGTGTGAACGACATGCATAAATGAAACGAAACGACTTATTCTATTATTTATTATGGGTATTTTAAAAATTATACTACTTTGTCAAACTTGAAACTTGTTACCTAAGGAGTCAAATGAGGCTGTATAATAAAATGACCATAAGAGTAATGTACCTGAAAAACATCAATGAAATGAAAAGTTCTTGTTTATAGTAGCTATGAAACATAATCGATATCAACATCAATATGTCAGTCAATGAATAGCAAGAGCTCTAGTTAGATCCTTTGATTTCTCAACACCTATCGGCAGCGTAATTTCATATGACTATTAAAGTGTGTCATACTAAGGAATGCCTTTTAATTGACAGTGAAAATTTTGCTTTGCAATTCATCAAGTACCGAGACGATTTTAAGAAGCCCAATCTCAGTAGGATTACCTTATCGTTACCTATAAAGTTTTACCCATGTCGACTATCCGGCCTCATATACCTAATTTCAACTCAGCTAGTCCTCGGAAAGTTAATCTAATCTTCGTTGAGATATTTTTAAACATATAATGTGTAAAATTAATTAAAAACTTAATTAATAATACCTAAGTTAATACCTCCTCCAGTATTTAATTGGTTATTGTTTTTTTCGAAAATCTAAGCCCACTTTTTTAAACTATCCGCTTAACAGAACACTTCACGGGTAGACTAACAATCACGACTCACGAGCTGTCGACAAAGAGTTCAGTTCTTACTGTCGTTCAGAGACGCCGAACTGACGAATTATACTATAAATAGACACTTACATTTCTGGGTGGATTAATTACTAAGTTTTGAAATTTTCTTACCAAATTTATTTGTATACCTTCATTTATCGTGAAAGTTTGCATGTAAATAAGTCAAACTTAGCGTAGTTTCAACTTACGACTTAGTAAAGCCAAAAATTAACATCCAGTTTACACAGATACCCGTATAAACAAAGGTTATAAAATTGATGAAGGTGTTTTTATTGCAACATAACACTTTCTCTATTGTCAATAGATTAAAGTAATATGAAGTTAGATGTGTTTGTATATAAAGGTAACAGGGATAAGTATTCATTGACTCTCACGAGAAAATTCGCGTAACGGATACGGAATCTAACTATAAATCAGATCAAACCCAAATATCGTCTTAACCAAATTGGTGTAAGGTTCACACCGTTAAAAATATAAGATGGCAAATTGGGGTAAGGAGCATTTTTTTCAAAGCTCGTGCAATCATTTTAAGGTATAGGTGTTATTTATTCATGACAAAAAAAAGCATTAGTGTAAAAGCCAGTTCCATAAGATTGTCTTTAAAAATAAGTCATGTAAAGGTAATTCCTTAATTGGAAAGACCTTTACCTTATTCAAAGTGGATTGGTGGCAGTAGTTACCCTATTTGATGTTGCTTTTTTAAAATAAAAAACAGATACATGGTTTTTGTGGGACAGATTTGATTTTGAACCCATAAAAATCAGTAGTGTAAGGAACACTTTTCTCAAGCTAGATTTTTTTTATATACACCATTCGATAGAGCAGAAAATTCTGAACAAAACTGTATATCCAACTCATTTTGCGTATTTTGTCCCTTACCCCAATTGAACCTACGGCCGACGATACGAATATAATAATTTAGCTGGAAGACCCACTTCCAGGGAGAAGATAAAGTCGTTACCAGCTTTCTTATAGTTATCTTAAAAGTCTTAAAACCGTCTTATTTAGCCTTATTGTCTAGATCACGTTGCTTTGAAACCAAAACCTCTTTAGATAAATATCCTGCCGAAATATAAGACCGCCCATTGTTTATACACACTACCTGTATTTTTTTTGAACTCTAACCAGCGAGTCCGTGGTTACTTGCAGCAGGTGATGCTGAGGTCAATCACCGGTCAATTCGTAAATAAAAATTCTATTCCAGTTCCGCAATTATTATTTGGTAACTCTCAAGTAAGTTACCAAAAAATAATTGCGGTTTTCACTGGTAAGGTGAATATGCCACATTTTACAATGAAGACCTTGTGCAATAAACTTAGTAATAAGCTTCTTTTTATTTTATTTTAACCTTCACGCTGCACACTGGTTTCTTACATATGACAAAAATTAAAAAACTAAATGTATTTTTTTTTTACTTTAATAATTATTTTGACGTCTACTGTATCCAAACAATCAAGAAATATAAAAATATTTATTTTGCTAATCACCCTGATGCCGATATTGTTATCGAAAAGTGGGCTATTTCTTCCCGCGATCGGTGCTCTCAGTAACTCACGCATTTATCGCTCGTTGTTTTACCCATATTACTGAAAACATCTTTGCTGTAATTTGTTCTTGTAATGGATATTCAGAAACAAGGTATGTATGATTATATAACGTATTAATTAATTTTAAATATTGAGTTTTAGTGTGATAAATTGGCTGCTACATCACCAGTAAGATATTTCCTTATATTTAGTTTATTTGGAATGCTAGTCGACTTTTAGTACTTTGTCGACGGTTGTCTAATCTTAAATCTAACTTAATTAGTTAGATATAAGACCTCTTTTACTAAATCAAGTCTAATTTAATCCCGAACCTTCCATTATTTTAAGTAATCTAATCAGGACACGTGTACAACGCACCCGGATGATGTCCAGAAATGTAACTTCTTGAACGGTGGTCATTATTAGCTATGCTATATCAATTTGAAATTTTCTCCATACAAATCGTTTTTTTTTCGATATTTTCTGAATTTGACCGAATTTTCGGACAAGATTTCAGATTCATATTTTTGAGCCCCGAGAGCCCCTTGATACCGAGTATTAGCCGCCTAGTACCAATTTGAAATTTTGAATCGTTATTTTTCGATATTTTCCGAATTTGACCGAATTTTCGGACAAGATTTCAGATTCATATTTTTGAGCCCCGAGAGCCCCCCGATACCGAGTTTTGGCCGCCTAGCACCAATTTGAAATTATGAATCGTTTTTTTTTCGATATTTTCCGAATTTGACCGAATTTTCGGACAAGATTTCAGATTCATATTTTTGAGCCCCGAGAGCCCCCCGATACCGAGTTTTAGCCGCCTAGCACCAATTTGAAATTTTGGTGAAAAAAGCCATTTTGGTGAGCATTTAGTTTTTTGCCTCAGCAAAAATGACTAAAATGGAAGTAATAATATAAAATATTGGTGACATCCATTTAACAGTAATTTAGATTATTTGGTCTGAAATTAACTTTAATGGTGTTCATATATTTTTATAGGATGTAAGAAAAAGAATTATTTGCTTTATTTATAGAATAGTTTGGGATACACTATTTGGTGAGCATTCATCCGTTTTGGTGAGCATTAAGAATTTATTGGTAGTAATTTATCAACATATTTGGTAGGCGTTTAATCATATTTGGTAGGCGTTTAAACACAAGCCTAAAAAACTTGGTAAATAACTAAATATAATCTTGAATATTTGAAAGACTTTTCCTGGTGACACTTTATTACTTATTGCATTGCGTTGTTTTGATACAAAATAAGCACAGCCTTGTGTTTGACTGTTTTATTAATTACAAAGTACAGGCAGTTAAGTTATCCAAAGTCCTATAGAATAATAAAAGAAAATAGATACTTATTGCATTTGTCAGACGAACGGATCACGAATAGTATAAAAAGACGTATCTCAGTTTAAAAAGATCGTCGCTTCCGACGTTTGGAGCGTGAGGAGTGAGGAGGGGTATCCTCTATCCCAGCTGTTTACCGCATTTCGTATGCAAATACCGGGATCCAAGTCCCCACAATATTTTACTTATTGTGTACAAATATGCCTCATATGTACCGATGTGTACCTACGTGTGGTGTACAGTTGCCGGGAAAATTAAGATTAGGTAAGGAAAACTGGTAAAACCAACAAACTTAAGTCGGTTCCAACTGTTCAAAAAGTCACTTAAACAATTAAGTGTCAGTCACACTGACATCAATATACGAATATTACCAAACATACCTATTCAGACATTATTACTGCTTATACTATAGGTCCTATGAGAACATGGCATTTTTTTACATTGATATCTTTAATCAGAAGACTTAAGAGCCTCATTTACTCAATTAGCAATCTCATATGATGGAGATTATACAACCAACGCAACCTCCCCCTCTGCCTCGCCTTTTTCTTTGTTTTTCTCCCCCATTGCCGTCGTCACCGATGTTTGTACATTTTTTACATATTTGACTTCTAATAAAACTGAGAATAATATTACAGGATGATTGCTTTATTTTGATACATTTTAATGTACCAATCTTATTAATCACAATCTCAACCGAATCACGTCCACTGCTGGACAAAAGCCTTCCCGAAAGACTTCCACGTCGAAACGTCCTGCGGTGCTCGCACCTAACAATGGCAAAAACATGATTTCTGTGCAAAAACAAGAAAATACATTACCAAAATGGCGGCCAACTGTACCAACCTAGTAAATATATTTGCGCGATACAGTCTTCAATTTATTGAGAGCAAATATTCTTTGAGGCTGAAATATTGGAGAATGCTCAGTAAATATTATGGAAACTCGGCCAATTTTTACAATACCAGGATTTCACAAATATGCGTCTAGTTATTATTAGGGTAAGGCGGGGTAATACTACCGTAGTTTATTGTCTAATAGGGTAAGACTCACAGTAAGTTAGTTATTGGACTGTGGCAGTCTTCCCCCGGTGATAGTCCTACCCCAAATTACTTAAAGCTGTGGTTGCAGTCGAATTTTATTACTCTGAAATGTAATATTTCATTTTGACAATAACGACTACCGTTTGTAGTTACATTGCTGTTGATTATAAGGTTAACTAATGGAATTAATCTTTGTATCGATTTGATTTATGATCCATAACATAAATATTTGGAAATCCGTACAAAATCTTTTCTTCATCATCTTCGCTCAACAATAGTAAGTACAGTACTTACATTATTATATAGATGAAGTGGGCGTCCTAATGGAGGACACTTTGAAAGTGTTTTGTTGACATTTTCTCACAAATATTGTCATTGCACGTAGGCGGGTGGGACGTTGGATGAAGGCATTATAATTTCACATTTGTATTACCTTATTTTCTTTGTTTTCTCGTAAATGTAATGAAAACACTGTGTACAACACGGGCGGCATGAAAATTAAGAACTGGTAAGTATATAGCAAATGTAAACTGGCTAAGTGCCTTCTTAATAAAACGCAGCTATGACTGTCATGCTGCGTGCATCCATCGGGCTACCGGGACTCATCAATGAAGTCATCAGTACCTTGGCTTACCAACGACAAGTCTTCCGATACTACTCGTAAATTCAACGTCATCAGCCCTACTAGCGAGTTGCCCTGGCTATTTTCATCCAACTTTCCCAACTATTCTTATAAGTACGTTTATGTAACGCTTGTTTTATCTCCTCAACGGCTTAGCCGATTTTCAAGTCTAGCTCAGGCATCGCTTTGGAACCTCGCAAAAGGCCATAATTGCTTAGAAGTACGCCGCAAGAAACTCGGCAGAAAGTTTTCCAATAAATGTCAACTGGTAAGATATGAATGGGTTTATAAAAGTTCGCGTGATCCCGAGACGAGCAGCTCGTTAATGTCATGAGATCGGGAAGTCGTTTAAAAGCAATAAGAATAGCTCGCAAATGGTAATCGCTGATTTAGTTGATTCTTGTAGTAAACATGGTTTTTTTTTTTTTTTATCTTTATTTAAAGAGCTTAGTCGCTGAGGCGACTATGACACTCTGTTAGTATACAAAATACGTCAGAAAAAATATCTCAAAATGGCTTCTTGGTAAAATTAAATTTTTGCCAAGTTCTATGGGTATGGGTTTGCCGTAGAGGTTTCCTAAGAAATAAATAGATAAATAATACAATAAATTTTAAAAAACCAGCCTTTGTTTCCATTTCCGTGCATATTTAAAATTCGCAACAGAACCTAATCGCATTTCGTTTGAAGTCAGAAGTACCTAGTACCTAGTACCTACTAGGTATAAAGTTAAGTAAACTATCACAAAGAGGTAAGAGCTTTTGCCGCAAGAGCTCTCTCAGCTGTCTCCGCACAGAGGTCACATTTTGCATTTTTCCATCTACAAAGCTACTTATGGCCGTTCTGCGAGTGACGCGCTCCGGTCGCCCCTTTGAGAGCTGAAGCCAAAGGACTCGCCAACCGCAAACCACGTGCACCAAAATACCTACTATATTCAAACACGAGCCAAACAATCTAAAAGAGCTGCAACTCAAAAAAGGCGATTTCATATGAAATCCAATTTACAGCCCGTTACAACCGCATAAAGTTTTAATTTAAAAATTCCTATTTGAATTTACGGGCGCCTGCAAAAACGGTTGTAGCAATGTACGCGCTTGTGTTTGTTTGCTATTTTTTCCGGGCGCGCTATCGCCCGTATAGGTTGCCAATGTTGCGGTTTTGAATACTTTTTGCGCGTTTTGCTTGATAAACATCATTTAGTTTTGTTTCGGCTATCTGTTAAGATTGATATGCGGTTTTGTTGAACAGTTGTTTTAATTCGATTGGGGATTTGCGCAGATATGAAACAAATCCAAATGAATAAGTTTCGGTTTTATGTATCTTTTCTTCTTCTTCTCGTGTCGATGACGATACTTAGTGCGGGATCAGAAAGTGGCGATGTTCATCTTTTGCTTTTGCTACATTGCATACTATGAATACATAAACTAATTTGAATATTAAGGACTTAAATAAGAAGGCGCTGGTTTTAGAAACACTATATAATAAACTGACAATACGTCATTAAAAACAAAGTCCAGCCATAGTCCAGCATAAAAGGATAAAAAACATTAGACAATAACAATATTACAAAAAAAGGATGTGCATTTGTCACAGTGGCGATTAGCTTTTTATAGTAGAAGTGAAAAGAGAGAATAACCTAAATGCCACAAACGTGGCCAGACACTTCAACGAGAACGTGTCCACGGAAGTGAGGTGGTTGAAACGCTAAGAATCTTACAGCGTGGGTACTATTTGTACATAAATTCAATACATTTATATATACTGGACACTAAACGTGACCACGTAAAAGCCCGACCACCTGTGGCAGATTTATATAATTTTTTCAATGGTGTGCTCACATGTCCGCAGTGTTTAGCTTCATCAATAAGGTAGGCTACGTGAGCCACATGCGTTCTCACCAGCGACAAAATCGGAGTTAACAGCAGTCGTCGTGGCCGAAAGCGGCCGTGAAGAATAGTATAGTATAGTATAGTACAACTATATAGTCCCCTGGTGCAAACTTAGCTCCATTGAGAAATGAATCCCTTTCTGTACTTCACAATTTATCCGATGTACGAACAATAAACTTGCAGTAAAATGCGCCGAGAGTCGTTCGACCTGATTAATACTCACATAAAATGCTCTCATTATCTATCGCAACCTACCATCAAGGAATTTTACAGCCTGTGGGAATATTCACCCTGTAACTATTGTAATAAGCTTCAAGCCGGGCTTCTCGAGGACTGGAGCTAAATTCGACGGCACTAATTATATGTGTTCGAGATTTCACCACTATAATGTTACTTATCGCAATGATGATTCCTTCGAATGTCCATGTTACGGTACATCGCTATGAAAATGTCAACTCTACCGTCACGCGTCTTAAGTGAGTATTTAAAACTAAGTTTGGTCTAGCCAGCCACATGAGAGATAATATAGGCGATGTCCATAATGCTTTGTTTACTTAGGGTTGCCGTTATCGATAAGGAGGTCAATACTTCATGTAAATTCAGCGCCAGCAATAAGTCCATTTTATACATATACCTACATAGTGCGTCATCTCTTTTAAAATAACAACTTGTAAATGTCACTTAACACACATGGAAAAGAAAAAAGTCTGCTATAATTTGCTTAATTGATGATATTGAAATGCTTCATCGAATTAGAGCTTTGTAATAGTCCCATTGCTAGAGAATGCAGCTGAGTACATTAGTAATTACTTTCCAGTAATGTCTTCGTTGTCTTTGCCGTTAAAGTGGATCCTGCTTCGCATTGCTACAGGCTAGTGGGAACGAGGCAGTTGAGGGCGAGAACTATAAAACGGCGGCCAATTTAAGTCTTTTGTTCAATAAAAAAAATGTATGTATGGTCTCCACCACAAAGTATTTAGTTTGTACAGTAATATCTAGAACTAGAGGAGTTCCGGTATGCGTGTCCCGATTAGGTTAAGTTTGCACCTTGCTTGTATGCGACGTGATGACGTGCTGGACGCAGGTACATGCAAACCAGGTTAGGTTTAGGTTACAGGGCAGAGGAAGAACTTAGTAAGAGCTATACCCAATTACGCACTTTTCTACATACGTTTTTATTTTTTTATTTATTTAAGTTAAGTAAACACAAATAATTACAATTAATACGCGTTACATAAATCCGCTCACAACATTGCATAGATAGGTATTTATAATCATACTAATTAAACCACACTAACAGCAATCACACATCGTCGTCGGCACTTAAATAATATTTTTTAGGGTGTTCTTACAGGTTTTTTCTTCGGGCAAATCATTTAATATGTTAGGCAGCATGTATTCCCACGTTCTTTAACCATATACATTTACATAGTTAAATCGTTATTTTATATAACATTATGTTTTCCAATACCAGTGCCACATACAAAATATAAATTGGGTCAAATGAATGCCAAGAACAATAATTCAATTCTAATCAGTTAAGTTCTGCCTAAACCTTTTAATGGTTGGGATCTTCAAAGGAATTTAGGGGTTGCCATTTTCTTACAATCAAAACAAAGGTAATGAACGTTTACCACCTTTCTAGCCTAATATATGCGAGCCAAGCGAGCCAAAGGCTCTAATAAAAATATTTTTAATAAATAATATTTTTATTGGTTTCCGCGGCTGTTACGTACACATTAAAATAAAACAATTGAAACGGAGTATATCGTGTACAAGTAACATAATAAATATAAAATATAAATAAATAAAATTTTGAGCCTCCCAGACATTTCGGTGACTTTATAGTTACCGTTGTTTAAACCGCTCTTAAACTTGTTCTTCTTTACAATGATATGTATTGAGGAATGAAAGGAAGCTTGAAGTGAACAAAATAATACCGGACATATTGTATTCACGGTAGGCCAAATATATACGACAGTTAAACCATTAATACAAAGAAAAATTGAAATGCGTTTTTCCTTATGCTTTGTGTGTCGCTCTTTGCATTGTCTATTTGAAAGGCTTTCGAATTATTTAAAAGGTTCAGGGTTTCCCCGAACACTTTTTGAAAACCCTCCCGGACGGCGTCCAGGCGGCCTCCGAACTAGGACAAATCCGGGGAAACCCGGCCGGATGGCAACTCTACCTCTATAGATCTCTATAGATATATATTGATTAATTGTCCCATAATATTTATATTTATTTTATTATTGCAAACACACTTCGTAACGCGTAATTGTTAAGTTACAGTAAAACATGTTACGTGAGGCTTAGAGTACAAACTACAACACAAGAAATAGGTCCAGGTCACGTGCAATGTCGCCAGTTATACCGAGATTCCATCCAACACGGCGACAGCAGCGAGCCGAGAAACATCCCCAATTATGAAGGACTCAGCAGCGAAATTGTGTTTTTAAAATTGGTCGCCGTGACGCGAATAGCAAACACTGTCTAGACGAGGCGAGGCTATGAATACGGTGCACCATATTTATACAGTAAATAAAACTTTAATTTTATCTAAAAAGTGCAGATTTGGCGAGAGGAGGACTATAATATTGTAGTGCTGGAATATGGGCAATACGACTCTATACGTTACGTAACGTGGTGCCACGACTTCATGTCCCCTGGTGAGTTCATATTAGTGGAAAAGTGTATTTTAATTCAAATTGGTTTTTTGAATAGATTATTTATCAGGATATGACATCGTATCGTTGCAAGACGTAGCATTGTGTCACGAAAAACTCTTTATCGCGTATTTGGATTTTGGTGTTATTGTCGGGTGTTAATAAATATTTGGGGCAATTTCAAAAATGGACACAACTTTTGTTTAAAATTTGTGTCAAATTAATGATACAATATTGCACCTTAAGTTTCATTTGTGAGCCGAGCTATTTTCTCCTTATTTTCCGGAAAAAAAAGGAAATCTTCCATGGAAGTGACATTAGGTCCTTTTTTTGGGACTTTGCACAAGAAAATGGAGGAAATTTTCGAGACTTGTACTTATATTTTTTTAATAAATAATAATAATAAATATCAGACAACCTCACACAAATCGATCTAGTCCCAAATTAAGCTCAAGAATGCTTGTGTTATGTGAACTAGACGACGATATGGATACTTATATAGATAAATACATACTTAAATACATAGAACAACCATGACCCAAGCACAAATATTCGAGTTCATCACACAAATATTTGCCCCGGCCGGGATTAGAACCCGGGACCGCCGGCTCAGTAGGCAGGTGTCTACAAACCGAGCCAAATGCGTCGTCAAATATAATTATTTAATTTATATGCGTATTATTAAATTACTGCGATGAATCTGTGGCGAAAATAAAATAAATAATATTACTATTCATTTGTTTAACGCACATGCACAAATATAAATTACAGAAATGAGAATGGCCCATTATGAATGCATGCTTTCAAGCAAGCTGCTGGTTTGGTTTCCATCGTGGTATCCAAAAACTAACCTCTTAAGCGGGTTACGAATGACTCGGTGGGACATGAATAGCAACTACTCGTACTGTCTAGACGCGAGGGCGAGGCTACGAATACAGCACCCCTAATATATTCTTATAATGTTATATTTAGCTTTCGTCACCTTCGTGAAAGATGCAACTTTGGATTCGGAACTAGACTATAGTCGGGCTAAAATTAACACGCCGATGGAGTTTAAACATTGAGCCAGACGTGTCGCTCGCTTTTTAAAAGAAGCAATCGTTTAGGTTTACTTTGTCAATATTCCCATTTTAACAATAAAACAATTTAAACGGATTCTATCGCGTAAATTAATTATTTGAGCCTCCCTGACGGTTCAGTACCTTTACAGATACCGTTGTCAAAGGTTGACAACGGTATTCCTATTTCGTTCACATTCCCACCTCGTCTACAATCCCATCGCGCCTACAACGTGGTTTTCAATATTGAACGTTTTAAAATGTGTTTACCTCTAATATGGAAATATGAATAACTTAGGAATGTGGACGAGTTGGGAATATGGACGACATGGGAATGTGGACGATTTGGGAATGTGGACGACATGGGAATGTGGACGACATGGGAATGCAGAGGTATAATACACATATCTTTTACTATATTTTCAATTTAAATAATTCCGTTATTTTATTTTTCAAGTAAATATATCCCCGGTACCTACATAAATTACCTTTGATATTCTTATAGCGCCTATAAACCTGGGTCTTTGATCATACCACAGTCATACTTTTAATAGTACAATAATAATATAAATGTACACGTGGATAAAAACAAAGCAAGTTCTAAATGTAAACAAAAGCTACAAAAGCAAATTTCCCATTATTCCGTGGGCGGAACAATACATTTACTTTATCGCGGTAAGATATTTAAATGTATTCATCAACTTTAATAAGGTTCCGAACTTAATCAGGGCCGGGATTAATATTTATTACAAGTCGTCGCAATTGTGTAATCGAATCTAAGAACTGATCCGCGAGAACCATTCTCAAATTCACCGTCTAACTTCGGAACTCATCCCAACATACAAGAGAAGAACGCCAAGTCACTCCATCAAGTAGGTACATTAGCTGACAGAAGTCAGCGGTGACTGTGCACACTCCATTACCTCCTCTGAACTTGGCTTACCTTTCTGAATAATACATTTTTTTCACCAGCCGCTTACTTTGCATTCGTCAATAATTCATTTATGGTAATGCGAATGGATGTGCGAAGCGGCTCCTTTATGACGTGACACATGTGTATTTTGTGTCGTTTCTGTTGCATATTTCTAAAGGTTCCTTTGTATGCGAGATCACGAGAAAGTAATAATGATATGGATCGGGATTTGAAACAGGATCTTTGCCAAATACATCCAATATTGGTCAAAATATTGGTTATGTTCCCACTTTTATGAGTAAATACAGCAATTACGTGATATGCCACTATTTGATAGTTATGGGAAACTAGCACTTTATGTCACACAGTTGAATTAATACATTATTACCCGAACGAGTCATTTTAAGTATGAATTAACTACATATTCACGAAAATCTACATTTTTAATCTCTATCAAACAAATAACAGAATCATCCCAAGTTATAAACCAACACTGAAAACAAGCTAAATATAAAATTATTTTCCATCAGCGTCTTGCAGGTTTCAATCTAGAGAGCCTACTCGAATCGAACTCAAAGAATGAACTTCGAAACAGCTGAACTCCTTGAATCGAACTTTCTTCCTAGCTCGAGAGACGGTACCGGTATCCGCCGGTATTACTTTACGTGAGACACGTATTTTTGCGTCGACATTTAATTCAGTTCGCTGAAATTTACGCGGACATTTTTCGTAAATTCATGATGTAATTTTCTGTGTCTCCGGATGATTGTCTTGGCGGGGTTTGGCGACCTCACGTTTTTCCAGGCGTTTTTAGTTACCACACCGTGTCAGTTTTTATTAGTAAGTTAGAATGCTTGATGGAGAGCATTTATCGTAGCGCATTATTCGTAATGCCTTGATCACACGTACCGAGTAAACGGGCGAGACAGTGCTTTGTCTCGCCTGTTTGTCTTGTGTGTGACAGGGACGAGAGCACTGTCTCGCCCACTGTCTCGGTACGTGTGATCAAGGCATAACGCATGTGGCTGTTGCCTGTCCTAAAATAGTTTTATGCCGTTCCGTGGCATCTGCGTCATCTTGTCATGCAAGATACTTGGACGAAACTTTAGACCAGTAGTTGGTTCAGTCAGGGGAAACAACATGTATACTAATAACACGGTGTATTCTGCGAACATAAACGGACGTAAATCAAATAATTTACAAATAAACCTCTTTATATACACCTATTCGGTAAAAATGTCCAGTTCTCAAAAGATAAGCAAAGTGTGCTTACACGTAAATAAACAATTATATCGGATCATATAACGTAGGTTTGTTTTTGTCACCCTAGGCCGTAAATACGGTTTACTGCCCGCCACACGGGGAGAAAATTTTGCTTCCTGGCCAAGGCGAGACGTAAAACTTTAGACAAACCGCGGACGGTAATGAGTAAAGCCCCAGATCGCATATTTTCACCTCACCTTCGGTTTAGGCCACAAACACCTCCATCATCATCATCATCAGCCTATTCTTGTCCACTGCTGGACATAGGCCTCTCCAACTGCACGCCATTGTAAGCGTTTCTCGGCTACTCTCATTCAGCTTTTGCCAGCCACCCTGCACAGATCATCGCTCCACCTAGTCTAAGGGCGTCCCAGTACACTACGCTTGCCGATCCGCGGTCTCCACTCAAGAACACGTTTACCCCACCGGTTATCGGTTCTTATAAGACAAACACCTCCGATCTGGTACATTCACTAATTCGCCGCCCTAGGTAAGTATATAACTCATTCGAGATTTCGATGTATTTTTTTGGGCTCCAAACTTTTCATCAAAATCTACCCGCGTTTCACTGAGGATGTAGCCTTCTGAAGAGAAAGAAATTCCGCAAAGAAAGCTGCCAGAAAAAGAAGAAAATACCCTTGCAACGCGGCGCAGTTAAGGGGGATAAATATATACATATATTATTTAGCACTGTAATGTAACTAACAAAACTGTGATGCCAGCAGGCTCCCCCACATTACGTGTTCATGAGAGTGGCGAGAGGCAAGTGGCCGGAAGGCTCGAGTCACCAAATAAAATCTTATTAATTAGTTTAACTTTTTTGAATTACCTAGTTAACTTTGAAGGACAATGCAGATAAAAACATTTGTTAACCATACAAAGGTTATGTTTTGTTTTAGGGTTACGTACCTCCGAATAGAAAAACAGAACCGTTATTAATGTATAAGACACACAAAATTTAAATCCTTTAGTAAGAAATCGTGTGTCACTAATTTGTCATACGATACTAGGCTATGTATCTTAGACATGTGTCAGTAGTCGTTTATACTGCGCAATGAGTTTAACAACTCTCTTTTTACGTGAGACTAACTATAATCGTTCTATGACTATAAATATACTCATACTCGTAGAATAGACTGCTTAGTGAATGGTGGGTACGGCCGTTCATCCCATCGAAATTGCATAGCTGTGGCCTTCTTGTTTCAAGTTTCCCTCCAACATTTTCTTAGTTACGTCATTTATTCAAACATTTTCGAATTCCGCTCAAAATATCGAAGTGAATAAAATTTTAAAATGTCGTTTCCATATCAAGATGGTAAATGCTGAAATCGATGATACTCCGGCTTTGAATGCATCTGGAAATTCCACATTTTCCGCGCATTCGTAAATATTTGCCGTGTTCGGTATGTTCGTACATAACGCAAACTGCATCTTTTAGTAGGTATCGACTAAACTACATCGACAAATTATGCTGTCACCAAAATAAAATAAATACTACACCATAATACTACGTAATGTTTTTTCTCTAAATTTACAGTAGTAAAGTGCAGTCATGCATACATTTAATTGCGTTTAACTTAATAATTTAAAAGCCATGAAGACAAAGACAATTTAATTTTCAAAGTTTAGCGAAACTTCACAGCATAATTATGTTATGTGGGTATTATTAACACGTCAATCCCGTTAAAGCTAATTAATCACCATTAATATTGGATAAACACTTCACCTCGGATACAAGACAAGTACGGCTCCACGTATTGCTCTCACTCAAGAGCAGGTATTTGCGCAGCGCTCAAAATCACATTACCATAATTAACTGTCGGACCATTAGCTCAGCGCTGCAGCGCGTGTGTGCCGCTACGACTGACTACAGAGACCTAGATTTATTTATTTATTTATTATTATCTTGCCGCGACTTCGTTTGTCGCGTGTATCAGAATCACCGGTCTTGCTCGTACGATACTGAAAGGAACATCAACAGCATTACAGAAAAAATATAACAATGATTATAATTAGCTGGGCATTTCTCAGGAGTGGCATTTTTAAGTGTCCGGGCTTGAAAATGGTTAAATTTACCATCGAATATTTCTGAATAAAATCAAGCTAGTACCTAACGGTTTGTTTCGTCTGGCGAGCTATGTAAAAATTTCATGATAATTCATTAACATGACAATAAAAAAAAGTTATTACAAAAATTGACGTTCACTGGGAGCGTCCGCTTACCAGATTTGTTGAAACAAAAAATCATAACTGGATATTGGGTCTGGATACTATGATTTCAAATGTGTTCCCGTATTCAGCATTAGTTTATTAATCATTTTGTTCCTATAGATATTAATTTATCTGCTAAACATTTTAAATAAAAACAATTTTTCGGAGCGTCCGAGGGTAACTAGTGATTTCGGTGGAAACTTTCAAACACGTCAGCACTGCCTTAAAGAAGTATACTAGGAAACCCGTAGCTCGCAAGCAACTAGCTTCAGTTGCGTTCTCATCGCCGCTGAGAGTAGACGTCGGCTCAATGGCTTGTAGGTAGAGTTCGTGTGGGTTCGTTCGTCATTCGGTGGATTTGGTTACGTGTTTTGTTGAATTCGGTGGAAAAAATTGTGTTGTTCAGTGATTGTGTGTCTGCAATTTTATAAGTGAATAAACTATCTCCGGGAGAATGTAAGTCCATAATAATTTGTTCGTGTCTATATTACTTTTAGTATTCCTAAAATCGATAAAAAACATTAAATTTTGAAATCGGTGGAATTGATTTCCATGGATTCGGTGTAATTTTTGACCACTGAAGTCAATAAAAATTGCCACCGCTATCAATTTTTACGATAAAACCAACTGGTTTTACATTATTTCTATATTGCCATGCCCCTTAATCGGTTCCTCAATGCTTATAATCGTGATTTTGTTAATGCAGCATAGTTCTGACTATGATTCTCTTGTTTACTAATTTCGGTGGGTTGCTGTTCGTTAGGCTGCTTTCACCGGCATCTCATTGGCATTTTAGCACATGGTTTACCCATCTCGTTGAACTGTTGCATCAGGGTATTATGCCTCAACAGCCTGACACTACAAATATTGCTAAGGGTCGTCATTTCAGCGAGCTACACATCGAAAACTATGAAGTATTGAGCCTTTGATTTCGGTGATTGTAAAATCTTAAATATCTTATGAACCACTAAGTTCAGAAGAGGGCCTTTGCTACCAATATTTTTTTTTAAATTAGGCCGTTTTCATATATTAAAGTCTCGAATCAAAAATATGAAAAATAAAATTGACCACCGAAGTCAAGCAAAATAGCTCGGCCCGGAGAATCGCCCAGCTAAAAATCCGAGCCTCAGCAATAAAGAGCACGACACGAGGAGAATAGCTATAAATAACATATTTATAAAGAAGCGAAATGATTTTCTCGGGCGGGGTTCGAACCCGCGTTTCCAACAGCTTTTCGGGGCAACTCGAGCATCTTACCTATTGAACCACCGAAATCATGCTCGAGCCACTGAATTGAGATGATTGAGAAATCAGTTGCTTCATTTCTCATACCTACGCCTCAGGGAAGAATCAAAGCTCCATCTCCTCATTCATGTTCAGATATGTGGATCGATATATATATGGATGGATATACATAGTGTTACTCGAGAGGTATTTGCGTAGTACTCATCCAACATTACCATAATTAACTGTCGGGCCATTAGATCGCGACAGATAGTGACGGACGTAAGCAGGTTACGCTAACTTACTCGGGTATGGAAATCACGGGTGTCTTGGTACATAATGAACAGTTCAATCGCGTAGAACACGGTTACATTGTTATTGAATAATCTGTGCAATCCATAAAATTGAACTCTGACCTATGAAACTCAGTTAAAATAAGTAGAAGAAATCCAGAAAACAATAAGGTACTATAATCTACGGGATAACTGTAGGCAACTATTTACAACATAAAACGATTATGTTTCCATTTCATTTTTGTTTATATTTAATTAGGTAATTTACTCTTTCACTTCGCTTTCACATTAATCTATCAACACATAGTGTACCATAGGGATTTTATAAAGGAAGTAAATTCCCTAAGTAACACACATGCTGTATAAGAGCTTTAACAGCCCTTACATAACTGAAATAAGTCGTAAAAGGTCAGTATAAGCTGTTATGCAGCTGTGCGCTACGTGGGTGGCTATCCGGTTTCAATCATCTCTTCCATACCAAATCACAGCGCCTGTCCGACACGCCCTCCATCATTAATTTTGTGCACAAATCTATGTATTTTTTAAAGTTTCAAAAGTTAATGAATGTGATCGAAATATACTTATAATTTAAATTTATTGATCGATGTCACCCAGCGAAAGTAGTTCTCCCCAGTCTACGGTAATATTGAAAAGCAAATTTAAGCCAGTTGTTAGGAAATAGGTACCAGAGTTTCCTTTCAATACCGTGCGAGCAGGACAGGTGACGCTGTGACGCGCGACAAAGCGAAGTCGCGGCAAGATATGCTAGCCCCGCAGAATTGTAGCTATAGTGGTTGTTGTTGTCCGTAAAGATGTGGTCGAGCGAAAATCTTTTTCAATTTTCTTGTAGAGTGACCAGACCAGTGGTTTAGAACATGGTCTGTACACTCGCACACAGATAACGCGAGTTTCCGTCCAACTTGCCGCTGACATTAGACTCGGGTACAGTCAGCTGCTGAAGTGGTTCACAGGGATGTTTGTCTTCTTGCCACATTATACAATTTTAATCGTGTTTTTTTAATGTCTTTCATAAATCATATATAATCTAAATAAGTATTTATTAAGGTAAGGGGTGCATCATGATATTTAAACCGTAAACGGTGCACTGGTCGAGTAGTTGAAAATGGTAGAGACGATGGAAAACATTCAATTTTATTAGTGCTTTGGAAAATGCGTTTATTTAATTTTACCTAAACCACAGCTGTGTAATTTGTGTAAACGTTCCTAGGCCCCTTTAACTTATACTCATTTAAGTTGTAAGTGACTTTGACTTCAATTATCCAACTTTCTGATATAATGATGAATACGTCATATAATACAAGACCGGTATAACTTTTCCAGCCGATGGTACCGCGCGCGAATCCGCCATTCATCGCCTCCGCTCGATTGCTTTCTTTTATTGCCATTCCTTTTATCATTTTGTCCAAATAACTTTTCCGCGCAACTGTATTCGGAGTGTAATACAAGTTTAGCCGTTTTTATTTATTGAGCGAGCGAGTGAACCGAGCAAAGCGTTTTCGTTTCAGCTTGGCGCAAAATTCTTTCGTATGTCCGGGAGATTGGATGTTCGGATGTCCGCTTCAGTTCCAGATTTTCTCGTGAAATTTGTAAGCAGGTTCAATAAGAACAACCGGCCATCAAACATCCTGAATTTGGATATGGGAAAAAATGACTGCTAAGCTGAAATCTAATAGAAAATTACAATCATTACACAGCGTATAGTGTAAAACTGTTGAAGGTCCAATAAAAGAAAAAATATATTAGGTGTTGCCTGTAATACGAGCAATAAATTAAAATATAGATTCTACTCTTTAAATTAAACAATATTTGTTCAGCAACTTAAAAAAAAAACAGATTTCAGAATTTTATTATTTCAAACAAATTAAATAGTATTTTCAATATACGTCGTCCAAAATTGACATTCCCTGAGCATTGACATAGCTGTCACTTTACTAATATCGGATTTTTCGCAATACACTGCTTCTTTGTCTCAACATTATTCTACAAAATAGTTATCATTTAATACACGTTATTTTCAGAAGTTGTTTAACAAATGTTGTCCAGTTTCAAGGGAAGAATCTATGTTTTAATTTATTGCTCCTATTACAGGAAACACCCGGTATATACTACTACAGACAGAGACATTCGTATGACTAACTTTACTTACATTTATGCAGGTGCAATACAAATACATAATATAGTACTTAAATAGGTACTTAAGCGTAAAATCTAGTATTTGTTTGCGTTTGTGATGACATCTATTATTATTCAGATTTTTGAAAATCCCACAATATATTGCAATTACAATACTTGAATACATACATCTCACGTAGAAGACATGTTTAGAATATAATGTAAAAATAACGGTCAAGTACAAAACCCGGTGACGTACTGGGGGTTCAGTAGGTATTTATATCACAATATTATTTCATAATCATAAGTAATTTAACTTTAACTATATGCTAGACTGTCGGTAACTTTACGTATTATTTTACCAAAAGAAGTGCTTAAACTGACTTAATTGTCAACATTACATTTATATTTACCAGGTCCCTTTCCGGATTAATCAATAGAGAGCGGATTTGAAGTAGCGATCTCAATATTAATATGGATATGCCTGGTATAATTTATTATTTTTTCTACATACAAAAATAATGTAACTTATTAGAACAAAAAAGTAAAAATGATTTTGGAAGCTTTTGTAAATTACTGGGCAAAAATTATGATGATAATAATTAAAAACACCATTTGTTAATTTTTGAAATAGTTTATTTCTTTAAGTTCTTCCTCTTTAATATTTTTTTGTGAACAATGCACAGTAAAAAAAATTATTAGGATTTTTTTTTAAGAAATGAAAAATAAAATAATTCGCTTCCACAATGCTCACAGAACAATAATAAATTTCGAGTTAGTTTATTAGGGGTCATCCATAAATTACGTCACACGTTAAGGGGGAGGGGGGGGTCATACCAAACGTGACAGTACATGTTAAAGGTATAGCAAAAAAGCGTGACATGGGGGGGGGGAGGGGTTCAAAAAGTCGACATTTTGCGTGACGTAATATGTGGATGACCCCTTAGTGCTTCCTCACAAACGAAGTCTAAGCAATAATGATACTCATTTACAGTGCATTTTAAGCATACACCGTCGAAAAATACATTTTCATCCGTTATGTTTACTGTCCACGATGGTAACGATTGCATAAAACAGTTTTATACTTAAATCTCTTGGCAATTCTAGTTCAAAAAAACATTGTTTGCAAATTGCCATCTAAAACAAGAAATCCATAATATTAATGATATTGTTGAAATGAACTATCATGTAGGTATCTTTGAGTTGTATAAAAACTCCTTTATTTATAATAAAATATTTTTCTTTAAATGTAGTTTGTTGCAAAAATAACATTTATTTAATCTAATTATTTATTTGCTTGCGGTGTGCGGTGTAATAATAATAGACTGTTAAGAACCTATATAAACAACATGGCAGGTATTTAACAAATTGCACTAAGTAGTCATATCCATATTAATATTGAAATTGCTACTTGAAATCCGCTCTCTATTAATCAAATAAAGTTTAGTGAACATTGTGAACCTGAAATAATACCATATTTAAAAATTTCGTAAACATCCCATTTTATGACTACAGCCCCCCCATTTGAAAAGTTCCTCATTCTAAAAGAGCATAGGCGACAAGTACTTGGCCACAGCGCAGTAAATCGTACAGCCGGACTGTTACTAAGGCGGATTTAGTGTGGAAGTTGTACCACTGTACTTTTTGTGCGTTGTGTTGTGACTGTCAACTTTCCCACCGAGTGACTTCATATTGAGTACCGACAGTCCGACACCCAAGTGCTACTTTCAGATTTTTTTTAATCTATTCGGTATAATTAATTAATTATTATCTAATATCTAAATTTTCATCATTAAGTAAGTGTAGGTGTAGTTATTAATTAAATACTTATAAAGCAGTACATAAAACAATGGGTGAGAACTTATTCTTGCGTATATCTCTGTTTATTCTCCAAATAAATAAATACAAAATAAACGTTACGGTTTTAGATTCCAAGATAAAAAAGTAATGAGATTATTTTCAATTTAGTACTTTTGGCGTCGAGACCCTGGGTCCGTGGGGCCCCAGCGCTTTAAGCCTCTTCAAAGACATTTCGAAGAGGCTTATTGATGTTACTGGTGACCGGAGAGCTGGCGGTTTCCTCGCTCAAAGAATCAGTTTGGCGATTCAGCGAGGAAATGCCGCCAGCATCTTTGGCACTATGCCGCAGGGGCCATTTTTAGATTTAGTTTAAGTTTATTATGATCGAGTTTAGTTTAATTTTTAGGTATAGTTTTATTTTAAGTATTTTAAGTTGTATTCCTTGGTCTTTATTTTGTACTAATAAATGGTTTATTTAGTACTATTTTATTATTTTAAATATTGTCAATTTTCATAAACGTAACGATTATCTATGTACTCGATTTAATTTAAGTCAATTAAATTTGATATTGTCACAGTCACAAACTTATTACATTTTGTGAGTTCAAAGTTCAATATTTAAACAATTACATCGATTATCGGTTGCAAATACCTTTTTATTTCGAGCAACGGAACCCTAACAGACAGATAGCTGAGTTGGATGATCATAAAGTTCATGATAACGTTGGAAACGAAATAGGGCCAAAAAATAAAAAGATTTTCGCTCGGGACTAAGTTAGCGAGAAAAGGTTCAGAACTCATTGCACGAACTATCAAAATTCAAAGGAATCGGCATAAAGCGCTCTGAATATCAACTAGAAGAAAACGATCATATAACATAGTTTAGTTACAGTAGGACTAGAAAATTATAATTAACGAATTACCTATGTTTAATTTGCTCCGATTTCAACTCAACTGTCAGGTATAAATTGATTACCTATTTACAGTCACTCAAATAACCTGTTATCGTATAAATATTATTTAAATACGGCCAATTTTTCCTTTAAAAAAATCATTATTTCCACTGTTGTTGATTCTTGTATAATAATTATTTGGTGTTTAAGTACGATACACAGACGAGACGTAACTCACATAAAAATGCAAAAATCTACCACATAACTTAAACTGACATCACCTGCCAATGCTATACTGGAGCGAATAATAAATGCCTTTGTGCCAAAGTTGGTCGTTAACAGGTTGATGAATTTTGCAATGAACCGACGATCTTTGTATATATTGCGTTAAAATATTTTTTCAACATTCAATATATAAAGTAAAACTTTCGAAGTTCCTGCACCTAACCCGGTCCGGGTACATTTTTTGCCGCGTGTCCGTCAATGGCGAACCTGGCTCCACGACCTTCACGAGCGCCTAGTAATGTAACTGTATAGGATTTATTTATTAAAAACCATAGCGTTCCACTTTCATGATCATCATATCAGTCAACCGGTTGAGATTTCGAACTTTTATTTATGCCATTACAGCAAAAATACCTATGAAGTCTTATGAAGTTGTATTACTGTTGCGTCCGGTGTACTGCGAGTCACGCCCCCCGGATCAGCAAGCTTTGGGTCAATTTAAAGTTGGTCGGAAAGCGCGGATAAGGCCGGCTTCCGGCCGCCGCCTCGCGCACTCGCGCCTACACGGTATTGCACATAGCCCACACAGCGGAGAACATTAAACCTGGCGCGTTGTTTTATAAATACCTATTTTCATATCGATATTCGGACTGGCTTTCAGGTATAAGTAGTAGCCTCACTCATTGTGGCTTCGCCTTTTTGTTGAAAATGTCCTTCAGATACACACACATGCATACTTTTTTTCGTAGTTAATTATTAATAATCTGAATCCAGTATGTGTGTGCTCGTTCGTACTAATTGTATAGAAACAGGTGCGTTCGGAATTCATAATCTGAATTTTCATAGTCTGAATTCAGAACGCAGGTCAACATCAATCTGTGAAATTAATAATCTGATAAATCAAAATGTGTGTGGGGAACAGTTAAATTGCATGCAGTACCGTGTGTTCTGAATTAATAATCTGAATTCAGGTTATGAATTCAGATTGGGATTTAGACTGCGTAAGGCCAGCCGTAAAAAAATCGCTGTCTGCTTTGCGACCAGAGGGCTCTCAAAAAGCAACTGCCGATAGCGCGCGTCTCCTTGCGGTTGCTCACAACTTTTTAACAAACTCGACCAACCATTTACTTAATATCAAACTCAGGTATACCCCCGTAATAGAGATGGGCGCTCATGGGTAAATACCCGATGAAGGCCGGGTAAATACCCAATCTACTACGACTACTGCCCGGTAGATTGGGTATTTACCCGGTATTTATCGGGTATTTACCCATGAGCGCCCATCTCTACCCCTAACTCATAAACTATTGTTTTTTTCTGTGTTATTTCATTAAAAGCATATTTTGCAAAAAAATATAAGAAACTGTTCCTTATTTCTCTATGAAATTGTCTGTCACTTCACTTCACACCTTCTCTTCTCGCATTTGAATGAAATTAAATGAAAATAATTTATAATCAGAATTATTAAATTCTATATCAACTAACATTACAATTAGAAATAAATACACACAAATACATATTTTAAATATTCAATTCAACGCTTAAGTTACTAAGAAGTTTCAAAAATTAATAATAAAAGAACATGATTCCATAACTGGTTAAATTAATATAATATGTACCTCGAACTTATTTAAACATTATGTATGAAGAATAGTGCGGAACAATAAAGATTATCCGCGTCGCATCCAGCAATAGCTTTCTTTCTTCGCCGCCTTTGTCCACAAATGGGATTTCAATGAACCAAATAAAACTTATCAAACGTTCCTGGAATAGTTGCTAAGATTGCTTTTGTCGAGTTAGTTTGTTTCATCCATTATATGATACGATGCGAAAATTAATTTCCTTTGTATTATATAAAAGGCAACTATGTGCGCTGTCTTGGAAGAACTGTTTGCTTTATTTTATAGAATTCTGCGTCTGGGTGTGAAATATAGTCATTGCTTAGGTCTCACGCCGCCTGAATTCGGCCGGTTTTAATCACCTTCACTAAATTATCAGTCGACCTGGGCAAGTGTACCCATGCTGCTTGTACCATAAACTAAATAATCAAACGTAATTTGGCGAAATGTTAAAGATGGGAGACCATGTTTCGGAGTTGTAATGGGATACCGGACGCCTCACCTCGCCCGGATCCGTCAATAAGCTGCCCCGCTGTCGTAAAACGAACCTAAATAATCGTCATATCTATATATCGAATTTTGTTTCATGTAAAAACGTTATAAATTAAACTTTTAAAAATCTGTGGCATCGTAGCCGATTTCAACCTCGATTTCAACCATGACGATGGTCCGATTTCAACGCAGTTTTGTTTTTTCGAAAGTATTGTCTGTCGAGATGGTTCTTAGCTATGTATAGGTATGATGAAAATAACCGCAGCTGTTTCCGAAATATTCATTGAAACAAGTGACAGGATCTCAGGCAATATTGAAGGTAAGAATGCCTAATAAAGGCGGTTGTCACATCACACTGCGACGGGATCCGGACGGACGAGCGGTGCTGCGGATTTTTAGTTTGAGCGGAGATGCGGTGTCAGTGTGTGTGTGGTTTTTGTGTACAAATCAAGATTGTACAGTACAAAGTTAAAAACCGCAGCACTGGACACCGCTTCGATGTGCACAGCAGTGTGACAACCGCCTTAGGTACTTCATGGTAATGTTCAAGTTGAGTATAATTTTTATGCTACTCATTAAATGATGACTAGATAGTTGAATCGGAGGTTTTTAGATTTTTAATTTCTTATTGTCATATATTAGTAGAAAAAGAAAAACGAAATAATTTTAGAAGGTAAGTCGACTCGTCCCAACGTACATAATTATGTAGGTATCTTTTAGCGGCAAGAATTGTTATAACTTTAATTGCCGCCCTTATTTATGCATTTTAACCTTACATAGTTTTAAGGCATACTTAAATATTTGATTGATTGATTTCAACCAATAAAGTACAGGCAATATAACTATTCTGTGACCTTAGCAGAGCTTTACATCGTCGAAACCCTCGGCACCCTTGGTAATAAAATAAGCAACATACGTTGCGGTGTGGCCGCAGCTTAAACAACAGTTGCCTGAAACCAGCGAGCTGCAACATTCTGTATTTAACAGAATATTGAAGATGTATTTAGTATGAAATCTGCTTTGTAACATACCCTATGGCTCTAGACTTGAGCGTTTCTCGTTTATCCGCGATGCCACAGTGGGACGCGCGTTGACAGTACGTAAGGAACGTGCTGTCGTGCTAAGGCAAAAGGCGACCTTTTGGTATGGAGCTCCGGAGCGCAGCCGTGCTTCGCTATCTATCACATTTAGTATGAATTCTACTTCGTATATTGTATAATCTATGATATAATGGTTATTTAACGTGATTTGCAGTAAATTATGCTGAGAAGTCGATAGTAACGATGTGCCACACACAAACTAATTTATTTTTATTAAAGCAGTAACTGCTATATCGAAATAGGGTGTCCCTTGTTTTACCGACAAACTATACATCGATGATAATTATATAAGTGTCGGCAATTTTGCAATCAGTTATAATTGATAGATAGGTTAATAATTTACTCCTTACTGGAAATTTTACGGAGCCTAGAGATTATGGCACAAACGCATGCGACCATTTTTTTTCTATTTTTGTTGGTATTGGCCCAGCCTTACGTATCGAGGATCAAGCCCTCACCCTGTAGACTTATTATCTTTTTTGAATGGATAGTCAGACACTAGCTTTAATTACTTTATAGTACTTTTTCCTTAATATTTAAGGTAAGTATTTCATTTGTGGACGTACTGTCGCTGGACACAGTTCTGTGTCCCGACCCCGATCGCACCGGCACCACGGCTCCGGCCAATTTCCCGCGTCGGTGTTGCCCCGCTGCAGCAAGCCGTAGTATGGAGCGAATGTATACCCGGCCGTATTCCCGAGCTGGTGTTGCCCCGCCGCCGCAGCGAGCCGCATTACGGGTAAAGTGTGTCCCGCCTTATTGTATAGCTAGTGCCGCAGATTTGGTCTTATATTTGGATGTTATGATGGCCATAAAAAAAAAATGCATAGGGTATAATTTCAATCAGTTTTAAATACATTTGATACAACGTTTATTTTCGCAAGATAACCTAACAATCATCCTCGCTTCGCTCGTCATCGTATGTATGTATTGAATTAAAAGTTTGTATAGAATCTTTTTATCGATTCATATTTTTTAATGTGGTAATACCACATTTTTATTTTATAAATAACTAGCATTAACCCGCGGCTTCGCTCGCGTGCCTATATAATACATACATACATCATCCTACGGGAACAATGCTCTTTTTTTCAGGATTAAAAGTAGGCTATTTGGGTATATTTGGCTATTAGGGTATAATCTGCAATCTGCATTTCCCTCATGCATATCCGTCCAGCCGTTTTAGCGCGAAGAAGTAACAAATCATACACAGACTTTTGCTTTTCTAATATTACTGGGAAATACTTTTTATTTTATCATAACTCCACTTTATCAAATCAAACCGAAAACTCAAGCACTCAAATCAAGCGATCTCAGCTTTGACTGTACCAAATAAAGTTCACTTCAAAATTCATAACTCGAAGTGAAGCTAAGACACCGGGATATGTGTGCATTTTATTTGTATAAAGCTTTTATAATGTCCCGAGCCTCCGCTTATCGATTTGGGATATTCGAGATTGGTTTAATGATTCTAAGCCATGTTCTAAGTTACGTCATGTTCTATTGTAAGATATTGAGGTTCTCTTCGTTGATGAATAAAAAATGTATTATTCTGAGCCAGATAAACGTAATTCAGAATTCTGAAATGACTTATTATTGAAAAGCTTGAATGTATTTATTACGGATGCAGGTATCCCGTCCCAACGCGCCGCGCCGCCCGCCTATAGGTACCGATTGATGACGATCGAGATGCCACCAAATACTATTTTCTTAATCTATTAGGATAACGCGGGTCTCTATCCATACCTCAAAAGCAAAAAAGAACCCCTTATAGGATCACGTGTAGCTGTCTTTCAGTCCGTCTGTTACAATCGATTTGCTGCAAAACTACTGGACCGATTAAATTTCAATTTGGCGCAAATGCTTTCAAGAATTTTCAAAATCGGTGGCATTTTCGTAATTAACGTCCCAACAAACCATAAAAATTACACCCGTACTCATATTTAGTCATTTCAACCCCATCGCACCCCAACAGGCGACCCGACCCGATAAACCATAAAAGCATTACCAATGGATTTTCAGACTTTGTCACCACATTTCTCCCTTTTAGGGGTTGAATTAAAAAAACCTGAAACACGTGTTTACTCGTTTATTGTTAGAAATACTCCTGTGAAGTTTCGAATAAAATAGTTTAACTAATCTTGTTTCCCCATACAAACTCTGGAACCCCATTTCACCCCTTTAGGGGGTGAGTTTTGAAAAATCCTTTCTTAGTGCACCGCTTCACCTTATAAGGAACCTACGTGCCAAATTTGAACTCTCTAGAACCAGCGGTTTATTATTTAGACATTTCAATCCCATTTCACCCCAACAGGGGAGATGGTAACTCACGTCCGCCACGTTGGATTTTAAAATCGTTGCGGTTTTTGTAATCAGCGACCCGATAAACCATAAAAACAATACCCATGCTGATTTTCAGACTTTGTCACCACATTTCTCCCTTTTAGGGGTTGAATTTTCAAAAAACCTGAAACACGTGTTTACTCATTTATTGTTAGGAATACTCCTGTGAAGTTTCGAATAAAATAGTCTAACTAATCTTGTTTCCCCATACAAACTTTGGAACCCCATTTCACCCCTTTAGGGGGTGAGTTTTGAAAAATCCTTTCTTAGCGGATACTTACGTCATAACATCTACCTGCATGCCAAATTTCAGCCCGATCCGTCCAGTGGTTTGGGCTGTGCGTTGATAGATCACTATGTCAGTCAGTCAGTCACCTTTGAGTTTTATATATATAGATGACACGAAAGTAAATTGAATGCGATCTACTACAATCCAAGCGGGATCTTTAAAAGTTATTGTAGCGACCGTTATGCAACACTTAGATTTATGATCTTATAAACCGTACACATTATATTATAGAATGTTCTTTATATTTTAATAAAAATATCATATTCTAAAAAGCTATGATGTGACTTGTAGCTCCTTGTAGTCCGAGGCTCGAAGCCAAATTCTCCCGTTGCTGTTGCCCCGCTGTGTGTACACGGCCTTATTGTAGCGTAACTCAGACCTTGTAGTAGTTGTTCTCGTGTGAAACCAATCTTATAGAAAACTTGTCGGGCCGTTCCTGACAATTTCACGTGAGTTTAAACCGCTTGATACAATAATCACTCATATAGTTAACTAAACGAACAGACTTACTACATCGCTAAACTGTAAGTTGTGTCTACCCCATACACACTCATCTTATATTAGGCTACCGTAGCTTAATGCTCGAGATATTCATTGCATTTTTTAACCCGTGGTTTATTTTCTCGTAATTCTTTAGGGTGGCAATCTAGCTCCGTCTACGGTAAAAAATAAATAAATAATATTTATGGAGTATAGAAAATTATTTAATTTCTTTTTCAGTATCTTATTATACCCATGCGAATTTTAAGTCTCTACCTATTACAGTTTAAAAGATACAGACCTGAAAGCGACCATCAGACAGCGGAGGCCCAGTAGCACCAATAGCATCCTTCGGATACAGAACCCCAAAAACTAGCTACCAATTTTGAATAAAACGACCAGAAGCCTTATTTTATTAAGTTCGTGCCTAAAAACCTCATTCCCCGCATTCCAGCGCGAGCCCTGAAAAAGCCTTGCTATAAAACCTACTATTCTTCAATCGCTAACCTAATTTTATTTCAGAAAAGATCTTTTTACGAGGCATTCCGATAGTTCAAGGGTTGGCCAGTATTACATAAAACGGGTATTTTTTATTATTGAATTTATTATGTCGCGTTTACTGCCGCCGTAACGTTCGCTCGTAAATTATTATGTTTTATCTCACAACAAAGAGTTCCATCTAAATCCGATATGCTGTTGATAGTACAGATTATAAAGTACTGAGGAGAGAGCCTGCCTTTCTTAATATAAAATGTAATGATTAAGGAAAATGTACGATAGAACTAGGATTTTGGTACAATGTATGTAGGAGATAGATGCACTTGAAATGTAGTACTGGAGAAAAATGCTTCGCATAGGTATCATGGAGAGGATGTGGGACTTGTCGTACTAACCAGTCCGTTCTTTAAGAAGACCAAATCTTAACCAATCGAAACGAAATTTTGGAAACTGAATGACAAAAACAGTTTCTGTATCGAGCTGTTTCGATTATTGCGCTCATTACCTACTATAGAATTTGTGTACTCGGTGTGTGTTCGGAGCGAAATGTTGGCCACAATCACACACCTAGTACACAAATTGTGTTATAATAAGCGCAGAAACCAAAACGGTCCGACACAGAACAAATTTCTTTCCCATTTAGTTGGAAAAACTTCGTTACAATTGGTTAAGTTTTGGAGGAGGGAACCTTCGAGAACAAAACCCCGATTTGTATGGAAACATTAGCAGTGTTTTTTTCAATTAAATAGTAAGTCATTGTTCGGTCTCTTTAATTAGGTACATATAAAATTATAACAAACAATTCATAGTGGATTCAAACACGTGTATATTTAGTGAATAATGAATATACGAGTATAACGATTTTTTTTAACTTTCCGATGTAATTTCCTCGTCACCTATTGGGAAAGGTTTAGAAGAGCTCTTGAATTTAAACTGGCTGGATTCCGTCGCCGTGTGCATGTGTATAGCCTCCCTAGTGTACGGGCCATCTGAAATATATAATAAACATAATTAATAATTTAAAGTTTTTCAGACGTACTCAAAATACCGAGAATGGGCAAACAAATATTGTTTAGCATCAGTCTCCCATTTGGTAATTGACAATGAAGCCGGAGATGGTATACATGTTTTTTAAGGGGCAAACTAACGGATCGCCTGATGGAAAGCGATTACTGTCGCCCATAGACACCTGCAAAACCAGAGGAGTGACAAGTGCCTTGCGGGCCTTTCAGGTGGGAGTATGCTCTTTTTTTGAAAGTATGAAGGTCGTATCGGTCCAGAAATACCGCAATCGACAATTAATTCCACGATACAGGCGTGCGAGAGACAAATTTTCTAGAAATCCCTGAAAAAAAAAGACTATCTAAGTAGTGAAAGAATTGTCGCGTAGAACGGATGGTGGAAATTGATAGGGCTTATTAGATTTTGTTTTGAAGAATTCGAAGTTACATAAGTTACTGATAAAGATTGCAGTTAAAAAAACAGTCGACGCTATAATACGAGGATAAACCAGTACGTGATTATTAACGTACATAAGTATACATTACCTACCTATTTGGAACCAGTCTTTAGTGGAAATCCCAGCGTCGCTCCTAGCGGAGGCAATGGCTTCGCGCATCGCGAGCGGCACTGCCACCGACATGCAGATTGGAGGCTCACCGATAGCTGCAAATCCACCGATATTTATTGAATCACATAAAATGTAACATTACATTATACACGGATTCTTAAGCTCGATACTTAACTAAAACCTAACTTACAATTGGAAATGTCAAATTGAAAAAGAAGAATCATTAGACATCGATTAGGTACATGGTTAGTTCAGTCCATAAGTCTGGCCATAATGACGAATTAATTGATCGTGCAACCTTCGTGGGCTGACACGGTGACGGTCTTTTCAGTTTTTTAAAAGACACGAATGAAGTTTTAATTTTTTTCTAATCATAAATACCAAACATCATTCAAAATAAGCAATGCTTGTCTTTAGTCATTTTCGAAAATTTAATAGCTATTGCATAAACTAAGGTTTTATTAAGAGGTTAATGGTGATGTACATTTTCTTCTGACATTACAATGTATGCAATGAGCCGCATCATATTATAAACATTACAAGAATACTATAGAAGGAGCCTTCAATTTTGTTTTAGTTTAAGGCTTATAATTCATAATACATTTCAGTTTCTTAATCAGTTTCTTGCACTACCTTTTTGAAATGTATCCTCCGACTTTTTCTGCTACCCAAAGGTTGTCTGGAAGAGATCGCTCTTTAGCGATAAGACCGCCTGTTGTTACCCTATTTGACTTTGCTTTATTTCTTTGTATTAATCTTTTTCATGTGGTGCACAATAAAGGATATTATTATTATTATTATTATTATTACATTCATTAACTTACGTACTTAATAATAAACACAATACAACAAAATAAATTAACTCACACTTGGCTCCAAGAATACGGGGATCTGAATAAGATTTTTCCTTAAAATAGACTCGGAAGTCCTGAGGGATGTCGCGAGCTTGCGGCACGTAGTAGGTCCAAGGACGGTCCGTCAGCACTTCACCGGTTTTCTCATCGTATACTGCCTCCTCAGTAGTCCAGTAGCCGAGACCCATGATGAAGGCACCTTCTACCTGTAATAACATAAGATACATACATAAATGAGCCAAATAAGCAGAATTACTGCAAGGTTTTTGATAAGTTGTACTTACTTGACCAACGTCTACACTTGGGCTGATGCTCAGCCCTGCGTCTTCAAGTATGTCCACTCTAATCAGCTCCCATTCTCCTGTCAGTATATCCACCTCCACTTCGGCAAGCGTCACGCCATGCACATTATACTTTTGCGTGTCGATCAGCGACACAAATCCGTGGGTCTGGAGGTCTACGCTGGCGGTATATGCCAATTTGACTAATACTTCCCAACTGGGATTCAGCAAACCAATTTTAAACGGAGCCAGTCGCAATAGCAATTGCTCACAGCATCGTTGAACACCTATACCAACACAAGTTGAAGTCAAGCTTCCCCCTGTGACCATACTGTTCGGGGTCGCATGTGAATTATTCGCTTTGATTTGAATTTTCTCAACCGGTATACGGAGAAAATGTGCAGCGATCTGAACAGCTTTAGTATTTAGACCTTGACCCATTTCAATGCCACCATGGGTTATGGAGACAGTTCCGTCGTCGTAATAAACTGACATAGTCACGTCAAAGTAGAGACCAGCGAAAGGTTGCCAACGAAGGAATGAAAATCTTAAGCCTCTTTTTTTCCATCTGTTTTCAGCATTAAATTTATCGACAGCGGCTCTCCTTTTCGAGTAACCTGCTTTATTTTTTACATTCTCAGCCATTTCAATGAGCTCGATGGAGGTAATGCCTAAATTAATGATTTTAACTGCCAGTTGGTCTAGTCCCATCTCGTACGCCGCACGTTCCACTATGAATTCAGCTGCAGCGATAGCCTCCAGAGTTCCTGGACAAACATTCACATTTATATTTCAGACGTGAGAAACGAATTTCAATGTAAAGGTAGGAATAATATTTTCTCAGAGTTGACATGATTTTACGAACCTGGAGATCGGCACCAAGTGTTGCTGGCGGTGTCTGTGTTCACACCGAACACCATGTAAATCCAGCGTAATCTGTCATAGCAGTTATTGTACACATCCAGGGTAGGAATAAATAATGGCTCGTTAGAGATATACCCGTTGTCCATGTATAATTTTTCATGGCAAAGTTGAATTTTTCCGAATAAATCCACAGCAATCTAAAATTAAAATATATATTATAATAATTATATATTCATTTGTTCTATAGTCTTCCATAGATAAAAAAACCTAAAAATATCTTACCTCATATTCCGTGTAGCAGGGAAGCCTCTTTCCCACGGCTTTAGCGATGGTCGAGAAAGGCAGTATCATGCGGCAGGGCCGGTTCAGCTTGTGGGCTACGAGAGCACTTGCCACTGCCACCTGGGTTGCCCGAGATATCTTCAGACCATACCCTCCTCCCAGGCGACGAACGATGACGTCTATCCTAAAATCAATAACCGGTACTAGTTAGTATTAATTCACTTCTCTTTCTCAAAAAGCAGGTTATTTTAGCTTCGCGAAGCGGGACTAAAGTAGACTTTTAGCACCTAGGTTTTAAATTAAATGCTCTCCATTGCCGGCATCGCCCGCCACTACCGCCACTGCCACGGCCGCCGCGGAGTTTGCTTCTGGTGGCCGTTTGTTAGAGAATATCTACGGAGAATGACTCGCTCAGGGTGCCGCACTGACAGGTCATTCGGGTTAGATTACAACAATCAGATACACAGAAAAATAAACGGAATGAAAAAAACACATAAATAACAGTAGCTGATTTCGTAAGGTTCATGACGTGAATGATTTCTAAACAGCACTTACTTATGTTCCGGTATTTTAAGTGCCCGCGCTATCATGACCTGCACTACGTCCATGTGTTGTGTGGTGCAGTGCACCTCCAAACCTTCTTCTGTCGGCTTCGCCACGCTCACCAGCGTTTCCATACAGAAGTGTTGCTGCGAGTAAATGTTCTGCGCTCCTTTTATAATCTTAAAAAGAGTTGTATCGGTACTACTACCATCTTGCTCTCCATCCTTATTAATTCTACTAGGAAACTTGATTGCCTCTTTTATTTTAAGTACCGGCTTCTTAACGTCGGTGTACTTAACGTGCACTAATTTGGCAGCATATTCTGCTGTAGCTCTGGTTTCGGCCACGATGACACCGATGACTTGGCCGGTGTATTTAACAGTATCGGTGCAAAAGAGCTCCTCCGCTTTGGGGTAGAGTATGGTCAGGCCCGGAGTGAAGGCGTTCTGTCCAGGGATATCTTTGGCTGAGTAAAACTCTATGACTCCAGGGTGTTTCTGAAATATTTAAATATAATTATAAGAATTAAAAAAAAATGGTTCTTCGATTCGGATTTTTTGTTTTGGCATTGATAATAGTTAATGTAGCATTATTTATACATATAGTAAAAATTTACTGCGGTAAAAATAAGGTCCCTGTTTCCAAAAATCAATCAAACTTCCAAAGGTCTGTTCGAACTTTTGTTCCACATAATAATGGCTTTTAATATTAAATCACACTATTTCTTACGGATCCGGGATCTGTCTATTAAATAACTCTAAATGACACAAAATGAATAAAACAGAGTCGTCAAAAGCAAAATGGTCGGAACGTTAAAATAATGATACCCATATTTGCTACATTTCAGCTTCAGAAGTCACTTACAAGAGCCTCGCTGGGGTCGATTTTGAGGATTTTGCCGAGTGCGGTGGCGAGTACGAACGCTCCGAAGACCTCGCGGCGAAGGGTCTCCACGTCCTCAGAATATGGAGCCTCGCCTGCGCACTGGATCTAAATATAATCATTACCTAAGTACTTTATTTTAGAGGACTATTTACATTGTACAAACTTCAAAGATCGAGGTGACGAAAATAAAACAAACAAAGAAGCCAATGAAGGCTGATAATTAATAACATAAAGCATGAGAATTTCATTTTTGCAAATTTATTCACGATAAAGCTAGAAATGGAGGTTATGCATTAAAAGCGCATATTTTTGTGTCTGAACTCACCAGTGCTTCAACCTTTTCAATAGGCTTGTTGAGCGGATAGATAAGAGGGTTGGTAGTATACTCCTGCTTAGATTTGGAGACGGGCCGTTCGCGGCTCAGGACGGTGGCGCCAGAAGCGTAACGTGATTCTTTTTCGTCAGCGGGGCACAGAGACAACAGACCCTGGGAATCAAATATAAACACAAAATTAAGCCCTTTATAGAAAAGATTGAGCATCAGTTGATTCTGTCAAAAAATTTGATACGACGTTACCTTAATTGACCGACTTTTCACTTAAAATGTTTAGTATAAATAAAAAAACTGAGCTACTAACTTTATAGAACAAATTGACTGCTAGTTTTTTTCTATACTCCGCCGATGGTTCCGGAGGGTTCTCTTCCACGTCCAACTCGCTCTCAAGAACCTTAATTGCGCCTTGCAAGGTGCTATTGGTAAAAAGTTTCTTCCCGACCAAGTACTTTTCGGTTTTTGAGGCGTGCACAAAGTGCGGGTTTATCGCACCGAATACTATCCGCGCTTCTTTTACTGTCGTGCCTGCAGAGTCGACTCTGTACAGAAAGCCGGCGTTGACGATAGCGTGCGAGGACTGGGCACGTGGCATTATCTGAAAATTGAATAATAACCAAGTACATATACTTAACACAATACCAATAAAATTTGTTACTAAATCTCGCAATTAATGTTGTTAATGATATAACCGAAAGAAGCTCAAATGACGTCAAAATGGTGTTTTACTGCACTCTACGAAGTATAGTTTTGTATGTATGTACACATAAATAGTATTTACCTTAAAAGATTCAAATTTGTATTCACGGCCGAGAGGTGGGAACAATACGTTCAAGATGACCTTGCTTCTCATTTCCACTTTGAGGAATTCTTCTGGTGTCACTTTAGTTTTAACCCCGCCTGCGTCCACTGAAATTGAATGCTTATTAATTTTATTAGGTAGAATATTTATAAGGTCTAAAATTACTTATAGTTTACCCGGATAACTTACAAAGAGTAATATAAGCACCAACAGTTTCAAGTAAAAGGAAGACGTCTGATTGAAACTCGTTGTGCTCATGTTTGATCATGAGGTTGCCAGCAATTGATCCCAACTGAAATAAGAAAGCTAGACAAATAAAATCTTAATGCGTAAGGACCATGGTTATGAGAATTAATTTAAAAACGCAAATACTTACATTTCTAACGGGAATATGGGCAACTAACTGTAAATGTTCTTGTAACTTGTCCAGATACCAAAAGTTATCAGATTTAGATGATGTAGTTTTAAACAGTTCAATTGTCTCAGTCAGAGTTGTACCCGCACCGACGATTAGGTTTTGGTCCATACTGTGTTCTTTTAGCTCGCTGATAGCACTGATGTCGATCATCACTCGGGGATAATCATCAATTGGGAAGGCTCCTGGAAAATATTTACTATTAAAAATCGAAGTTTTTAGTCATTTAATGACAAAAGTCTTGATTTTAAAGATACCTTTAGCTGTATTTCCTGCTACAAGCATATAACAATCGTCCCCTTTCTGTTTTAGTACTTCAAATATGTCTTTAACTTGATGCACTTTACAAAACAACTTTCCATCCTTTAGTTCTATTACTATATTTTGAGGTTCTTTGGCATCATGTGCCTCAACCAAGCACCAGTCACTTTCGCTGCACCTGCCCTTGCGACAGGTCTTGCCAGTTTTCTTGCAAATGTTGAGGTCCTCAATGTCTAATAAATCATCGGATCTTGGCGCATCACTGGCAAATTTCTTGAAAGCTTCCAGGATTGGACGGTAGCCGGTGCATCGGCAAATGTTGCTTCCAAAAGACTTCTCTATCTCCATCATGGTAAGCTTTTCATTGCTTTGCAGGAGACTGGCGACAAGAAAGTAGTTCTTATTTAAAGAGAGATACATTTCGAGCAGTAGGTACTTACTTGACTTTAACTAATTAAGTAGGCGTGTGATCTAAACAAGTCTCTTTGAATTAATCTATGATAGTGTTCTATGATAACATACGCAACTCATCCACTTCTCATAAATATCTATTTCACGTTAATCTTGAGTATCTAGTTCCATCTGAATTCAGAGGAGAAGAACGCACATTTAAAAAAGGCTGCAGTATTAACTACGTAGGGCCTGCCTCGGCTGAAACTCAACCAAGTCTCCTAAGCGTGTGCAACTATCTAAGGTAACACACAGGAGGTAATATAGCATTTGATAAAACAACGTGTGCCTACGCTGTTCATATCGCATTGAACCGACTTTAACAATATACGAATGTTCCCTATCCCTATACATCGGTCACGAGCTAATTTTGGGTTAGACCTGATGATAAAAGCCATGTAAAGTTTTACGCGAACGAAGTTGCGAGCACCTTCTTGCTTACAATAATTTGCGGAACAGCAGTTTATCCCGACGATATTGAATATTGTGCATTTGCTGGATGTCGTACATAGTTAAAATCGAATAGTAATATCAGCCCCCATTCCACACGCCCCAAATACTTCCCGCAATTAAATTGCAAACGTCGCCTCCGCGTGCCTCCGCTTGAGTTCGCCTCTACCTGAATTTATGAATTCACAAATTATTATGAATGAAACGCAATATTTTAATGTAAACGTCGACGACTTGGCGACGCGGTTGGCTCGGTTTGTATAGAGACCTGCCTACTAAGCCGGTGGTCCCAGGTTCGAATCCCGGCCAGGGCATTGTGTGATGAACTCGTATATTTGTGCTTGGGTCATGGTTGTTCTAATTATTTAAGTATATATTTATCTCTGTAATAATATAAATCTATATCGTCGTCTAGTACCCATAACACAAACCTTCTTGAGCTTAATTTGGGACTAGATCGATTTGTGTGAGGTTATCTGATATTTATTTATTTTATTTATTATAAATGTATTCAGATAAATGTTACAAAGCAAATTAAAATTTACGTAAAAAAAATCCAACTGTCTGAAATGGGAACATTTCTGAAATTCATTTTAAACATAATTTAAATGATAGTGAAGTACTAATCCCACCAATAACATTTCATCTAAAATTGGCGGCCAAGACTCATATGCTCATAACGCTTTCACTGTTAAAAAAGTTATTAGATCCCAGGAAAAGCCAAGCCCTTAAGCCCTGGCTTTACTAACCCTACCACCTTGGTTTAAAACGTATGGTATCAACTGACTTCAAGCCCCTAAGCTCTGAGTTTACTAACCCTAAAACCTACACCTTGGTTTCAAAAGTATGGCTTGGCCGTTTCATAGAGTACCCTAAATAAGTCCAACGGACCGTCTGGCCCAGGCATATTGTATCAAGATACCTATTAAGTTTATGTATTCATGATAATATATATAATCTTAATTCCTTAAGCCCATTTTTAAGTATTATATGAGTTTCAGCAGTTTTATAACCAGCAGTCACGTCCCGTATATTAGGATCTCTTTAGGGATATAAACGCAGCAGCTCCTGCAAAACTTTATCCAAATTAATTAAATTTCTGAGCGCATCATGCCGCCGTGTTTCACCAGTACTTCTTTTATTTCCAGAGCCACTTTGTTTTGTATGTCAGGGTTCAACTAGAGATAGCGTGTATGCCAAGAGAGAGGCACCAGTTTTATAGCCTCCTAGTAAAAATCAAATTCCTGGGCAGCCATTATATTTTAAAATCCATACATCGTTGGAATCAAATTTCGCTAAGGTATGTTCTTTTGATTCTTAATTATATCTTCTGTAATTTCTATCGCAACCTTTTTTTTTGATTCCCTGAACTTACTTGGCTTGTCTCAGCTCATGAATTAAATAAAATATCAAAACCGGCCAAGAGCATGTCGGGCCACGCTCAGTGTAGGGTTCCGTAGTTGCTCATCATTCACAATAAACTGCTGTTTTAAGCCCGAGGTTTACGTTAAGAAAGAGTCTCTATAAAAAGGTCGTAAACGCCCTAGAAACTGTATTCACTTATTACCTTCTGGAAGTCGACTTACGACCTTTTAAAAAATATGAAATTTGACGATAACTCAAAAACGGCTCGACCGATGTTGTTCAATATAGTTTTCATTGAAAGTACTTATAAGGCCTCATTTACATGAATTTTTCGGTTTTTTTTTGACCCGTGGTTGAAAAGTTAGAGGGGGGGGGGACACATTTTTTTTGTTTTTGGAGCGAATATTTACAAAACTGACTTTATCAAAAAATTATATTAGAAGACCCCTATTATTTTTACAAGACCTATTCAAAGACACCCAGTGTTGAAAAGAAAAAAACACTTTAGGTGCTCGAGAGGTACCCGAAAAAATTTTTTTTATTTTATTTTATTTTACCGTTCTGTCGGCGTTATACATACACATACTCATACCAAATTTCAGCTTTCTAGTACTAATGATCACGGAGCTAAGCCGCGGACGGACGGACGGACAGACGGACATGGCGAAACTATAAGGGTTCCTAGTTGACTACGGAACCCTAAAAAGCATAAATATACAACAGCTGTTAAAGTACATTAGAGATTATGCGATAAGTATATACATCACCGTAAGTGGCAACAGGCTCATGTTCAGCGTATGATATGGGCTGGGTCAGCTGCACAGCCCTGTGAATCCATAAAATCGTTTCGATTTGATTTTCCTTTTCTCACAGCTATTATTTTTATTTAATTGTTATTGCACAATAGATACTCTACGTACAAAAGGCGGACTTATTTTTTTTTTTTTTTTCCATATCTACAATAGTCATAACAGGATAAGCCCAATGCGACAATGTAGCAAAGGATAACTTAACTAAAGTAACATATTTTATACAAAGCTAAATTTGTAAATTCATTTATATGACAATAAAATATGTCTAAATCGGTGGCAATGAGGTTCAATGTGCGAAGCGCTCGCGTCAGCGGTGCCTCCCGCCACAGCCTCGTGCGCGCGTGCGGCACCGCCAGCAGCGCCGGCCGCCGGCTCGGCCGCACCCCGCCCCGGCGAGGGACGACTACTCCCACCATGCTCAATATATCGGGATTATAAAGTTTTCCTCGAATTAATTTAAAGATATATATGTCACAAGTGACAAATCCCTCCTGTCTTTTAGCTGATTATATCCGACCATGCCTAAAATAAACAATGTCGGATACATTAACGGGTAAAAAGGATAGACTCCGTATTGCCTCTTGTACATATATCTAATAAACTTATTTTGAATTCGCTCTAACATGACATTTATGCCATGACGCATTCTCTACCAGCCCTATTAGAATATACGTATGAGCGATTATTATTAGACTGCCCTGCGTGCAGAAACAAGTACATCTATACTATTATAAAATCCTAAATTTGGATTGAAAATAAATTTTCTATGGAGGGAGGTCATGATTTCAGGAAAAATCTCGATAGCGTGATACAGCTTGATAGTTGTTTTGTATGGACACGCGTCGCCGTGCCAACCTGGCGCCATCTGTTTTCAAAAAACCTTTGTCCTCTAATGACGCCGAAACGGTTGGATAAAAAGTTACCAATTTTGATACAGGAATAGTTTAGTTTAGTTTAGTTTATTTGTCTCAACAATATAATGTTCTTGTAAAATATAAGAGTATGTCAGTTTACATTACTAATCATATAGTGATCGTCAATTTACATTATATACAAATACAAAAAAATCTTAACAACTAACTTGGTAGTACTCAATAGTATCCATACCTAATCAATATAAATTAATAAATTATAGTACCAATACCAAGGTACCAATCAAATTACAAACAAAAATAAATAATAAAGACATGTCAAAATTTCAAGAATAAAATAATGGAAATCATTTAAAAATACAAAATCCTTAAGAACTAAAACAAAATTCAAATTACATAAAACAAACGATGAATGTCAAAATACTATTACAATAAAATCTATTTAACAATGTCAATATATTCTTTTACTGAGTACAGCGACTTTTCCAATAAAAGGTTCTTCAGCTTACGTTTAAACGTTTCCTCAGAACGTTCATTTTTGAGGCTGAAACTAAAAATAGCTGAACATCCAAAGATGGTTATAGGATACTTTTTATTATGATTAATATTTCTCTCTGAAAACATAAATTCCATGAAATATTTTCCTTACAATGTGTAACCTTATAATGACAGCGTTTGTGTTTTTAAATTTAAACCGACGCGACCCCCGCGTGTACGTGTACAAAAACTAAAAAGTATGAATTCGACATAATACCTCCTCGCGGCTCGCGGCCCACCAGTATTAACAATAAGGTTAAGGTTGTTTGAGGCGTTGAGTTACGGAAACCGTGTTAGTCACATAGAAAAGATGGCGCCAATTATCGACCAACACAGACGAAAATATGAGTGCAATGTTCGTTGTGAATTGACTCATGCTCAAAAAAAAAACACATTTCTTTAAAAACACAATTTGCGACAGTAGGAACTTAATACTCTTTTATTGAATATGCAATTATATTCTTCTGTAGTTTGTAATTATTGACCATAAAAAATCCCGGAGACGCAAGAAATAATGTTAATGATTTTTTTAATGCTATTTTTTCGAGTGTAATTGAAATAAAAGTATTTCGAATCAATTTAAGTAAATTAAATGTATTGTAAATATGTTTTACCACTCAACATTTAGAACATTAGGCGCAAATTTTGGTATTGTTTGTGTTTGGCCAAACTTACTAATAAGGTAGCGAAATGTATAATAAACGATAAATATACGATATATTTAGCCACAATTTTGCATCTATGTAGTTTTTTATATATAAAATTTATTCAAAGTAATAAATATCAGTCATTCTTTATTTTTAACGGTGTGTTGAGATTTTGTTCTCAAATTTTCAGCTAGATGTCTAAAATCTTCATACTAACGGCTGCATCGCACTGTTAAGATTTTTCCTGAGTTAATAACACCCGCTCCATACACGTAAACTTTTGGAGCCATTGATGAGTCTCCTCGACACCAAGGCCAAAGGTTCACGCACGTCTTTGCCTGTGACCACGATTCGGCACAAGCAAGGGTGTAGCTGTGAGGGTTAACCCGGACTTCGAGAATTACTATCGAAGTTGAATGTAAGCAGCAGTGTATCAGGTTATTGAGAGTTGCTGCTCGACAATGTATGCATTTTGTATGAAAAACAACCATGAGTCCAGACAAGACAAAATCATGAAATTTACAATGTATAAAGGATTTCACCTAGCCGGGATTTGGACCTAGAACCACTAAGAAACTAATGTAATAATAACAGTGTCATCTCATGCATTTTCCTTTGCTTCCTTAGGTATTTATAATACCACGGATAACAAAAGAGTGAGGCCATCACGTATCCGTTCAGTGGTGCTGTCGCCATTATTGATGTACGCTCGATTGAGTTAAGTTGGCACCTGAATCTTATGGCGTTACTTAGGAAATTATTATGAGAGGTCATATTATTAGTAACATTGTAGACTAAAATAATTTATTGTCATCTTAATAGATGTCGTTAAAATATGTTCAAGTAGAACTATGAGCTAATTATTTTTTAAGGTGCTTTGAATAAATATTCAATAAACAATAAATATTCAAAACAATGTATAAACATAAGTCTAGCCTCAATTTAAATTAAAGCAAGATGATGTTTACAAGCGCAGCACCGAAGGTGCGGAGCGTTTTAGGGAAGGCGCCCATCCACTAATATAAGTAGTAACTTAAAGTGAGGCCGTAGGCCGAGTTCCACGTAGCACCGAAGGTGCAGAGCGTCCCAGGGATGCCGCTCACACACTTAAGCTTATATTAAGTGCGTGGGCGGTCTCACATTAAGTTATAATAAATATCAAAAACGATCTTTTAAACATAAGTCTTGACTCAATTTTTATTAAACCAAGATGATGTTCACAAGCGTAGCACCGAAGGTGCGGAGCGTCCTAGGGTAGGCGCCCACCCACTAATATAAGTAGTAACTTAATGCGAGGCCGTAGGCCGAGCTCCACGTAGAACCCAAGGTGCAGAGCGTCCCAGGGAAGCCACTCCCACATTTAAACTTATATTAAGTGGGTGGGTGGCCTCTCATTAAGTAATATGAGCATATATTAAGTGGGTGGGCGTCTTCCCTGGGACGCTCCGCACCTTCAGTGCTAAGTTACTTAATATAACCCTTAGTAATTTAATGCGAGGCCGTAGGCCGAGCTCCGCTTAGTACCGAAGGTGCGGAGCATCCCAGGGAAGCCGCCAACCCACTTAATATATGTTTAAGTAATCTCCGACCTCGCGGTGTTGACGCTTCGCACCTTCGGCTGCGGCCTCGCATTAAGTGACTTCAAGTTATATTAAGTGGGTGGGCGGCTTCTTAGGGACGCTCCGCACCTTCGGTGCTACGCGGAGGTCAGCCTGCGGCCTCGCATTAAGTGACTTCAAGTTATATTAAGTGGGTGGGCGGCTTCTTAGGGACGCTCCGCACCTTCGGTGCTACGCGGAGGTCCGCCTGCGGCTTCGCATTAGGTTACTTCAACTTATATTAAGTGGGTGGGCGGCTTCCTTGGGACGCTCCGCACCTTCGGTACTACGCGGAGGTCCGCCTGCGGCGTCGCATTAAGTTACTTCAACATATATGAAGTGGGTGGGCGGCTTCCTTGGGACGCTCCGCACCTTCGGTGCTACGCGGAGCTCGGCCTTCGGCCTCGCATTAAGTTACTTAATATAACCGTTAGTAATTTAATGCGAGGCCGTAGGCTGAGCTCCGCGTAGTACCGAAGGTGCGGAGCATCCCAGGGAAGCCGCCAACCCACTTAATATATGTTTAAGTAATCTCCGACCTCGCGGTGTTGTCGCTTCGCATCTTAAGATTGAGATTCAGATTCAGATTTTTATTAATAAAATATATACATTTTACAAGTCATGTCATACTAATACAATTTATACATTATATAAATTATTATTAAATTAACAAGTACACATTTTACAATATACATTATTATTAAATTAACATTATAATTTGTTATAGATTAACATTATAATTATATTCTTCTATAATTATACTCTATAATTATACTTCGGCTGCGGCCTCGCATTAAGTGACTTCAAGTTATATTAAGTGGGTGGGCGGCTTCTTAGGGACACTCCGCACCTTCGGTGCTACGCGGAGCTCAGCCTGCGGCCTCGCATTAAGTTACTTCAACTTATATTAAGTGGGTGGGCGGCTTCCTTGGGACACTCCGCACCTTCAGTGCTACGCGGAGCTCGGCCTTCGGCCTCGCATTAAGTTACTTCAACTTATATTAAGTGGGTGGGCGGCTTCCTTGGGACGCTCCGCACCTTCGGTGCTACGCGTAGCTCGGCCTTCGGCCTCGCATTAAGTTACTTCAACTTATATTAAGGGGGTGGGCGGCTTCCTTGGGACGCTCCGCACCTAACGGTGCTACGCGGAGCTCGGCCTTCGGCCTCGCATTAAGTTACTTCAACTTATATTAAGTGGGTGGGCGGCTTCCTTGGGACGCTCCGCATCTCCGGTGCTACGCGGAGCTCGGCCATTGGCCTCGCATTAAGTTACTTCAACTTATATTAAGTATTATATTTAATGTATTTTAATTTAATGACATGTAACTTTTCTTACGAATAAAGATGATTATGATTATTATTATGATTATGAGTGGGCGGCTTCCTTGGGACGCTCCGCACCTCCGGTGCTACGCGGAGCTCGGCCTTTGGCCTCGCATTAAGTTACTTCAACTTATATTAAGCGTATGGGCGGCTTCCTTGGGTAGCTCCGCACCTTCGGTGCTACGCGGAGCTCGGCCTTCGGCCTCGCATTAAGTTACTTCAACTCATATTAAGTGGGTGGGCGGCTTCTGTGGGACGCTCCGCACCTTCGGTGCTACGCGGAGCTCGGCCTTCGGCCTCGCATTAAGGTACTTCAACTTAATTTAAGTGGGTGGGCTGCTTCCTTGGGACGATCCGCACCTTTGGTGCTACGCGGAGCTCGGCCTTCGGCCTCGCATTAAGTTACTTCAACTTAATTTTAGTGGGTGGGCGGCTTCCTTGGGACGATCCGCACCTTCGGTGCTACGCGGAGCTCGCCCTTCGGCGTCGCATTGAGTTACTTCAACTTATTTAAGTGGGTGGGCGGTTTCCTTGGGACTTCTCGGCCTTCGGCCTCGCATTAAGTGTACTTAACGTATGATATGTGTTTACGCGAGCGAAGCCGCGGGCAAAAGCTAGTAATAATATACATATGTTTGTATTTTTGCAATTCTGCAAACATATTTACTGATGACCCTACAGACGACCGCCCTTGGTTGGTTCAACAAAGTCAAGCAAATTATGCTAATGAAGGAATTAATTGAATCAGGCGTTACTTTGCGGAAATCCATATTAATGAAAATAATAATATTGCTTTGCTATTCCGCGGAATAATATCGTGCCAGTTAAATTTGTGCTAACCTGTTATACTTATTTGCATATTTTTTCATGCATATATGCATTTAATGGTTCCACCCTCCCACCACGATAAGAAAAATAAATTAATACGCAAATAAATATAACAAACCACCACCAAAACAACAGAACTTACTCGCCACGTGTTTCGCCGCTCTACGAGGCATCATCAGGAGATGTTGACGGTCTGGAGTCCGACAACCGAAACGGTTCTATCCATTAAATGCATATATGCATGAAAAACTATGCAAATAAGTATAACAGGTTAGCACAAATTTAACTGGCACGATATTATACCGCGGAATAGCAAAGCAATATTATTATTTTCATTTGCTAATGGAGGAATCGTGACGTCAAAATACAGATTAAATTAGTTGTGTAGTAACTGCTTACCAGCGTTTAGTGAATTGACGTGAGAGACTTCATCCTGTACTCGATTGAAGTTATTATTTTTATTTTTTTACTTAGAGACTGTATACATCTCTAATAAACTTAGTGTACTTACTGAATAATGACGCTCAGAGACCTTATACATATCTGAGGAATGAAATTTAACTATAATCATATTATTATTATCATTATTAATTTTTTCTTCTTTTTTGTATATTGTGACGCCTAGAGACCTTATACATCTCTAAGAAATTTAGGTTTAATAATTATTGTCTATTGTAAATTATTCACATTGACGCCGAGAGAACTTATACATCTCTGTGGAATTAAATTAATTAAGTAATTATATTTTATTGCATGTTGTGACACCTAGAGACTTTATACATCCCTGGGTACATTTAATATATTAATTTGATCGTTTTAATTTTATTTTAATATTCCTACCTATCATTGATTTGGAGTATCTATATATCTCCTATACGTGTACGCATGTAATAATTAGTTATAACACTAATGTAATGTAATTGTTCTAAGTATTATTTACGAAAAAATGACTTACTGTTGAGTTTCTTTCGGCTTTCTTCTCAACAGCGGTTTCCTCTTGCGAAATGCCGGTAGATTCACAATCTGATTTGAAGTGCCCTTGTGGCCTACTTACTGAATAAATTATTTCATTTCATTTCATTTCATTTCAGATCATCCGACAAACATAATTATGCTCGCATGAATAAAACATAAGAACTATATGCATCTATGTTTAACATTTTTAACTCCCTACAAAAAAGAGGGGTGTTATAAGTGCCCTTGTGGCCTACTTACTGAATAAATTATTTCATTTCATTTCATTTCATTTCAGATCATCCGACAAACATAATTATGCTCGCATGAATAAAACATAAGAACTATATGCATCTATGTTTAACATTTTTAACTCCCTACAAAAAAGAGGGGTGTTATAAGTTTAACATCTGTGTTTCTGTGTATCTATGTCTCTATCGGAGACTACCACGCCAATTAATGCTAGCTAGGTCAGATAGCGGACGCAAAAAGATTCAAGGACAGCTACAAGCGGGATATGAATAGTTTCGGTATTCGGACAGACGGGTGGGAATAACGCGCCTAGATGAGACCTGAATGTTCATTGCGCGCGCGGCGCCACCATGGACCGCGTCCGCTTCCTCGTCAACGGGGAGCCGAGATCAGGTGGGTGTTCAGGTTCAGGGTACGTGACCTCCGAACCCATAGAGTGATGAGCATATAAAATAAACTTCTAAAAATAATACTGACAAATAAATAAGTCCACTTAAGGCTCCATATCCGTTCAAGACAGTTTTAGACATTTTTCTCTATGATCAATCATGTTTTTTAACATATTGTGATGTTTTTTTTATAAACTACTCGAAAATGAAAAAATTCACGAAGAAAACTGGGATTTTCTACTTATTTTCGACTGCACGCAATAAAAGCATGAAATAGCCAAGTTACGTGCTAGAATTCAGAGAAAAGCACTTCAGAAAGTTGGTTGAAATTATCAATAAGTATATTTGTCATAATTAAAAAAAAAATTTTTTTTAAGAAATGGGCCTCTTAAGATCTACCTTATCTGAATCCAGATACAGCAGTGCGTCCCAGAAGTACTAAGTACGTCACTGGGACACCGAATGTAGATCTGCTCAAGAGGCATCTGACCACCCTAACATGACCCTAGTAAAGTTGCATGGTTTTCGAGTTATCGTCAATTTTTGGTGAATTTTTCGTTTCTTGCCTTTGATGTGTACTTGAAAACGACCCGTCTATAATATAATATCGGTGCACTTTGCTGGAATACAATTACCCGTTAATGCACGTAACTACGTCACGTCCACAGATATTTCCAACAAGTTTTCTTTGCGTCTCTTTTTAAGGCTTAGTCACCATCCTTATAATCCATAAAGACTGATAAAGACCTGTATCAATTGATACTAATTATCGAATGTTATCTCTTCTCAGTGGGCAGTAAGTTAAGTTCTTAATTGTATTTAATTTCTGTATAATTGTTACTGTTGATATTAACTTCACGACGAGTACCTAGGTATCACAAATCATCGACGTTAATAGGCTTTAATATATTCATGTAATGAATAAACATGCGTAGATAAACATTATGTGACAGTTATAGACCTTCACACATTTCACCTACCTAGCTAATATGTTTGCAGATTAAAACAACTGCACCATCATTATGTATGATTTAGTTTTCATGCATCGTATGTCTTTAAGACGAGGAAAATCGAATAGTTTTACGGATCACCCAGAAACTTACAAATTATTTCGAAATTTCATAATTCCCTCACTTAACCTATTTGTATACTTACTCTTTGTACAACCACCAAGGTCCACAATGTGTTGTGAACTTATGAATTGCCACCAATTACACACAACGTTGAAGAATTAAAGAAAAGAAGGGGATCGTCGTTTCGCAAACGAAAACATCCGATATGATAATTTATTTCAATCGCTATTTTCAGGATTACTCACGACTTACGGGTATTTTATGTCAAAAATATACTAAGGAGGCTCAAACAATTAATGTACGTGATATAATCCGTTTAAATAGTTTTATTTAAATGTGTGTCAGTGGCGAAATCGAAGATATACTAGGGAAAGTATATAATAAGGATAGGTACCTGTGGTTGGTAGGTGGTACCCTTCAGCCTATTGCCGACGCCCTCGATCGTCGTTATGCTTCAGTCTTGGCATGACGTGACCGTCACCAGACACTGCACAGAGAGATTGACGTTACCTGTACATGGACATGACCCATCCTGGCGAGCAGTACCCGCACTGGGTCCCGTTGAGCTTGGCGAGGGTCTTCTGCACCGGGTGGTAGCCCTTCAGGCGGTTGCCGACGCCCTCTATCGTCGTAATGTTCCAGTCTTGGCATGACGTCACTGATACCAGACACTGCCCAAGAAAATATTACGTAAGCCAGTTTGAACTGCATTAAAATTCGTGGAATAAATCTTGTAACCTTATTTTTTCAGGTACATATGTTCCAAAGAAGCTCTAACATTATCATAATGAGATATATTTCACAAGCACTTAAAGTTTATTTCCTTTGTATTTAATTGGTAGGGTCTTCGATAAGTGATGAGGCCGCAACGTAATTTAAAGAAGTGTGTGGCTAGACTTTGGTGAAGACAGCAGTTTGAGTTTGCATGCAGAGGGATGGAAGATCGCGAGCCAAGTCTGTTATCTCCGAACAACAACCCTAACATAAGGCAGATTGCTTTCTTAATCGCTTCTCAATCAGCGGCTGGCTTTTCACTTTTCGAGTTTGTGTTCGTTCATTCGCTTAAAACTACTGATAGTGAGAACCAGCGGACTACCATGTAGAAAGCGCTACTGTGTAAAGATTGTATCTGATGGTGCAACTTATGTATATTCAATATATGTACGAATGATCAATATTTACGGAATTGATAGCATGTGGCGGCTGCCCGGGTCGCTCGGCGGTGACGATGCACGCCCCGCAGCCGCCCTCGCGGCACATGTACTTGGTGCCGCGCAGATCATTGTCGATGCGCAGGTAATCCAGCAGAGACACCTCCGAACTTGTCTCACTGCCCACTGAAAAGAAATAACATTATCAGTCTTTAGGCCTCTATGGGGTTTTTGAGAATTTGATGACGCGTTGATGGATTCTAAGGATTGTGTCTAAGCCTTAAAAAGAGACTCAAAGGAAACTTGTTGGAAATATCTGTTGACGTGACGTAATTACGTGCCCTGTAACGGGTAATCGTATTCCAGCAAATAGAACTGATTTTATATTAAAGACAGTTCGTTTTCAAGCGCACATCAAAGGCAAAGAAACGAAAAATTCACAAAAAATATACGATAACTCGAAAACCATGCAACTTTACTGGGGACATGTCACAGTGGTCAGCTCCCTCTTGAGCAGATCTACATTAATTGCTGTCACAGTGTCCCAGTACTTTTGGTTAAACTGCTGTATCTGGATTCAGATAAGGTAGTTCTTAAGTGGACTTATTTATTTGTCACTATTATTTTTAGAAGTTAACTTTATATGGCCATCACTCTATGGGTTCGGAGATTAATGAAATAATAATGAAATAATGAACTTTATTCTGCAAGTAGGCCACAAGGGCACTTTTACATGTCTGAGTCTCCCGGCATTTCACAAGAGCAGACTACTGTTGAGAAGAAACGCCGAAAGAAACTCAACAGTAAGTCATTTTTTCAGAAAGCATAAGTAGTTACTTAACTATTACAATGATATGAACTTAACTATACGTAGTTCTACAAGAAAACATATTAAAAGTGTATTTTAAGATATGTGAGGAAAAGTGTAAGAATAAAATAGAAACTACAAGAAAGCCTGACGGTTTATCACAATTTATGTACGTTTGATATGCTTTCTTATTAGAACTGTGTTCCTTAAACTAGTTAGGTACAATCTAAGAAAGAAAGAAAGAAAGAAATCATTTATTGTTCAATTGTGCATATACAAACATACAAAAGGAGTCAGCTACGCGGTTTCTGGTTCAGGCCATGCATTTTTGTCTGTCAGATAGTCCTCTACTGTATAATATGCTTTTGACATTAGAGATTTTTTTAAATAATTTTTGAGAGAAGGAAAGGCTAAGTTTAAAACATGATCAGGTAACTTATTATAGAAATGAATACATTGGCCTAAAAATGATTTACTTACTTAACGAACACGAAACTTTCTAATAGCAATTTTATTTTTATTTCTAGTGTTAAAACTGTGGACATCGGAATTTTTTGTAAATGAATCTAGGTTTCTAATAACATACATAATACTCTCATAAATATACTGGGGCACGAGAATTTAGGTTATATATGTATATAACCTAAATTCTCGTGACTCCTTAAGAGACATTTTCATAGATATAAACATCTTAACTATAGCGCCCCAGTATATTTATGAGAGTATTATGTATGTTATTAGAAACCTAGATTCATTTACAAAAAATTCCGATGTCCACAGTTTTAACACTAGAAATAAAAATAAAATTGCTATTAGAAAGTTTCGTGTTCGTTAAGTAAGTAAATCATTTTTAGGCCAATGTATTCATTTCTATAATAAGTTACCTGATCATGTTTTAAACTTAGCCTTTCCTTCTCTCAAAAATTATTTAAAAAAATCTCTAATGTCAAAAGCATATTATACAGTAGAGGACTATCTGACAGACAAAAATGCATGGCCTGAACCAGAAACCGCGTAGCTGACTCCTTTTGTATGTTTGTATATGCACAATTGAACAATAAATGATTTCTTTCTTTCTTTCTTTCTTAGATTGTACTAACGAATGGCTCTTTTTTGTAGCACAAATATAGTCTGAATGTCAGCTGCTTTGCCCCAAACCAGAATACCATATGACATGACACTATGAAAATAACTATGATAAACTAAGCGAGCTGTATCAACATCACTCAATTGTCTAATTTTCCTAACAGCGTACGCCGCTGAACTTAATTTACCTGCAAGCACTGCTATATGTGGACTCCATTGCAAATTACTGTACAATGTTATACCTAAGAATAATGCCTTATTCACTATTTCTAAACATTCACCATTTAGTAATATAGTAGAATCTACCGCCGTAACATTCGGTAAAGCAAATCTAACACATTTAGTCTTCTTGGCATTTAATAGAAGATTATTAGTAGTAAACCAGTTAAGTACTTTCTCTAGTGTGCCATTAATTTCCACATAGTCGGTTGATTTCCGGTGAACCTTGAAAATTAATGATATATCGTCAGCATATAATATAATGAAGACATAAGGCTTAAATCATTTGAAGACAGACCATAATGTTCTAATTTCAAAATGAGTGTTCCAGGATGAACGCAGTCGAATGCCTATCTTCTCATGTTCTATTCTGTTCTATCTTGTCATGTACCCTGAACCTGAACACCCACCTGATCTCGGCTCCCCGTTGATGAGGAAGCTGACGCGGTCCATGGTGGCGCCGCGCGCGCAACGAACTGGTACCGACTGCTACACTCTGCTATCATTATAACACCAAGCAGTGGAACTGTACGGAGCTGAATTTCGGGCGGGAACACCGCGTGAGCTGACTCGTTACATGAGATAGGGTTTTCAATAACATTCCTTGTATATTATGTAATAATGTGCTTGTGGAAGTTATACTATATTATTTAATACCTATTTTATATTTTTTGCATGTTTTTATGTGTCAACTTCAACAAATTATGTATCTTGCTAATAATACGCATATATAAATATATGCGTATTATTACATAACATATAGTTATGTAATTTGTTAATTATGACTGTATTCAATGTACATGTTTTCAGCTGATTTAGCGTAACATCCATACTAATATTATAAATGCGAAAGTGTGTCTGTCTGTCTGTCTGTCTGTCTGTCTGTTACCTCTTCACGCTTAAACCGCTGAACCGATTTAGATGAAATTTGGTATATAGATAGTTTCAGTCCCGGGGAAGGACATAGGATACTTTTCATCCCGAATAAATGTAGTGTTCCCGTGGGATGAGCGGGTAACACCGCGGGGCACAGCTAGTAATTGCATAAATCTAAATAATCAGAAGAAATCGTGAAATTATGACCACTTCCCAGCTTGCCTGCTCGTTTGCCACGCATTTCAATAAAAAAATATATTCCACCCAAGGCCTTCAAAATTGTACCTATTTTAGACATTGTCTCAAAATCAAAATCCCGTCAATATATTATAAGTACAGATATTTGATTTTACCAATTATATACTTAATTATAACAGTTTCCGCTAATTATAAAATTTGAATACCTACTACTAACTGAAGTACCTACAAATACTACACTTGTACTGTTATCTATTCTGTGATACTACTAGTCACGTAAACACTTACGGTACATACGGCGCTTAATTTCGGACAGAAACGCTACGAGAAGTAATTAATTATATGAATAAGAACTTATTTTTTTTTCAGTTTTACAAACGTAGAATGGCTTCAAATCAATCATTTCTTCTAGAAAAATAGAAATAGAAATATTTATTTGCAAGAACGCGTTACAATAATATTTGGTCTTATTACATTAAAATATCATCAGCATTCCGTCAACATAGAGTCAACATGCAAATTTAGATACCTCTATTATTAAATAATTCGTCAAGATTTTTCCCTGTTAAGTATCTTAAAAAACACAATTGTATGTCATATCTTAGAAAACTAATAAAATATTATATTAAGGCTTCACTTGTCAAGAATATAAATGTATATGAATAATAACAGATATTCTCCTATGTCGCCTCTGACGAAACCCGCGGGCAGAGATGGGGTTGTGACGAGCTATGGGAGGCCTATGCTCAGCAGTGGGCGTCCGTGGCTGATAGATAGATAACCAATGGCGTCCTCCTAGGTATGGGGTACCCTATTTGACTGAGAAATAAACTGGTTCTATAGTTTATGGGGATATTTTCTAGCCAAATAATTTGTGGTCGCCTGACCTCCATTCCAAGTCTCGACCGCAAAATGTTGTCACCCCGATGCATGGTGGTAAACATTATTTCATCTCGCGACAGCGTGATAATAAGTAGGTATCAATAGTGTTTGTACCCTAGAGTTACGTTGTTTTCTAGTTATTTAGTCGATTGTTAGTGTCAACAAGCATGCGGGCGCCGAGTCGCTTCATTTATGGATAATTTCCATAATCCATGATGAAGAGACGCGCTAGTCTATTGTTATTTGATTTCGCACTTTTTTTATTCTTTGTTATAAAAATAACAGAGTACGATAACCTTTAACTTGGTTTTTTTATAATATTTTACAATGAATAAAAAGTAATAATTAGTATGTATATCGTCGGCTTGTCTGATATTTATTTATTTATTGAATGTAACAGATTTTCCAAAATCCATCTTTTGGGGCTTAAGTCGCTTTGTGTGAGATGTCTGATAGAAAAATTAAGACAGGAAAGTTTTACGTAGGTTATTCTTATCACGCAGTAATTATTTTAGTTATTACAATAGAGTTATCAAGAAAGGGTTTTTTTGAGAAACGCTTACATTTTCGACTGTACTTTCTTGCATAAACGTTAATGGCTCATCAAGACAATTCAAATGAGTCCAAACACCATGAGTTTATCTTATGAAGTTTAAGAGCTCCTATGGCCACCTTCTTCCGTCTCCATCATCAGATCAGCACCAAGATACCAAATTATTGTATTGCTACGTAAACTGCGTGATATATAGGTACATGTTAACCACTATATTCGAAGTAGGTTAAAATTTAATTGCAAGATTTGATAAAATTGTTAGGTACTTACCAACTTAGTGTCCTTTTAATGCAACATTGTGACGGCTATCATTATAGGTACCAGGTGGGTCCTGTCACAGAGAAGCAAAAAATAAAACATAGATTTTACTCGTCAAACTGGACAACATCTGTTTAAAAACAAAAAAAAACTGTTTTCATTTGTTTATTATTTCAAACAAAGTAAATAGCATTTTCAATGTACGCCGTCCATCATGACATCGCCTTAGCATTGACATAGCTGTCGCTTTACTCTAAATATCAAATATATCGTAATACATTGCATCTTTGAATAAAAAATAAATGAGTTATATTTAAAAGTTGTTTAATAAGTGTTGTTCAGTTTGAGGAGTAGAATCTATGCTTTAATTTATTGCTCCTGTTACAGGACCCACCTGGTATATGAACTTACATTCAAAATACTTATAGTAATTTATGAAATTTTGCGATAACTCAAAAACGGCTTGACCGAATTTATTCAATATAGATTTCATTGAAATTACTTTCATGAAATTCCCTCATTTTCATGAAATTTTCCATCATTTTTTAACCCTTGGTTGAAAAGTTAGAGGCAGTGGACACTGTTTTTTAAACTTTCGGAGCGAATATGTACAAAACTGCTGACTTTATCAAAAAATAATGTTTATATTATTTTTAAAAGACATATTCAATGACATCCCACTCACTAGAGTCGGAACGAAAAAAAAACCCCACTACAGGTGTTCGGGAGGTACCCGAAAAAAAGTTTTTTTTTAGTTTTTATTTTACCGTTCTGTCGTACACATACTCGTACCATATTTCAGCTTTCTAGTACTAATGATCACGGAGCTAAGCCGCGGACGGACGGACAGACGGACAGACGGACAGACGGACAGAGGGACAGACGAACAGAAGGAGAGACGGACAGACGGATAGACGGACATGGCGTAAACTCGCACTTGCCAGGTTTTTAGGGTTCCGTAGTCAACTAGGAACCCTTATAAAACCTGGCAAGTGCGAGTCGGACTCGCGCACCGAGGTTTCCGTACAAACATTGTTAAGTTTGCACCTGGTATGTATGGTGACGAATACAAATAAGGTGCAAATTTAACGCAACCGATCACGTTTATTGTATGGGAGCCCCCTTAAATATTTATTTTATTCTAAGAATAGTATTTTTTGTTAATTATTGTATTTAGCGGTTTACACTCACGTGAAATTGTCAGGAACGGCCCGACATGTTTCGAACTCGTATGGAACGAGTCAGTGACGAGTTTGCCGCGGCGGTGTGCGGGCAGCCGTCCCTGATGAAGGGCTCCATACGAGTTCGAAACATGTCGGGCCGTTCCTGACAATTTCACGTGAGTGTAAACCGCTTAATACAATAATTAAGTATGTTTCACGAAAGAACGGAAATGCATCATTTGTGAAAATTTCAAGTGTGCAACTATCACGGTTCATGAGATACAGCCTGGTGACAGACGAACAGACGGGCAGTCGAGGTTTAGTAATAGGATTCCGTTTTTACCATTTGGCTACGAAACCCTAAAAATGGCACCTGCAGCTTAGTGCCAAAGATGCTGGCGGCGTTTCCTCGCTGAATCGCCAAACTATTTCTTTGAACGAGGAAACTGTCAGCCCGATCACCAGTTTCTAACATTGTAATTTTATTTTGAAGTATTTCAATTGTAGGTAGTTGACTCTATGGGCATCCGTGACGTGTCATCAAACATTCTCTTTGGTATATCCAATTATCCAGTTTGTAAAAAAAAAAAAAATCCAGTTTAAGAGTTATATCAAACGCAATTTATCAACGCTTCACTTATTCAGATAATATTGCCTCTGACTGTTCAAAAAATAAATAAAGTGCGTGGGGGAAGAGTGGATAGGGTCTTTGATGAGATGAGCTGATGGGCTGTTCATCGTATTGTATACGATTGGTAATTAATGGAATACCTACTTAAGGTGAAAAGCTCGAGTTATGAAATTTAAGAAAATATTATTATTGATAAATTCATAAACAAATGGGTGTGGGTGCGCCAAAGTTCACATAATTTTTCAACCCCGATTATTGGAACTCCGAAAATGTTACTCATACAATTTTTCATCATAATAGTCACTATTTATACTTAGTCACTATTACTACCGATCATAACTCCGAACCATTTAAAATCATAATGTCAATTATCATAAATATCTCTAATACTACTTTTTGTTTTCATACATTTATTCATCATAACTGTTTTTGATCCTATTTTTCACTGTCATACATTTTTTAAGCAGACTAGTTTGTACTCATAAACTCCACAATCCTATATTTTATAAGCAGATTGTGACAAAATGCAACGTGGCTCAAAAACCGAAAACTGTAGGTTAGGTTAGGTTTGTATTATGACCACGTATAGCGGAGCGAGCGAAGCGAGCGGAGCGTCAAAATGCTTGCCTGCTTGCTTGCATGAACACTTGTAAATAATCTACTGTTACATCAAATTTTTATAAGCAAATGCAGAGCCAGGATGGATTCGGGAAGAAACTTTATTTACTAAGTGTATAATGCCGTTAGGAAGAGCTGCGCCAAAATGGAACGTGGTTCCAAAACCGAAAACTGTAGGTTAGGTTAGGTTTGTATTGTAACCACGTATAGCGGAGCGTCAAAATGCGTGCATGCTTGCTTGCATGTACACTTAACTCGCTATAACTCAAAACAAGTAGATATTATGAATAAAAACATATGGAGAAAAACTGCATCGATGTTTAAATGTTATGATTGACAAGTTTATCGTAATTAATGATTCTGAATAAAAGAAATATGAAAATCAGCATTATGAGTACACACATACGTAATCTTAGTGACGACATTATGAATTACGATGTTCTGAAAACTGTCTATTATGAACTCGGTAGGTAGTAGTACAAATTTATGAGGGACACATGTATGAAGTTAAAAATTCGGAAGAGTGATGATTCTGACTAGAAATCGGTAGTAGAAGAAAAATTCGGAGGATCAATTTTATGTGAGCCAATATGGACGCAATGGGTGTCTATCATTTCATCGAAATTTCTTACGTCGATTATCATGTCACCGAAAACTATTCCACGAATGTCTTTTTTTTTTTTTTCTAATCACATAATCATCAATTCATTGCTATTCGAATAATCGATCAACTATTCAACGTAAATTGTTTCAAATTTGTCTCAAATCGTAGCTTAACCATTCATCGAATTTACCTATCATAAAATAATTACTTGGTCGTAGTATGAATTTATCGAAACATGATTCACAGATGGCGTATCCCATTTATTATTACTGCCACGAAAAATGTTTCATCTTAGTAAAGTTTCCGTATTAAAGACCGGCGGATTGTATCAAAATAGTGGCTAAAATTATTAATTTTAAAATCCTACGCTTAATTTGATAGCGATGTTATTTTGTGTTACCCATTTTTTCATCATGCTTACCTTACGTAGTGAGTAGGTACTTTTATTTTATCTATACCGTCACCAAACTTGTCTTTTACTTCAAATTCGCGTATGCAAAGTACGATAATTACAATTTATACGGTTTAAATTTACTCGTTTGATAACGCTTTCGTAAACACAATACACGTGCTAAAAATAACTGCTTCCTATAATTACCTACTATGCATACAGTCGCAACTTTTTGAAAGAATTTCGACATTCTGTCGTCGTTTCTACTTGGGAGTAACAATAAGGGCAACAAATATTATGACCACAAATATTATGACCACAAAAAAATGGTGACCCTAAACCAGTATCACCTAAAAATTATATGAAACACCATAACACCGACAAACGTGCAACAAAATAAGATGATTGCTTCTACCAATTTTAGTCATGACTGGACATCTAATTTTATTGTAAGCAAAAAACAACTTTCGTGGGTAAATGATCACCACATTTTGACGACCATATTATTGCGATATTGCCACCTAAATTATACCACTATGATTAATTTAAAATGAAGCATTCGTGCCGTGGTAGCGGATGGCGAAGCGTCAGAACCGAACTGATACCAATAAACTAGATTCATTAATCTTTTTTTATTCTAAATTGGTTAACCCATTGGTTAGCTTAGGTTAGAACTGAGACCATAACAGCGTAAATAAACGCCTAAAGTTTGACCCTAGGTATACTATTGTCGCCGGAGGCATCAATGAGGCAACTTGAGCTTACTACTTTTGGTGGTATTTATAAAATGGTTTTTTGTCAATACATTTTACTCTATCTGGTGATCAGCTATACAATTTTTGTTTACCATCTTAAATTAAAGTAAAGTGGCAATCTATTTTGTCGATCATTTACTATTTTGGTAGTAAAAGTGTTTTTTTTTTTGCCGTAAAATTTTACTAATCTGTTGATGAGTTAAACATAAGCCGTAATTAATTATAATCAAGTTAGCTTAATTCAGTCAAGGCTTGCATATTTCAAATCAAGTTTTAAAAGTTCTCGTTTACGAATGAATTATCTTTATAGATTGTAGCCTATGTCCTATTCAAAGATTTGAGTTAAATTACGTTACGTTTTACGTTAAGTTTTATGGAAATCTATCTTGACTTTTTGCATTTAAGTAGAACGCATATTCTCACAAACTTTTACATTTAAGCACCTATAATAATTCTGAGATTATTAGAATTGATTACATATCGAGTGAATATAAAATGAGCTAATCACCGTGCACCGCACAAATGAATACAATGGCCGTTAACAGAAACATTCCAATCGTGCCCACCAAAATACCCAAACGAAGCCAAATCAATGTACCTACGATCCACCTTTGACATTTAGGTAAACAAATAAACGGAACTACCCTTCCTGATCTTTGGCATCCGATACTCCTTTTCCACCGCCGAATCGTTGTTTAGCAAAACAAAACCAGCAATGGATCGGAGCTTGCGAAAATCAGACGTGAAAATAGGATTCGTCGACCGGTTAGTGGTGGAAGTGGGACAGGATGTTGGTGCAAATTGGTATCGAAAACCGGAAATGGCTTATCGTAGGCTTTGTTCTGCGGCACTGGCCTTATGAATTGTTTTCGGTGGCGCTACTAACGGTTCCAGAAAGATTTTTATCCTGGTTTTAGACCGGCATGGTTCTAAAATGTTTTATTAAGACTACCTGGGTTTATCCTATCCCGTAGTATGATTTACGGAATCAAAATCAGTCATTTATTTGCTTAAACATGGAACAACTGTGGTATAACTATACTATAAAATCAATACATTCATTTGCGTACCTACCTAATACGCTGTGAAACGAATTTCTGCTTCCTTTACTTTACTTGTACTATACATATAGTATATCGAGTTGTCGGTCTTATGAGTATTTACTTTAGTCTATATAATTACATTACATTTCCTTGAAGATTATGAGCAGGGATTATGAACTTGTTATTTTAAACGACAGTTCGATTACGACTTTAAACTTAAGATTCGACCACACCATTGCTCAAAAAACGGCGCCGCGCCGTAAACGCAATCAATTTTTTGAGACGCATTACTAAGCATCACGTTCGTGTCACGTTTTTTGATTTGTGTGGGCGCTTGCGGTAATGACTACGGCTACAACACGTCACTGCGTAAACGCACCGTCGCCGTATTTTGAGTGTGGTCGCAACTTTACTTAAATGTATTTATAGTCACGTAGGTGAAGAGGCCTATGCTGGTGATCTATAGATAGATAGTTACATATATAAAGTTTTCTTTTAAGATTATAAAAATGTGCATATTTATGTAACGAAAAACAAGTAAAAAAAATAACAGAAATCAACCTAATTAAAAGTTAATAACTAAAACCGATGTCCTCCAGATCATAGCCCTTCGGACCACGGAGCCGGCTCATTCCTCGGCCAAAGGATTAGCTTGGCTATTCAGCGGGGGAATGTAACCGGCATCATGGGTACCTTGCCGCAGGGCCATGATCTGGTTCTGCTCCGGTTTTAGTTATTAACTTTTATTTAGGTTAAGTTGATTTCTGATATTTTTTACTTGTTTTTCGTTACATAAATAAATGCATTATTACATAAAGTTAAATTTCAAAATCCTAAATGGGAATGATGGGATAAGGGCAAGCGAATGATGATGAAGTCGTTGGATAATTAGATAAATCGTTTTTTTGCGAAAATTCGTTGGATTTGGAGGGCTGAAATGTAACAAAATATTTAATAATATATTTTTTTGGTACGCTACAAGTACAAGTGAATGTTCGCTGTGATAGCTGACACCGATGGCCGTTGGGGATGAAAGGTTCTTCAGTGGCGTACCGGAAGATACAGCGTGGGAAGACTCCCAACAACGTGGACCGACAACTTGAATAGGATCGCGGGAAGCAATTGGAGGCGGCGCACGACGGATTGTTGTGAAGAACTTTGGCGAGGCCTTTGATGATAATAGCTCTCAGTGACACATATTCAAATGCCCAAAGGGCAGACCCCCAGAAATAGGAGGATACCAGGGCTCCGTTGTTTACTGGTGGAGTCTTTTAGTTAAAACTACTTCTCTTGCAATACTTTAGTACAAAAACAATATTAATAGAATAGAAATCCGGTAGGTAGTGTTACAGAAAATAACTACTTTATCGAAAATAAGTTTTTGGCGAACGAACGAAGAATAAATACTGTAAAAATTATTAAAATATGCGTTAAAATGATGTTTCAAAAACGTTAAAACATGCCACGCTAGAGCCAGGCCTGATAGCCAACTGCCAGCTTTATCGTGACAACTTTTTCAACTCTTTTGTAAAAATAACTTGTGCATTAATGACATGTGATCTGCTGATCTGTTTCACAAATAAAATGCATATTATTCGATTTATGGATAAATATAATTCAAGACCATAGTTCCATATCTTTAAAAAGTAATTGACATATTTTCATAGGACCGAACATAAGATTGGTAGAATTTTAATTTGTTGTTCTTTCTTCAGGACATAAATTTATCGATTTGATCGATTTCTATCAATTTCCAGAAATAGCACATGAATCGAAACGACAGATCTGGTCACTCACTACGCAGGTTTTAAAAAGGATATCATGTAGTGCGTAACTGTTAATGTATTCATTAATAATCGTAAATACTTCAAAATAGTGATAATAAAAAATGTTACATAAACTCCATTGTATGAAATAGAGAGAGAAAAACTTTTATAGATACAAGATAAACCACTATTACCTATCAATGCTTGTTTTTATTTCTATGAAATTCAATAGATCGTGCAAATTCTTAATATGAGTGCTGCCAATGCCATCTCATCATCATCAATCATTTATTCAATAACAATTACACATTGTGTTTGAAATTCTTACGCTAGTTATACTTAATCAAACCCTACTTACTAATCTAAATAAATTACTGACCAACAATACTCAAGCATAAAAAAAAGAAAGTGTTAAATATGTGTAATAAAAAAAATCCAATATATAAAACAGCTAAAAATGTTTCTCGTCCGTATTACCAACTCGTCTTCATTGCCAACTCGTTTATATTTCCAACACATCCACAATGCCAACGCGTCCATATTACTTGCTCGTCCGCAATGCTAACTCGTCCACAAATACAACTCGTCCACATTTCCAACTCGTCCATATTCCCACCTCGTCCACAATGCCAAGTCTTCCACATTACCAACTGGTGCATACACCCAACTCATCTACATTGCCAACTCGTCTTCATTTCCAACTCATCAAAAATTCCAACTCGTCCATATTGCTAACTCGTCCGCAAATACTCATCACTCACTTCCAACTCATCAAAAATTCCAACTCGTCCATATTGCTAACTCGTCCGCAAATACAACTCGTCCACATGTTCAAATTGTCCATATGCCCTACTCATCCACAATTCCAAGTCGTCCACATTGCCAATTCATCCACATTTCCAACTCGACGATACACCCAACTCGTCTACACTACAAACTCGTCCTTATTATCAGCTCGTCTTTATTGCCAACTCGTCCATATTCCCAACTTGTTAATTTTGCCAACTCATCCATATTCTCAACTCGTCCACGTTGACAACTCGTCCGTAATGCCAAGTCGTCTTCATTGCCCACTCGTCCGTGTTCCCAACTTGTTCATTTTGCCAACTCATCCACATTCCCAACTCGTCCACATTGACAACTCGTCCATATTACTAACTTGTCCATAATGCCAACTCGACCATATTGGCAACTCGTCCATATTCCCAACTCGTCCACGATTCCAACGCGTCGATATTGCTTACTCGTCCACAAATACAACTCGTCCACATTTCCAACTCGTCCATATTCCCAACTCGTCCACATTCCCAACTCGTACAGAATGCCAAATCGTCCACATTGCCCACTCATCCATACACCCACCTCATCTACATTGCCAACTCGTCCATATTACCAACTCATCTTTATTGCCAACTCATCCATATTCCCAACTCGTCCACAATGCCAACTCATCCATATTGCTAACTCTTCCACATTTCCAACTCGTCTACAATACCAACTCGTCCTTGTTATTAACTTGTCTTTATTGCCAATCTCGTCCATATTATCAACTCGTCCGTATTACCAACTCGTCTTCATTGCCAACTCGTTTATATTCCCAACTCATCCACAATACCAACGCGTCCATATTACTTGCTCGTCCACATTTCCAAATTGTCCATATGCCCAACTCGTCCACAATTCCAAGTCGTCCACATTGCCAACTCATCCACATTTCCAACTCGTCCATATTCCCAACTCGACGATACACCCAACTCGTCTACAATACAAACTCGTCCTTATTATCAGCTCGTCTTTATTGTCAACTCGTCCATATTCCCAACTTGTTCATTTTGCCTACTCATCCACATTCCCAACTCGTCCATATTCTCAACTCGTCCACGTAGACAACTCGTCCGTATTACCAAGTCGACTTCATTGCCCACTCGTGTTCCCAACTTGTTCATTTTGCCAACTCATCCACATTTCCAACTCGTCCATATTCCCAACTCGACGATACAACCAACTCGTCTACAATATCAACTTGTCCTTATTAACAGCTCGTCTTTATTGCCAAATCTTCCTTATCACCAACTCGTCCGTATTACCAAGTTGTCTTCATTGCCAACTTGTCCGTATTACCAACTCGTCTTCACTGCCAACCTCGTCCATAATGCGAACTCGTCCATATTGCCCACTTGTCCATGTTCCCAACTTGTCAATTTTACCAACATATCCACATTGCCAACTCATCCACATTTCCAACTCGTCCATATTCCCAACTCGACGATACACCCAACTCGTCTACAATACCAACTTGTCCTTATTATCAGCTTGTCTTTATTGCCAAATCTTCCATATCACCAACTTGTCCGTATTGGCAACTTGTCCATATTCTCAACTCGTCTATATTACCAACTTGTCAATTTTATCAACTCATCCACATTCCCAACTCGTCCATATTCCCAACTCATCCACATTTCCAATTCGTCCATTTTACCAACTCATCCCTATTACCAATGTAGATACATTTCCAACTCAGCTACATTGTCAAGTCGTCCATATTCTCAACTCGACCACATTTCCCATCCCGTCGACATGCAAGAGGAAGGACTAAGATTTTCCTAAAATACCATTTAATTTTCCATAACTCATGCCATTTTCCTTGGAATTATTTTTTTGATGGACTTTACTTATTTGAATGACGTTTAAATTAGTTTTACTAAATTTTTTCTGCTTTGATTTATTGTAAAACTCGCCTATAAAAATAATCTATTCTTGAATATAAAAATAATCTATGTTTTTCTAGTCTTTCGAGCACCAGTCCAACTCGCACTTAACCGGTATGCGAAAAAGTTTCCATATCAACATTTTAAATCGAAGAAAAACAACCTGGCAATTTAGAGCATTGACATAATAGCCCCCAATAAAAAAGACATTAAAAGTTGTCAGAATATGGTTACTGTCATTCATTGTCAACAAACTGTAAAATTATTTTTGCATATTCGTACGTTTTAAGTGTTGCGGATATTATGTTACCGACTCAAAAATAATATTTCATCATGCCGAACAACTTACTACAGGTTTGTGAGCAAATCATGCTTATTATTATTTGGTCATTTCTTATGTCAAAATAGGGGTCACCGGTCACGTGGCGAAAGTCACGTGGTTAGCGCACAGTAGTTTTTAGGGTTCCGTAGCCAAATGGCAAAAAACGGAACCCTTATAGATTCGTCATGTCTGTCTGTCCGTCTGTCCGTCCGTATGTCACAGCCATTTTTTTCCGAAACTATAAGAGCTATACTGTTGAAACTTGGTAGGTAGATGTATTCTGTGAAACGCATTAAGATTTTGATGCAAAAAAAAAAAAAAATATTGGGGGCTCCCCATACTTAGAACTGAAACTCAAAAAATTATTTTCATCAAACGCATACGTGTGGGGTATCTATGGATAGGTCTTCAAAAATGATATCAAGGTTTCTAAAATATTTTTTTCTAAACCGAATAATTTGCGTGACAGACGCTACCAAAGTGGAAAAAAGTTGCCCCCCCCCCCCCCTCCAACTTCTAAAATAAGAAAATGAAAAATCTAAAAAAACCATATGGTGTACATTACTATAAAAACTACCAACGAAAATTGTTTTGAACGAGATCTAGTAAGTAGTTTTTTTTTTTTTAATACCTAACTTTGCACCTAATTTATATGGGGCGCTATACATACCAGGTGCAAACTTAACTTAACCACTTAGGGATGGAAAGTGTTTGTACGGAACCCTCGGTGCGCGAGTCCGACTCGCACTTGGCCGGTTTTTTCAAATCCATTTTTCACTACCTTTTCAGGAAAAAATTAAAATTCTAAGTTTTATGCACCTCTCCAGCATGAGCCGAATCTAATGACATAGGTATCATTTATCAAAATCGGACCATAACTGTAGATCTGATGGGATGTACAAAAATCGGCCTCGCGTAATATATATATATATATATATAGATAGATTGTCAAACATTCAATCATTACATTTTCAGTCTTAAAATAATATAATACCTACTAAGTGTCGAAATAAATAAAATAGATTAACAATTGTACGCAAAGAAACCAATGCAGCAGTTATCAATTTAAAATTATCATGTCAAGTACATTATATATAAATACCGAAAAGAGATTCTCGAAATCTTGACACTGTATTCACTCATCAAGTAACTCCTTGACTGAGTAATACGCTTTTTTAATGCAAGTTGATGAAAATACGTTCTGTAGGTGAAGATCTGATTGGTCCTATTTTGTTAAAAATACGTGCACCCATTACCACCAGGGACTTGCCAGTTTTTTGTAGTCCGAGCGGCGGCAGTAGCAGTCCTGGTTTTTGCCTTGCGGAATGGACCCTGCCTAGAGGGAACTCTGCTGAATGTTTCCCCACATATTCCCCACTTCAAAAATATAGAGAGGGCACCGTCCTTGGGGTCCACCCCAAGGTTCACAAAGTTGTAGTATGGTTTTTTTTGTAAAATAAAAGGCCGATCCCTGTCCGTTGCCAAAGATCGATACCACTAGTAAGGTGTGTATGAAAGTATTCATAGTATGCTGTTAGCGGTTAGCAGGTTTTGAAGTGCAAGACATTTAGGTAGGTAAAGTTTGTACAGCCATTTGATTGTTGCAGTTCTGTAATAACATAGATCATTTCCCTATTGCATTACATGTGTGCAATTGTGTAAACAACATAATTTTCATCATCAAAGGCACACTTTGCGTATGAATTGTATCTCGAAATATAATAGTATAATTAACACTTCATTGTCGGACTGCAAATGTGTCAATAATGCAACAGAACGCACAGCAATGTCAATGATGTTATTTCAATAACATAGACATCTGTTATGTATTTAAATAGAGCAATGGGTTCTTTATGTGGACGTATCACGTACAGGAGGTCTCGGAATATATGGACAGGGTAAATAAATAACCCCTATCCAAACGCGTGACTTTTTACTTATTAGGGTTCCGTAGTCAACTAGGAACCCTTATAGTTTCGCCATGTCCGTCTGTCTGTCTGTCTGTCCGTCCGCGGCTTAGCTCCGTGATAATTAGTACTAGAAAGCTGAAATTTAGTATGAGTATGTGTATGTATCACGCCGACAAAACGGTCAAATAAAAACTAAAATAAAAACTTTTTTTCGGGTACCTCCGGTACACCTAAAGTGGGGGTGATTTATTTTTTTCCTTCCAACACTAGTGTGTGGGGTGTCGTTGAATAGGTATTTTAAAAATAATATGGGTCTGCTAACATTATTTTTTTATAAAGTCAGCAGTTTTGTAAATATTCGCTCCGAAAGTAAAAAAAAATGTGTCCCCCCCCTTCTAACTTTTCAATCACGGGTCAAAAAAATATGGAAATATTCATGAAAATGAGGCCTTATAAGTACTTTCAATGAAAACTATATTGAATAAAATCGGTGGAGCGGTTTTTGAGTTATCGCAAAAATTCATTTATCAATATTTTTACCATTTTGTCGGTATGATACATATACTTACTCATACCAAATTTCAGCTTTCTAGTACTAATGATCACGGAGTTAAGTTGCGGACGGACGGACAGACGGACATGGCGAAACTATAAGGGTTCCTAGTTGACTACGGAACCCTAAAAAATTAGATATAATAATAGAAAAAAACATAACAAATTGATTAATAGGCAAAGACATAAGTATTCACATCATGATCGCCAAATTAATAATAACTGTAACAATGTCAAACACAAAAAAATATTAGTAACCGGAGTAATCATCTCCCAATAAGGATCGCCATCACATTCTAAATTATAATAATCATCATTCAATTAATTATAAATTGTGTATAGTTTAGTTTTGTATCTAGCTGAATTTCTGGAACTGTTAGTCCGTTCTCTTCTATTGGGAAACAGTAGGTAAGACAAAAAAAAACCAGCCAAGTGCGAGTCGGACTCGCGCACCGAGGGTTCCGTACAAACACTTTCCATCCCTAAGTGGTTAAGTTAAGTTTGCACTTGGTATGTATAGCGCCCCATATAAATTAGGTGCAAAGTTAGGTATTAAAAAAAACTACTTACTAGATCTCGTTCAAAACAATTTTCGTTGGTAGTTTTTATAGTAATGTACATCATATGTTTTTTTTAGATTTTTCATTTTCTTATTTTAGAAGTTAGAGGGGGGGACCAACTTTTTTCCACTTTGGAAGCGTCTGTCACGCAAACTATTGGGTTTAGAAAAAAAAAATTTTAGAAACCTCGATATCATTTTTGAAGACCTATCCATAGATGAATAGAACACGTATGTGTTTGAAGAAAAAAAAAATGTTGAGTTTCAGTTCTAAGTATGGGGAGCCCCCAATATTTAGTATTATTTTTTTATTTTTGCATCAAATTCTTAATGCGGTTCACAGAATACATCTACCTAACAAGTTTCAACAGAATATCTCTTATAGTTTCGGAAAAAAATGGCTGTGACATACGGACGGACAGACGGACAGACATACGGACAGACGGACAGACAGACATGACGAATCTATAAGGGTTCAGTTTTTTGCCATTTGGCTACGGAACCCTAAAAATCTGGCGGATTAGATTGGACCTTCGACACATAATAATTAAGAGTTGGTATTATCATACAAAACCGCCACACGCCACCCCTCCCCATTTTTGTCCGCGGGGCCGGCGGCTAGCCCCGCCCCCTCGCAAATTTGGACTAGCGGATGCAGCCGTATCAGGCTTCCGTCATCACATGGTTGGAAAAAAAATTAAAAAAAAAACTCCCCATTCATTTCATTCCCCATACTAGTTTTTTAGGTTTCCCTGGCAAAATATGACGCAAAACCTCAAATTATAAACTTTAAATCGTAACGCAAACAAATTCTCATATTTTCATAGTTTTTGTATTAAACTAGGACTTCGATCGCAACTTAAACTACTGTAAATTATATTACACTGTGGCCGGCACGCGTGACCTCCGTCGCAGAGTTCACGGAGCGAGCGGCGATCGTAGTTTTTGCGCGGGGTAAAAATTAGCCTCGCGCGCTTGAAGAACCTCGCCTTACCTTTTTTTCTTTTTTAACAATCATACATTTAAAGCATGAGTATTGGAATTATCACCCAACTTTGACTTTACACTCGGTTAACTTTATTTCTATTTCTCTTACTAAAACTGCAAATCATAGGCTGAATCTAGAACAAACATCCTTATCATCATGGCTAGTACTTCATTCAGCATTATCACATGAAAAACAAAGTAATTTACATATTTTGCAGTTGTTTCAATTTTACCTACATACAAACTTCACACAATACCCAATATCACAACTGCAATTGACATTTATAAATTTAAGTTTCTATAGAATGTAGTGATCCTACTGGTGTTTCGTCAGACTCTTCTATAAGGGCTATTCTCTGTAAGCTCGTATTGGTCCCATACAAATGCTGTCCTGGCATTTTTCCTAACTACTTCCAAAAATCTGAATTCTATTATATATATATATAAAAAAACATGTTTAACAACTATGTTTTAGAAGTTTTTGGCGAACGAAGAATAAATACTGTAAAAAAACACGTATATATCTATAAAAAAACATAGTTTTAACGTGTTTTTTTACAGTATTTATTCTTCGTTCGCCAAAAACTTCTTATCGATAAAGTAGTTATTTTCGGTAACACTTCCGGATTTCCATATTCTAGCGGCGGTTCGACGCCGCAACGGGCCTCTAGTTCAACTAAAATAATAGTAAATTTTCTTCATAAAAGTAATCCCATATCTTAAAAAAATAATTGACATATTTTCATAGGACCGAACATAAGATTGGTAGAATTTAATTTGTTGTTCTTTCTTCAGGGCATAAATTTATCGATTTGACAGAAAAACGACAGATTTGGGCACTCACTATTAAAAATAGTGATAATAAAAAATGTTACATAAACTCAATTGTATGAAATAGAGAGTATAAAACGTTTATAGATACACGAAAAACCACTATTATCAATGCTTGTTTTTTTTTATGAAATTCAATAGATCGTGCAAATTTTCTTAATATGGGTGCTGCCATGTCATCATCATCAATCAATTTATTCAATAACAATTACACATTGTGTTTGAAATTCTTACGCTAGGTATACTTAATCAAACCCTATTTACTAATCTAAATAAATAACTGACCAACAATAGGTACTCCACCATAAAAAAAAAAAAAAAAACAAAAAAGAAATGTGTCAAATATGTGTAATAAATAAAATCCAATATATAAAACAGCTAAAAATGTTGGAAAAAGAATATTAAGACATATTTTTTTCAATAAATTTAGAGCTGAAGGCCTAATACCCGCGAATTCCAAATTCAAACTTTCGTCTTTCCTCTCATTGAAATAGTGTCTGACAGAAGAGTGAGGGAGATGCTATCTATACTCTCAAGTCTATGATATAAACCTAATTTTAGGGTTCCTTACTAAAGTCGGTAAAAACGGAAGCCTTATAAAATCAATTTGTTTTGTTGACAGCAGAATTTGACAAATTTTATTTTGAATGAGTATAAGAATGATCAGCCAGACGTCATTAATTCAAATATGATTAATTCTTGAGAGCGTCGATTTTTTGAAATTTGCAATATATGTAGGTTATTTCTACCATCAAGTTTCGCATGTTAGGGTAACATGTTAATTATTCCACATTGCCAACTGGTCCACAATGTCAGCTCGTCTATATTCCCATCTGGGTCACAATGCCAACTTGTCCACACACCCAACACGTCCACATTGCCAACTCGATCATACACCCAACTCATCTGCATTGCCAACTCGTCTATATTACCAATTCGTCTCCATTGGCAACTCGTCCATATTCCCAATTTGTCCACAATGCCAACTCGACCATATTTCCAACTCGTCCATATTTCCAACTCATCCACATTCCCAACTCGTACACAATGCCAAATCATCCACATTGCCCACTCGTCCATAAACCCAACTCATCTACAATGCCAACTCGTCCATATTACCAACTCGTCTTTATTGCCAACTCATCCATATTCCCAACTCGTCCACAATGCCAACTCATCCATATTGCTAACTCGTCCACATTTCCTACTCGTCCATACACCCAACTCGTCTACAATACCAACTCGTCTTTATTGCCAATCTCGTCCATATTATCAACTCGTCCGTATTACCAACTCGTCTTCATTGCTAACTCATTTATATTCCCACTCATCCACAATGCCAACGCGTTCATATTACTTGCTCGTCCACAATGCCAACTCGTCCACATTTCCAACTCGTCCATATTCTCACCTCGTCCACAATGCCAAGTCGTTTACATTACCAACTCGTCCATACACCCAACTCATCTACATTGCCAACTCGTCTTCATTTCCAACTCATCAACAATGCCAACTCGTCCATATTGCTAACTCGTCCACATTTCCAACTTGTCCATAGACCCAACTCGTCCACAATTCCAAGTCGTCCACATTTCCAACTCGTCCATATTCCCAACTCGACGATACACCCAACTCGTCTATACAAACTCGTCCTTATTATCAGCCCGTCTTTATTGCCAACTTGTTCATTTTGCCAACTCATCCACATTCCCATCTCGTCCACGTTGACAACTCGTCCGTATTACCAAGTCGTCTTCATTGCCCACTCGTCCGTGTTCCCAACTTGTTCATTTTGCCAACTCATCCACATTCCCAACTCGTCCATATTCCCAACTCGTCCACATTGAAAACTCGTCCATATTACCTACTTGTCCGTATTACCAACTCGTCTTCATTGCCAACTCGTCCATAATGCGAACTCGTCCACATTGTCCCCTTGTAAATGTTCCCAACTTGTCAATTTTACCAACTCATCCACATTGCCAACTCATCCACATTTCCAACTCGTCCATATTCCCAACCCAACTCGACGATACACCCAACTCGTCTACAATATCAACTTGTCCTTATTATCGGCTCGTATTTCTTGCCAAATCCCATATCACCAACTCGTCCGTATTACAAAGTCGTCTTCATTGCCAACTTGTCCGTATTACCAACTCGTCTTCATTGCCAACTCATCCATAATGCGAACTCGTCCAAATTGCCCACTTGTCCATGTTCCCAACTTGTCAATTTTACCAACTCATCCACATTGCCAACTCATCCACATTTCCAACTCGTCCATATTCCCAACCCAACTCGACGATACACCCAACTCGTCTACAAATACCAACTTGTCCTTATTATCAGCTCGTCTTTATTGCCAAATCTTCCATATCACCAACTCGTCCGTATTACAAAGTCGTCTTCATTGTCAACTTGTCCGTATTACCAACTCGTCTTCATTGCCAACTCGTCCATAATGCGAACTCGTCCAAATTGCCCACTTGTCCATGTTCCCAACTTGTCAATTTTACCAACTCACGCACATTGCCAACTCATCCACATTTCCAACTCGTCCATATTCCCAACCCAACTCGACGATACACCCAACTCGTCTACAATACCAACTTGTTCTTATTATCAGCTCGTCTTTATTGCCAAATCTCCCATATCACCAACTCGTCCGTATTACCAAGTCGTCTTCAGTGCCAACTCGTCCATATTCTCAACTCGACCACATTTCCCATCCCGTCGACATGCAAGCGGAAGGACTTAGTTTTTTCTTGTAAAATACCATTTAATTTACCATGACTCATGCCATTTTCCTTGGTATTATTTTTTTGATGGACTTATATAATCATATTTATAATAATCTATCATAAATTTACTTATTTGAATGACGTTTAAATTAGTTTTACTACATTTTTTCTGCTTTGATTTATTGTAAAACTCGCCTATAAAAATAATCTATTCTTGAATGACGGTCAGTTTTTCTAGTCTTTCGAGTACCAGTCCAACTCGCACTTAACCGGCTTTTTTCTCCACATTTTTAACAGGTATGCGAAAAAAGTTTCCATATGAACATTTTAAAAAGAAAAACAACCTGGCAATTTAGAGCATTGGCATAATAGCCCCCAATAAAAAGACATTAAAAGTTGTCAGAATATGGTTACTGTCATTCATTGTCAACAAACTGTTAAATTATTTTTGCATATTCGTACATGTTTTAAGTGTTGCGGATATTATGTTGTCGACTCAAAAATAATATTTCATCATGCTGAACAACTTACTCAGGTTTGTGAGCAAATCATGCTTATTATTATTTGGTCATCTTATGTCAAAATAGGGATCACAGGTCACGTGGTTAGCGCACAGTAGTTTTTACAAATCCATTTTTCAGTACCTTTTCAGGAAAAAATTAAAACTCCAAGAGTTTTATTCACCTCTCCAGCATTAGACGAATCTAATGACATATCATTTATCAAAATCGGACCATAACTGTAGATCTGATGGGATGTACAAAAATCGGCCTCGCGTAATATATATATAGATATAAGGAGGCCCACTGAATTTATACGTATTTTCAAAGTTATTAACGATTTTCCAAAAAATCGTAACAGGGGACTGTTTCGAGCATGAGGGGGCTGTTTTAAACGGGAAATGGGACTGTTTCGTCGGAAAGGGGACTTATGTACTTAGATAAAAGTAATTTTACATTAATCAATCATTTATTTTTACTATGGCATATTTGCAAATCAATAATCAACAAAAGTTTATTTCAGAAAATATCAACAGAAAACATAACTTTCTTTAAACATTCATAACAAAAAAATCTTTCCACTTCTTCAAGACAGTTCTGTGTTCACGTCCTAAACTAACTTCCGCAAACCTGTTTCATTCTTCGTTTGGTATTTAAAATTCTCCTTTTCTCTAATTTCTTCCCTCTTTTGAGGGTCTTTTTTGGTATCTTAGTCCCTCTGCTTCTCTCTTTTTCTGTAGCGATTCCTCTCGGGATAACTTTTTCTTTTTAGGAGCCATATCACGTGTGTTTGATCAGTCTGTGTAAAATAATTGAAGTTTATAATGGAAGTAATGCGAAGCAATGACACTTTGATTATTCTAGATAGCATTAATAACACAGAATAGCGGATAAATTGACAATGCATATACATAATAACCAATACGCAAAATTAAATCTACAGTGCCCTGCTGTGAAGAACAGTCCCCTGCTTCATTTTCTGGCAGGGGACTGTTTATTTCGGTCAAATTTCACAATATTAGCTTAACTGATGTAAAATTGTTTATTAAAAACCCTACCGATCACTTTACCATAAATAACAAACCAATTATTTATTATGACATAGAATTAAATTAATTAACATAGATGTTATTACTTACCAGAGGACTGTGTGCGGTAGCTGTACAAACTCATGTTTACTGCACAAATGACGCTCTGACACTAAACAAAATAGTGTCTCGCTGCCGCATTCGGCATGCATAGTTGCCAGCATCACAGTAATCGCGCTTCGTTTCACTTTAAAATAACGTTTATAACCATGATGGCTTTGTTTTATTATGGATTATTTTTTTAGCAGGGGACTGTATACAAATTCTAAGGACAAAATTTACAGGACTTTCATAAATATATTCAAACAGTAATCATAGTTTGTTTTACGACTATAATATAATGTCATTGTTTTACTGTATGATATTCATTGCCAATTGTATTTAGTTTCAATAACTTTTTTGTAAATTTCGCTTTAAGGTGGAAATACAGTGATAGGGACTGTATTTTTAGAGCTTGTATCACGTCTAGAAAATACACTAAAAATAGTTATGCTGCTATAAATGGTGCTATTTCCGGGGTTAAAGTTTCATAAGACGTGCTTTTTCTTTAAATAATTACATAACTTTTTGAAATAATCGGTCGGGACAGCCGATTACGAGCTTACAGAGAATCGCCCATAATAGGAAATAATAAATTATTTCTCATTTTGATATGTGGGATTTTCAGAGGTCGGAATTCTCGTAGCATTTTTGAGCTGTCATAGGGACTTCTGTTTTATCGCTATGACAGCTCAAAAATGCTACGAGAATTCCGACCTCTGGATCTTTATATTTTTCCATTTGATTGGTGATGTTACTTTTGTGGGTACCTAAAGTAATAGAACATATATAAACAATAGATATAACACTCATTAGACATAGGTTCAATTGGAATAAATTTAATTGGTATATTATTCAATTTGTATACTTATTGAACGTAACATATAACAATAAAATGCATATTTTCATAGTAAATAATGAACTGTAGGTATAATGCCATTGTGTATAACTATCTAGTGGTATAACATTTAAAATACTTAATTTATTATTACATATAATATACATTTACTCGAAACATCGAAGCATCAATTCCTTATAAAATTAGGTTAGATATGTATAATGCACTCGTAGAAAGTATCATTTCTTATGGTTTAAGTAGTTACGGTCGTACCTTTAAGTCCTATCTGGACAAAATATATAACTTGCAAGTCAGAATACTAAAGATAATTGTACCTTATAATATAAAAAAGAATTTAAAATATGATCACGAGCTATTTAATATATGCAAAGTCTTGCCCATACATGTTAAATTTAGATGCCAAATTTTGAAAGAACAATACTTCAGAACCGAAATTCAGCATTTAACATCACACCCAAAAATTACACGGCGAGTAATTAACCACGTACTACAGAAACGTAAATTTCATAACTATTACGGACGTAGAACATCAGAGTACATAATACCAGATTTAATAAACAAACTCCCAACTGAATGCAAGGACAAAATAACACCAACAAATATAGCCAACGTTCTCAAAAAACAAATGTTAGAACAATTTGTTAGTCAATCTTTATAATATTATTGCATCGCTTATGGAGCATCCTGTACAGTGGGCGCGCGGACCGGTTATTGCAGCGCGCTGGCTGATAACGCTCAGTGCAATTCTGTTTAGGTACTATAAGATGTGTTTAAGGAATTCGTTTATAATGTATTACTATTTATTGCGGAATGTAGCATCGAGACAAACCAAATTGGTTTAACGATGCCGTTATAATAAAATGTAATTTTGTTTGTACTTACTTATGAAATAAATAAAATAAAAAATAAATCAAAGTAATTTTAGGAATCGTAAGCCAAGTCGGACCTGCCTTAAGGTGAAATAGGTAATGTTAGGAATCGTAAGCCTGCGCGGCTCACTCGCTTCGCTCGCTCTTTAGGGTCATAGTTCAACCTAAAACTCCTAATCGCTTCGCTCGTCGTCGTACCTATTAACCTAAGCCAAGTCGGCTCTGCCTTAAGGTGAAAAAGAGTAATGTTAGGAATCGTAAGCCAAGTCGGACTGCGCGGTTCGCTCGCTTCGCTCGCTCGTTAGGGTCGCAGTTCAACCTAACACTCCTCCTCGCTTCGCTCGTAGTCGTACCTAACTTAAGCCTAGTTGGACCTGCCTTACTTGCCTTGCCTGCGCTCGTTTCGCTCTTACAGATATAGGTAAGTACTCCAACCGAATGTTAAAATTCCGAAAAAGCTATGAAATTTCGGAAAATTCTAAATCGGAATTCTTTTTTTCGGGCTAGAGCCACGTCGTGCTTTTAACTCTTCGATGTTATAATTCTCGGAAATAAAAAAACTGACTTGAAATTCGGAATATTAAATTTCGTGATTTTTAACGATTGGAATTTTATTTATTAGGAATAATGAATAAGCTAAATCGGAATAAAATATTTCTGAGTATTTGGGTGATCCCGGTACTAGGTATGTCATATAATATTATTTTATATGATAGATATTTCAAATGATATTATATTGTATGTCATAATTGTTATACAAAATACATGTTATATCTAAAATTATCAGACATAATAACCATTATAACATACGATATTATAAAAATCGAATGTTATACCTATCAAACCTTATATTTCATGAAATTATGGTATTTCTTACTATATATATCGTGCATTATATCTTTTGTATGTATATAAATTGAAATTATACCAAAAGTTTGTATATAATATGGGACGCACCCTGCTTTTGTTGAAAGTAACAGTATATTTCTCTGTGGATGTGGCTTTGGTAAACATTTTGACTAGAAGTTTGTGTGTTCTTGCTTCTATTTTTGATTTTATTAAAACCTGGACAAATTGATTTAGATAATTTGGACACACTTGTACTGCTTTTGATTCAAATATAGGAATTGGCTGCACAAAACTTTCAACTGCAACATCAAAAAAAATATTTATATTCATTACAAGTGAATTAAAGTATAAGTAATACTATTATTAACAAATAAACATCATAGTGTAAAAATTAAATCCGCAACGCAGGCTTCGTCTAATAGAATACAAAATATAATCAGCGACAGGCTTCCTCAAACAACACACCGATAACGTGACATCCGAGAACAGGCTTCGTCACAACTGGAAGTTATGTGTACCCCATACACACTGTTGTGAATGGGTGCGTAAAGATGGCTATAACAACTTTTGATATAATTTCAGTCGGTATAACGCTCATTTGATATAATGATTGAATGATATAACAACACTTAATATATCAACATTTGATAATTATAATTATTGTTTCATATACTGATCATTTTATCGAATAACATTTAATATAACATTCTTTTGGTATTGATATGAATTTATGGTATAACGTTTATTTTATCTAACGTTCAAAGGGCATAACGTATAGGGTATAGAGAAATAGGGGGGCGGGGGGCGGAGCCCCCAGAGGGGGCCCCGGGGGGCTAAGCCCCCCGCATTAAAAAAAAAACAAACCGAAAGTTCAATCAAAAACGTAGGTTAGGTTAGGTTAGGATAGAAAAAAAAAAAAAAAAAAAATGAGTTAGGTAAATAAAACGCAATTCGCACACAGTAATTAATACATTTTTCACTCAGCTTAAGTAAACAAAATAAATCATCATACGTTATACCAAATGTTGTTATACCATATGAAATTATACCATATGAAATTATACCAAATGTTGTTATACCAAATGAACATTATACCATATGAAATTATATCATATGAAATTAAACCATATGAAGTTATTATACCATATGAAATTATACCATAAGAAATTATACCAAATGTTGTTATACCTAATGAACATTATACCAAATGATGGTTATAGGAAATAAGTGTTATACCAAATGATAAGTATACGAAATAAAAGATATTTTGAAATTATACCAAACGTTTATTATATCAAATGAGTCATTATACCAAATGTTGTTATACCAAATGTTGTTATATCAAACATACTTATACCATTTATTTTTATATCGATCATTACACACCCGTTGTGAATCTCTCACATTAGTCTATATCAACATGGAAACACTAGATTAGATTTGTGATGTGTGGTTCCGGGTCTCACTCAGCATCATATACTAATTTCTAAACATATAATATTTAAAAAAATATATAAAATCTTTTTATGGATTCTATTTTTTATGAGGAAATACCAGATTTTATTTTTATAAATAATCACACCAGAATTTCATTCCATAATTCTTACGCTACTGAAGCGCCCTCTGCGTCATATATGGGGTGAAATGCTTATGCGCATTAGCCATACCATAGGATGTGCGCTTTACACGCACGATCCTTTGTCCCTATTGCTTTACAGCAAGTGTAAAGACTGCGAGAGAGATGGCGCTGTTCTAAAAAAAATATAGAATCTTTTTATCGATTCTATTTTTTATGTGGAAATACCTCATTTTGGTTTTTATAAATAATTAATAAATATTAAGGAACAATTTTATGACGCGCCTACACTGGACACAGGAGCCATCGCCCGGCGGCGCATAGAGCAGAGGCAACCGACGTGCGCCGAGCGGGGAGCAGCGATGACGTAGGGCGCGTCATGACCAACGGTGCTCCGGGCGGCTATATAAGCCGCCCGCTCTCAGTACAGGCAGGCACCCAGCAGCCTTCCCTTGCGTACAAAGCTTGGGATTTACAAGACGTACCTGCGGTCCCGCCTGACCTACGCGGCACCCGCATGGTACGCTCTTACATCTGAATCCAACAAGAAGAGGCTGCGTGCGCAGGAGTCCCAGTCCCTGCGCACCATCGTCTCGGCTCCGCGCTATATGCAGAACGAGACGATCTTCCGCGACATAAATTGGCAAGGGCTGACGGCCTTCATCGGGCAGTTGGCAGGAGCCATGTTCCGCCGCGCCGACAACTCCGGCATCCCCGCCTTGGAAGGGATAGCCCCGCTTCACGCCCGACCACCGGACGGAAGGGGCCGGGCTCTGCCTCGAGAGCTCGTGCCCCTCGTCTGAGACCCCTGGTCCAAACACCAGGCCACCTCCAAGCCACGGAAAGGCCAACGGAGGGAAAAACACAACAAGCCGCCGAGAGGCCAACGCGCTGCCGTACTCCAGAAGGCAGCCACTAGAATCCGAAGAATAACTCTTTCCCCGAGCCAGAACACCCGCCCGTAGTTGCGGGCGGAGGAAGATACCGCCACAGAGGGCTCTGCCCTGAAATGGCTACCCCACATGCCCACGAGGGTGTGTGTGAGCAACTTACTTTTACTTACAGGCAGGCAGTCGCTTGCTAACGTTCTGATAGTGCGGATCTTCCCGGTGATCTTTAACTATCGAACAGTAGCAAATGCCTTCCCCTCCCGGTGGGTGCGGTGCGTTTTCTACGCATTTTGTAGCACACGGGGGTCCTCCGGCCTGGACTAGGAGCGGTGCGGCACGACGCATTAACAGCTCTAGACGGGTATCCACTCTAGGGACAAGAGCGGTGTGTTTCACCCTACGCGCTAGCTCTGACCTAGATCCTGGAGTCTAACTCACGTGAGCGGTGTGTTTACTACGCATTAGCTCTGTGGTTAAGTCTTGTCCCCCTCCGAAGCTACAGTACCGGTCGTTCCGTTCCTTCGGGAACCCGGCGTCAATCACGTAGAGGCCCGTAGGCCTGTAGACTGCGTTAAGACTCTAGTTAGGTTTTAGTATAGAGGCCCGCGTGCCTGTAGAACACTAAGTTAGGACGTTAGGACCCTAGTTAGGTTTTATTATAAATAAACGGCATAAAAGCCCGATTTGTTAAGTGTTAAACGTGTGTTCTTATTCACTCACCTCTCCCTAACACTATCCCCACTGAGCTAGTTCAGGAAACCTTCCAAAGTCTAGACTAGACGGCCGAAGGATAGGCGATTGTGGCTAAACCCCACATCACAATTTTACACAAATCGACCTAGTCCCAAACCTGTACAATGGGTACTAGACGACAATATACATAAAATATAAAAACATATATAGATAACACCCATGACCCAAGAACAAATATTCGAGTTCATCACACAAATATTTGCCCCGGCCGGGATTCGAACCCGGAACCGCCGGCTCAGTAGGCAGGTGTCTGCAAACTGCGCCAACCACGTCGTCAATAATGCTCAAAGGTAAATTACGAAACAAAAATTTGCGTGGTAGGCGCACATCCTATGGTATGGCCAATGGGCATAAGCATTTCAAACACATATTACGCAGAGGGCGCTCCAGTAGCGTGAATTATGGAATGAAAGATTTGGTGTGACTGACGTAACGATATAATAGCTCAGTTGGGAGAGCAATACGCCGGAAACGTAGAGGTCGCAGGATCGAGTCCTGCTTAGATTGAAGTAGATCACATGAAATTGCGAGACGAAACCAGAGAAGTAAAAACTGTGAAAATCGGACGTGTTTTCAGTGCGTTACGTAAGAAAAACTGTTTTCGTTGAGGTTAGAATGAAAACGATTGACGACCCCAACATTTTTGGACTGTAGGAAGCAGTGCTCGGACGGCCGCGCAGGTCCAACGTGGCTTACGATTCCTAACATTACCTATTTCACCTTAAGGCAGGTCCGACTTGGCTTACGATTCCTAACATTACTTTGATGCTTTGATGTTTCGAGTAAATGTATATTATATGTACTAATAATAATGAAGTGTTTTAAATGGTCAGCAAATCAGCATTGCGGCTGAAACTGACAGCGGTCACATTTCAAACACACCAAGCCCACCCCGAAGCCAGTTACCGCATCAAAATTTACTGAAGAACAACACCAGTGCACGGCAAAGTGCAGTCGTCGAAAAAATTAAAGGACTTCAAAGCAGCGTAGCTAGAAATTAAAAACGACGACGCATACTGCTGAAGCCCATAAAAAATAGCCTGGTCCACCCCCATCTACGGAAGCCACCACTACAGCAGAAGAATTTTCCGGTGGTCAGCCGCGCCAATAAATTTGCAGAAACCGGATCAAGAACAACCCCTAAAGTAGCCACCCTCAATCGCAAAACCAGATCCGCAGTACAACAGGGAAGAGGAAATGAATGGGTGAATATTTTCTCCGGCAGTTACTTTCGGAAGTATACCCTATTTGCAGAAATTTGTCACCCACTCCTAACTTCGCAGGATTCCAGAGGGCGCAACAAGCAGCTGACTAACATTGGAGCAAAAACATCGGACAGGACATTTCATCCCATATTGGGAAATATAAATAAAGTTAAGTAGTTTTAAATTTTGATGTTTTGGCGAATTTTCTTCTAAAAATAGTCCCTATGACGCCATTACCAATTAAGTTTGTACGCCCCAAAAGGGGTGAAGGGAGCGAGATAGCTTAAGAATAACGTAAAAAAGGTCTTAACCGCATTGATCACAGAGGCGTTATTGAATATATGCCTCCTCGTCGACATGATAAAATCGATCTCATTTTTAGTTGCAGCGTCGGGACTCATCCAGGTCTACTTCCTGTGCTTTCGCTTCCTGAAGAAGGAATTCATCATATAGAGTTCTTTCTTCTCCATTAATCTGGCCAGTCAGTGGCTCCGCTGGTTCCGACATCCAACTCCAAATTGCCCCATTAGCTGCTCCCCATCGTCTCTTACCCAGCTTCGCGTTGAAGTCCCCCATAAAAACGGTGAAGTAGGATTTTGAGCTATGTATGGCTTTTGTTACTTCCTCGTACATAGACTCCACCTCATCATGGGAATGTGCCGAGGTCGGAGCGTAACCTGTGTGACCTTCAGCGAGTATCGCTTGGTTACTCTGAGTATAAGATACCCTAAACTATACGACACACTCTCAATCACATATCGACGAGAAACCAAACACCTCCCTGGGACTGTTGATCACCCTCCCGGAAATAGAGTAGGTTACCGGATTTGAGGATTATCGTGTCCTCTCCCTCTCTTCGGACTTTTGATAATCCTATAATATCCCGATGTAACCTGCTCAATCCTTCCTCATTTTTTCGTCGGTCCGCAGCGTGCGAATGTAATATTATGTTGCCAGGGCCAAGGGTCGTCGATGGTGGTAGCCAGATCATTCACGAAGAATCTTAGCACCCCTGACTCCGCCAGTACCCTGACCACTAACCGGAGCCAGAGCACCGGGGGTCGCCGTAACTCGGGGTGTGGATTTGGTGTACTTACTGTTAGTCTATCTACCGTAAAGATTCTAACTTTATGGAATATTAACTTTTTTACATTTATCATCATACAAGTATATAAAATATTTTTATCTATTTTTCAGTATTTGTTGTTATTTATAGCGGCCATACTAATACCCATGCGAATGAATTTTAAGTCTCTACCTATTATGGTTTAAAAGATACAGACCTCTAAGCGGCGGTCACACAGCGGAGGCCCAGTAATAGCACCCTTTGGTTACAGAACCCTATAAACTAGCTACCATCTTGAATAAAGCAGCAAGAAGCCTTATTTTGTTAAGTTCCTGCCTAAATACCTCATTCCACTTCACTTTCCAGCGATCTTCAATCGCTAACCTAATTTTATATCAGAAGACGCTTTCACGAGGCATTCCGAAAGTTCAAGGGTTGGCCAGTATTAGATTTATTAAATTTATTATGTCACAATAATCTTATTAAAACTTTATTGAGACATATTTAATTATTGTATTAAGCGGTTAAATCAATAATTATTATGTCGCGGTTACTGCCGCCGTAACGTCCGCTCGTAAATTATTATGTTTTCTCACAACAAAGAGTTCCATCTAAATCCGATATGCTGTTGATACTACAAATTATAAAGTACTGAGAGAGCTTGCCTTTTTTAATATTAAATATATAAATACAAATACTCTTTATTGCACACCTCCAACATCAAGGAATATACAACACAAGATGAGATTAATACATAATGATTACCTAAGGAAAATGTAGCATAAAACTATAGTTTTTACGTGTATGTAGGAGATAGATGCACTTGAAATGTCGTGCAGCTGTCGGAGAAGAATTTATTGCATTATCATGGACAGGATTTCGTGCTAACCAGTCCGTTCTTCAAGAAGATCAAACAAAGACTTACAACTTCTGGACTGGTTTCTCCTCCAACACTTATCCAATTGAATCGAAATTTTGGAAACTGAATGACAAATACAGTTTTTGTGTCGAACCGTTTCGATTATTGGGCTCATTATTATAGAATGAATGTACTTGACATCTGTTTTGGAGCGAAATTTTGGCCAAAACCAGACACTTAGTACACAGATTGTATAATAATTAGCGCAGAAACCGAAACGGTCCGACACAGAACATAATTCCTTCCCATTCAGTTGGAAAATTTCGTTACAATTGGTTAAGTATTGGAGGAGGAAACAGTCGAGGACGAAAAGACCAGACAAAGGCTTACTATTTACATACACAATACTTTACTAACATAAAAAACTAGCAGTGGTATTTCCTTTTAAATAGTAAGCCTTTGTCTGATCTCTTTAAGTAGATAGTTACATGTTAAATTATAACATACAGCATGTTTAATTAAAAAAGATCGGGACCTCCTGGTACGGTGCCCAAAACGCAGGCAGCATTCCCGCGCTGGATAGCAATGGCTAGCCTTTGCGCGAGAAAGCTGCCCGCGCGTGGATCGCCTGTCGCCTCCCGCGAGCGCTTACTAATACATTTATACATTTGACCAAGCGGCGTGCCCCCTGGCCCCACAAGCCGAGTGTCTGGACGCCAAACGCCACAAACTCATACTGAGCGCCAAGACAACTATATTTGGCCACCTTTCCTTTTGGTCACCAGCTCTTTAGCTGGTCGCTGAAAGGTAGGACGCTGCCAGCGTATCAGCGCAGGTTGCGTCCCAAACCAACGCGCGGCCCATTCTCCACATCCTGTCAGGGCGCTTTCCATCGTCCCGGATGATCTGGGGTTCCAGGACTGACAAGCGCCCTTCTCAGAATGTCGTTGAGTGCGGCATGGCGAGAGCGGCGGCCGGCGCCCGAAGAACAGACGAGGTCGATCTTTTTTATTTATTTATTTAAACTTTATTGCACAAAAAAAAAGTCAGTACAAATGGCGAACTCAATGCCTAATGGCATTCTCTACCAGTCAACCATAGGGCCAAACAGAGAGTTTTTTTAATGTTATATAGTCGTACATAGTTCCTTGTTTATTGTTGTGTGTATTGTTTTTGTATCATTGTTTATTATGAAATAAATATATCACATATTTAATTTATATTGGATTACAGCACATAATTATATATACAGGGTGATCAATCCAAATGGGTCATTAGGGAGAAAACAAAAACAATAAGAAATAGGGAAATCTGTTCTTAGGAACCATGGAATCGATTTTACATTTAATATAAACTGCATCTTTTTTTAATAAACCTCATGTATAACCGAGAATTGAACCTGGTTAAAATTCTGTAATAAATAGCATGTCGTAAAGTAACGTTCTTTACAGAAGTTTGGACCGGGTTATGTATGAAATTATATATAGGATTAATAAAAAATAGTAATGCAGTTTTTATTAAATCTAAAATCGATGCCATGGTTCCTAAGAACAGATTTCCCTATCTCTTATATTTTGTGAATTCTCCCTACTGACCCATTTGGATTGATCACCCGGTATGGTACATAATTAATAACAATATTTTTTTAACATTCCGATGTAATTTCTTCGTCACCTATTGGGAAAGGTTTAGAAGAGGTCTTGAATTTAAACTGGCTGGACTCGGTCGCCGTGTGCATGTGTATAGCCTCTCTAGTGTACGGGCCATCTGAAATATAAAATAAATTAAATGTTTTTCAGACGTACTCAAAGTACTGAGATTGGGCAAACAAATATTGTTTAGCATTTGTCTACCTTGTTGGTAAGAGACAATGAAGCTAGAGATGGTACATGCTTATTAAGTAAGGGTTTATTCGATCTTGTTTCAAAGAGTTTCATGTTACATAAGTTCGGGGGAAAGGTTTGCTTGTTCCACTCTTTAGCAGTCCTCTTGAAGATTGCACTAAAAACTACATTCGACGAGGATAAACCGGTGCGTAATTATTTAATATGCATAATGTGTGTATGCATAATTTGTATGAATTACCTACCTATTTGGAACCACTCTTTAGTTGAAATCCCAACGTCGCTCCTAGCGGAGGCAATGGCTTCGCGCATCGCGAGCGGCACCGCCAGCGACATGCAGATTGGAGGCTCACCGATTGCTGCAAATCCATCGATATTATTTATTTATTTATTGAATCATAAATCGTAACATGGCAGTTATACACCAAGCGTTACACGAGTTCGTAAGTTACTTAATTAAACCCTAACTAATTTACAACTACAATATGATTATGTTGCTGTTCCTCTGATAGAAAACATCAAATTAGGAAGAAGAATAATTAGACATCATCGGTTACATGGTTAGTTCAGTCCATTAGGCTAGTCAGAATGACGAATGATCGTGTAACCCTCGTGGACTGACAGAGTGATAGTCTGAGCTAGGGAACATGAATGAATGACAGTAAACTTACAATTCAGAATGATACACTGAACTGACGCCAGAATGAGTGCGTAACCGATGTCTTACAAGGTGCAAAGGTCTGACTAATTAATGATGTTACTAAATAAACATGAACAGTAAACATTTTCACTGAAATTGACTTTGAAATGGAATGACTAATTGAAAACAGAAACCTTGTATATACTCCATATACTACTGACTGCAAATGAGAGCAGCTATAAGAAATTAATATTGCGAGGAATTTTCCAGTTATTTGAAGGACATGAAAGAAGATTTAAATAGTAGTAAATATAAATTTTCTTCAGAAATTACAATCTACAATGATACAGCCCTTAGCCCCATCATATACACATTACAAGGATGGGAGAGGAGCATCCAATTTTGTCTGAGTATAAAGCTCATTTTACATACATACAACAATTAACTTACTAATACTAAACACTATACAACAGAATTAATTAACCCTTACACTTGGCTCCAAGAATACGGGGATCTGAATAAGATTTTTCCTTAAAATAGACTCGGAAGTCCTGAGGGATGTCGCGAGCTTGCGGCACGTAGTAGGTCCAAGGACGGTCCGTCAGCACTTCACCGGTTTTTTCATCGTATACTACCTCCTCAGTAGTCCAGTAGCCGAGACCCATGATGAAGGCGCCTTCCACCTGTAATATCATAAAATACCGATACATGAAGAAGATTTGCAGGATTTCTGCAAGGTTTTTGATAAGTTGCGCTTACTTGACCAACGTCTACACTTGGGCTTATGCTCAGCCCTGCGTCTTCAAGTATGTCCACTCTAATCAGCTCCCATTCTCCTGTCAGTATATCCACCTCCACTTCGGCAAGCGTCACGCCATGCACATCATAACTTTGCGTGTCGATCAGTGACACAAAGCCATGGGTCTGGAGGTCTACGCTGGCGGTATATGCCAATTTGACCAATACTTCCCAACTGGGATTCAGCAAACCAATTTTAAACGGAGCTAGTCGCAATAACAGTTTCTCACAGCATCGTTGAACACCTATACCAACACAAGTTGAAGTCAAACTTCCCCCTGAAGCCATGCTGTTCGGGGTTGCATGTGAATTATTCGCTTTGATTTGAATTTTCTTAACCGGTATACCTAGAAAATGTGCAGCAATCTGTATGGCTTTGGTATTTAGACCTTGGCCCATTTCAATACCACCATGGGTTATGGAGACAGTTCCATCGTCGTAATAAACTGACATAGTCACGTCAAAGTACATAGCACCCAAAGGTTTCCAACGGAGAAATGAAAATCTTAAACCTTTTTTCTTCCATCTGTTTTCAGCATTAAATTTATCGACAGCGGCCCTCCTCTTCTCGTAATCTGCTTTATTTTTCACATTCTCCGCCATTTTAATGAGCTCGATGGAGGTGATGCCTAGATTAACGATTCTCACTGCCAGTGGGTCTAGTCCCATCTCGTACGCCACACGTTCCACTATGAATTCAGCTGCAGCAATAGCCTCCAGACTTCCTAGAAAAACATTTATATTTCAGAGGTGAGAACTGAATTTCAATGTAAAAGTAGCAATAATATTTTCTCAGAATTGACAAGATTTTACGAACCTGGAGATCGGCACCAAGTGTTGCTGGCGGTGTCTGTGTTCACAGAGAACACCATGTAGATCCAGCGTAATCTGTCATAGCAGTTACTGTACGCGTCCAGGGTAGGAATAAATAATGGCTCGTTAGAGATATACCCGTTGTCCATGTATAATTTTTCGTGGCAAAGTTGAATTTTTCCGAATAAATCCACAGCAATCTAAAATTAAAATAATAATAATAACTAACACATTGTTGCAAATAACGTTGTGGGCTTCTGTCAATATGGATGTAGGGTTGGATCCCTAATTAGTTGCTCCTCATTGATACGACCATTTGACAACAAGTCCAGCGCAACAGGCAGTCTCTCTCGGCCGCCAGGATTGGCTATCAGAAGGCCTTTGATTCAGTGCCTCTTTCAATTCAATTTATTCAATAACAATAAACATTATGTTTGAAAAACTTACTAGCTAAGATACATATTACACTTAAATTATTATAGTTTTAACATGTTAACTATTCCCATTTTTGACAATATATTTTTATCATATCTTATTTAAATAATTGACGCATTCGAAATGTGATGCTGGAGGCGAATGCTTAGGATACCCTGGACGGCCAAGCGCACAAATGTGTCAATTCTTTCCCAACTAGGCATCAAAACTCCTCTATCTACTATCTGCCGACAACGGTTGCTTTCATACTTTGGCCATGTGATGCGAAGAGGAGCTGAGAGCCTCGAGAAACTGGTCGTGATTGGTGGAGTGGAAGGCAAGAGAGGCCGCGGCCGCTCGCCAACTAGATGGACTAACCAGGTGAAAGAAGCTACTTCCTCAAAGAAACTCCATCAAGCTGTGAGAGCAACAATGGATCGAGACCGATGGAGACACCTGATCAAGAATACGATACCTTGTGATCACGATCCTCAGGAATGAGGGACCGACTAAAGAAGAAGAAGATTTAAATAATAACGATGTGCTTATTTCATTTATTTATTTATTTATTTATTTATTCAACATTACAAGCCATGTTTATAATTATTAGAAAATACAGTACCTAGATGTCAAAATAATGCTATATAAATTAAAATATTACAATTATCGAAATGATGTCGTTTAGATTACAATAAATTCAATAAGTTAAAGTAAGTTACTAATTATCATTTACTATTTATCGTTGGCCTCAATTATTCATAAGAGATGGCGATTTTAATGTCTTATGTTTCATGGATTCCATTTAGCAATGTATCATCATTTAAATATTCGTCGATAACACTTGTCAATGAGCAGCTTTTTTAACTTACTTTTAAACAGAGAGTCCTTAGTTTCTTGTTTTAACTGATCTGGTAGTTTATTTGTTATAACGGCGCAACGACAGTAAGGACTATTTCTATGCATAGCTAATTTTGAAAGTGGCAGGAAAAGTTGGTTTTTATTCCGTCTATTGCTGGTGACCTTTTGCAGTGGAAATAAGTTTGGGTTATTTCTTACGAACATTGCCGCTTCCATAATGTACATACTTGGTAAGGTAAGTATTTTATGTTGCTTGAAATGTGGACAGCAGCTATTAGGTATTCGCGTGTTCGTGAGGATGCGTACACACTTTTTCTGTAATACGAAAGGCTGATGTGCGTCCGTGCTGGCACCCCATAAAATTAAACCGTATCTAAGCCAAGAATTCGCATAAGCATAATATGCTGATAAGGCTGTTTCAAGTTTGTATTTTGTTTCAGAACGCGGAGGGCATATATGAATCGGGATAATTTTGCTTTAATATTTTGAATTTGAGGTTTCCAATTTATGTGTGATGAACTGTATCGAAGGCCGAGCTTAAATCCAAAAATAGCCCCGCTACCTTTGAACCTTTGTTTAGACTGACTATTATGTCACTAAGTAAGGTGTCTATTGCGTCCCTAGTTCCAATATTCTTTTGGTATCCAAATTGTCTAGAGTTAATTATACTGTGGACTCGTAGATATTTAACTAATCTTGTTTTGATCAGTTTTTCAAACAACTTTGACAATACTGGTAACAAAGAAATAGGGCGGTAATTTTTTGAATTACTTTTGGCATTTTTCTTATACACAGGTAAAATCTTTGCAATTTTTAGTTGGTCAGGAAAAGTACCTAATTCATAAAATTTATTGTAGAGATAAGCTAATGGACCGGCCAATATGTCTATATTATCTTTAAGCACTGAAATCGGCATTTCGTCATAACCACAAGATTTTGACGTGACAACGTCTTAAATTAGGTTGCGCTCGGAGTCACTCATGAAAAAGTGTAACGCCCGCTCACGTTACGAGGGCCGGTTGTCCCGCTAAAACTCAAGAACGGCTGAACCGATTTGGCTAATTTTAGTATCGAAATATTCGTGGAAGTCAAGGGAAGGTTTAAACGGTGAGAAAATATTGAATAAATGAGTGGAAAATAATAAAAACGATAATTTTATATTCCCATATAAATACAAACTGTTCGTACTTACCTGTCAAACATATGATATTTGTTCCGTCGGTTCGGTATTTTTAGAATAATTACATGTAGATCTAGACTAAATAAGGGCTTGGAATCGACAACATACATGCATAATAGTCTGATTATCGCATATTTAGATTTAAAACATGTAAAATAATGACACTATAATGACTTTAATGACACATGTGATGGGTGCGTTCAGAAAGTAACACTTAAAATGTTGTTAGGGAAATTGTGAATGGATATGATACAAATAAATATTCTACCGAGAAAAAGACGTTGTCACGTAAAATCTTCCTTCGCCAGTAAAACCGACTTTACAGGTAACCATTTTTTTTGTTTTCCATCGGGGAAACAAGAGTATTAATTTCTGCAGGTGTGACTGACCACCAAGTCGTATCATTGGTATATTTAGGCAAAGTATGATTTACTATGTCATGTGCAGTTTTATAATTTCCCGTTAGCACGGTTTTGCCATGGTCGAAGTTATCTGATAAAGTATCAGCGACCTGTGTTGCATCTGAAATTATTCTATTATCTATCACTAATGTTATCGGTTCTTGCTTGGTTTTCCTGACTTTACCTCTACATTTATTTACAATTTTCCAAATGCGTTTAACAGTCTTTGGCATTTTCAATTTCTTTTTTAACTGTATATTTTCTAGCATTTCTCGTTACTTTTCTATACAACCTGAGGTATTTGTCACGATAATTTAGGATGCTGCAGTCACATTTTGTTTTATCAGCAGTGTTGAGAAATCTTTTCATTTTACTAGATTCCCTAATCCCTTTAGTAACCCTGTTTAGTTTTTCCAGTTTGCTATGCGTATATTTTCTTTTCTTTTTGTATAACATTGGCGAAATAATTGTTTTACCTTTACCAGAAACGAATTGATTCCTAAGTCAAACCAATTAACAGATTGTAAGAGGCTTCTTAAACTAGTATTATTTTCCTCATTAAACATTCTCTGTTCCTTAATAGTATAAAGAGACCCTTTATTCGCGTTATTTGTAACCCCTATTTGCTCAAGAAAAACATCTCAGAATATCCCTGCATGACCATCAGCCAAGTTATTATGGTCGATATAATAATTTCGTAACGCATCATCAGGAAGATTCGTAATTATATTATCAATGCATGATTCTGTGTCATTCCTCTTAAAAGTGTGGGCATTAAATAAATGTCTAAATCCATAGGGCTTTAAAAGGTTCAAAAACTCATCTCTTTTTCGATCTTCACTAAGTAGATTTACATTAAAATCTTCACAAATGATACATTTTTTGTCGACATAGAGATCTAATAGCGTTTCTAACCTCTGCTTAAAGTCGTTAAATAGTCAGTCAAAAATATACAAGTACTTGTAAGGTTATCTTTAACTCCACATATCTCAAAGCATTGAAATGAAATGAAATGAAATATATTTATTTGCAATAGATATAGTTAACATATTGGTCTTAAAATATAAAAAAATCGTATCATATATCTAGACGTGAGTAAGTCATGCAAATCTTTAATTGTCTATATTGACATTATATCCTACTATTTAACAATTTTATTCTACCTACTTATGTGCTACATCAAAGTATCCTTTAATATCGTAAAAACATTTTTCAACAAGCCAAGTAAACAGTTTGTTTTTAAATTTATTAGAAGGTAGTTGCTTGAGGTGATTTGGTAGGTGATTAAAAATTTTAATACACATGGCATAGCAATTTCTACCCTTCATTGTCGTGTGCATTTTGTGAACTACCAGTCTGTCCGGGTATCTAGTATTAAAATTCACAATATCACTTTTCTAATTGAATAATTCAGTGTGTAATTTTACGAACATACAGACCTCCAAAATATATATTGAGCACACAGTAAGCAAGCCGAGTTCAATAAACGAGCTCTTACACGACGTGCGTGAACTAATATTTGTAATAGCCAACGCATTGTTTTTGCGCTATAAAGGCACGATTAATATGGACAGAGTTTCCCCAAATTAGTATTCCATAACGAAGATTAGAAGCCACAAAACCATGATAAGCTTTTAAAGCAGTTTTTCTATCGGTTATTCGTGAGAGTCGGCGCAAAACATATGCAAATCTATTAATTTTTGAGCAGACTTTATTGACATGCAGTTTCCAATTACAATGGTCATCGAGTACAAACCCAAGAAATGTAGTGTTATCACATTCTGTCAGTGTGTGGTCGTTATATGTTACTGACAGTGTTGCCTTTCTTCCTCTATGATTGATGAATTGAATATATTTTGTTTTTCCTAAATTTACATTTAAATTATAATTCTTTAACCATTTTATAATTTTATTGACAGTGTTGTTAATTTCATCATTGTAGTTTTGTCCTTCTGTTTCGGAAATTACTATTGATATGTCATCCGCAAATAATGTACAGTCGTGCTCAGTAATTGATGGCAAATCATTAATGTAAATTAAAAACAGTAGGGGACCAAGAATAGTCCCTTGAGGTACACCTACTTGATTAACTTGTGTGTCCGATCTGTAAATGCCTTCTACTTTATCAGTGCTGGTACCTGTAATTTCTACTATTTGGTGTCGATTCCATCATATAAAGGCTCTTACAAATCAATAATTCTTCACATTGCCTGTCATTTAATGATAATATTAGGGTTCCCCCTTTCTTTTTATTAATCCTGGTATTGTAAGCTGCAATAACATTAATTAACAAAGTTACATGAGGGGAAACCTGTACAATTTACAAAAAAAAAAACAGTAATGCAGACATAGTGCAATGTTGGTTGTCTCTCGTCTATGTACAATTCTAGGTCATGCCGTTTATTACTAATACCACAGATATTCTGATGGAATACCTGATGGAATATCATAGCTGGAGAGGATGTATAAAATTGATTCAGCACTGAGAACCCTCTCGTGCGCGTGGATGTGGCATTCGACCACAGTCCTTCGTCAACCCGGTGGCGGAGATGGCCCCCTTGGTACGCAGGACTTGATAAGAATTGAAAGAGGTTTCTTCCAGTGTAACAGTTGGAGTTGGAGTTAGTTGCGATCATCCTTGTATACCAAAACGCCGGGATCTGGTGGACCTACTGGAAGTAACAGAATCCTTCAGTAGCGCCATCAAAATGGAGTTTGGTTTAGATAGGTGTGCGGTCATGCATGTACAGCGGCAAAAAGTAGTAAATTCTGCGAACTCACAACTTTCTGAGACAATGTCCCTCAGGTATATCTCCGAAGCTGAAACCTACAAGTACCTTGGTATGTCACAGTCATTGGGTATTATAGTACTAATTATCTAAGCTAAGCTAATCCACTTAAGAACTGAATACCATTGAACAAACCACAACTGGTAAACCACAAATGAAGATAACGAGCTCGTAGTAAAAGCAGATTGTAACCACCTTGGAAGGTTAATATAGATTATCGACTCTATTTCCTTGGACATTAGACTACAAAATGCACTAATAGAATAATGGTGATCATAACTTTTTGGAATTTTACAACCGTCCGACCCTCCACAAGAACGTATTCTCTTGAAAAAGGACTATGATCTCTCATCTCGTCAACAAACATTTTAAACCTATTCAACAAGGAATAAGGTTGAAAATTCAATATCCACGCAATGTAGTTCTAACCTTTTTTTGTAAGTAACTGGTTGGCGCCAGGTTGGCGCTTAAGAGAACAAAAGCAGATAGGATTGTATTAGACACAATGCTATTGTGAATGCAGGTAAGTGGATTAGCTTAGCTTAGATAATTAGTACTATACCGACGGAGACATTGGGCAGGCGTTGAAGGAGCGTTTCTTTTGTCGCTTGACAAAAGTACTTAACAGTCTTTTTGTTCGGTGGCAATAAGGCGCGCGCTTTCAACGCTTACTCCTTTGGCGTACTAAGGTGGACTCAGACTGAGCTGGACGATCTGGATACGAGGGTCCATCAGCTGCTCACTACATATCGCATGAGGCATCCACGCTCAGTGGTTATGAGACTGTTCATCCTGCGTAAGTGTGGAGGCCGTGGCTTTTTAATCGCCAAGAACCTTGTCTGTGCAATTGCGAACGAAGTAATGATAACGAACAACTACCGGAGATAATATGGATCCTGAAGGACGGTATGATGGACATTTTTCGGGCATGCCGTTGTCCCGGTGAGTCATCGGTCATATTATCTCCTGTTGTTCTCATCTTGCTAACGGCGAGTACTTGTAAAGACATAACCAAGTAGCCAAGATTATTTACCAGCAATTTGCTCTTCGATACGGTCTTGTGGGGTCTGAGGTGCCATACTATAAGTACGCACCGATGCCAGTTCTCATCTATCATCACGGACAGGACTATTGTAGTCATTAAGCCTGATATCGTGTTGGTAGATCGATCCAAGCGCCAGGCATTGCTTGTCAATATCACCATCCCGCTTAACGAGAACCTCGTGAAGGCCAAGAAGGACAAACTCAGCTAGTATCTTGACTTGGTTTACGAGGTGACCGCCATGTGGGATGTTGATTTGACGATCATTGTTCTGATAGTCGTGTCGGCGAACGGTCTTATAGCTGAAAATCTAGATAAAAACCTCAAGAGACTCCCGCTGGGCAGGATCAAGGGAAACGGCGCGTATCGTCAAAAGATTCCTCTCTCTGCAGCCCTAACCACCGTTAGCCTGCGCCCTGCCCCTGCCCCGCTGACGGCGGCACCTTAGGTTTTTTATAATGTGTTTAGATATTTTGTAATTTCTTTATTTTACTTTTTATATACATATTAAGTCCACCATTTGTACAACTATGATATGTGCAATACGGTTGTCTATTGTTTGACCGAAATTTATATGCAATAATATTGATTTGCTCGAATTTCACTTACCCGAATTTCATTTGCCCGAATGTTTCGTTTCCTAGAAAATTCATTTGACATACTCTTGTATTCCCGAATATTATATGCCATAAGTATTGTTTTCCATAGTATTAAGTGCCATAATATTGTTTGATAGTATATTTAAACGCCATACTAAATATTGTTTCTGTGCGAATCCAACCTGGCTTAGCATCTTATTTTCTGTAGGCATATTGTGCCACGTATGTACGTACATAGACACTATTTACTACATGGTCACAATACAAACCTAACCTAAAGTTTTCGGTTCTGGTCGAATGTCGTACGTCCTTTTATCGTAGTTCTTCTAAAACTGTAAATTAGGTTAGGATTTGTATTTTGAAGCAAACATTCTGACGCTCCGCTCGCTTCGCTCGCTCCGCAATACGGGTCACAACACAAACCTAACCTAACCTATAGTTTTTGGTTTTAGATCCATGTACTATTTGGTAGCAGTTCTTCTAAAACTAGGTTAGATTGTAAATTAGGAAACTGTAAATTAGGTTAGGATTTGTATTTTGAAGCAAACATTCTGACGCTTCGCTATACGGGTCACAAAACAAACCTAACCTATAGTTTTCGGTTTTAGATCCATGTAGTATTTGGTAGCAGTTCTTCTAAAACTAGGTTAGATTGTAAATTAGGAAACTGTAAATTAGATTAGGATTTGTATTTTGAAGCAAACATTCTGACGCTCCGCTATACGGGTCACAAAACAAACCTAACCTAACCTATAGTTTTCGGTTTTAGATCCATGTACTATTTGGTAGCAGTTCTTCTAAAACTAGGTTAGATTGTAAATTAGGAAACTGTAAATTAAATTAGGATTTGTATTTTGAAGCAAACATTCTGACGCTCCGCTATACGGGTCACAAAACAAACCTAACCTATAGTTTTCGGTTTTAGATCCATGTACTATTTGGTAGCAGTTCTTCTAAAACTAGATTAGATTGGGTTTGTATTTTGACGCTCCGCAATACGGGGTCATAAAACAAACCTAACCTACAGATGTCGGTTTTCGGCCAATGTTCCATTTGGATAGCATATGAAATTATAGCATGTGACAATTATGGATTACAATCTTTATGGAAAATGTGATTATTGGAATTAATATTATGGGAAACAAAGATTCGGTCATAGGATTAATATGGCAAACAATGATTATGGGAAACATAATTATAAGAAACAAGATTCGGTCAATTGAATGTTATGGCAGACGAAATTCTGGCATATGAAATTCGGGCAAGTGAAGGTATACCGTGCAATACAGTTTAAATAAATAAATATAATACAGGGCCTAATAATATTTTTTTTTAGTCAAGATTTAAATCTTTCGACTCGATATTTATTTCATTATGAATAATGATGTAAAAACATTACTAGGAACTATAACTATATAACATTAGAAATGATCGGGACCCCGTGGTAGGGTACCCAAAACGCAGGCAGCATTCCCGCGCTGGAAAGCAATAGCTAACCTTTGCGCGAGAAAGCTGCTAGCGCGTGGATCGCCTGTCGCCTCCCGCAAGCGCTTACTAACACATTTGACCAGGCGGCGTGCTCTCTGGACCCATACATAACCCGAGTGTCTCAACGCCAAATGCCACGAATTCGTACTGGGCGCCGAGACAACTATATTTGGCCAACTTTGAGTGCTCACGGACGTCCGCCGCCGCACCAGGTCTTTTGCTGGTCGCTGAAAGGTAGGATGCCGCCAGCGTCTCAGCGCAAGTGGCGTCCCAAACCAACGCGCGGCCCATTCTCCATGGAATCAACGACATCTCGTCAGGGAGCTTTAGCGAATTGTGCTAGGGTCGATGATAGTGCCGGTGTTCAGATAGGGGTAGGCGTAAAGCCACTGTCCAGGCTCTGGTCTGGAGATCGTCGTTAGTTAAAACCGTTAGAGTGTGTATACAAGATATGGTGTCCCAGGCCCTTTAAATTTTGAGTTTGTCTGGTAAATTTGGACTCGGTCCAGCTAACCAAGCGTCTCGTGTTTGATTCTACAATCAAACCTCTGACCCCTGATGAAGAGCTCCAAATGAGTTCGAAACATGTCGGGCCGTTCCTGTCAATTTTTACGTGAGTTTAAACTAGGGCTCCTGATATCCGTGTTACACGCCGCAACGTAGCCCCGTATCCTTAGCCCCGGCGGTACTAAGATCACGAATAACACGGACACGCCGAGATACGTAGCCGTGTCTGCGTTTGAATCCGTATCCACGGAGCTTCGGCTCCGTTCGGGTATTGAATACTCGTCGGAGCGATCCGCCCCGGCCGGTTGAGTTATAACAATTAAGGACTATTGTTGAGTAAGGGACGAACGGGGTTTATTTATTGTAATTTGAATCAAACTTGAGTTATATACATATTTTTGCATTGATTTGAGTAAAAATGGTTCTATTTAACAATTAAATATAAATGGCATTATTCATTTTTATACATATATAACCAGTGATTGTGGTTTTAGACAAAATTAGCCACCCGGCCGTGCATTGCACGAATAAAAATATAAATATTTAAATATAATCTATTATGAGAGTAAAAACTACCGACCGATAGACCGACGCCACCGGGTGTTTTGGTTTTAATTCTTTTGATGTAATTTCATTATACTTACATATTGATAAATATATAATTCAAAAAAAAAAAAATTTAAGTTATGTTAAGCGAAAAAGACAATTGAGTCATTCATTATTATTTTATTACCTACCATGGCGACCCTTTTGTCGGTAAGAAGTAGTTGCACTGCACGTGCAGATAAAGATAATAATGGATTGGCGGCGACGTTCTAATATACCCGTGGTAATTTTACTGATAATTTCATAAGTAGCTTTGGGCTTTACGTCGTATACCTTTTGTTCGTAAAGTTGAAAGAAGTGGTCGGGCTGTCTTGTTTTAATACAAATACAAATATTTTTTCAGATAATTTAGAGGGGGCGGTTTAGAATTTAAAACTCATGCTCATTAGTCACTAATACGATCTCAGTCGGTCAACACTGCAAATCTTACTGTAGTTGTTAATTTAAAGATATTATCTAATACTTTTTACTTTGTTATTTTGTTGCTGTTAATGTGCGGTTAGTTGTATTGTATGTTTTAAAAGTGTTATAATGAGGAGAAGTTGGGTGTGGACATATGCCACCAGAGTCGGTGATACAGCTTTTTGTACCTTGTCTGATCGGGTGAACAATGAGTTTTCGTGACGTGGTGGTACTACTACAGGATCTATAGGAAAGCATTTGAAAGTAGTTCACTTGAATTCTGCTGTCGCGACCCCGACATCGAACGAGTAAGTACATTTAAACAATAGGTACATTATAATAAATAATGCGTTGTTTTAATAAATTGCAGTGCCAATTATCTTGTACATATTTTATTAAATACGCTAGTTTTCATAGTCTAATTAGTAGAATACGCTTTGAAACGGCTGAACGATTAGTAACTATGAAATAGTTTACCCTAAGAACGTTGATTGTTGTTGGTTTTATTGATATTTAAAAAATGAGCAAATTATTACATTTCAACCTTTTATACTCCGCACAGTGTCTTTGTTATTTTAGCCGCCCCGTCTAAATATAAATTATAATATAACTTATTGTAACATAATGTTTGGTATAAAAAATAAAATAAAAATTTAAAACTGTTCATTTCAATAAGGATCACAGCTTAATTATTTAATTGCTACATCTTGTTAGTATTTACGACTCACAAGACAAATTAAGAAGCACGAGTCTCACTCACTATACATTTCCATTCGTAGCTCTTAGAGACATCGCAACGAATCTTTACTAAACGTCGGGGCGGATCGGATCCACGTGTAATTAAGATACGTGTACCCGTGTTACACGGATACACGTATCTTAATTACACGTAGCCTAATTACACGTGCCGAACGGACCAGAAAACCGTTGCCGTGTAACACGGACACGGAGATCCGGCTACGGGTACACGAAACACGGACACGACCGCGAGCCCTTTTAAACCGTTTTTTATAATTATGAAAAATAATGTTTTAATAAATAATAAAAATTGTTCCATACTAATATTATTTTTTCCATGGTCTTCCAAAGATACAAACATCTAAAAATATCTGACCTCATATTCCGAGTAGCAAGGAAGCCTCTTTCCCACGGCTTTAGCGATGGTCGAGAAAGGCAGTATCATGCGACAGGGCCGGTTCAGCTTGTGGGCTACGAGAGCACTTGCCACTGCCACCTGGGTTGCTCGAGATATCTTCAGACCATAAGCTCCTCCCAGGCGACGCACTATGACGTCTATCCTAAAATCAACCACCGGTAACAGTTAGTATATTTTCACTTCTCCTATTCAAAGTGGGACAGGTAGTAATAAAGGGGTGCGTAACGATGGCTATAACAACTTTTGATATAATTTCAGTCGGTATAACGCTCATTTGATATAATTATTGAATGATATAACAACACTTAATATATCAACATTTGATATAATTATTGTTTCATATACTGATCATTTTATCGAATAACATTTAATATAACATTCTTTAAGTATAATGCATATTTCGTCTAATGAATTTATGGTATAACGTTTATTTTATCTAACGTTCAAATGGCATAACGTATAGGGTATAGAGAAATAGGGGGGCGGGGGGCTTCGCCCCCCGCATTAAAAAAAACTTAAACCAAAAGTTCACTTAGAAACGTAGGTTAGGATAGAAAAAAAAAGGAAAAAAAAAGAGGAAAAAAGGGGCAAAAAAAAAGTGAACTGCATCCCCCAGAAAAAATGGACTGCTACCAGAAAAATAGGTTAGGTAAGAGCACTACACAAATGTTGTTATACCAAATGAACATTATACCATATGAAATTATACCAGATGTTGTTATACCAAATGAACATTATACCATATGATGGTTATATGAAATAAGTGTTATACCAAATGATAAGTATACGAAATAAAAATAGATATTTTGAAATTATACCAAACGTTTATTATATCAAATGAGTTATTATACCATATGAACTTATATCAAATGTTGTTATATCAAACATACTTATACCATTTATTTTTATATCGATCATTACACACCCCTTCCATTCCATAATTCTACGCTACTGGAGCGCCCTCTGCGTCATATGTGTTATGTGTTTAAATGCTTATACGCATTAGCCATACACTAGGATGTGCGTTTACACGCACGATCCCCAGTCCCCATTGCTTTACAGCAAGTGCGAGGCCCGCGAGAGAGATGGCGCTCTTCTCAACATTTTTTAATAGAATCTTTTATCGATTTTGTTTTAATGTGGAAATACCACATTTTTTACTTATATAAACATTGACACAAAGGTAAATTATAATACACTGTAAGCAGGACTCGAACCAACGAAACTTACGGTCGCAGGTGTAAACGCATAATCCTAGGGTATGGCTAATGCGCATAAGCATTTTAAACACATATGACGGAGAGGGCGTTTCAGTAGCGTAGAATTATGGAATCAAAGATTTGGTGTGACTGACGTGACGATGTGATAGCTCAGTTGATATAAAACTACGCCAGAAACGTAGGGTCGCAGGTTCAAGTCTTGCCTTGCTTACATGGTAGTGGATCACATTACATTTTTCTTTAAAAATTCGCCTTTGTGTCAATATTTATATTAAATAAAAAAATTGGTATTTCCACATTAAAACAGAACCGATAAAAGATTAAAAAAAAATGGAAAAACTCATATTGCTTGTACAGCATAAATTAATGTATAAAGGATAGGTAATGATTTATTAAATGGATTAAGACATTAAAGATTACCTTTAACTCATAGACTATCATTTAACCTCCTCAACCTCACATTATAACAGCCCCTTGGGCTTAAATTAGATGCTCCCCGTTAAGTCATCGCCCGCCACCAGCGAGGCCACCGCATCCGGTGAGGAGAGTAGTTGTCTTCTGGTGGCCGTTTGTTAAACAAGGTCTAGGGAGAATGACTCGCCCAGGGTGCCGCCATGACTAAAGTCATATATCAAACAACTGTTTGTATGCATTCGGGTATAGTTAGATTACAACAGTCAGATACACAGAAAAATAAACAGAAAGAAAACACAGAACAGGTGATTTCGTAAGGTTCATGTTGTGAATGAGTTCTAAACGGCACTTACTTATGTTCCGGTATTTTAAGTGCCCGCGCTATCATGATCTGTACTACATCCATCTGTTGTGTGGTGCAGTGCACTTCCAAACCTTCCTCTGTCGGCTTCGCGACGCTCACCAGCGTCTCCATACAGAAGTGTTGCTGCGAGTAAATGTTCTGTGCTCCTTTTATAATCTTAAAAAGAGTCGTATTGGTACTACTACCGTCTTGCTCTCCAGCCTTATTAATTCTACTAGGAAACTTGATTGCCTCTTTTATTTTAAGTACCGGCTTCTTAACGTCGGTGTACTTAACGTGCACTAATTTGGCAGCATATTCTGCCGTAGCTCTGGTTTCGGCCACGATGACACCGATGACTTGGCCGGTGTATTTAACAGTATCGGTGCAAAACAGCTCCTCCGCTTTGGGGTAGAGTATGGTCAGGCCCGGAGTGAAGGCGTTCTGTCCAGGGATGTCTTTGGCTGAGTAGAACTCTATGACACCAGGGTGCTTCTGAAATATTGAAATATATATGAATAAAAAAAAAATATTAATTAAAAATAAATCACCCAATAGTTAATGTATCATTATTTATACATAAATTACTTAACAATTATAACAGGTTTATTTAAGTAACACATTTGGTTGGTTTTAAATAGACGCAATAGTAATTTTAAAACTTACTGCGATAAAAATAATGCCCCTCTATCGAAAAATCAATCAAACTTTCGAAGGTCTGTTCGAACTTTTGTTCTACATAATAATGGCTGGACTTTAATATTAAATCAAACTATTTCTTACAGATCCGGGATATGTCTAATAAATAACTCTAAATGACACAAAATGAATAAAACAGAGTCGTCAAAAGTAAAGTGGTGGAAACGTTAAAATAATGATAATAATGATAACATAACTTAAGATTTTGAATGAATAAAGGAGATAATAATAATACAATATTTTATTGCACACCAATAAAAGTTTACAAAAGGAAACAAGAAAAATACAATTTATAATAATGATACCCAAATGAAGCAAATTTGCTTCATTTCAGCTTCAGAAGTCACTTACAAGAGCCTCGCTGGGGTCAATTTTGAGGATTTTGCCGAGTGCGCTGGCGAGTACGAACGCTCCGAAGACCTCGCGGCGAAGGGTCTCCACGTCCTCAGAATACGGAGCCTCGCCTGCGCACTGTATCTGAGTATAATCATTAAGTAATTTAATTTTAGACGACTATTTACATTGTACAAACTTCACAGATCAAGATCACGAAAATAAAACAAACAAAAAAGCCAATAATGGCTGATACTTAATGATATAAAATATAAGAATTTCATTTTTGCAAAGTTATTCACGATAAAGCTAGAAATGGAGATAGTAAATTTGTGTCTGAACTGAACTCACCAGTGCTTCAACCTTTTCAATAGGCTTGTTGAGCGGGTAGATAAGAGGGTTGGAGGAATACTCTTGCTTAGATTTGGAGACGGGCCGTTCGCGGCTCAGGACGGTGGCGCCAGAAGCGTAACGAGATTCTTTCTCGTCAGCGGGGCACAGAGACAACAGACCCTGGGAATCAAATATAAACACAAAATTTAGCCGTTTATAGACAAGGCTTTATGCTCACATCCGTTGGTTCTGTCAATGAATTTGATACGAAGTTACCTAAATTGACCGACTTTTCACTTTAAATGGTGATCAAAATGTTTAGTATAAATAAAAAATCGAGCTACTAACTTTATAAAACAAATTGACTGCTAGTTTTTTTCTATACTCCGCCGATGGTTCCGGAGGGTTCTCGTCCACGTCCAACTCGCGCTCAAGAACCTTAATTGCGCCTTGCAAGGTGCTATTGGTAAAAAGTTTCTTCCCGACCAAGTACTTCTCAGTTTTTGAGGCGTGCACAAAGTGCGGGTTTATCGCACCGAATACTATCCGCGCTTCTTTTAGTGTCGTGCCTGCAGAGTCGAGTCTGTACAGAAAGCCGGCGTTGACGATAGCGTGCGAGGACTGGGCACGTGGCATTATCTGAAAATTACACAATAACGAATTTTATTGGTATTGTGTTAAGTATATACTTAACACAATACCAATAAAATTTGTTACTAAATCTCGCAATTAATGTTGTTAATGATATAAGCGAAGGAAACTCAAATGACGTCAAAATGGTGTTTTACTGCACTCTACGAAGTATACTTTTGTATATATGTACTCACAAATAGCATTTACCTTAAAAGATTCAAATTTGTATTCACGGCCGAGAGGTGGGAACAATACGTTCAAGATGACCTTGCTTCTCATTTCCACTTTGAGGAATTCTTCTGGTGTCACTTTAGTTTTAACTCCGCCTGCGTCCACTGAAATTGAATGCCAATTATTTTTATTAGTTAGAATATTAATTACAAGGTCTAAAATAACTTATAGCTTACCCAGATAACTTACAAAGAGTCATATAAGCACCAACTGTCTCAAGTAAAAGGAAGACATCTGATTGAAACTCGTTGTGCTCATGTTTGATCATGAGGTTGCCAGCAATTGATCCCAACTGAAATAAGAAAGCTAGCCAAATAAAATCTTAATGCGTAAGGACCATGGTTATGAGAATATAATTTAACAACGCAAATACTTACATTTCTAACGGGAATATGGGCAACTAACTGTAAATGTTCTTGTAACTTGTCCAGATACCAAAAGTTATCAGATTTAGACGCTGTAGTTTTAAACAGTTCAATTGTCTCAGTCAGAGTTGTTCCCGCGCCGACGATTAGGTTTTGGTCCATACTGCGTTCTTTTAGCTCGCTGATATCACTGATGTCGATCATGACTCGGGGATAATCATCAATTGGGAAGGCTCCTGGAAAATATTTACTATTAAAAATCGAAGTTTTTAGTCTTTCCATGACAAAAGTCTTGATTTTAAAGATACCTTTAGCTGTATTTCCTGCTACAAGCATATAACAATCGTCCCCTTTCTGCTTTAGTACTTCAAATATGTCTTTAACTTGATGCACTTTACAAAACGACTTTCCATCCTTTAGTTCTATTACTATATTTTGAGGTTCTTTGGCATCATGTGCCTCAACCAAGCACCAGTCACTTTCGCTGCAGTTGCCCTTGCGACAGGTCTTGCCAGTTTTCTTGCAAATGTTGAGGTCCTCGATGTCTAATAAGTCATCGGATTTTGGCGCATCACTGGCAAATTTCTTGAAAGCTTCTAGGATTGGACGGTAGCCGGTGCATCGGCAAATGTTGCTTCCAAAAGACTTCTCTATCTCCATCATGGTAAGCTTTTCATTGCTTTGAAGGAGACTGGCGACAAAAAAAGTAGTTCTTATTTAAGGAAAGAAACATTTCGAGCAGTACTTACTTGACTTTAACGAATTAAGTAAGCGTGTGATAAACAAGTCTCTTTGAATTTATCTCATGATAGTTTTCTATGATAACATACGCAACTCATCCTCTTCTCAAAAATATCTATTTCACGTTAATTTTGAGTATCTAGTTCCATCTGAATTCAGAGGAGAAGAAAGCACATTTAAAAAAGGCTGCAGTATTAACTACATAGGGCTGCCTCGGCTGAAACCCAACCAAGTCTCCTAAGCGTGTGCAACTATCTAAGGATTCTAAGGTAACACACATTAACAAAATGCATTACCTCCTGGTAATGCATTTTAATAAAACAACGTGTGCCTACGCTGTTCATATCGCATTGAACCGACTTTAACAAAATACGAATGTTCCCTATACACCGATTATGAGCTAATTTTGGGTTAGACCTGATGATGACAGTCATGTCAAGTTTTACGCGAACGAAGTTGCGAGCACCTTCTTGCTTACAATAATTTGCGGAACAGCAGTTTATCCCGACGATATTAAATATCGTGCATTTGCTGGACGTTAAAATCGAATATATATATGATATGAGTCCCCATTCCATACGCCCCAAATACTTCCCGCAATTAAATTGCAAACGTCGCCTCCGCGTGCCTCCGCTTGAGCTCGCCTCTACCTGAATATGAATTCACAAATTTTTATGCATGAAATGCAATATTTCAATGTAAATGTATCCAGATAAATGTTACAAAGCAACTTAAAATTTACTTTTCTCCAACTTGCTTGGAAATGTTTCCATTAATGTAGTAAAACTGGACCACGAAATCGTTCGTTATTTTTATAAGGCGTTAATACAAATTAAAAAAAAGAAATATTATTGGCCTTGGCCGGGAAATCATTATTATTTCAATAAGAAGATTAAGTAAAAAACACACCTTCCGTTAATGACGTCTCATACAAATGAGGGTACTCTTAATTTGGCCGGTTACTGCATTTTTACTTTTAATTTTTTCAAAGACTGATAATTCACCATACAGCCAATTGTCCACTAAATTTAAAAAATAAAAACTAGTATAAACTTTTTAATTGTTCTCTGCGTTTAGTTCTTGCACTGAACATTTATCTGCTCTGCTACTGTCAATGTATTTTAAATGACCACACATTTCGCATAACGGACAAACAATTATAATAATAATCTTATATGCGGTTAATTTGTTTTCATGATTCTTAGTTATTTATCAGAGAATTTTCACGAAAGTTTTAATTTTAATAATATGATGGTATTCAATGAGTGAGTTGTAAATTAATTAGTGTACGAAACGTAAACAAATAAAAAATAAAACAGAAATGATTGTATCGAAATCAATATAAAAGTTATTTTGAACTTATGATGTCCTCCGAATGATAAAAATGGTATGGTTTCTAAAAAAAAAACAGTGCGTTTAGAAGTTGTTGATTTAACTAAAATTAATAATAATGTGCATATTTTTTATTATTGTGTTTTCATATAATTTTAATTCTTATAAATATATTTTGTTTTAAATCAAACATGTGATTCGGACCCGAATTTTTAATCCTATTCCAAAAAAAAATATTTACCAAATGAGCTTCATGGCCCTGATATATTAAATTAAAATGTAGATTATATTTCGTCGTTTCATTCTTCAGATATAATATATAACAAGGTAGTCCTTTAAACCTACAGGCGACATTGCACGATTTTAAGAGACAATCAATTGACTATTAACTAAACAGATTTCATTCATTCATTCACTCCGTTCCTCCCGGCAGGCCCCACCTCCATATTGCCTCATTCTTTTTTCGTGCACGGCGACGAGCGCACGCCCTTCTCTCTGAGGATGCGGACGACCGTTAATTCGGTCGAAACGCAACTCCGATGAGAAGTTCCGTTATAACAACGAACAAATTAAAATACTTGAAGACTATCTGTTTAATAGTGTAGAATCATATTTTTTATAAACCGTCATAATCTAACGACGAAATAAGTAAATTAATTTTAAATAATTCAGTGACAATAAGTGATTATAATGAAATGAGCCTAATACATAGGGATTGACTGCGAGTCTCCAACGATGTCAGCAAGCAAATATGGGCGTTCTTCAGTAGAATCCACGTTCTTCTGCGACAGAAATATTTTTCTCAATCTACCGTGGCTTACATAGGGATTGACCGAGAGTCTCTAACTATGAATATGCGCATCGGGGTTGACTGCGAGTCTCCAACGATGTTAGCGAGCCGAAAATACGGACATTTTGCGGTAGAATCCATGTCCATCTGTGACAAGATTAATTTTCTCAATCTACCGTGGCTTACATAGGGATTGACCGCGAGTCTCTAACTATGAATATGCGCATCGGGGTTGACTGCGAGTCTCCAACGATGTTAGCAAGCCGAAAATACGGAAATTTTGCGGTAGAATCCATATCCATCTGCGACAAGATTAATTCTCTCAATCTACCGTGGCCTACATAGGAATTGACTGCGAGTCTCTAACTATGTTCAAATGCACATCGGGGTTGACTGCGAGTCTCCAACGATGGGAGCAAGCCGAAAATATGGACATTTTGCGATAGAATCTACGTCTATCTGCGACAAAATTAATTTTCTCAATCTACCGTGGCCTACATAGGGATTGACTGCGAGTCTCTAACTATGTTTAAATATACATCGGGGTTGACTGCGAGTCTCCAACGATGTTATCAAGCCTTACACGGGCATTCTTCGATAGAATCCACGTTCCTCGGCGGCAAAAATATTTTTCTTGGTCTACCCTCTTAAGAAAAATATTTCTAATAAAATTAAATGATCAATTTTCTACTGTCAAACATGATAAAATGTAACAAAATTGGCTTATATATCTTGCATCGGAATCGCAAGTTAACAGCGAAATTCTCGAATCCGATTGTTATAACGAGGCCGGAACTAAATAATGAACTCCTGGCCTCCGAAAACCGGACGGACGCCCAATGGCGCCGCTGCCCAGCCAGAACTCGATAAGGAATTTCGAGGGCTCTCGGGGAATCAACACATGATAACCGCGCAAAGTATGGTGGTATTCATGAGACCCTAACAAAGGACATGGTCCTAAAGTATTAATCTCGTTCCTGATAATTGTTATGCACCGGCCACCGTTCGAGATATGGGTCGAAATCAAGACGAGAATTTATCGGTTATGCAATAACACGGTTCTCCTTTATCAACAGGCCCGTGTTGTTCTTATAAAAAAAAACGAGCTAAATAATAACACGTTTCAGTCCCTTCGAGACTATACACGTAAAATCAAAACGTCGAGGTTATTAAATAAACACATTTTGAATGCAATGAGATTCCATATTTTTATAATAATATTAAACGTCTCGGCAGGTGCTTGCCGTATTTCATGTGGCCTTCAAGCAACTTCGCCTCAGAATCACATAAAACTCTCTCCTAATCTGGTCCAGTCGTTCCTGCTGGACATTCAGGATGCAAGATGAGACTGTATTCAGCAATAAACCGTCTGAAAATATCAAAGCCGCCGAGACCATCAAAAGACGGTCTCAAATTAAGAAATCTGTTCCGAAGAGACTGACTTCTGTCTCTGCACAACCGACTCGCACTTGAGCGTCTTACTCGACAAACTAGTCAGCGACTCCTCGTTCGCCACACGTCGGACAGGGGGGGCGGTGGTCGCGCCGACGACGGTGCAGACACGCCGGACCCTGCCGGCTTCAGCTCCGCAACATGCCGCGGCCGGTATTTCGGAGACATACTGCAGTATGGCAGAGATAATTATATTCATAACGTTTGGTCTAAAAATATCTTCTAGTAATTAAATAATGTCTTAAATCGAGTTCGACAGGCCACTCAATCACATTTACCACACAGAAGTACAGCAAGAATCTGTATCAATCTGAATATGTACCTTATGTTACAGCGAAGCAGCGGACATAAGCTAAGCGATACAAAAGTAGCTAGTGTTGGGAGCCTTATCAGAGTGTAGGTACTCCGATATTAATAATCGGCTCTTGTCGGTGGAGCAATTTCCATCCATCTCGTCTATCCGATATTAATGTATATCTAATATTTTGCGGCACCAAATATTAATTAGAACGATTAGCTTACACGTTTTATTTTAAAATTTAAAGTTTTAATAAATTTACAGCACTGACATTTTACGGTGGAGGACAAACGCACCTTCGAAATCTATGTCTCAAGACGGTTATTTTAACCACTTTAAAATATATCTCTAGATCTGTACCAATAAATCTAAGTGCCCGAAAGTAGCTACTTACCTACGATTTCTATTTCATTTGACTTAGTAGTTGAATACAGAGTATTCATACTCCACAGAGCGTCCATTTTGAGATTTACTAAGATGACATTTAGATATAGAAATGCCTAATATTTAACGTAAATGAAGCTCTAGCAATGCTTCCCTTAGGGTATATTGTCAGCTTTGATAAATAAGTTTCCCTTCTTAAAACCCAAATCAAAAATTTATCTTACAGGGTTTTAAATCGAACTATTATATTTGACTTTATCTTTACCAGAGGATAATCAAAATGGTAGTTGACTCACAAATAATAATAATTAAATTGGTGTTAATTACCTACCATAACTTACCTTTTAGCCATCTTCAAACTAAACATTTGAATATCTTAATAGGTGGATTAACAATTCTTATACATACAAATAATAATATTACAGTAGGTAATTATATTACATTTCCGTGTCCATCTTGAAGTCTATAGAGACGCGCCTAAATCAAGTGAGGGCGCTGGTTGCGATAAAGATAAAGCCAGTGGTATGTGGGGATTTCAGAACGGGAATCTGACATATTCTATTTGGAATTAATGAATAATTAGATTTATACAATCCAATTAAATTCATTTATTGCGTATCATGTTGTACGTAAGGTCATATATTATTGAACAGGTCCAGGAACATGAACGCGTTGATAATGATGTCATTCGGTTAATACCCGTTCGGGCAATACGTTTCGTACGTTTTATTTAATAATTTATCTCGGCTAATTGAGTCGAAGCAAACTTTACGGTTTCACCCGACTTACATCAATACTAAAATGTATGCATTGATATTCGATGCTGAATCCAGGCAGGAAGATAATTAACGTAAATGTGAATTAGCTGCAAAAACGTACCGATTTGAAAGTATCGTACAACATGTCATGTTACTTTAATTATTCTGTGTCAGAGAAATATATAACTATATTCTCTTATCATGTTTTAATCTACAAAAAGCAAAATATAAAATAAAAATAAAACTCTGAACATCTACCTTGTTATATATTATATCTGAAGAATGAAACGACGAAATATAATCGATGATCAAACGAACTTCTCAAGCGAAGTTCGATCATTATTATATGAGTCGTTTCATTCGAAGATATAATAACCCTCCCACCCTAGTGTACTCCCCTATATTTTAAAGTTTTGCTTTTTCTCTGAAAATAATGAGGCAATATGGAGGTGGGGCCTGCCGGGAGGAACGGAGTGAATGAATGAATGAAATCTGTTTAGTTAATAGTCAATTGATTGTCTCTTAAAATCGTGCAATGTCGCCTGTAGGTTTAAAGGACTACCTTGTTATATATTATATCTTCGAATGAAACGACTCATATAATAATGATCGAACTTCGCTTGAGAAGTTCGTTTGATCATCTATTGGTGATTATTTCCAAGCATATTTTGAGAAAAACACTATACAAGCCTCGGCGGGAATGTCAGTTCGCAGATTCGTATTATTGAAGAATCATACTCATCCACGAACTGACTTTTTCCTGCCTCGGCAGTAATGTACTATAACAGAGTATTATATTCCTTGTACTATAACGTGAATTCCAACTAATCCAAGAAAATTAGATTGCAATATATGGAAAATTTGGCAAAATTAAAGGACAACTTTTATCTATCAGGATATGTAGGTTATAGAGCCAAGTTTAATTTTATCTACTCTCCCCCCCTCTCAGGGGTGAGCGTCACCCCCCCGCGCCCTCGAATGTGTCCCGGAGCGCGGTATTTTCCACTTTAGAAGAAAACCGTGTACGATACATACAAAAAGTATATGAACGAAATAATCCTGAATAAATTTACTATAAACCTTTCATACATACAAAAGCGATAGCACTTATACAATCGGCGCAATCTGTTACCAAATACTAACGTTTTTAATTATTGATCTTTTTTTTCTACTAAAAGGTTAGTTATCTCAAAAACTGCACACTTCTCGGCCAAAACATGTATGACAAAAGTAAAGAATGGACAATGTTCTTTCTAAAAATGTATAATTTATTTCTGTTTCTCTTTCATTTACCGTTGCAATGCTATTTTTAAAATTTATGTCATTTGGCCATTATGCGAAATATAAATATTCGTACTAGTTAAACGGTGTTACTTGCAATACCATAGACTTCTTATATGTTTTTTTGTAATCTACAAGTATTGAACTATATTCTGTATTTTTTTTTTTACTTAGCCTCACTATTTTAGGAAATAAGGGGTGTGTGGGGAAATCGTCAAGTTTTGCTCATTTTCGTAAATAACTTCAAAACCGTTTAATTTAGAATTATATAATACATATATTTGAGATGTTCATAATGTACCCTTTCATTTGATATGTCACACGATATACTATGCCATTTTTTTTTCTATTTTGCTCCCTAAACTGGCCCTCATGTCAAAATTTATTTATTTGTGTTACGTTAAGTTACACGTCCATGTTTCGGTCATCAATTTACATACGTGTACAAAATTTCAACTCAATCGGTCCAGTAGTTTCGGAGCAAATTGGCTATGACCGACGGACGGTCTGAGACAGACACACGAGGGATCCTACTATAATCATAGCGAATTTTCTCCGAAACTACTGGACCGATTGAGTTGAAATTTTGTACACGTATGTAAATTGATGACCCAAATATGGAAAAGTAACGTAACGTAAAGTAAATCAAGTAATTTGAAACATGGGGGCCCGATTTGAGGGATAAATTAGAAAAAAAAAATAGCAAAGTATATCGTGTGACATATCAAATGAAAGATTTATTATGAATATCTCAAATATATATATTTAATAATTCAAAATTAAACGGTTTTGAAGTTATTTACGAAAACGAGCAAAACTTGACGATTTCCCCACACACCCCTTATTTCCTTAAATACTAAGTCTAAAAAAAAAAAAAAAATACAGGATATAGTTCAATATTTGTAGATTACAGAAAAACATATAAGAAGTCTATGGTATCGCAAGTAACACCGTTTAACTAGTACGAATATGTATATTTCGCATAATGGCCAAATGACTTAAATTTTAAAAATAGCATTGCAACGGTAAATTAAAGAGTAACAGAAATAAATTATACATTTTTAGAAAGAACATTGTCCATTCTTTACTTTTGTCATACATGTTTTGGCCGAGAAGTGTGCAGTTTTTGAGATAACTAACCTTTTAGTAGAAAAAAAAGATCAATAATTAAAAACGTTAGTATTTGGTAACAGATTGCGCCGATTGTATAAGTGCTATCGCTTTTGTATGTATGAAAGGTTTATAGTAAATTTATTCAGGATTATTTCGTTCATATACTTTTTGTATGTATCGTACACGGTTTTCTTCTAAAGTGGAAAATACCGCGCTCCGGGACACATTCGAGGGCGCGGGGGGGTGACGCTCACCCCTGAGAGGGGGGGAGAGTAGATAAAATTAAACTTGGCTCTATAACCTACATATCCTGATAGATAAAAGTTGTCCTTTCATTTTGCCAAATTTTCAGCTAATCTTACTGAATTAATGCGGTCGCAGCCGCATACCTTAATCTCTAACAATAACATTTATGAGTTTTTCATAAACGGTTTATAGTAATAATAATAATAATTTCTTTATTTCGGAATACTAGACTCCATAGTTTGGTTAGTTACATTCTTACTACTACGTTAGTAAGTATTTCACAAATTAAATTATTAAATAAAAATATCATAACAAAGTCAATTAATAAATTACATAAAATTAAATCAAATTTTAATCAGTAATAATTAATTTTCAATAATGCCATATCTATATATTACTACACTAATCTAAAATAAGTGCCACCCCTTTAATCTGCTCAATCCAGTGTTTGAATATCGAGCAATCGTATTTCTCAGATATAACACTTAGAATCCTGTTGGAGCTTTGTCTGATTCGTCCCATAAGAGATGCAATCCTCTTTCTCAAGAGTGCTGGAAAGCCATCAGTTCGGGCTTCACAAAACATACCAGAGGCACTGCATCTCCTAGACAAGCCCAACAGCATTCTAAAGGCATTATATTGAACCCTCAGGGCGCTGATTGATCGCTTAGTATATCTCACCCACAGGCTGCTCGAGTAGAAACTCTAACAGTATGCTCTAAATAGAGTTATTTTTACTTCCGTCGAGCATCGAGCGAACCTGCGGGCCAGCATATTTCCACGAACCGCCAGCGCCCTGCGTTCCCTCTCAATGTCTAGGTCATCGCTTAGATCTGTGGTAATAATGTGACCGAGATATTTGAACTTTTCTACCACTCTGAGAGGGACACCATTCAATGCAACAGAAGGTACATGATAGGGCTTAACCTTTCCCGCCTTAAATACCATTACCTCGCTCTTCTCGACATTATATGTAAGACCATGGGAATCGGCATAGGCCTCACATATCTTCAACAGCTGTTCAAGCGCGCTGACAGCCGGCGCCAGCAGCACCATGTCATCGGCATAGCTGATGTTATTGACACTCACGCCATCTATGTAACATCCCGCATGCATGCTGCAAGGCCGGCTATCAGCTCGTCCATGTATAAATTGAACAGCTTGGGAGACGTAATCCCCCCTTGCCGTACCCCACACTGGAGCCTATATTCAGCTGATAGCTCACCCGCCCATCTCACCTGATTCGACTGATTCAAGTACCAGTACTCGAGTACCCTATACACTCGGTTGGCATGCCTGTTTCCCTCAATTTACGCCACAGAATGCTATAATTGACACGGTCAAAGGCCTTAGATAAGTCGAGGAAACAGGCATAAATCGGTGTTTTTCTTGCAGTGTAATACCCAACAGTATGCTTTACACACATTATTGCACTTTCTGTAGACAGCCCCGCCCTGAATCCAAACTGGGCGTCATGTAGCTTCAGGTGCTTTTCAAGAAGTACGTTAAGCATACTGTCAAGTATTTTGGCGATCGTCGTGGCAAGTGAGATGGGTCGATAGTTGTTCTTATCCGAGAGAGCCCCCGTCTTATTCTTCACTATAGGGACAACAATAGTTTTCATCAGCGGTGCTGGTAAGTACGAGTGACACAGGCAAAGGTTGAGAAACATTGCCAACACTCTAGGCAGGTGAACGCCAGCATGCTTAAAGTGCTCGATGCTGAGGCCGTCGTGACCAGGCGACTTCCCTCTAAGCATTTTCTTGATCACCATCATCACATCTTTCGCTGTAAAATTGAAGCTCCGCCCGGTCTCAACGGCCACAGCATCAGCATTCAAGGACGCAGCCTGTTGCGCCCGTAAGTGGGTACTCACGGGCGCAACAGTGAAATGCTCTCTAAACAGTTCGGCTATTTTCCTATGTTCAACCTGATTCTCAACGCTCCCAGGGAGGCCCGGTCTAACGTCCAAACTTTTAGTTTCCTTCCAAAAAGTCTTAAAATTCATGTCATTATATGCTAATGCTAAACTATCCATTTTAAACTGCTCTTGTCTATTTTGACACCATTTAAGCTTAGATTTAAAAACTTTCTTACTGCTAGACATAAGCTGATATATTCTACCATGAGTAGGTTTTCCCGCCAACTCCCATAATTGAAACTGAAGCCGAGCCTCCCTATGAGCGTCTGCTACATACTTATTCCATCCCGCTATATATCCTCCATTTCGGCGTTTTTTAGGAGAATGCGTCTTTATTAACGCATCGGTTAAGATACCAATAATTTCCGAGTACATTTTATCGAGTATAGCGCGGTGTTCTAAGTTATTACAGGTACAATCACAACAGTCACACAAGATACTAGGAAAGTCTATATATTTAAGCTTCTCGTTACACAAACATCGATATTCTTCTATCTGTTCCATAGAACGGTCTCCCCATAGAACTTTCTTATTAACATTACTATATGGTATATTATTGACAATCTGTAAAATATTTCGTGAGCTAACTCTCTACGTATATTTTAACCTTGATTCCTACGGCCAGGAAGATGTCGACGCGGTATGGGTCGCATTTGAGCTCCCTGTGCGTGTGCTCCGTGGCCTTCAGCCTGCACCTGGGCAGCAGGTTAAACATGAACAGCCGGTGCTGCATCTTGGCAAACCGGATGTCAATGCAGTTCCTAAGTCCCAATCCAGAATTTGACGGATCTGGCTACTATGTTTCGTAACTATTTACACCTGCCAGCGATATAAGTGTTATTTGCCCATTTTTAGGGTTCCGCAGTCAATTTTTAGTTTCGCCATGTCCGGACAGACTGTCTGTCCGTCTGCGGCTTAGCTCCGTGATCATTAGTACTCGAAAGCTAACATTATTTTTTGATAAAGTCAGCAGTTTTGTAAATATTTGCACTGGAAGTCAAAAAAATAGTACCCCCCTCTAACTTTTCAACCACGGGTCAAAAAATTATTTTCAAAAGACCTATTCAACGACACCCCACACACTAGTGTTGAAACGAAAAAAGGTACCCAAAAAAAAATAGTTTTTTATTTTACCATTTTGACACATACTAAAATAAAACAACGTTTTATCTGCGCATGCAGTTTGCAACTGACATTTATTGTTTTAAAGTATGGTTTACCTAATGTGCCACAGATGGCGCTAGTAGTCATATATTTTGATATTTACAACACTCCCACTCAAAATATGATTACCAAACAAAGTAACAGAATGACACAAGTTACACTTTAATTATACCTAAAGCATTCATGAATTTATAATGCTTTGACATTCCTAAGCTCTTTGTGAGTAAGTCTGCAGGCATCTCTGATGTACATAAAACTTGAACAATATTTTTAGTAATCATGTCTCTGCAGAAATGATACTTTACATCAATATGTTTAGTTCTGTTGTTAAATATAGGATTTACTAATAGTTTCTGAGCACTCTGGCTGTCGTTATATAAACTTATTTTATAAATTTTCTGGGTAATTTCAAACTGTATATTTCGCAAATATGCTCCTTCTTTGCATGCTTCTGAAATTGATACATATTCAGCCTCTGTGCTTGACAGTGCAATACATTTTTGTTTACTACAATTCCATGAAATGGCAGTTCCTGACAAAGTAAAACAGAAACCTGTTTATGATCTCCTATAATTACTGTCGCTACCCCAATCTGCATCTACATAACCCTCTATGTTATTTTTTATATTTTTACAATATTTCAAACCTACATCTTTAGTTTTCTTTAGATATTTTAATATTCTCTTAGCATAAGCCCACTGTTCTTCTGTATGACAATTATTAAATTGATTGAGATATGATACTGAATATGCTATATCAGGTCGTGTAAGGACAGCCAAATACATCAGACTCCCCTGTTGATAAGGATTGTTACATTGAGAAACATTTTCTTTCTTACTCTTTAAATTTACCTCCATTGGAGTATTAACAGTCTTACATTCTGTCATATTGAATCTATTTAGTAACAAATCAATGTACTTTTCTTGACTTAAAGTAACAGTATTATTCTGTTCATTAAAATTAACTACCATACCAAGACATTCCTTTACACAGCCTAAGTCTTTGATATCGAAATTATTACTTAACATGTGTTTAAGATGACTCATTTCATGTTTGTCATTTGAAAAAAGAAACAAATCATCAACATATAAAGTTACTATGGTTTGTTTACCATCAACAATTTTCGTATACAAACAAGGTTCATATTTAGATTTAATATATCCATCGGCTATCATGCAGTTATCCACCTTTTTGTGCCATGCCCGGGATGCCTGTTTGAGCCCATATATAGCTTTTTAAGTTTCAGAACCTTTTTTTCATCCGTACAAACAAAACCCATTGGTTTTTGCATATATATGGTCTCCTCCAGGTCCCCATTTAAAAATGCAGTTTTCACATCCAGGTGAATAACATCTAAATCTAATTGCACAGACAATGCAAACAGTAACCTCAATGTTGTATACCTCACTACAGGTGAGAATGTCTGTTCATAATCAACACCAAACTTTTGTGTACACCCTTTAGCCACAAGCCTTGCCCGATAGCGCACACTATTATCACTTGCATATTTCTTTTTTACACCCACTTGCACTTGACACTTTTTCATGAGTGACTCCGAGCGCAACCTAATTTAAGACGTTGTCACGTCAATAAAACAACGTTTTATCTGCGCATGCAGTTTGCAACCCGACATTTATTGTTTTAAAGTATGGTTTACCTAATGTGCCACAGATGGCGCTAGTAGTCATATATTTTGATATTTACAACACATACTCATGCCAAATTTCAGCTTTCTAGTACTAATGATCACGGAGCTAAGCCGCGGACGGACAGACGGACATGGCGAAACTACATATAAGGGTTCATAGTTGACTACGGAACCCTAAAAAACGCCCACTTAGTGACCTAAATGTAAAGAAATAAATTATTGTTACAGACTAAAAAAATATGGTTGCCTGTAAAGTCGGTTTTACGGGCGAAGGAAGATTTTACGTGACAACGCCTTTTTCTCGTCTTTTAACCGACGGAACAAACATCATATGTTTGACAGGTAAATACGAACAGTTTGTATTTGTATGGGAATATAAAATTATCGTTTTTATTATTTTCCACTCATTTATTCAATATTTTCTCACCGTCTAAACCTTCCCTTGACTTCCACGAATATTTCAATACTAAAATTAGCCAAATCGGTTCAGCCGTTCTCGAGTTTTAGCGGGACATAAACATCGTAACGTGAGCGGGCGTTACACTTTTTCATGAGTGACTCCGAGCGCAACCTAATTTAAGACGTTGTCACGTCAAAAATTATGTATTGTAAGCATTTGTAAGACTGTTATATTATGTAGACAAGTATTTGCTGTCAAATTAGATCCTTATAAGTAATCTGTTCATGTGCACGTACGAACACGTACAAAATGAACATCATATAAAATATTGAGTGACGCGGACCCTTGGTCCGTGGGGGCCCAATGCTCGACAATTATCAAGCAGATTGTAAAAATATTGATCAACACCACGGGGGACCAACGAGTTGACAGCTTCCTTGCTCAACGTATTAGCTAACGTTGCTATTCAGCGAGGAAATGGTGCCAGCGTCTTCGGGAGCATGCCAAAGGGCTCCGATTTTGACGTGACAACGTCTTAAATTAGGTTGCGCTGGGAGTCACTCATGAAAAAGTGTAACGCCCGCTCGCGTCTGTTAGGAGGGCCGGTTGTCCCGCTAAAACTAGAGAACGGCTGAACCGATTTGGCTAATTTTAATATTGAAATATTCGTGGAAGTCAAGGGAAGGTTTAAACGGTGAGAAAATATAGAATAAATGAGTGGAAAATAATAAAAACGATAATTTTATATTCCCATACAAATACAAACTGTTCGTACTTACCTGTCAAACATATGATGTTTGTTCCGTCGGTTCGGTATTTTTAGAATAATTACATGTAGATCTAGACTAAATAAGGGTTTGGAATCGACCACATACATGCATAATAGGCTGATTATCGCATATTTAGATTTAAAACATGTAAAATAAGACACTATAATGACATTAATGACACATGTGATGGGTGCGTTCAGAAAGTAACACTTAATATGTTGTTAGGGAAATTGTGAATGGATATGATACAAATAAATATTCTACCGAGAAAAAGACGTTGTCACGTAAAATCTTCCTTCGCTCGTAAAACCGACTTTACAGGCAACCATTTTTTTTAAGTCTCTTTTGATATTAAATTTACTTCGTTTTAGCATAAATTTTAGTAAGTTAAGTTCTTAGTTTACAATTGTATTTTAATTTTTGTGTTATTGTTACTGTTGATATTAACTTCACTACGAGTAGGTATCACAAATCATCCTATGTTAATAGGCCTGTAATTAATAAACATGCGTAGATAAACATTACGTGCCAGTCATAGACCTTCATGCATTTCACTTAGCTAATTTGTCTGCAGATCAAAACAACTGCACCATAATAATGTATGATGAAGTTTTATGGATCGTATGTCTTTAATAAGACGAGGAAAATCGAATAGTTAAATCTATGCGGATAACCCAAAAACTAAGAAATTATTTCGAGTTTTCATAATTTCCTCACTTTACCTATTTGTATACTTACTCTTTGTACAACCAATGTGTAATGAACTTATGAATTGCCACCAATTAAACACACAACGTTGAAGAATTAAAGAAAAGAAAGTTATTTATTTTAATCGTGTTCACGACGGAATCATAATAAAGTAATTGCATTTGTATAAACTTAGCTATAAGATAATTTCCTATTAGTTTTACGTGTCTTTTTTATTAAAATATTTTTTGCCCCGCCTATTTCTTACCCCATAGCTCTAAGATATGTAGAATAGATAAAATGTGATATTACATAATAATATAGGGTAAACAAATGAATAAATAAAGTAAATAAACTCGGTAACTAAGGTAATTGCAAAAGGTAAACAAAGCCACGTGGTGCTCATTGCGCATGCGCAGAACATCACGTGATGAGGTACGGGAGGGGAGCGCGGGACGCGGCCCCTCACTGCGGGACGAAGGGGGCGAGGCAGGGAAATATGCCGTGCACGAAAATCGGCCGCCAATTCGCTCCCCGCAGCCGCACATGCATGATTCTTATTAGAAATTAAGTAATTAGATGTAAGTAATGTAATTAGGTATAAGAGTAGTACGTAAGTTTTGTAATTGAGGAAATACAATAAAGATTGGCCCAAGGGGGGTGGGGTACGGAGTGAGAGGGGCAGGGACCGGCCGCCGGTATAAAGGTGGGCGCGGCTCCCCATACATTCACTTTCGATCGAGCCCTCACCAAGAAGCAAAATAAGAAGAAACTCCGAACCCCGCCTCGCCTGCAGCCTCCTTTCATCAAGCAAGAAGCATTTTCACTGAATCCCTGTCCGTCAATCAACCCAATAAGAAAAATAATCTCTACAGTCCATTGCTCCACGTGGCCACGCGCCACATTGTTGGTCCTATCGGAAGCCGGATCACTGAAGCATCAAGATGGTGAAAACCAGAAGCACGAAAAATGAAGAAAATGCCGGCGAAGCGGGGGCCACTTCGGAAGAACAGGGGAGCTCATCGGAAGTAACCACGCGCACCGAGTCAACAGAGCGCACAACAAGCACAGAAGAAACGGGGACCACACAGACGTCCGGCTCCACCACTGTCACCTCGGATACCGGTACCCTCACCGGGACCGAGGTGACGAGCCGGTCGGTCCCCGGAGGGCCGGCAGACACGTCGGGCATCACGGCGACGCCCGCCAGCACGCCGGCACCAAGCAACATAGCAGAACCTACAAGAAGAGGATCGGCACTGCTAATGCCACCACCGCCTGCCGTACGGTCACTGAAGCCGGCTCGGTCAAACCGATCCAAGGCCTCCAGCAAGAGACTCCTCGCGGAGTTGGAGGCCAAGGAGAGGTTAGCTGAGCTGGAGCTACAGCAGATCCGTGCGCAGGCGGAATTAGAAAAAATCAGACAAGAGCGAGCGGCAGCATCAGAGCCGTCGGATTCCGAACAAGAAGATGTGGACGAAATGGCATCGCAGCGGGTCGAAGAATGGCTCGACAAGCGGCAGCAACAAGAAGCAGTGGCAGAACAACAAATCCAGAACGAAGAGGCAACGCGAGAACTGGCCGCCCGCGCACAGAAAAAGCACGCGCGTCATTCCCGCCCCGCCCCGCTGGACGTCTCGTCATTGGCTGCCGCGTTAACCGAAGCGATACAAGTCAGCAAGTCAACTAGAAAATACATCACGGAATTGCCGCCCTTCAGCGGCCTCAGCAGCGAGTGGCTGCAATTCAAAGCCACGTACAACGAAACAGCATCAAGTTTTTCGCCGAACGAGAATGTGGCGAGAATAAGAAAAAGCCTCAAGGGGGCCGCCCAAGAAGCCGTCAGCGCCCTCCTCATCAGCCAGCCGCACCCAGATGACGTCATCACCGCCCTCGAAAGAAGATTCGGGCGACCCGACGCCCTACTACTGGCAGAATTAGAAAAAACGAAGACGCTGCCGCGCCTCACTGACAACGCGCGCGACCTTTGCGTGTTTGCCAGTCGAATCGCCAACACCGTCGCTACGATCAAACTACTGAAGCGGGCCCACTACCTTCACAACCCTGAGGTAGCGCGGCTCATCGTCGACAAGCTCACGCCCATACTACGCAGCAAGTGGTACGACTACGCCGAGAAGCATGAAAACGCACCCGAGTTAGAAAAAATCGCGAAATTCCTGAATAAAGAAGCCGACAAATGCGCAGCCTACGCACCGCCCGAACAAGCCCATATGCAGCAAGAAAAACGGCCGACCCCGAAGAGAAGGCCGGAGCGCACGTATGCAATCAACACCGAAGAAAGAAAAATTAAGAAAACTGTCGACGCTACGTGCCCGCTGTGCAAAAATGAAAACCACCAACTGCCGAAATGTCCGCGCTTCCTCAAGGCGGACACGAACGAGCGGTGGGAGACTGCCAAAAAGAACCACATCTGCTACCGCTGCCTCGTCGACCGACATCATCGCTTCGACTGCAAGGCCAAACTATGCGGCCGCGACGGGTGCCCAATGCGTCATCACAACCTCCTGCACCACGACAGAGCCGCCATTGCCGCCGCCGCACCTCAGCCGCCACAACAAAAAGAAGAAGTGGCCGCCACAGCTGTCACACAAACCACGGCAGCGGTCACCGGCGGGAGGCGGGCATATCTCAAAATCGTGCCCGTCGTCGTCCGCGGAACCTCCGCCTGCATCGACACATACGCAATGCTGGACGGGGGCAGCACCGTCACCATCATCGACGCAGCCTTGGCCGAAGAGCTCGGCCTCGATGGGCCCGCAGAACCAATGTGGGTCCAAGGCGTGAGCGGCACCGAAGTATCAAACGAAAACAGCAAGCGAGTGGGCTTCAACATAAGAGGAAAACACGAACGCGACGAACTACGGGTCGAGAACGCGCGCACCATCGCGCGCCTAGACTTCACCACACAAACAATCGGCGAACACGAACTGCGAGGCTGCCATCACCTAGAAGAAATCAAGAACGAGCTCACCTACCACAAAGCAACACCGAAAATACTCATCGGTCAAGACAATTGGGAACTACTGGTGTCGCTCGGCATGAAGAGGGGCAGACGCGACCAGCTGGTGGCCTCCAAAACACCGCTGGGATGGGTCATACACGGCTGCCGCACCTCACACGCGGCAGTCGTGGCCTTTTGCTGCGCACACGTCACGGGCACGAAACAAGACGAACGACTAGAAGAAATGATGAAGAATTACTTCGCGCTCGAATCACTATCCATCGAACCAAGAAAACAGAAAAGTGATCCCGAGCTGCGCGCCTTACAAATACTAGAAACAAGAAGCCGCCGCCTACCAGACGGACGCTTCGAGACGGGGCTACTATGGCGCGACGAAAACACCGTCGTGCCGAGCAACCGCCACGACGCGCTCAAACGCCTGCTATCATTAGAAAAGAAACTCGATCGCGACGAAAATCTTAAGAAACAATACGAAGAACGCATCGAAAACTTGCTGTCGTCGGGCTACGCCGAGCGCGCGACCGCGCCCCCCGCCGGGCGCACCTGGTACCTACCGCACTTCGCCGTGTGCAACCCCGAGAAGCCCAAGATTCGAGTAGTTCACGACGCCGCGGCAAAAACAAGAGGACGCAGCCTGAACGATATGCTGCTGCCCGGCCCCGACCTGCTCCAATCACTGCCGGGAGTCATCATGCGCTTCCGCCAGCACGCCGTGGCCGTCTCCGCCGACATAAAGGAGATGTTCATGCAGATAAAAATACGACAAGAAGACAGAGACGCCCTTCGCTTCCTGTGGCGAGGCAACGCCCGAAACGTCGAGCCCACCGAATACCGCATGACCTCCGTGGTGTTCGGCGCCTCGTCGTCGCCGTGCACAGCGCTTTACATAAAAAACAGAAACGCGCAAGAACAATCGAACGAGTACCCACAAGCCGCCGACGCGATCGAGAGGAACCACTACATGGACGACTACCTCCAGAGCTTCAACACACTACAAGAAGCGAAGAAAATAACACGAGAAGTCGACTACGTACACAAGAAGGCCGGCTTCCAGTTGCGCGGGTGGGCCACTACCAACCGCGCCGCCCTACACGACATCGCCGATCAACACAAACAAGACCCCGCCCCCACGATAGAAATTGGCGGTAACGAAACAGAAAAAACGCTCGGCCTGCTGTGGGACACGCGACACGACTGCATCGGTTTCCGGCTGAACACAAGAAGAGCCCCGCCGGAAGTACTAGAACACCGGCGCGCACCAACGAAAAGAGAAGCCCTCAGCATCATCATGTCCCTGTTTGACCCGCTCGGCCTCGTCTCGCCCTCCACAACGCCTGCAAAGCGCATCATGCAAGACACGTGGCGATACAACACCAGCTGGGACGAGCCAATACCAGAAGAGCTGCACGGGCGATGGTACGAGTGGCTACGCCAACTTCATAGCCTAGGTGACCTAAAAATACCTAGATGTTATGACACGGCACCCGCAGCGCGCTACGAGCTACACACATTCGTCGACGCAAGTGAGGAGGCCTATGCCTCCGCCGTTTATTGGCGAATGACGCGCGCCGACGGCTCCATCAACGTCGCGCTGGCTGCAGGAAAGAGCCGCGTGACGCCGAACAAACCCATCTCCGTGCCACGCCTGGAGCTGCAAGCGGCCGTCCTGGGTGTGCGATTGGCGAAAGCAGTCGCTGACGAGCACGACTACGAAGCGACACGCAAGGTGTACTGGAGCGACTCCCGCACGGCGCTAGCCTGGATCCGCGCCGAGCCACGAACATACAAAACGTTCGTCGCGCATCGCCTTGCTGAAATAGAAGATTACACAAAGAAAAACGAGTGGCGGTGGCTACCCTCCGGCGAGAACGTCGCGGACGACGCCACGCGCGCGACGCCGGCCGACTTCGGCGAAAAACACCGCTGGTTCGTCGGCCCGCCTTTCCTGTACGAGACCGAAGCAACTTGGCCCGTCGAACAAAAAATAGACGTCCCACTGACCGGCGAAGAAAAAGAAAAAACACAAGAAAATTGTCTCGCGCTGGAAATACAACAAGAAAAACACGCTTACTTACCCGAAATTGAACGCTTCTCCAAGTGGACAAGATTACTACGAGCAACGGCACGCGTACTGCAGTTCGTCGACCTGTGTAAGAAAACCCTAAACAGAAGCCCGGCAGCCCAAGTCGTCGCCGCCGCTCGACGTAAACGCACGCGCGCTAACATAACACGCGACGTGGCGTGGGGCGCGCCCAGTCGCCACACGCCGCCCGCCACCCGCATCTCGCCCACCGCAACCAAAGAAAACTCGCTTATAACACTAGAAGCGAGTTATTTACATCGGGCGGAGCAGCTGTGGGAACGCGCGTCGCAGGAAGATCACTACAAGGAGGAGCGGGAACGTATAAGAAAAAATCGCGCGCCCAACAAAGAAGACCGGCTCGCGAAGTTAAGTGTTTTTCTCGACGAAAATGACGTCATACGGCTAAATGGAAGAATAGCGGCCGCCGGCGGCATACAAGAAGATACAGTGCGTCCAGTTGTGCTACCCGGCAAACACCCGTACACAAGATTGTACATAGCCTATGTACACGAGAGGCTACACCACGGCAGTGCGGAGACAGTCGTCAACGAGCTACGTCAACGTGTCCACATAACGAAAATCCGACCCGCCGTTAAAGAAGTTATAGCGCGATGCGCTAAGTGCCGCCTAAGAAAAGCGAAGCCGGCGGCGCCCTCTACCGGCGACCTGCCCGCGGCGCGCCTGGCCCACCACGTCCGGCCCTACACCTACACAGGGCTGGACTACTTCGGCCCCATAGAAGTCACGGTGGGCCGTCATAGAGAAAAACGATACGTCGCGCTCTTCACCTGCATGACGTCGAGAGCCGTACACCTGGAAATAGTTGCGTCACTCAGTACTGACGCGGCTATCAACGCGCTCCGCCGTTTCATCGCACGAAGAGGCTGCCCGACGGAGCTGTGGAGTGACAATGCTACAGCCTTCCGGGCCGCGGACCGCGAGCTCGCAGAAGCCATGAAGACCGCCGCCACAGCGCGCCGCATCAGCTGGCGTTTCCTGCCCCCCGCCGCACCCTTCATGGCCGGGGCATGGGAACGCATGGTGCGCACGGTGAAGGACGCCCTCCGCATCACACTGCAGGAGAAGAGCCCCAGCGACGAGACGCTGCTCACCCTGCTGGCGGAGGCCGAAGCGACCGTGAACTCGCGCCCGCTAACCCATGTGGCCGTGGGTCACGACGACCCGCCGGCCCTGACACCCAACATGATCCTGCTCGGGCCCGACTGCTACAACCCGGCCCCCGGCACGTTCACCGAGGAAGATGTGAACGCGCGCCAGCACTGGAGGCGCGCCCAGCAACTCGCAGACACCTTCTGGAAACGCTGGGTGCGCGAGTACCTGCCCTTACTCCAGCACCGGCGGGAGCCCTTGAGCAGCGGAGTCAGCCCAGCAGTTGGAGACGTCGTGATCATCTGTGATTCCAACCTGCCACGCAACACGTGGCCCCGCGGCAAGGTGACGCAGACCTACCCTGGGAGAGACGGCGAGGTTCGAGTCGTCGACGTGACCACCAGCAGAGGACACGTACTACGGCGGCCAACCAAGAAGATCGTCGTGCTACCAGTGGACTCGCGAGGCGACGGCGGGAGAATGTTCACGACGGAATCATAATAAAGTAATTGCATTTGTATAAACTTAGCTATAAGATAATTTCCTATTAGTTTTACGTGTCTTTTTTATTAAAATATTTTTTGCCCCGCCTATTTCTTACCCCATAGCTCTAAGATATGTAGAATAGATAAAATGTGATATTACATAATAATATAGGGTAAACAAATGAATAAATAAAGTAAATAAACTCGGTAACTAAGGTAATTGCAAAAGGTAAACAAAGCCACGTGGTGCTCATTGCGCATGCGCAGAACATCACGTGATGAGGTACGGGAGGGGAGCGCGGGACGCGGCCCCTCACTGCGGGACGAAGGGGGCGAGGCAGGGAAATATGCCGTGCACGAAAATCGGCCGCCAATTCGCTCCCCGCAGCCGCACATGCATGATTCTTATTAGAAATTAAGTAATTAGATGTAAGTAATGTAATTAGGTATAAGAGTAGTACGTAAGTTTTGTAATTGAGGAAATACAATAAAGATTGGCCCAAGGGGGGTGGGGTATGGAGTGAGAGGGGCAGGGACCGGCCGCCGGTATAAAGGTGGGCGCGGCTCCCCATACATTCACTTTCGATCGAGCCCTCACCAAGAAGCAAAATAAGAAGAAACTCCGAACCCCGCCTCGCCTGCAGCCTCCTTTCATCAAGCAAGAAGCATTTTCACTGAATCCCTGTCCGTCAATCAACCCAATAAGAAAAATAATCTCTACAGTCCATTGCTCCACGTGGCCACGCGCCACAAATCGCTATCTTCAGGATTAAAATAACGACTACGGAAAAAATACTCACGAGTCACGACTTACGACTTACGGGTATTTTGTATGTAAAATATACTAGGGAAGCTCAAATAATTAATGTACGTGATATAATCCGTTTAAATAGTTTTATTTAAATGTGTGACAGTGGCGGAATCCGAAGAAAATATAATATACTAAGGAAAGTATAATAATAAGGATAGGTACCTGTGGGTGGTAGGTGGTACCGTTCAGCCTATTGCCATGACGTGACCGACACCAGACACTGCACAGAGAGGTTGGCGTTACCTGTACATGGACATGACCCATCCTGGTGAGCAGTATCCGCACTGGGTCCCGTTGAGCTTGGCGAGGGTCTTCTGCACCGGGTGGTAGCCCTTCAGGCGGTTGCCGACGCCCTCTATCGTCGTAATGTCCCAGTCTTGGCATGACGTCACCGATACCAGACACTGCCCAAGAAAATATTACGCAAACCAGTTTGAACTTCATTAAAATTCGTGGAATATATCTTAAAACCTTAGTTTTACAGGAATAGAACCTTATTTTTTCAGGTATATATTTTCCAAAGAAGCTCTTACATTATCATAATGAGATTCATTTCAGAAACACTTAAGGTTTATTTTCTTTGTTTTAATTGGTAGGGTCTTCGAAAAATTTCAAGCTGATTAGATAAGGTAATGAGGCCATAACAAAATTTAAAGTAGTAGGTGGTTAAACTTGGGTGAAGACAGAAATTTGAGTTTGCATGCAGAGGCATGGAAGATCGCGAGCGAAGTCTGTTGTCTCCGAACAACAATCCTGACATAAGGCAGATTGCTTTCTTTAACGCATCTTTACGTCATCATGCATTCAGTTGGCGCTTTGCGCAATTTTCTGATTATCAGATATCAGCTTTTCACTTTTCGAGTTTGTGTTCGTTCATTCGGTTAAAATTACTGATAGTAAGAACCAGCGGTCTACCATGTAGAAAGCGCTACTCTGTGTAAAGATTGTATCTGATAGTGCAACTTATGTATATTCAATATATGTACGAACTAGCTTTTGCCAGCGACTACGTCCGCAAGGAACTTGGAAGTATGGAAGCAACCTCGTACAACACGATAGATATCCATATCCACCTAATCACCTTAATTAATAAAAGGGATTATTAAAAACGCCTAAGCAAATGTAAGAGCAATTGTGCTTTTGTTCTAATAATTACATTTCCTGCAGGGTCATCAATGTCATCATGAATTACTTCCTCACATTTCAACCTTTTTAGGGACAATTTCCAGGATGAATACTATCCTATGTCCTTCCTCGGATCTTAAACTATGTCCATGCCAAATTTCATCAAAATCGATTCAGCGGTTTAAGCGTGAAGAGGTAACAGACAGACAGACACACTTTCGCATTTATAAATTATAATATTAGTATGGATGATCAATATTTACGGAATTGACAGCGTGTGGCGGCTGCCCGGGTCGCTCGGCGGTGACGATGCACGCCCCGCAACCGCCCTCGCGGCACATGTACTTGGTGCCGCGCAGATCATTGTCGATGCGCAGGTAATCCAGGAGAGACACCTCCGAACTCGTCTCACTACCCACTGAGAAGAAATAATATTCATTCATTAGTATCAATTGATACAGGTCTTTATCAGTCTTTAGGCCTCTATAGGGTTATGGGAATTTGATGACACATTGATGGATTCTATAAGGATTGTGTCTAAGGCTTAAAAATAGACTCAAAAAAAACTTGTTGGAAATATCTGTTGACGTGACATAGTTACGTGCCCTAACGGATAATCGTATTCGAGCAAAGTGCACAGATATTATATTAAAGACAGGTCGTTTTCAAGTGCACATCAAAGGCAAAGAAACGAAAAATTTACAAAAAATTGGCGATAACTCGAAAACCATGCAACTTTACTGGGGACATGTCACAGTGGTTAGCTCTCTCTTGAGCAGATGTACTTTAATTGGTGTCACAGTGTCCCAGTACTTTTGGTACACACTGCTGTACCTGGATTCCGATAAGGTAGTTCTCAAGTGGACTTATTTATTTTTGTCACTATTATTTTTAGAAATTAATTTTATATGGTCATTACTCTATGGGTACGGAGATTAATTCTGTCATGTACCCTGAACCTGAACACCCACCTGATCTCGGCTCCCCGTTGATGAGGAAGCTGACGCGGTCCATGGTGGCGCCGCGCGCGCAATGAACTGGTACCGACTGCTGCACTCCGCTGTCATTATAACACCAAGCGGTGGAACTGTACGGCGCTGAATTTCGGGCGGGAACACCCCGTGATCTGACTCGTTACATGAGATAGGGTTTGAAGATTTTTATCTATAATAAAAAAAATGACAATTGTGAACTGTTAAATAACATTCCTTGTATATTATGTAATAATGAGCCTGTGGAAGGTATACTATATTATTCAATACCTATTTTATATTTTTTGCATGTTTTTAAGTGTCAATTTCTTCTGCGAAAACAAAATATGTATCTTAAAATAATACGCACAATAAACAGTTACATAACATATAGTTATGTATGTAATTTGTTTATGAGTGTATAATAATGTAAATGTTTGAAATGCTTTCAGCTGCTTTATCGTAATCTGAATAATCAGAAAAATCGTGAAATATGATGACCACTTCCCAGCTTGCCTGCTCGTTTGCCACGCATTTCAATAAAAAAATATTTGTCCACCCAAGGCTTTCAAAATTTTACCTATTTTAGACATTGTTAAAATCAAAATCCCGTCAATATATAAGTTCAAATATTTGATTTTACCAATTGTATAATTAATTATAACAGTTTCCGCTAGCTATAAAATTTGGTTTACTAATGTTTCGACGAAAATTATTTAGCAAATTCTTAACTCCCCGAAACTACGTATCCCATATTTTTATTTGGTCAAATTTTTATTTCCCAACTCAACGGTTCGCACTGATATTATTTCCCAACTAATTATTTGATAAACTAATATTAGACCAATTATTAACTGGGATTTTTTTAAGATGTCAATTATGTTTTCGTCAAATGTATTGATTGGCATACCTTGATTTAGCAACATATTGAATGGCATTATGAAATCTAACCTAGTTTGTTAGAACGCAAGGTTCAAATTGCAGTATAATTTTATTGCATTAAGCGGGTAGGGTGATGCACCATGCAGCTAAATTAAGAGGGTACTTTTGTTTACATACTTTGTGGCTCAAAATAGCATTTCATTCTTGAGTTATCGTTGATAGTTAATTGTGCGCTGTTTAAAATTAAACTATGAAACATACCGTACCTAACCCTAACCTAACTATCTCTGGGAGCAGTTTAGTTTTTAGGGTCATAAAAAAAAACCCTAACCTACCTATCTCAGGGAGCAGTTTTGTTTTACGGGTCATAAAAAAAATAACCCTAACCTACCTATCTCTGGGGTAGCGGTTTCGTTTTTAGGATCATAAAAAAAAATAACCCTAACCTTACCTTAACCTACCTATCTCTGCGAGCAGTTTTGTTTTAAGGGTCATAAAAAAAATTACCCTAACCTACCTATCTCTGGGAGCGGTTTCGTTTTTAGGATCATAAAAAAAAATAACCCTAACCTACCTACCTCTGAAAGCAGTTTTGTTTTACGGGTCATAAAAAAAACCGTAACCTACCTATCTATTTGACTAAGCAAATCATTTGCTACACAATTATTTACCACATTAAATTTGAAATAATAAAATTTTGGAATATAAAAATGTAGCGAAATAAAAAAATTACGAAGTAAAATTATGCCAAGGATTGGTTTGCGTAATAAAACTTCGGCGAAAAGTTGGTTGCCAAATGAAATTTGACGAAACATAATTCGGCAAAAAGGCAGTACACCATAAAATTTGAATACTACTAACTGAAGTACAATACTACTAACTGAATGACTCTAGTCAAGTAAATACTTAGGGTATATACGGCGCTTAGTTTCGGACAGAAACGCTACGAGAAAATAATTAATCATTTTATAAAAACTTAATATTTTTTTCGGTTTTGCAAAAGTAAAATGGCTTCAAATAAAACGTTTCTTATCTTATAGAGGGTTTAGCTTTAATCTCCAAGCTAGGTAGGTGGGTTAGTATCTCATGTATTTTCCTATGTCACCTCTGACGAAACCCGCGGGAAGATATGGGGCTCTGTGACGAGCTATAGGGAGGCCTATGTTCAGCAGTGGGCGTCCGTGGCTGATAGTTAGATAACCTATGGCGTCCTAGGTATAGCCATGATGCCGGCTGCATTATTTAATCGTGCGACAGCGTGATAATGAGTAGGTATCAATAAGTGTTCGTAAACCAGAGTTACGTTGTTTTCTAGTTATTTAGTGTAAACAAGCATGCGGGCGCCGAGTCGCTTCGTTTATGGATAGTTCCATAATATTTAGAAATGTTTAAAATCTATAAGCTTTAAAAAAATAACAGACGTGTTTTTATAAAGAAACTGGCCAAGCGTAAACTATGAGCACGAAGGTTTCCGTGAAAAAAGCAAAGAAACCTCACGTTTCTTTCGTTTGGTCCACATAACCTTCAACTTGGTTTTTGCATAATATTTTACAGTGAATAAGAATTAATAATAAGTATGAATAAAGTAGAAATAAGTATGTTTATCGTCGCCTAGTACTCATAACACAAGCCTTCTTGAGCTTAATTTGTGACTAGATCGACTTGTGTGAGGTTGTCTGATTTTCCAAAATCTATCTTTTGGGGATTTGTAGGTCGCTTTGTCAACTGTCCAACTATCTAGGCTCATGAGATACAGCTTGTTGACAGAAGGACAGACGGGCAGCGGAGGCTTAGTAATAGGGCCCCGTTTTTACCCTTTGGGTACGGAATCCTAAAAATGGCCCCTTGGCCCATCTTTGGCACTAAGCCGTGCCAAAGATGCTGGCGGCGCGCAGAATTTCCTCGCTAAATCGCCAAACTGATTATTTGAGCGAGGAAACCGTCAGCTCTCCGATCACCAGGAACATTGTTATTTTATATCTATTTTAAAGTATGTATTTCAATTGCAGTTGATTCTATGGGAATCTGTGACGTGTCATCAAACATACTCTTGGTATATCCACTTATCCAGTTTGTATAAAGAAATGAAGTTTTCCAGTTTAAGAGTTATCTCAAATGCAATTTATCAACGCTTCACTTATTCAGATACTATTTGCCTCTGACTGTACCAAAAATGAATAGGGTGAGTAGGGGAAGAAAGGATAGGGTCTTTGATGCAACGAGCAGAGTTGTGTGAAACACTTGTAAAATTCAAAACTGTTCACTTAAGCTGAAAAGCTTGAGTTATGAAATATCAAAATAAAGGGTAAAGATGAAAAATCGACGAGTTGATTACGGTATGACTACCTATAACAAATTAAGTCCTGACATTCGTCCACGCATTTGGTGCGGCGCCCTTGCGACTGACCGGCGGATCAAAAATCGGGGTTGAATTTTTTAAATTTAAAATTGATACGTTTAATTTGATAGCGATGATGCGATGCGATGTTTTGTCTTGCTCGTTTTTTCATCTTCCCCCCACTCACCTTACGTAGTAAGTACTTTTATTTTATCTATACCGTCACCAAACTTGTCCTTTACCTACATCAAAAACAGGTTCGCGTATGCAAAGTACGATAATTAAAATGTATACGTTTTAAATTTACGCGTTTGATAACGCTTTCCTAAACACAATATACGTGCTAAAATAAACTGCTTCCTATACTTACCTACTACCTATACATACATACAGTCACAAGTTTTGAGCAGAATTTCGACATTCTGTGTGTTTCTACTCGGGAATAACAATCAGGGCAACAAATATTATGGCCACAAAAAAATTGTGACCCTAAACCAGTATCACCTAAAAATTATATGAAACACCAAAAAAATACCTACACCAAATCATATTTTGGTGTAGGTAGCCTAAAATTCATCTTCAGCCTTGCCATAAACCCTATTATTCAAAAATTTACGGTCAAACTCAACGTATTTAGACAGCGGAACCCTAGGAGGTGACGCATATTCAGTAGTCGCAGATCTTTCATGTGTCCAAATATATTTTTTTAAACAAAACTTTCTTAACCCTCCTAGAGTCTCCAATATTCAATGAGGCCATTCCGGACATCAACACTACTGATCAACAACAACAACTAAAACCTCGGAACCAACCAAGCATCCAGACATATCAGATACGGTGGGTTAGGGACGCACAAAATTTCTAGTGTCGCGTTGCCAGCCTTTCTTTCATCATTTCATGGCTCTCCCGTTCTCGTAGGAAAAAATCTGAGAGCATTCCCTTCAAACTGCGAAGCGGCGGGTCTGACCGATGCTAGGAGAGACTTGGCAATTGGCTTGCCCGGGGGCAAGATTTTCCCACAAACCTCAATAGTCACAAGAGCTAGGATTCCATAGAATCTAGTTCCGGTTCCGCACGCGCGTGGCGATTAGCAGCTGCCCAGCCCTTCGGGTTCTTTTCACACTTTTCCAATATCTCAACAATCTCTCGGTCAATTATTTTATACATTTGCGTAGGTTTTTGATATCTATATTTTTAGCATCCTCGGGCAATAGCTGTAGAACTAAATTGAGTATATGATGTGTTTTTTCAGTTTGCGTACCAGTAGCAGCATGCCACAACTCAAATATGTGCATTCTCGATAACGTGCAGTAAAAAAACGTACCTGAAAGGAAACGAAAACACGTTGGGAATAGTTGTAGATAATTCACTACATAGCACTCACGCTCGTAGCAGGTGCTACGAGTTACGTAGAGGGCTCATAGCCAGGGGTCCGGCACCATCCGGCACATAATACTACATAGCTCATAAAGAAGGCTTTATGGCCAATATAATCAGTGCAATATCAATCGTGTTAAATTATGAGAACATGCTTAAAGGTTTTGTTTTCAAATAAGGGTCACGTAGACCGCAAGCAAAACAATGTTATTATTTAAATATATGTAAAATACTAATAATATTATTAGTACATACCTTTATCAAGAACTTCCATAATGGCACAATAAAAAAGTAACAAATAGTTGGGAAATATTGAAGTAAACAACTTTCACTTTAATTACGTCTTACTGATAACGCTAATCACGCATTGTAGATGTGTTCACTTTGATGGTTCAGCAAGGAATGATTATTTCATATAATTTTAAAACTATTTATATTTTCGGATAGTATGGCTATTAGTTAATGACTACGCATAGATAGATTAGAGCCTGGTTGTTATCAATATTCTAGACTTATGGCCTTCCATTAGAGCCTGGTTGTTATCAATATTCTAGACTTATGGCCTTCCACATGACCACAGTGCGCCGTAACGTTCGCTCGTAAATTATTATGTTTTATCTCACAACAAAGAGTTCCATCTAAATAAATAAAATATAAATTAAAAAAAATAGTACAGATTATAAAGTACTGAGTAGAGATCTCGCCTTTTTCGATATAAAATAATAAAGATTAAGGAAAATGTAGGAGAAAACTAGGATGTATGAGTAGAGAGTAAGAGTAGGTAGTAGGAGATAGATGCACTTAAAATGTAGTGCTGTCGGAGAAGAATGCTTCGCATATCTTGGACAGGATTTTGTACCAACCAGTCCGTTCTTCAAGAAGATCAAACAAAGACTTACAACTTCTGGACTGGTTTCTCCTCCAACACTTATCCAATTGAATCGAAATTTTGGAAACTGAATGACAAATACAGTTTCTGTCGAACCGTTTTGATTATTACGCTCATTATAATAGAATGTATGTACTCGGCGTCTGTTTGGAGCGAGAGAGTTTGGTTAAGTATTGGAGGAGGAAACAGTCGAGAACGAAACCTCGATTTGTATGCAAAAGTTAACAGTGGTTATTTCCTTTTAAATAGTAAGCCTTTGTCTGTTTTCTTTAAGTAGATACATGTTAAATTATAACAGACAACCTGTTTAATTTATATTGAATTCAAACACGTATATTTAGTGAATAATGAATAACGATATTTTTTTTTAACTGTCCGATGTAATTTCCTCGTCACCTATTGGGAAAGGTTTAGAGGAGGTCTTGAATTTAAACAGGCTGGACTCCGTCGCCGTGTGCATGTGTATAGCCTCCCTAGTGTACGGGCCATCTGAAATATATAATAAATTAAAAAAAAATCAGACGTACTCAAAGTACTGAGATTGGGCAAACAAATATTGTTTAGCATTTGTCTACCTTGTTGGTAAGAGGCAATGAAGCTGGAGATGGTACATGCTTATTGAGTTAGGTCTTATTCGATCTTGTTTTGAAGAGTTCCATGTTCCATATTTATTTGTCTGTTGCATGTCATATATATACGTTTGGGGGAAAGGTTTGCCTGTTTCACTCTTTAGCAGTTCTCATGAAGATTGCATTTAAAACAGTTGACGATATAATACTCGTATCATAAACAGGTACGTAATTATTTACGTACATAAGTATACATTACCTACCTATTTGGAACCACTCTTTAGTGGAAATCCCAGCGTCGCTCCTAGCGGAGGCAATGGCTTCGCGCATCGCGAGCGGCACCGCCACCGACATGCAGATTGGAGGCTCGCCGATTGCTGAAAATCCATCGATATTATTTATTTATTGATTGAATCACATAGATCGTAACATGACAGTTATACACCAAATTGTTACATAAATTTGTAAGTTACTTAATTAAACCCTAACTAACTTACAACTACAAGATGTTTATGTTGCTCTTCCTCAGATAGGGAAGGGAAACATCAAATCAAAAAGGATAATTATTAGAAATCGATTACATGGTTAATTCAGTCCATTAGGCTGGTCAGAATGACGAATTGAATGATCGTGTGACCCTCGTGGACTGACAGAGTGACAGTCTGAGGTAAACTTACAATCCAGAATGATACACTGAACTGACGCCAGAATTACCGCGTAACTGATGTTTTACAAGGTGCCAAGGTCTGACTAATGAATGATGTTACTAAATAAACATGAACAATAAACATCTTCACTGAAATTGACTGAAATGGAATGACTAATTGAAAACAGAAAGCTTGTATACTACTGACTGCAAATGAGAGCAGCTATAAGAAATTAATATTGCGAGGAATAGGCTAGTTCACTCATGTCAAATTGTATTAAACTAATGTTTATTACCTACGTATAGTATTTAGCAAAGGAAACCTAAATATCGACGGTGGAAAGGATATATAGGTATACCGTTGGAATCAGCTTTTTTTTCTGCGTCTTTTAAGACGGCTTACGTAGCGATCTGATGACTTTGACGTCGGTTAAGATAGCTTATAAATAGTAGACACATTTAAAAACACCCCTTCATGCGACATAAAATTTGAACTACGTCACTTAAACTACTCACAATTTTACATGTGATCGCTTAACCCTTAAATGCATACAATTACACTACTTTTATTTTTGAAATGACGTAATTATATCAATGAAATCCACGTCAGTTTGAGACTTAGGGACAATCTTGACAAAGTTTATATCGACTATAAACAGATTTTGACAGGTGTCATATCAGTAACGTGTATATATATAGTTGAAGTAATGCAAGCTGAGCTAATCCACTTAAGAACTGAATACCATTGAACAAACCACAACTGGTAAACCGCAAATTAAGATAACGAGCTCGTAGTAAAAGCAGATTGTAATTTTAACCACCTTGGAAGGTTAATATAGATTATCGACTCTATTTACTTGGACATTAGACTACAAAGTGCACTAACAGAATAATGGTGATCATAACTTTTTGGAATTTTACAACCGTCCGACTCTTCACAAGAACGTATTCTCTTGAAAAAGGACTATGAACTCTCATCATCAACCATTTTAAACCTATTCAACAAGGAATAAGGTTGAAAATTCAATATCCACGCAATGTAGTTCTAACCTTTTTCTGTAAGTAACTGGTTGGCGCCAGGTTGGCCCTTAAGAGAACAAAAGCAGATAGGATTGTATTAGACACAATGCTATTGTGAATGCAGGTAAGTGGATTAGCTCAGCTTGCATTACTTCAACTATACATCATAATGCATTTAAGGGTTAAAGTATTTTTAAAAATTGCTTGAATTTGTAGTAATGGCGTTAAAGTTTTTATTACAAATACAAATTATATAAGGTTAGATGCTTAATCGTGTCTTCTGGAATTATGAACAACAAATGCTGTCGGTTAATTAATTGTCAGAAAATTTAAGACATTATTTGCTCATTTAAGCGACACGTGGAATTTAAGCATTTATGTCGCTTAATGTATTTGTTAAAACTTGCTTTAGTCGTTTAAGTGAAAGATCTAAAAGGTATCCTGGGGCTTGAATTATCGGTTTGACCTGTCAATCGTCGCTTCAGTGAACCATTTTTAGTGTAATATACCTGTGAATGCCTTTCAGGAGATGGCAAGATGATTTGACTAAGACAGCTGGCAAAACCTGGACTAGACTGGCAAGGAAAAGAGAAGATTGGAAAGTGTTGGAGGAGGCCTTTGCCAAAGGGCACACAGATACACAATAATTTAAAATATTTGTATAAATGAACTATACCTAATAATATGTATCTGAGAAAAGGCTATAAATAAAATAAAATAATACCTGTGAATGGCGCTTTTATAAACACGAAGTAACCAGTCGGTCCCTTCAGTCGGCAGCGAACATTGTGGGGAGGCGGTTGTCTTGCTATTCGCCGTCGAAAACAGCTAGGTATGTACGATATCTTGTGAGTTTGTTGTTACTTTATAAGTGTTTACTTATTATAATTTATATATTTAGGAAGTAACATACTCATTTGTGTAGGTAGTAGGTACTCATTAAAAAAATGTGTATAATAATCACACATTACAACTTATTGTGGTACCTAATCGTACGTAAACATTGAATAACTTGTAGGTACTAAATAGCTTAAGCAGTATCAGTTTAATCTTTCACAAGTAGTCTGATTTCTTGTGTTTTTAATCTTTTTGAGAAGAATGACCAATGAAATTATTATTACAAAACCTAATGCTACGGTCGACTTATCAATTGATTGTACCTTAAGTAGGAATTTGTTTTGTCATTAAGTAAGTTACCTATGTTGATTTGTATTCCTGCCCTTCAAGTTTATTATTTAAGATTATGTATGCCATTAGTAGTATTAGTGTTATTATAATAAATTACTAAGACTCATAATAAATTTTGAAAAACACAAGAATGATTAAAGAAAGATTTTCCTCACTATAGTGGCTTAAAGCAATATTCTAGTAATAAGTATGATATAAAATGTCGTTTCATTGTTTTTTCTAGTATCTGCCTAAAAATTGCAATGTCGCTTAAAGGGTTTCTCTGGGTTTTTTTTCAGGTCAATTTAAATTATGCGACGTATATATCAGAAGATACTATGTTTTTTTAAGTAACGTTACTATTGATGGATAGGTATTACAATTTAATAAAATACGTTCATAGAAACCTCTCTAAAACAACTAGAAAACAAGTTACGATTTTTTATAGAAAATTATTACTTTTATACGCTCTCCTGTAAAGTTAGCAAAATGTCGCTTAAGGGGTTTTTCCTTTCCACCGTCGATATATATTTTACAATTCATAAAAGTGAAAGATGGCTGAAATTCAATTTGAAAATATGGTTTTAAATCTGTATTTTGAAATGCTTAAAACGCTGTCCGCCATTTTCGCTTATGATAGTGACATCATCGGTCGCGTCAATAAAACTGAAGGTCTACTCCGACGACTTCGAATAGTGCCGTTCCTCTCGATCTCTTGTCAAAGTATATTGGAGTGAGCGGGATGGCACCATACGACGGTCAAATTTCGAACATTTACGCGGAATTCTGCGTCACGCCACAGATTAGCAAAAGGCAAAAATGGCGGACGGCGTTTTTGACTGTTCATGAAATATCTAATTTTTAGTTAATAAAATTTAGCTTCTAGCTTTCACAAAAATACAAGAGATTTTTTTTGCCATGTAAGATGATTATTAACACTTTCAAATATATTTCAGAAATGGGACTACTAGCCTATTTTCCAATGTTTGTTGAAGGATATGAAAGAAGATTTAAATAAATTTAAATATAAATTTTCTTCAGAAATTACAGTCTAAAATGATACAGCCCTTAACCCTATCATTATACACATTACAAGGAGGGAGAGGAGCCTCCAATCTTGTATGAGTTTAAGGCTCATTATACATACATACAACAATTAACTTACAAACAACAAACACCATACAACAAAATTAATTAACCCTTACACTTGGCTCCAAGAACACGGGGATCTGAATAAGATTTTTCCTTAAAATAGACTCGGAAGTCCTGAGGGATGTCGCGAGCTTGCGGCACGTAGTAGGTCCAAGGACGGTCCGTCAGCACTTCACCGGTTTTTTCATCGTATACTACCTCCTCAGTAGTCCAGTAGCCGACACCCATGATGAAGGCGCCTTCCACCTGTAATAACATAATATACCGATACATGAAGAAGATTAACAGGATTGCTGCAAGGTTTTTGATAAGTTGCGCTTACTTGACCAACGTCTACACTTGGGCTAATGCTCAGCCCTGCGTCTTCAAGTATGTCCACTCTAATCAGCTCCCATTCTCCGGTCAGTATATCCACCTCCACTTCAGCAAGCGTCACGCCATGCACATCATAACTTTGCGTGTCGATCAGTGACACAAAGCCATGGGTCTGGAGATCTACGCTGGCGGTATATGCCAATTTGACCAGAACTTCCCAACTCGGATTTAGCAAACCAATTTTAAACGGAGCCAGTCGCAATAACAATTGCTCACAACATCTTTGAACACCTATACCAACACAAGTTGAAGTCAAACTTCCCCCTGAACTCAAACTGTTCGGGGTCGCATGTGAATTATTCGCTTTGATTTGAATTTTCTCAACCGGTATACCGAGAAGATGTGCAGCAATCTGTACGGCTTTGGTATTTAGACCTTGGCCCATTTCAATGCCACCATGGGTAATAGAGACAGTTCCATCGTCGTAATAAACTGACATAGTCACGTCAAAGTACAGACCACCCAAAGGTTTCCAACGGAGAAATGAAAATCTTAAACCTCTTTTCTTCCATCTGTTTTCAGCATTAAATTTATCGACAGCGGCTCTCCTCTTCGCGTAATCTGCTTTATTTTTCACATTTTCCGCCATTTCAATGAGCTCGATGGAGGTGATGCCTAGATTAACGATTCTCACTGCCAGTGGGTCTAGTCCCATCTCGTACGCCGCACGTTCCACTATGAATTCAGCTGCAGCAATAGCCTCCATACTTCCTAGAAAAATATTTATATTTCAGAGGTGAGAACTGAATTTCAATGTAAAAGTAGGAATAATGTTTTCTCAGAATTGACATGATTTTACGAACCTGGAGATCGGCACCAAGTGTTGCTGGCGGTGTCTGTATTCACAGAGAACACCATGTAGATCCAGCGTAATTTGTCATAGCAGTTACTGTACGCGTCCAGGGTAGGAATGAATAATGGCTCGTCAGAGATATACCCGTTGTCCATGTATAATTTTTCATGGCAAAGTTGAATTTTTCCGAATAAATCCACAGCAATCTAAAAATAATAATAAGAATAACGCTCGTGTTGCTTCCGGCCGTCTTTACGATGGCATTACGGGACCCACCTAGTGAAGGGCGAGTCACCACCCGCCAGCCGTTACAGTCACATTGATGGTTATGGCGGGTGACATTTTTCTGCTGCAATAGCCAAAATAAATATTCCATCCGAACTCAATTTTAATAGCCCGGTTTTTTTCTTTTTCATATCAATGCAATAGTTCAACCACCTGCTGGGACCTGTTCATGGATGTATCATCTTATTGATATGATCAGGAACGAGTCCCAGCAGGGCTAAAGCCACAGCAAATGTCTCCAAGGGGCCTCTACGTGTTGGATCCATATCCCCACGTAAACCTTCCAAATGACCGGGACGTATAGGCCCGAGACTTGAAAATGACATACAAATAATAATAATAATAAGGCAGCTTATGGCGAGCTGTTGGGGGGTAGTGACCTCATGTACACTTGAGTGCTCCTGGAGGAATCCTGACGGGGGTGATGGGTCGGCGCCTAGACAGAGGCGGGTCTTGCCTTAACCGGCCGGCCAGTGGAGTCGCGAGAGTTGCGGCTCGGAGGTGGATGTGGAAAAGTAAAGGGTTAGTTGATTTCAGTTTAAAGCCCAGTATTACACCTCACCGCTCTTAGCCTTCCGCACCGATGTTGCCCTTAGGCCACTCTGTGTGTCATTATTTAGGGGGGGGCATCTAGCGGGAGGCGAGTCATCGTCTACCAGTGCCATCAAAATGGAGTTTGGTTTAGATAAGTGTGCGGTCATCACAGGCAACCCCCACTAGATGGAGCATGTAAGGTGACCCGCGCGCACCAGCGATATGGTACGGCAGAAGCAGAACATTAAAGTATCAACACGGCGGCCACCGTTTAGTTGCGTCCATGTTTATGAAGTCTCTCTACACCACTTAACACTACAATTTATCTGCGACGACTGCGAGCAAAAATTGTACATTTTTTTTATATATATAAACCTTACCTCATATTCCGAGTAACAAGGAAGCCTCTTTCCCACGGCTTTAGCGATGGTCGAGAAAGGCAGTATCATGCGGCAGGGCCGATTCAGCTTGTGGGCTACGAGAGCACTTGCCACTGCCACCTGGGTTGCCCGAGATATCTTCAGACCAAAAGCTCCTCCCAGGCGACGCACGATGACGTCTATCCTAAAATCAATCACCGGTAACAGTTAGTATTTCATTTCTCCTGCTCAAAGTGGGGCAGGTGGTACATACTAAGGTGATACTTTTAGACCCTAGATTTAAATTAAATGCTCCCCGTCACCGGCATCACCCACCACCGGCGGGACCGCGACACCCAGCGAACTGGAGGAGGCGGCCGCGGCCGGCGGGGAAGTTAGCTTCTGGTGGCCGTTTGTTAAACAAGGTGTAGGAAGAATGACTCGCCCAGCCAGGTGCCGCCATTTCTAAGGTCATATATTAAATAACTGTTTGTATGCAGTCGGGTATAATTAGATTAGAAAAGTCATATACATAAAAAAAAAAAAAGAACAGGTGATTTCGTAAGATCCATGTTGTGAATGATTTCTAAACGGCACTTACTTATGTTCCGGTATTTTAAGTGCCCGCGCTATCATGACCTGCACTACGTCCATGTGTTGTGTGGTGCAGTGCACCTCCAAACCTTCTTCTGTCGGCTTCGCCACGCTCACCAGCGTTTCCATACAGAAGTGTTGCTGCGAGTAAATGTTCTGCGCTCCTTTTATAATCTTGAAAAGAGTTGTATCGGTACTGCTACCGTCTTGCTCTCCAGCCTTATTAATTCTACTAGGAAACTTAATTGCTTCTTTTATTTCAAGTACCGGCTTCTTAATGTCGTTGTACTTAACGTGCACTAATTTGGCAGCATATTCTGCTGTAGCTCTGGTTTCGGCCACGATGACACCAATAACTTGGCCGGTATATTTAACAGTATCGGTGCAAAAGAGCTCCTCCGCTTGTGGGTAGGATAAGGTCAGGCCCGGAGTGAAGGCATTCTGCCCAGGTATGTCTTTGGCTGAGTAAAACTCTATGACACCAGGGTGTTTCTGAAATATTGAAATATACAAGAATTGAAGAAAATTGGTTCTTTGATTTTAATACATAAAAAAAAAATACAATTATAACTCTAAGGTTTAATTGAAGTAGATCTAACACAGTTGGTTTGTTTTAAATAGACGCAGTGGCAATAGTAATTTTAAACCAAAGTGCGTTAAAATTAAGACCCCTTCAAAAATAAATCAAACTTCCGTAGGTCTGTTCGGACATGTGTTCCACAGACACCTTTTTATAAAAATTGGGCAAGTGCGAGTCCGACTCGCGCATGAAGGGTTCCGTATCTATATACAAATACAAATACAAATACTCTTTATTGCACACCTCCAACATCAAGGAATATACAACACAACATGAGATACATTCAAATAACAGGCAGAGGTAAACAACAGGCGGTCTTATCGCTAAATAGCGATCTCTTCCAGACAACCTTTAGGTAGCGGAGTAGTTGAAAATACCTTGTTATACCTATATATATGTATATATAGGTATAACAAGTTTGTTGTATGGGAGACCCCCTTAAATATTTATTTTATTTCATTTTTAGTATTTGTTGTTATAGCGGCAATAGAAATACATTATCTGTGAAAATTTCAAGTGTTGTTCTTGAGATACAGCCTGGTGACAGACGGACGGGCGGACGGACAGCGAAGTCTCAGTAATAGGGTCCCGTTTTTACCCTTTGGTTACGGAACCCTAAAAATGGCTGGATTTTATTAATAATTCTATTTCTTATAAATCCGGGATCCGTATACTTAATAACTCTAAATTACTAAAAATAAATAAAAATTGGGCAAGTGCGAGCCCGACTCGCGCATGAAGGGTTCCGTACCTATACATTATATATAATCTATAACAAGTTTGTTGTATGGGAGCCCCCCTTAAATATTTATTTTATTTTATTTTTAGTATTTGTTGTTATAGCGGCAATAGAAATACATCATCTGTGAAAATTTCAACTGTCTAGCTATCACCGTTGTTGAGATACAGCCTGGTGACAGACGGACGGACGGATGGACAGCGAAGTCTCAGTAATAGGGTCCCGTTTTTACCCTTTGGGTACGGAACCCTAAAAAGGAGTCGTAAAAATTAAAGTGGATGCAGCATTAAAATAATGATACCTATATTTGTCACATTTTGGTCACTTACAAGAGCCTCGCCGGGGTCGATTTTGAGGATTTTGCCGAGTGCGGTGGCGAGTACAAACGCTCCAAAGACCTCACGACGAAGGGTTTCCACGTCCTCAAAATATGGAGCCTCGCCTGCGCACTGGATCTAAATATAATCATTACTTGGTTTTAGATGACTATTTACCTACATTTTTTAAAGTCCAAAGACCGAAGTAAAGAAAATTAAATAAACTATTACTATACGATACTTTATAACATAGAGCTATTACATTTTTGCAATGTTATTCTTTCACGACAAGTTAGAAATGGAGATATTGCATTAACAACGCATGATTTGTATCTGAATTGGACTCACCAGTGCTTCAACCTTTTCAATAGGCTTGTTGAGCGGGTAGAGAAGAGGGTTGGAGCTATACTCTTGCTTAGATTTGGAGACGGGCCGTTCGCGGCTCAGGACGGTGGCGCCAGAAGCATAACGAGATTCTTTCTCGTCAGCGGGGCACAGAGACAACAGACCCTGGGACATCAAATATTGTGAGCACAAGATTTTGCCCTTTATAGACAAGATGAAATGAAAGGAAATAATTTATGAAATGAAATGAAATAATTTATTCAGTAAGTAAGGACACAAGGGCACTTTTACAAGTCAGATTGTGAATCTACCGGCATGGCATTTCCCAAGAGGAGCGGTCTCCTCTTGGGAAAGGCAAATGTTGAGAAGAAAGCGGAAAGAAACTCAACAGCAAGTAATTATTTCGTAACTTATACTTAAAACTTTACAATTATATTATAACTAGGTTATAATGTTATTAAAACTATCGTGAGACATCTTTACTAATTATAAAAACTGTGTACAACGGAAGATACGTGAAGCTATCGAAATTGGACGGCGCCCGAGTTTCAACCGAGACGGTGGTTGGGCTCTACCTCGAGCATGGAAACCTGTGATTCCGGCGTTAAGAAACATCTCGTGTTCAGACAATGTCGTTGATACAAGTGTGCGTGGTATCGGTGGGTAATAGTGAAAATGAGTGACAGCGCAAGAGCCCTGCCCTCCCCGCGCCGCGCTATCTGCGCGTGCGCAGAGGGCGGCAAGAAGAGCGATTAAAAGTGCAGTGGGTCGCGAGTCGCTTAGCAGCACGGATAGCTACCCCTGATGAAGAGCTCCAAATGAGTTCGAAACATGTCGGGCCGTTCCTGACAATTTTTACGTGAGTTTATACCGTTTTTTATAATTATAACTAGGTTATTGATATATGTAGAGGAGATGTACAAAATTCTCCAAATCAATGTGTACAGTAATAATTATACAAAATAAAGTGAATTTTTCAGAGATGTAGGTCGGGTAAGTAATAGAACATATAAAAACAATAGATATAACACTCATTAGACATAGGCTCAATTGGAATAAATTTAATTGGTATAATATTCAATTTGTATACTGAACGAAACATATAACAATAAAATGCATATTTTCATAGTATATAATGAACTGTAGGTATAATGACATTGTGTATAATCATCTAGTGGTATAACATTTAAAACACTTAATTATTATTACATATAATATACATTTACTCGAAACATCGAAGCAATCGAAGCATTGAAGTAATGTTAGAAATCGTAAGCCAGGTTGGACCTGCGCGGCTCGCTCGCTTCGCTCGCTCGTTAGGGTCATAGTTCAACCTAACACTCCTCCTCGCTTCGCTCGTCGTCGTACCTAACCTAAGCCAAGTCGGATCTGCCTTAAGGTGATAAGGGTAATGTAAGGAATCGTAAGCCAAGTCAGACCTGGCGCGGCTTGCTCGCTTCGCTCGCTCGTCAGTGTCGCAGTTCAACCTAACACTCCTCCTCGCTTCGCTCGTCGTCGTACCTAACTTAAGCCAAGTCAGACCTGCTTTACCTGCCTTGCCTGCGCTCGTTTCGCTCTTACAGATATAGGTAAGTACTGCGATTTTTTTTATTATGATTTTGCTTATTCCGATTTTCAAAAATCCGAAATTTATCAGTTGTAAAAATGAAAATTGCGATGATTGAAAATACGAGTTTATTTTACCGAATGTTAAAATTCCGAAAAAGCTAAATTTCGGAAAATTCTAAATCGGAATTATGTTTTTCGGGTTAGAGCCACGTCGGGATTTTAACTCTTCGATGTTAATAATTCTCGGAAATAAAAAAAACTCGTAAGCAAAATCGCAATAATTTTTTTCGGAGTATTTGGGTGTTCCCTATAAAATGGTACTAGGTATGTCATATAATATTATTTTATATGATAGATATTTCAAATGATATTATATTATATGTCATAATTGTTATACAAAATAAATATTATTTCTAAAATTATTAGACAAAATAACCATTATAACATATGATATTATATGAATTGAATGTTATACATATCAAGCCTTATATTTCATGAAAATATGTTATTTCTTATTATATATATCGTGCATTATATCTTTTGTATGTTTATAAATTGAAATTATACCAAGAGTTTGTATATAATATGGGACGCACCCATGTAGGTCTCTAGGCGTCACGACATGAAATACATATAATCTATCTATATACATTTAAAAAGCTGAAGAGGGTCGAAAGTCTGGCGAAAAAAGTTGGCGGAGGATACTTAGAATGGATAACAAAACACGTTCTAACAGTTTTTATAATTTTTGTCTGTTTATTTGACCGAGCATCACGTGAAAACGGCTGAACGGATTTTGATGAAAACTTTATTATTCCGTTGATAATTGTTATCGCGGCTACGTTGCTGCCTTGTGGCAAAACCAACTTTCTCGCACAACTTTCAAGATCCCAATATTTTGGACAGTAGGTACGGAAAGACATGCCTGCGGGGTATCAAGAAACTTTAATAAAGCAAGAGTTCTACAGGAATGCAGTTTAATCGACTAATACTTTGCTGTATAGAAAGGCCGTAGATACTATAATAAGGATGCTCCAAAACTTTGCTGGTCGTGACGTCTAGTACTCGAGCCTATGAGGTAAATGCATGTCTGAAGAGGTCGGTGTTGTGGTCGAGCGTTTGCGCTTGAGTGCTTCTTCGGAATTTGTCGCCTCCGAAGGAACCCGGCTAAAAGTAGTGCAGAACTAGCGAAACCTCAACGAGGCGCAGATTCTGACAGATTGCGGCGCCGGGCGCCAGAGATGCCGTGTTCATCCCCCTAATCCGCAGCAACCTCCAATTCCGCTTCAAGCGCCTACAGTTCCTCGTTAGCGTCTGCTTCGCCATGACCATCAAGTCGCAGGGACAGACGCTGCGCGCCGCCGGCGTGGGTCTGCGCACAGGCAGCTCTAGGTGGCGTGCTCGCGCGTCACCAGCTGGACAGAGCTGTTCGTGCTGATGTTCACCGTAAAGACTCACAATGTGTACAAAGAAATATTGTGAAATGTAAACATTATGAACATATTATAATATTCAATTTCTCACTTATTTGTAACTGTATATAATGTATGTACATATTTAGTTGTGCATACATAAACATACCTAACTGCAAATATAATGTAATTTAAACGACCTCACATTTTTGATACCTATTCTCCTTTCCTCTAATTTTACTTTTAGCTAATATTTGACCTAAATTCGAAAGTTTGTTAGGAAGGATGGATTTCTATGTGTATATTTCTTAAATTTTTATGCTTAAACTGATCTGACTGGAGGACCGATTTGGATGATATTTGCCATGGCCCTGATTTGGATAAGTACCTACAGTTAAGGACGTAAAAATACAATAATGGTACTGCATCGTCCGATATACACCTACTACCCTATGTCGTTTAAATCATTAATAAGAGCAAAAAACACTATTGATTTTGGAGTGTAGTTTTATTTACTGGTAATAGTAAAATATTTTTTCTCAAACATGCAATGAAATATTGTCTTTACGTTCCTTATAATAGGCTCGGAAGTATCGATTTTTGGGCGCAACAACTCGAGAGGACTGTAAAGGGATTTCATACTGCTTTTCAGGCCTAGGCCTGCAAAGTAACTTTTTTTTGGTTTCAACAACAAGGTCATTCATACAGCTGGCTGGTTTGACAAAAAGCAGGTTTTGTTTTTAAAGGTTGGTTGTTAGACTAAAATGTCCTACCTATTTGTCAATTAATAAAATGTTGTTCTTTGAAGTATATTTTTTTATTTCATTGTATGTTTGAGAAAAGCACTATACATGCCTCGTCGTGAAAACGGATTCCCGACCTCGTATCACTATCCGGTATATACCTACTTGGCCGGAAGTCCTCATTTTCCCGGCCTCTGATGTAATGTACTATATCTGGACTACAGTCATCTATCGTATTCTCTTTACTTTACTTTAAGTTCCGCCTCCAGGAGCGAGGGAGAGAAATTAGGGGAGAATTAGTCGTTTACTGACGCAGACCGATTTCCAAGCGTGGGGAGCCGCGGGCACACCTAGTTAATTAGATAATTTAATTCCATTGAGATGTATTTAAGGTCTCAAGGCGTCAAAGTAAATAACTGATTCTACAAGACAATTATTTAAATTACATTTCTTGAGGTGTACCTAAGCATGGTCTCTAGGTGTCACAACATGCAACAAAATAAAATAATTTAATTCCTCAGAAAAGTTAAGGACTGAATAAGAAACTATAAAAAAGAAAAAATATTAATATTAACCCTTTATAGGGCAGACTTTTTTTTTTGTTGTATTTGGATTTTTGGTATCGGGATAGGTTTAGGGGTACATAAGGACTTGAATTAGTGTAATATTCACTAGTTGATTTATGTGGGTTTGCCTGTATGGGGTGGTTGCATATGAAACCAAGACCATTTAAGGAAAAAATTTGGTGGTTTTATTTGAAACCGTGACCGTTTAGGAAAACATTTTGTAAATAAAACCAAATCACAATGAAGTGATTATTGCGTAAAAAAAAAAATGTTTTTAGAATTTTAATAATAAAAAAACTTAAGTTATTATTTTAAGTGTACGTAGTGACTACTTTGTGTCACAAATTAACAAAAAATATCTTCTAAATAATACTGATATCACAACTAAAGCTCTTTATGACAAACTACAACTGTCTATTTGCAAAAAACTTTTCATAAAATATCTTTTTCTTACCTATACATATAACATTAATAAGGACTACGGTCGTAGGAATCAAATTTTAAGAAATCAAATCATATAAATCAAATAGTCTTATGAATAAAAAGTCTCACAAATCAACAATCTTCGATCAAACTGACTAGCTGATCGTAGGGCATTTTTTCTAAATCTAATGCTCGTATTGACATCTAAAACAAACAGAAAATTCATTACTGTAATGATTCAATTAGGACGTACTTCTCGCATAAACCTCACCGGCCCCCATACCTACACTTTGGCACCTAATAACATCTTTGTGCAATAATATCTAAATAAACTAACTGTTTTTTGGCATAAAGTGATAATTCTTCTTTGCAAAAGTTAACTGCAATAGCCCCAAATACGTAAAATAAACAATTAAGAATCTGAAATATGCACTTGTTCAAATTCTAACCTAAAATTGGTTTTTACTGCCTGTTGGATTCAAATCGTTATTGTACTTTAAAACCAAATTTCGCAGAGGGGTATATATTTTGGTCTCTAGGCGCCGCAATTTACAAGAATTAATAAATAAAAAATATATTATAATGATAAAATTTCATTCCTCAGAGGTGTATAAGGTCTCTAAGCGTCAATGTACAGGTACAGTACACTAAGTTTATTAGAGATGCATACAGTCTCTAAGAGTCTATAAGTGAAAAATTAAAATAATAATAATAATTTCAATCGAGTACAACTAGTTTGACCCTTACTAGTATGAACAGACCGGACCCCGCAAACGGCACCCATTCACAAGCATGAAGCATATCTCAGCCATCCCGTCCCTCGACCATATTGTAGGAAAGGTTGCGACCCGATCAACGACTGAGCATTAGTTGAGTCTATCATTGAATTTGATACGACGTTACCTAAATTGACCGATTTTCACTTTAGGTGGTGATCAAAAATGAATTGACTATAAATAACAAAAACTGAGTTACTAACTTTATAAAACAAGTTGACTGCTAGTTTTTTTCTATACTCCGCCGATGGCTCCGGGGGGTTCTCTTCCACGTCCAACTCACGCTCAAGAATCTTAATTGCGCCTTGCAAGGTGCTATTGGTAAAAATTTTCTTCCCGACCAAGTACTTTTCGGTTTTTGAGGCGTGCACAAAGTGCGGGTTCATTGCACCGAATACTATCCGCGCTTCTTTTACTGTCGTGCCTGCAGAGTCGAGTCTGTACAGAAAGCCGGCGTTGACGATAGCGAGCGAGGACTGGGCACGTGGCATTATCTGAAAATTACACAAAATCAAGCGAAGGAAGCTCAAATGACGTCAAAATGGTATATTACTGCACTCTAAGAAGTATATTTTTGTTAATACACATGTAGTAATATTTACCTTAAAAGATTCAAATTTGTATTCACGGCTGAGAGGTGGGAGCAATACGTTCAAGATGACCTTGCTTCTCATTTCCACTTTGAGGAATTCTTCTGGTGTCACTTTAGTTTTAACTCCGCCTGCGTCCACTGAAATTGAATGCCAATTAATTTTATTAGTTACAATATTTATAAGGTCTAAAATAACTTATAGCTTATCCAGATAACTTACAAAGAGTCATATAAGCACCAACAGTCTCAAGTAAAAGGAAGACATCTGATTGAAACTCGTTGTGCTCATGTTTGATCATGAGGTTGCCAGCAATTGATCCCAACTGAAATAAAAAATGGTATCCAAATAAAATCTTAACTCGTAAGGACCATGGGCATGAGAATATAATTTAATAACGCAAATACTTACATTTCTAACAGGAATATGGGCAACTAACTGTAAATGTTCTTGTAACTTGTCCAGATACCAAAAGTTATCAGATTTAGATGATGTAGTTTTAAATAGTTCAATTGTCTCGGTCAGAGTTGTACCCGCGCCGACGATTAGGTTTTGGTCCATACTGTGTTCTTTTAGCTCGCTGATATCACTGATGTCGATCATGACTTGGGGATAATCATCAATGGGGAAGGCTCCTGGAAAATATTTACTATAAAAAATCGAAGTTTTTAGTCATTTAATGACAAAAGTCTTAATTTGAAAAATACCTTTAGCTGTATTTCCTGCTACGAGCATATAACAATCATCCCCTTTCTTTTTTAGTACTTCAAATATGTCTTTAATTTGATGCACTTTACAAAACGACCTTCCATCCTTTAGTTCTATTACTATATTTTGAGGTTCTTTAGCATCATGTGCCTCAACCAAGCACCAGTCACTTTCGCTGCACCTGCCCTTGCGACAGGTCTTGCCAGATTTCTTGCAAATATTGAGTTCCTCAATGTCTAATAAATCATCGGATTTTGGCGCATCACTGGCAAATTTCTTGAAAGCTTCCAGGATTGGACGGTAGCCGGTGCATCGACAAATGTTGCTTCCAAAAGACTTCTCTATCTCCATCATGGTGAGTTTTTCATTACTTTGTAGGAGACTGGCCACAAAAAAGTAAAATATTATTTAAATTTGAAAGAATTATTTCGAGCACTACTTGATTTTAATGAATTAAGTAAGCGTTCGATCTGAATAGGTATCTTTGAATTAATCTCATTACCTATAGTTTTCTATGATAACATAATCAACTCATTCACTTCTCAAAAATACCTAGTTCACGTAAATCTTGAGTATCTAGTTTCATCTGAATTCTTGGGGTAAGAAAGCCCATTTCAAAAAGGCTATTATGTAGGTATGCCACGGCTAAAACTCAACCAAGTCTCCTAAGCTTGTGCAACTGTCTATGGTAACACACAGGAGCTAATATAGTATTTGACAAAAAAAACGTGTGCCTACGCTGTTCATATCGTATCCAACCGACAAAATTACGAATTTTGCCGATACCAATACCGGTTGTGAGCCGATTTTGGGTTAGATCTGATGACGGTAGCAATGTAGAATCCACGGACGCGATTTATTTTGACGATATACAATAGAATTATTTACTTCTAGTTTGTATGCAGGACACTTCTTTGAAATCGGACTACTAACTCCAGAACTTTCAATAGTACGTAATAAATACTTCAACAGTTACATATACAAGTATCTATACATATTTATAGTGTTCTAAGAACATAATATCAGGTAAAATCTTGTCGGGTTGTTGTTTCAGGAAAAAGTTCGGCGCCAGACGTAGGTACAGCGCCATCTGGTAACAATTTCTTTGTCCGCCCATCACGCGGAAAGGGTTGGACGGATTTCAACCAATCTTCGTTCAGTGATACCTGGACATTCAAATATACAGGTATAAATATATGGTTACAGGTGATTTTTACCCGACTACGGATAAGAAAAATGTCTTACGCGTACGAAGTTGCGAGCACATTCTACTTAACAATATTTTGCGGAACAGCAGTTTTCCCGACGATATTTTATCGTGCATTTACAGTAATACCATCGCCATTTTCTGGTCCCGCACTGTATGATGTTATGAAACCATCGACACGAGAAGAAGAAGTAATACCAGTCCCTATTTCACATGCCCCAAATACTTCCCGCGATTACTTGCAAACGTCGTCTTCACTTGAGTTCGCCACTACCCGAATTTATGAATTCACAAATTATTATGGATGAAACACAGTATTTCAATGTACATTTATTCAGATAAATGTTACAAAGCAACTTAAAAAATAATTAAGTAAATTCCAACTGCCTGAATTTCTAAAATTCATTGTAAACATAATTTAAATAATAGTGGGGTACTAATTACAAAAACACTGAGCAAAACTATTACGAAAAGATCATACATTTATGTATTTTTCTCTAGGTAATATTTCTGTGGCTCTAGTGAAAAGGGGTTAAAGTGTACTTATGACCTTTTTGCGTTATATACACCAAAATTCACAAAAAAAAAATTGCGCATATTTTGGTGTAATCAGAGCTAAGTTATCTTTTAAAATGACAAAGTTAGGATTGTGCCAAATGGTGTATCTGGTGAATTATGTCGTGAAATAAGGTGCAATTAAAGATAACATTGAACAATTTGGGGTTTTGTTTGTGGAGAACGATTCAAGTTCATTTGTCTCTTTTGAAGCATCCTGTGTTAAACGATCAATGTTTACTTACACCTTTTTACAAAACAAGATTACATACCTTATCCATACTATATATTGTTACGAGCGTGGGGTTCGTATTTGATAGAAAAGCACAAATTAATCCACAAATAAAAGAAACACACACTTTATTACCAAAATAACGCACTTACAATTCACACGAACTGTACTTAAAATCCACTAATTAACACAAACCCACTATTACACAAATTACGCACTCACTATTCACACGAACTGTACTTAAAGCGCACTAATCACTTGAGTCTTTCTCTCCGATTATCCTTTACTCGCACTGTATCGCAGTTAAAAATGTAACTAACTCGCGCCAGCCGTCGGCGCCTTATATATCCCGCGGAACCGCTTTCTCGATGCGTTGTCCACACATATCGCGAATATTCTAGTAAGGTCCAGCGCAAGGGCCGAGAACATTCGAGGCCATATATGTCTCTCTCTAATGGTGCACTCTCTGTCACTCCCTTCTCGAATGTTCCGAGTATAGCTATCTCTTTCTAGTAGTCCCATCCTTGTTACACACTTCTCGAATGTTCTGAGCATAGCTATCTCTTTCTACTAGTGCTATCTCTGTGACTCCTACTGGAAATTTCGCCATATAATGATTTGTGCTTCAGAGGCCCATAAGGGGTCCTGAAAACGCCTGAAAACGGGTTTTCAGGTTATGGCGTCATCTGATAGAGGGTGCCCTGAAACGGACTGAAAACATGTTTCAGGCGCCTGAAAACGACGGCAACTTGGGTGAAATTTCGATCTTTAGATATGTGATAGAGTAACTTCTGAAACGGCCTGAAATGACTTTTCAGCCTGCTGAAAACGCCTCTAAAGCACTGAAATTGACATTCAAAGTTTTTGACCTAACCTACCGGCGTAACACTGCCCCCTCCTAAGACATGCTCGTCCCGAGCATCATTATTTCCGTGGTATCTGGCCAGCCGGTCAACATGAACAATCTTGCTCGGACTACGAGGATTCCGCTGGATTCGATACGTGAGGTCGTTTATTTTAGTGACTACCTTGTAAGGCCCCTCCCAATTCAGAGACAGTTTCGGGGACTTTCCCACTCGTCGCATAGGGTTATGTAGCCACACCAATGAACCTTCCTCAAAACCCACATGATAAGACTTCCGGTCATATCGGGTTTTCATCTTGCTAACGTGGAGCCCGTGTTCACGTATCAGTCTATGACCATGATTGTACTTGTTTTCGGAGTCAGACTTTGGAAACGACCCTGCGTCGCCTCGTTTCCATGCCGTCCCTTTCCATGGTGCTCCAACGTTGCTCAACTTGAGTGTTTCTCTGCTACGGGTATGCGGTCCCTTGTCTGATGCACACCTAGTGCATCTTCTGCACCAGTTTTCAACATCTTCGCGATAGTTCATCCAATAAAAACGTTCTCGAATTTTCATTAGGGTACTTTTCACTCCAAGATGTCCACCAGACGCTCCGCTGTGAAAGCATCTCAAAACATCTCTCACCCTTTTTTTTTGGGACAACAACTTGCAGGTGAGCATCCTTCCCATTTGCTGATTCCCACAACCTGCACAGCACACCATTATGCATAACCAAGCTATCCCATTGTGCCCAGTAACGTTTTGTTACCGCACTCATCGGAGCTACGTCACACCATCTTGGCTTAGGCGCACCCGTACTAATCCAATTGAAAATGGGTCTCACGTCAGGATCCTCTTGTTGCGCTTGCTGCATTATTTCATCACTCCACTCATCGCTGCCGGTAACAGTTCTTAACATTCGAATTCGAACACATTCCTTGTCATCTCGTCTTAAGCAATGTTCATCGTTATCCACACAAGGTCTTCGTGATACAGCGTCAGCATTTACCCGTTGTGGTACTGACCCAAAGGGGCCCATTGCCCTTACTATTGAAGCTGGATCCCTGTCCCTCCTATTCCTATCCGGACAACTTGACTGTATGTGTCCACGTTCTCCACATTGGTAACAACGTGGTCCGGATTCACCGCGAGGAGCTACCGGCTTCCTAGTCAACGCTCCTCGTCTATCCCTTCTCGGACAGCTTAACTGTATATGTCCACGTTCTCCACATTGATAACAACGTGGTCCAAATTCGCGCTGGGGCGATACCGACTTCCCAGTCGACATTCCTCGCCTATTCCTTTTCGGGCAACCTGACTGCAGGTGGCCACGTTCTCCACAGTGATAACAACGTGGCCCAAATTCGCGACGGGAATCTACCGTCTTCGTGGTCGACACTTCTCGCAACATGAAAGGCCTGGATGAGTCCTGTCGTACAGCTTCCACCTCGAGAGCGTGGGCTACTGCATCTTTTAGGCTGCCATGATGTCCCAATCGCACGGCTGCCCTTACTTCCAGATCCCGGATCCCATCGATGAAGGCCTGCACCAGCATACTGTCCACAAAGGATGCTGACGTACGTTGATAGGCCTTCCTAACCAACTTCTCGATTTCAAGGGCCCACTGTTGTAAGGACTCGTTACGTCCCTGCGTCCTGTCCTTTAATTGAGCTCGCTATACGTGCTCAAGGTGACTGTCACCGTATCGTGCCTCCAAGGCTTCTAGAAGGCGGTCGTATGTCCGGTCGTTTCCTAGAGCTTCGAGTATGGTAAGGGCCTCGTCGCGCAGCGCCAACGTCAGTGCTGTCCTGGCTTGCTCCTTGCTCCAGCCATTAGCCTGGGAAACGGACTCAAACTGCAGCTTATAGGCGGTCCACGATGAAGTACCATCAAAGGGGGGCACTTTGAACCTGCCACCTCCAGCCACTGATTCGGCGGGTACACAGGTGCTCGTACCACTAGCCACTTTAACTTATAATTTCTGGAGGCGGTTCTTATAGGCTTCGACGTCCTCCTTGACAGTGTCCACCTTTTCATCGACCTCATGGACTCGACTTTCCAATTTTATGTCCATGTCAGCTAGTTTTACCTGCACCTCAAGCATTTCCTTTTTCCATTCGGTCGTGGACTCGTGTGCCTCACGAAGCATTCGAGCCTGTTCCTCCTGTTTCCTTGCCTGTTCGTCCTGCTTTCTCGATTGTTCCTTTAGGAGGACAAAGATGGCGTTGAGGTCCACTCCTTGTGCAGCTGGAACAGTTGATTCCGACGTACCAGGCGTCGAGTCTCCCGATCCAGATGTTTGGCTTCGCGTCGTCACTCCTTTCGGCTCGGTTTCTCGTGGCATTAACGGCATTTTCTATCCGCACTTCTGACACCAAATGTTACGAGCGTGGGGTTCGTATTTGATAGAAAAGCACAAATTAATCCACAAATAAAAAAAACACACACTTTATTACCAAAATAACGCACTTACAATTCACACGAACTGTACTTAAAATCCACTAATTAACACAAACCCACTATTACACAAATTACGCACTCACTATTCACACGAACTGTACTTAAAGCGCACTAATCACTTGAGTCTTTCTCTCCGATTATCCTTTACTCGCACTGTATCGCAGTTAAAAATGTAACTAACTCGCGCCGGCCGTCGGCGCCTTATATATCCCGCGGAACCGCTTTCTCGATGCGTTGTCCACACATATCGCGAATATTCTAGTAAGGTCCAGCGTAAGGGCCGAGAACATTCGAGGCCATATATGTCTCTCTCTAATGGTGCACTCTCTGTCACTCCCTTCTCGAATGTTCCGAGTATAGCTATCTCTTTCTAGTAGTCCCATCCTTGTTACACACTTCTCGTATGTTCTGAGCATAGCTATCTCTTTCTACTAGTGCTATCTCTGTCACTCCTACTGGAAATTTCGCCATATAAGGATTTGTGCTTCAGAGGCCCATAAGGGGTCCTGAAAACGCCTGAAAACGGGTTTTCAGGTTATGGCGTCATCTGATAGAGGGTGCCCTGAAACGGACTGAAAACATGTTTCAGGCGCCTGAAAACGACGGCAACTTGGGTGAAATTTCGATCTTTAGATATGTGATAGAGTAACTTCTGAAACGGCCTGAAATGACTTTTCAGCCTGCTGAAAACGCCTCTAAAGCACTGAAATTGACATTCAAAGTTTTTGACCTAACCTACCGGCGTAACAATATTATTATTATTCACTCATTTAATTATGTTTCTTAGGATAGGTATTTTTTACAATAAATTTATATAAAAAGTAAAATATAAAAAAATACATTACAAATATAAACACATTCTAATAAAAACCTAACCTAGGGTGCCGCCGGCAGCGGGGCAGGGCCCAGGCTCCGGTGGTTAGGGCTGCAGAGAGAGGAACCTCCTGACGATGCGCGCCGTGTCCAGGAGTACCGCCTTTTGTATCTGACCCTTGATCCAGCCATCTAGCGAGAGTCTCTTAAGATGTTTGTCGAGACTCTTCGCTATAAGACCGTTCGCCGAAACGACTATCGGGACAATGATCGTCGAGTCAACATCCCACATGGCGGTCACCTCGTGAGCCAAGTCAAGGTACTTGCTGAGTTTGTCCTTCTCGGCCTTCACGAGGTTCTCGTCATGGGGGATGGTGATGTCGACGAGCACTACCTGGCGCTTCGATCGATCTACCAAAACGATGTCAGGCTTATTGGCTACCTGTCCTTGTCCTGTCCGTGATGATAGATCGATCCCAATTATTATTATTATTATTAATATTATAAATGCGAAAGTGTGTCTGTCTGTCTGTCTGTTACCTCTTCACGCTTAAACCGCTGAACCGACTTAGATGAAATTTGGTATGGACATACTTTGAGACCCGGGAAAGGACATAGGATACTTTTCATCCCGAATAAATTTAGTGTTCCCGTGGGATGAGCGGGTAACACCGCGGGGCACAGCTAGTAGAATATAAATCGACTTCAATCTGTATTCACGACTTAATGTTAAACATTAGTGATATAAGTCGAATTTTATCATTTAAGAAATCTGGTATTTAATGATCAATGTTTACTTGTACCGATTTGCACCAGCAATTTACCCATAATTCATAAAAATAAATCGAAATTAATCCATAGTCACGAATAGTTATTTAGTATTTATTGGTGTATATAGACTTATTTATACTGGTGAGATGTATCATTTTACACCACGATTATTACTTGTATCAAAAAGTTATTTTTATAAAGTCTCTTCGCTGTGGTTTATTTTAAGTACACTTAAGTCTAATCAATCATCCTATTATAAAATTTGGCTTACCAGTATGTAGAATGACCTACAGTAGTGATGTAGACATTTTTTTACAAGTTATTGTATGTACGTGCAATGTACCTATGTAACTATGTTTGTTCGGGTGGGATCTTGCAATTCAATTTTGAAGCAGAATATCTGTTTTTCATGATTTTTTCAAATTCAAATTCAAATTCAAAATTGTTTATTTGCATGAATACAGTTTTTCTATAATTTTTTGACCCGTGGTTGAAAAGCTAGAGAGGGGCCCCTATTTTTTGGGTTTTCGGAGCGAATATTTACAAAACTGCTGACTTTAAAAAAAATATATGTATGGAGGTCCCTATTATTTTTAAAAGATCTATTCAACGACACCCCACACACTAGTGTTGGAACGAAAAAAAATCAACCCCACTTATTAGGTGAACGTGAGGTACCCGAAAAAAAGTCTTTTTTTTTGTTTTTTTTTACCGTTTTGTTGACGTGATACACACACATACTCATACTAAATTTCAGCTTTCTAGTGCTGACTCACGTCACGTCTTTCGGGTATTTTATATAAAATATACTAGGGAATAAGTTTATAATAAAAGTTACATGCTGATGGTAGCCGTTCAGTCGGTTTCCGACGCCCTCGATGATGCTCGTGATGCTCCAGTTCTAGTATGACGTCACCAGACAGCACAGAGAGGTTGACGTTACCTGTACATGGACATGACCCATCCTGGCGAGCAGTACCCGCACTGGGTCCCGTTGAGCTTGGCGAGGGTCTTCTGCACCGGGTGGTAGCCCTTCAGGCGGTTGCCGACGCCCTCTATCGTCGTAATGTTCCAGTCTTGGCATGACGTCACTGATACCAGACACTGCCCAAGAAAAAATTCAAGCTGATTAGAAAATTGATGAGGCCGCAACGGAATTTAAAGAAGTGTGTGGTTAGACTTGGGTGAAGACAGCAGTTTGAGTTTGCATGCAGAGGCATGGAAGATCGCGAAGCAGGTCTGTTATCTCCGAACAACAACCCAAACATAAGGCAGATTTCTTTCATTAACGCATCTAAACCTCTTCAAGCCAACTCAGTTGTTCCTTGCACTTTGCGCAATTTTCTAATTGTCAGCTGGCTTTTTACTTCTTGAGTTTGTGTTCATTCATTCGGTTAATAATTACTGATAGTGAGCACCAGCGGTCAGCCAGTTCAAATCAGGTATAAAAAAATCCGTGTAGAAAGAGCTACTGAGTAAAGCTGTGTCTGATAGTGCAACTTCTGTTTCTGTACAATACATATATGTACGAATGATCAATATTTACGGAATTGACAGCGTGTGGCGGCTGCCCGGGTCGCTCGGCGGTGACGATGCACGCCCCGCAGCCGCCCTCGCGGCACATGTACTTGGTGCCGCGCAGATCATTGTCGATGCGCAGGTAATCAAGCAGAGACACCTCCGAACTTGTCTCACTGCCCACTGAGAAGAAATAACATTTATCATTAGTATCGATTGATACTCTGTCTTTAGGCCTCTAGAGGGTTTTGGGAATTTGATGACACATTGATGGATTCTAAAGATGTTGTCGAAGCCCAAAACAACTCAAGAAAATAACTTGTTGGAAATATCTGCAGACCTGGTGTCGTGACGTCATTACGGCGCTAACAGGCTATCGTATTCCAGTAAGGTGCACAGATATTACAGATAGGTCGTTTTAAAGTACACATCTGCAGCTGACATTCAGACTATATTTGTGCTACAAAAAAGAGCGATTCGTTCTTTATATAACCTGAATTCTCGTGACTCCTTAAGAGCCATTTTCAAAGATATAAACATCTTAACTGTAGCGTCCCAATATATTTATGAGAGTATTATGTAAGTATGTTATTAAGAACATAGATTCATTTACAAAAAAAAACGATGTCCACAATTTTAACACTAGAAATAAAAATAAAATTGCTATTAGAAAGTTTTGTGTTCGTAAAGTATATACCTAAATCATTTTAAGGCCAATGTATTCATTTTTGTAACAAGTTACCTGATCATATTTTAAAATTAGCCTTTCCATCTCTCAAAAATTATTTTAACAAATCTCTAATCTCAAAAGCATATTATACAGTAGAGGACTATCTGAGAGACAAAAATGCATGGCCTGAACCAGAAACCAAGTAACTGACTCCTTATATTGTACCTGACTAGTTTAAGGGACACAGTTCTAATACGAAAGCATATCAAACGCCATTGAGGTATTATTTATTATAGAGCCACAGACCCGAACAAAAGTGTCAAATAAAGTGGCACCGTTGTCATGTTCAAGTCGATGCCAATAACGCTTATTTATAATTTGCAGCAACATATTGACTTCGTACAAAAGAACTCTTTGTTTAAACGTTTAAGTGTCAAATTGACTTAATTACTTATTACCACAAATATTTTACGTGTAAATTAACTTTTTTAGCGTATTCTGACTGAAGTCTCTTGTCAAACTTGGAACATGGCACGAATGGATCAGATTTTAATATTTTAACATAGGTACTAAAAATATTTTCACTATTATTTTATTTAGGTATTAAAATATATTTTTTGTTTGAACTAAATAAACTCGTAAATTGTTAATAACTAATAAAGTTACGTTTTTATTGTAAATTGTTAATAACAAATTTAGTTACGTTTTTATTTAACAACTGCATAAAAAGTTTCCAATAGAAGGGATCAGTAATAATGACATTATTTCTCCTTGTTCCAGTATGTGAAATGAGAGTACGGCAAGTGCAAAATATTGACATTGTTAACCCTTAAAGTTTGATCTTATTTGTCGGTGGCGTGGTATGCACGGCAGCACACGTCGCCGTCGCCTTTATGTGTTCTTGGCGTTCAAAGGTTTAAACTGACAGTGTCTAGACTCTGTGACGAAATAAAACAATAACAACAGAGCTATTTTTTAGTAATTTATGAATGTCACCATTTTACGCTTCTGTTGATTAACATAAAAAAAAAAAACATGATTATGCCGAACACACGAGAGACGAATTATTTGGCTTCAATTATTCTTCGCGTTTGTCTCTTGCTAAATGTGATCTCCATTTTTACGTTGTTGAGAATGGGAATCTTGAATTAAAAAAATAGGATAATTATTTATTGCACTCCTTAATTTATTAATAAAATATAAAACTATAGCGACTCCTTCGATTTTTGTTCTGTGATGAGGTGCATTTTGTAGGGACAAAGTTAATAATTCTAATACAAAAATTGCTATGATTTTACATAGGATTCGTTAATTAATCAATAGAACTTAAGTAAAAAAGAATATTCCGTCCTGTTCCTTTATTTTATAGTTGTTATTTCTGTAATTTTTCACTGAAAATTAAGTCACTTTTGAGACCCGTCACGTGTCATGGTCTAAACGAGACTGATCGCCCAACTAATGCGATTTGTGATTTTGCATTAGTTGGGAGGGTGCCATTTTTTCCGTCTGATTGTGTGTCCATGTAATTATTACGTCAATGTCAAACGCACATAAATTGTGTTAAACCGTCATACTTTCTTGTAGTTTCTATATTTTATTCTTACACTAGTCCTCATTTATATCTTAGAATCACAGACAAGATACCCCTAGACCGCTATTCTCATACAAGAAAACGTAACTCTGAAAAAGCTCAAAATTCGGTATAAAAACTAGATGGCGCTGCTTCGTAGCCTGGAAGTGACAAAAATTGTATTTTTCACCAATATTTTAAAGTGATTTTTGATTTTTGAAGATCAAACGCGTTACTGCTTCATTTTAATACGATAATATAACTTAAATACACAATTTTTAAGGATTATATTTTTTAGTCTTCAACAACGTGGTTTGATCGTATTAAAATAGATGGCACTACCTCTGGATAGCTCAAGGTTGCTTGCGGGCTCGCCAATTTTTGCTACACAAAATAGCTAGATGGCGTTGGTGAACTGGTGTAATGTGGACAAAATAAATTACGCCCGAATTGACAAGCGACATTTCCCACTAACAAACAGTAACGTAATATTTGTTAGATAAGTTTTGTACAGTCAAGGAATTTCATTTCCTACCCATTTCGTTAAAATGCCGTTAGACATTCGCAATGCATTAAGGCCGAAAATTATATTTCAATAATAGTATTGAAATGTCAATATTATTATTTGTCACTTAATTTTACAAAAAACCTCCTCGCGAAAGGTTATCATTTGCTTTTAATTTCTAATTAGGAACATATGTCAGTGTCAATCGAGAAAATCGTAAAATAATTTTCAGCAACGTTATTAATTTGAAAAATAAAATGCTTGCCGCTAACCGTGAACTATTAAAAGATAATGATAATGACTGAAAACAATGAAGAGCTCAAAGAGTGGAGTTACACCAGGAAGGAATACGGATTTATGAGATCACACGTCGGTTAAATGCTAGCAGAGACACAGTTTGACGTTGGGTACGGCGATATAATGCTGAAGGAAACCTTATTGATCTACTGCAAAGCAAAGTAACCATTGCATCGTCCGCTTGCCATGGCCCAAGACCAACGCCGACGACAAAATGGCTTTACGCCAACGGGACGATTTGCGGAAATGTTTGACATTTACCCTAGAACAATTAGGAATTGCCTACATGCAGGCGGCCTGCGAATATATATTCGTTCGTTTTGTTTTTGTTAAAAGTAATATAAAGAAAACGTTTATAAAATTGTGGTTTTATTGAATGATCACTGTCGTTAGTTCTGTTAGTTTTTGTATAGATAAATTTCGGGTGCCTGTCGTATCGCATAACGTTTTTTGTCCTAAAAATGTTTGGCATACTGTTGAATGGCATACTACTCGTTTGTCCTAATAATTTCTGCGCATACTCTCTTAAAGTCCTAAATCAAGTTTGTCCTAATATTGATAACTCTAAAATCTAATTACCTAAAGCATAAGTGCCTATTTCCCGAATTAGGTGCATAATTGACAGACAATTCGGGCATTGTCGTGTATCCGAGTCTAAGATCCGAGTAATACAAAAACTTTATGCTCTAATACTGTACTCGGCGGTAAATAATTATTGCCCATCGGTCTTTAGAAAGAGACAATTCAACAATTGGCTGTTTACGACGATTTCCTAACACTGGTGACCGTCCATCAATCATCGTTTAAAATTAAGAGGAACGAACGTATTTCACGTTTATAATATTATTAGGATTATTTATATAATGTTGATTATACTATCTTTGCATACTCAGTTATTACTTTATTTTTATTCACTTACCAAGCGGGGGTACATAGTTCAAGCTCGTACTATTTTCAAATGATGTGCGTATCGAAACGTGATACCTACCTGAAGGGCTACTCCGATGTTGGAAATTTTACTGTCGTATAGTGCTATTCCATTCACTAAAATATTCTTTGACAGATGATCGAGAAGGATGGCGCTATTCGACAGTCAAATTTTGAACATCGGGGTAGCCCTTCTGGCATCACTGATTTGACATGTCTTGCCAGATGGGTGTGTGATGTCGTCAAATCAAATGTCATTGTTTCAAATTTGTAAAATTGTATGTATTTTATTCTTGAAATTACGCGATTAATTGAATTTTGCGGTTACGTGTTTCCATATCAGAATTTATTGTTTTTTTACAAAGAATAGTTTGGTATGCGTTTCGTGAAGGTCTATCGTAGGCCCAGACAAAAATATTATTATATTGATTAGTTTACGTCAAAACGATGACATGTAGGGAATTGTTGCAACTACAATGATTTGCTCTCCATACAAATTTTAATCCCGTTTTTCGTCCCTAAAAGGGATAAAATTTGATATAAATGATAGCCTATGTCCTATTCTGATATACAAGGTACATAACTGGAAAGTTTCATCATAATACGTCCAGTAGTTTTTGAGATTAAGTGAAACGTACATACATACATCCATCCAAACTTTCACGTTTATAATATTATTAGGATTAGGATTAGGATTAGGATGTAAGTAATTTTTATGTTTAAATAAAACATACACAAATAGTGAAATGAGACGAAACGGAACGTAGTAAACAAACATCGCACCTAACGTCATCTATTCACTTTTTACTGTATCACTTGGAAGTTGGAATGTCGTTGAACGCTTGACGACTGTGTTACTTCACGCTTGCGCGTACCGTACGGTAGGGATTGAAAAATGACGACTTTTGAATGAATTGAGACCCTTAGCGGCATCTAGCGACGTAGAACGATAGTAACTAACGGAGTACGGTGCGTAGTATGAAGAATAGCGGTCTAGGGGTATCTTGTCTGTGCTTAGAATACACTTTTAATATGTTTTCTTCGAGAACTACGTATAGTTAAGTTCATATTACTGTAATAGTTAAGTACTTAATCCTTTATGAAAAAATGACTGACTGTTGAGTTTCTTTCGGCGTTTCTTCTCAACAGTGGTCTCCTCTTGTGAAATGCCGGTAGACACAGACATGTAAAAGTGCCCTTGTGGCCTACTTGCAGAATAAAGTTCATTATTTCATTATTTCATCAAAGGCAAAGAAACGAAAAATTCACAAATAATTGGCAATAACTCGAAAACCATGCAACTTTACTAAGGTCATGTTAGGCTGGTTAGGTCCCTCTTGAACAGATCTACATCCGGTGTCACAGTGATGTGGTACTTCTGGGACACACTGCTGTATCTGGATTCAGATAAGGTAGTTCTTAAGTGGACTTATTTGTCACTATTTTGTATACTTATATATTTTTTTATATCGACGGCAAAAAGCAGAAACGCTGTAACCGCCACTTGGTAAAAAAAATTGCATATTCTTGATCAGTTCTTTTTAGGGTTCCGTACCCAAAGGGTAAAAACGGGACCCTATTACTGAGACTTCGCTGTCCGTCCGGCCGTCCGTCCGTCCGTCCGTCCGTCTGTCACCAGGCTGTATCTCAAGAACGGTGATAGCTAGACAGTTGAAATTTTCACAGCTGATGTACTTCTATTGCCGCTATAACAACAAATACTAAAAATAAAATAAAATAAATATTTAAGGGGGGTTCCCATACAACAAACGGGTTGGTTGCGTTAACTTTGCACCTCATTTGTATGGGGCGCTATACATGCCAGGTGCAAACTTAACTTAACCACTTAAGGATGAAAAGTGTTTGTACGGAACCCTCGGTGCGCGAGTCCGACTCGCACTTGCCCAATTTTTTCCTGCGTCAAATGGTGCGGGTCTGATAGCTCTACCACAGGCTCTACGATGATTAGAAAATTCTGTACAGCGCTGTAAAACGAATGTTTTTATTTGACGAGCCCCCTTTCAAAACGCTTTAAACGACAAAAAAATTGCATAGTTCCAATTGGGTGTGTTATATTCATAGAACAACAAACGGTATAACGTTCATCACATCGAACAACATAATATAATATAGGTAATTTCAACTCAAAGAATCGATCAATTATTGATCGAATTATCATTTCGTAGAAAATCAGTTCATATATTTGCATTTCTTATCAGCACTTGATGTATTGCTTGTTGCGTATATGAATACTTAATATAATGAATATTTAATAGAATAAACAAATAGCATAATACGCACTTAATAGAAAGTTACAACTGCAAGTCGCAACTGCTTAAGCCTGTGCGAATGCATTAGAAAAGTGCTTAATGAGCAATCAATGGTTAAAAAACATGTACCTACCCACCGACTCCGCCAACTCCGCCATAGCTCCGGCGCTGCGAGGACAGCAGCCCTTCTGCCGTAGGGTGCTCTGTGTCGGCACGCACCCTAACCAGCGAGAGCCTAGATTCAGGCTTGGTTCACTATTGTCTTGCAGAAACTTTTTTGACAACTATTTGATTTGCATGATACTTGGCAGAAGTAACGTTTGGCACAAGCACCTTGCGCATAAGTATGCTTTGGCATACTTCATTTTACAGATTTTTATAATTCCGAAGCTTATGTTGGCATAATGTTGATGACCATAGCAGTCTTTGAAACGAATAGTAATTTCGCAGATATTTATATTGCATAATATTTAGGCGGCATAAAGTTGTTACCTAAGCTTCGCTCGGCTCGCGCGCGGTTGTGGTCGCAGGTCTAACCTAACCTAACCTACTTTACTGGTAGCCAATCGGTTCTGACGCTTCGCCGTCTGCTACCGTGGCACGCTTGCTTCGCTCAGTTGGCTCGCACGCTGTTGTGATTGCAGTTCTAACCTAACCTAACCAACTTTCTGGCAGTCGTTCGTCTTTGTAGGATGTCGCAGTTCTAACCTAACCTAGTTTTCTGCAGCACAAAAATCATTATGCCATTATAGAAGTAGGTAGGTATGCTATAGGACTATTACGATACATAAAATTATGCAAAAAAAATCGGCGAAAGTAATCTTCTGCTAAATAATATGCTGCAAAGTGTATTGTATGCCTAGTAACAGTATTTCCAAACATACGTTTTTGCAAAATTACCATTCGACTTAAGGTGTTTCTCCGAAACATGTCATGCGAAGTGTATTTCTGACCAATATTATTCTGCCAGATGAGGGTAACCCTTCGGATTTTCGCAACCTAAATTCTCTTCTATTATGCTTGAAATTATATGAAAAGTATATTACTTATACGAAAATTACATTCTATTAAACGTAGGTACATTCTATCAAATGATTGTTATAAGAAATTATTTTCTATCAATATATATAAATTGTGCTTCTACGAAATAACGACTGAAAAAATAAACATTCTAAGAAACGTTGTTATACAATCTGAAAATTCTACCAAACGTATGTTCGGTCATATGAAAATATGTTAATTGTTTTTCTAAGAAATGACACGCGCCCGTAATAATCAATTAGTTGTTAAATTGAATTAACGTAATTAATTACTTTGTAAGTCTTTTATAGATTTATTTTGTAGGCATATATTGAAATGACTAAACTATGAGTCTTAAATCAGATATCCGGCTAGATCCAAGTCAATTCCCGAACTATTATTAAGATCATAGATTAAGCAACATGTGAAGCAAAAAATTGGCTTGGCATATCCCCGCTCCGTTGGAATAAATAAGGTTATTTACTATTAACTTCTGCGCCTTCTAAAAACCTCCAAGCAACAAATCACATCACGTAGGTCATTCGAGTCACTGATTTACGGAATTTTTTTCCTAAAATTTACCCGGATTTTTCATGGAAGATTACAATTTTCTATAAAACTACCGCTCTAACCCGCCGGAACTAATGCTCTATATAGTTTCAAAATCTACACCCGCTTTTCATAAAAACCCGGAGACGCGGAGAAAAATTAAAATCAACAAAAAATGTTTCTACGCGTTTCTCGGGTTACAATAATTTAAATAAAATTATTTGTAATCGATTTTAGTAAAATATATCCTCTGAGATATCAATATTTACGGAAAATTCATAAAACTCATATTGGCCCACAGTGTATGGCGCAAATTTTGATATTGTTTGTGCTTGCGCTCTAAGTAATAGATAGCGAAATGCATAATTAAACTCATATGAAGCTTCGTTTGATAAATAAATAAAATACAGACGTAACTCAACTCAAAAATAAATAAAAGAACTCATAATGCAAAAATATTGTTTGGCCTTGCTGGGATTCGAACACAGAACTTGAGCGAGTGCTTCATATAATTATTCTTATACTTCATAATAGGTACCACAGATAAGATAACGATAACACACAGTATAGCGATGTACGAAAACGTCATTTATTTGCCACGCGTATTGCAGCTTTACACTTTCCTAAATTAGTCACTGACGAGAGAGATGCAGCAATACGAAGGAGTGAGATGGAGTTATTTCCATGCGTGTCTTAAGTTTGTATTAGTTTGCTTGCTCCTAATTTCAGAGAAAAAGTTGCAATATAAATATAGAAACGAAAGTTTTCCCAACGAAATACAATGCAAAAACTTTATTTACTAGACCTACTAGGTAGGCAACTCGCGCGCATTCGGTGCATTTCAATGTTCCACCATTCAACTGATCCATTGCGTGGTTTCATGGCATCTTGTCCAAACATCACAACTGCGTAAAGGGCTGATTTCAGATCTTTCTTTTGTATTTTATATTTCTGTAGTTTTTATATTGACGACGCGGTTGGCTCAGTTTGCAAGCACCTGCCTACTGAGCAGCGGTCCCGGGTTCGAATCCCGGCCAGGGCAAATATTTGTGTGATGAACTCGAATATTTGTGCTTGGGTCATGGTTGTTCCTATGTATTTAAGTATAGATTTATCTATATAAGTATATATATCGTCGTCTAGTACCCATAACACAAGCCTTCTTGAGCTTAATTTGGGACTAGATCGATTTGTGTGAGGTTGTCTGATATTTATTTATTTATTTATTTATTATAGAAATGAAACGCTTCTTAGATTTTGTAACAATTTATATAAAATGTTACCATTTTTCATTACTTACTAAAGTAAATAATACGCTGCAAATATTTAAAACTACAGCGGATGTTTTTATGTAATTTGCTACAAAATGAATGAAATTTTTAATTGTGTAATTGTGTAACTTGCGTTTCTAGAGATCTTGCTATCGCTATTTCTTTTCGACTTGTCATCCATGCGGAAGAAAAACCCATACTTTTTTTTTCGTAATTGAAAAAATAAATCCTATAACCATTCCAGGCACCTAGCAATATATCAATTTATTTTTACATGACTAATAGTGTTCGTTCTTAGTGACAGAGTTATTTGCGAAGGTTTGCATAAAATTGATTGTCATCATTTTGTTTCGCATAGCAGCCAATCGTACATTGGCATAATGTTATTTAGAATAATAGTCCTATGATTGAATAATTGTGTCGCATACTATTTCACCCAGTCCAAACCTAACCAACAGTTTCCGGGTTTGGGACCCATTTTGACGCTCCGCTCGCTACGCTATACAGTCATGGTCACAATACAAATCTAACCTACAGTTTTCGGTTTTTGTCCCATGTTCCATTCTGTCGCAGTTCTTCCTAACGGTATTCTATGCGGTATGAGCAACAACTATAAGCGTAAAGAGTTATGACCATTGATATTATGAAGATAGTTGTTATGCGATTAGGGAAGACACGACCTACATTCTTATTAGTGACCAACCGAAACATGTTTTTTTGCCGAAACCGAAACCAAACCCGAAGGTTCGGCTTGGATTATAGTTTCGGCCGAAACCGAAACCGAACCTTTTATAAACGCGATTCAATTGTTGGATAACATATCAGTGTGCCGTTTTTTTCACCGATATATGCATAATGAAACATCTCGCTGGCTTAATATTACAGGGTTCTAGGTTTCGCTTTCGTTATGTAGTGATTAGGGTGTTTCATATTTTGATTTTTATGTAACCGCACGCACATAGAACGCACTTGCCCAAAAGGCCGCTGTGCCAAACTTAAGCTTAATTGAACATTATATTGGAATAATGAAATAAGGGCACTTTTACATGTCTGGGAGTCTGATTGAGGTTGCGCAACAAAATCCAATTTAAAAGAAATGCATCAATTCTTGAGCATTATTCAAATACGGATTTCACCCTTCGTGGGATATTAAATATTAAAACAAAAACTTGTTAGACGTAATAAGAAATAACTTACAAGAAATTTAGCCTTAAGTAAAGTTTCTACTAATGAATTTCTAGAAACTTATATATGTTGCCGTCAACAGTGTCAACTGATCAAAAGGACTTTTAACCGACAAAAAGAGGCAAAACTGCTCTTGACTGAGCGTGTTGGTCAAAAGTAGTTTTTCCTGAAAATCATTGGTTAATAGTACTTTTGACTGAACAAAAGGAGCGTTTTTTTAGGGATATAAAAAAAAACTAACCTAACCTAACCCGGCCGAGTCGGATCTGCTCTGAATTAGTCAAAAGTGCTTTTGTCGAGTCGAGTGACTGATAGTAACAGTCAAAAGTACTATTAACCAATGATTTTTTAGGCAAAACTACTTTTGACCAACACGCTCAGTCAAAAGCAGTTTTGCCTGTTTTTGTCGGTTAAAAGTCCTTTTGACCAGTTCACACTTTTGACTGCGACATATACACACACACACTATAAAAAAAAAATATCGTGATGTCAACGTTGACTTCAGCTAAGAGCATAAAGAAAGGTCGATATGAGTGACACTTTTTTCATGTCCAGGAAGATTTTTATGATTAATAGCTTAGATTAGAGAACTATAACTTATGATGGTTTTTAAAAGTTGCGCAACTTCTAAACGTCCTTAAATTTTCTTTAATTTTGGAACAAAAACTTATTTTATTTTAGTGACTTGACCGCAAGCGCATTAGTAGTCATAATTTTTTTTTTTATATTTAGTTCCCGGTTGAAATACATTTATTTCTTCTAAATAAACACGGTTTCACTTACATGAGAAATGTGTACAAGCTAGGTAAATATTCATTATAGAAATAACGAGTTAATTCGCGCTTGACGAGCATTGAGTTAGGTTGAAAGAAAAAGTAATCGTTCCGTTTTTAATGTGGGTAAAATTAGATTCATAGATCGTCGATCGTCTTAAGACGTTGGACCGGCAATCCTAATATAACAATATGGACCACGTATGAGCGCAATATTTTTTTTGCGTATTGATCTTTGTGTCTATAAGAACAATTTTCCCAAATAGTGACATTATTAAGGGACTATACTAAACTACTCTAAATAGTAAAAATGTTACGTTAACTGTAATACTGAGCCAGCGAGCGCACCCGCCGTCAGTCGACGCGACTTGAAAGTACTAATATGTAATAAGTTTTGTCGCGGCCGAAAGGTTCGGCTGTTTTTTGGCCGAAACCGAACCTTTGGCCGAAACATGATTTTTAGGCCGAAACTGGCCGAAACCGAAACTTCGGTCGGACACTAATTCTTATTATAGGATAACAAATTCGGCGAAACTTATATTCAGCCACATAAAATTATTACACATTACCATTCGTCGAAAACTTAATATGCCAAGTCTGTTATGCTAAAACAGTTTCGGACAAACAAAAGTATGCGACATAGAGGGAACCCAATAAAAAGTTTAAAGCAATATATACACGATAATTTTTAATCGGTGATCAGGTGTAGAAAAATATTAATATTTAGCTAAAATTAAACTTAATATGCGAGGTCCCGCGCAATTACCACAATAAGTTTAATGTCCTTATAATTATATTTTAATGTACAATAAAGAGTTTACATACATACATACATACATTACCTCACTGTTAAATTAATTAAAAGTTAAAACATAATTAAAACTAATAACCACTAGATACATGGTCATCCTACATAAATTATTGAAGTACGATACCTACGTCAAGTGTCATCGCTTCGGCGGGAAATTTTACGAAATTTTCTACGACTTTATGTAATGACAATGACAATGGCAAGTTATTACTCATAAATTGTCATTCCCATTAAAAAAAAATGAAAACAAAATAAATGATTATTAAAGAGGTTGTAATGTAAGCACACCGATACAGATTAGTTCGGTGACAAGGAGTTTAAGACAAAATCGGTTTCAAAATAAAAATTATCATAGAAAAATAAGTTGGTTTTCATGTAATTCGACGACTTCAACGTGACCGCCATCGATTACTGAGTTAGAAAAGTTGGTACCTGATCACCGATTAAAAATCATCGTGTATAACAATTCTTGATGTATATTCTGTGCTTGAAAACTAATTAATTAAGTTATAATATTTGTTTAACTAAATAGAAAAGTAATATAAATACAAAATATTTTATAGTTACGTCGTTTCAATTTAAGTACCTTTCCTTGACATCCAAGTTATCGCATTTTGACAAACTTGGTTATAAAAAAGTGACCTTTACTCTGAAATAAAAATACCTACACTTTAAATACAATTATTTTTATGCTTATAAGAGTTCGTACTACCTTTGGTTTCCCCGTATAAAAGGCACTTTCATTTACAGCATTTCATCCTATCGAATATAAAAGTGGCTTTGCTGTAGGCGCCACTATAACGAAAATTAATCTGTGGAGGCCATATAGAGGACTATATAACATACAAATGTTTTCCAAAAATTACGTAAATTGGTTAATTAACATAAAAGTTATGATTTTTTTTATGAATATCGCAACGGTTTTTTGGCTCTGGTGTAAAGTTTGGGTTTTGGCGTTTACAGCGTTTCCGCTTTTTGCCGTCGATATGTTCATCACTCTATGTGTTCGGAGATTAATTCAGTCATGTGCCCTAAACCTGAACACCCACCTGATCTCGGTTCCCCGTTGATGAGGAAGCTGACGCGCTCCATGGTGGCGGCGCGCGCGCAATGAACTGATACTGATTGCTACAGTCTATTATCATTATAACATCTATAGCGGTGGAACTGTACGGTTCTGAATTTCGGGCGGAAACACCGGGTGAGCTGACTTGGTACAAGAAATAGGTTTTCAAGATTCTATATTTACAATATCGTGTTAATTATGAACTGTCAAAGAACATTCCTTGTATATTATGTAATAATGTGAACACATACATCTGAATAATCAGAAGCAATCGTGAAATGATGACCACTTCCCAGCTTGCCTGCTCGTCTGCCCGCGCATAACAATGAAAAATACTTTTCTCAAACATCCAAGGAAATGTCGTTCTTATGATCGTAGTAATAGAACGCGAAATACGTCTTTGTATAGCAATTGTTGAAGATTCGTTCTTATTTCAAATTAGAGGTCAATAAAGGAATTTCATACAACATTATTGGCCGTGGCCAACAAAGAGATTGTCTTTTAATTCAGTGGGGTTTATTTCTTTTATTGATAATCTATGGCATACTGCCAATAAAAAAAGAAACGTAGTTTGTGCATGTATATTTACGTTTTATTTCTTATATTTAACTAGATTATTCAATTAGATTAAAACAGATATTCAATAAAATAAATAAACAAGGAATCAATCAATCATTTATTTGCAATAAAACATACTTAAATCACGTTTATTGTTAAAAAATATAACAATATCTAATTAATAAGGTGTTGCCATTTTTTAATAAATAGAATCATCTTAACATTTGGTGGCAAAAACATTAACCCGAACAGCTTAAAAAAATAAATTTTGAAAAAAGTAAAAAATTGGCGGATAGTAAAAATATATGAATATATAAGTTGAACATTTGTATTATTTCCTTGGATTTATTTGAGAAAAGCACTAAACAAGCCTCGGCGCGAACAGGGATTGTCGGCCTCGTATCTCTAGATGGCCTCGTTATCACTCGGCCATCTATTACTACTCGGCCAACAATTCCCTATTTCGCGGCCTCTGCAGTAATGTACTATTTCCACCCAAGGCCTTCAAAATTTTATTTAAGATATTGTCTCAAAATCAAAATCCCTTCAATACCTATATAAGTACAAGTATTTGACTTTTACAGTTGTATAATTAGAACGTTTCCGAAGACGGCACTGTGCCTCATTACTTCCAGAAGTATTGACTATTTAGCATTAATTATACAATTTTAATACTTCTAACTGAATGACTCTAGCCACGTAGTTTTGGGTACCATTACGTATTGTACTTAAACACTTAGGGTACATACGGCGCTTGATTTCGGACAGAAACGCTACGAAAAGTAATTAATTATTTTAATAGGAACTTACATTTTTATTCAGTTTTACAAACGTAAAACGGAAAACATTTCTTATATTATAGAGGGATTAGGTTTATTCTCCACGCTAGGTAGGCGGGTTGGTGATCACATGTATTCTCCTATGTCGCCTCTGACGAAACCCGCGGGAAGAGATGGGGCTCTGTGACAGTTAGACAACCTATGGCGTCCTCCTAGGTATAACTGTCCGGCGACAGGGTACCAATGAAGCAGGCTACATTTTTCTGCTGGATCACAATGCCTGATTCCTCTTTGGCTGAGAAATAAACTGGTTAGTTCTTTTATAACCAAATAATTTGAGGTCATCTGAGCTCCATTCCAAGACTCAACCGCAAATGTTGTCAACCTGGTGCATGGTGGTATATGTAGTTGCCGGCAAACTTTTTGAACAAAAATGGCGGATCTGCGCATGTACATTTGTAGGGTGCGCCAAAGTTCACATAATTTTTCAACCCCGATTAATGGAACTCCGAAAATGTTACTCATACAATTTTTCATCATAATAGTCACTATTTATACTTAGTCACTATTACTACCGATCATAACTCCGAACCATTTAAAATCATAATGTCAATTATCATAAATATCTCTAATACTACTTTTTGTTTTCATACATTTATTCTTCATAGCTGTTTTTGATCCTATTTTTCACTGTCATACATTTTTTAAGCAGACTAGTTTGTACTCATAAACTCCACAATCCTATATTTTATAAGCAGATTGTGACAAAATGGAACGTGGCTCAAAAACCGAAAACTGTAGGTTAGGTTAGGTTTGTATTATGACCATGTATAGCGGAGCGTCAAAATGCTTGCCTGCTTGCTTGCATGAACACTTGTAAATAATCTACTATTACATCAATTTTTTATAAGCAAATGCAGAGCCAGGATGTATTCGGGAAGAAACTTTATTTACTAAGTAAGTGTATAATGCCGTTAGGAAGAGCTGCGCCAAAATGAAACGTGGTTCCAAAACCGAAAACTGTAGGTTAGCTTAGGTTTGTATTGTAACTACGTATAGCGGAGCGAGCGAAGCGAGCGGAGCGTCAAAATGCGTGCATGCTTGCTTGCATGTACAACTTAACTCGCTATAACTCAAAACAAGTATTATGAATAAAAATATATGGAGAAAAACTGTATCGATGTTTAAATGTTAATGATTGACAAGTTTATTGTAATTTATGACCCACCAAAAACATTTCATGTAAAATTGACGGCCAAGACTCACATTCTCATAACGCTTTCGCTGTAAAAAAGTTATCAGATCCCAGGAAAAGCCAAGCCCCTAAGCCCCGACTTTACTAACCCCACCACCTTGGTTTAAAAAGTATGGCATCAACTGGCTTCAAGCCCCTAAACCCGGAGTTTACTAACCCTACACCTTTGTTTCAAAAGTATGGCTTGGCCGTTTCATAGAGTACCGTAAATAAGTCCAACGGACCGTCTGGCCCATATGGTATCAAGAAACTAAGTTTATGTCTTTGATAATATATACTTATAAACTTAATTCCTTACGATATGGGCCGGACAGTCAGCTAGACTTATTTACGGTAGTCTATGAAACGGCCAAGCCATACTTTTGAAACAAAGGTTAGTAAACTCCGGGTTTAGGGGCTTGAAGCCAGTTGATGCCATACTTTTTAAACCAAGGTGGTGGGGTTAGTAAAGTCGGGGCTTAGGGGCTTGGCTTTTCCTGGGATCTGATAACTTTTTTACAGCGAAAGCGTTATGAGAATGTGAGTCTTGGCCGTCAATTTTACATGAAATGTTTTTGGTGGGATCTCATTTCTTTTTGTAAGGTGCTTTAGTTTTTTTAATTTTTTTGGGCTGTAGGGTTTCTTGAGCGACAACTGAAGTAGACAATTGTGTATTTAAGAAATACTTAATTCTAGCCCCATATATAATACACTTTTATCCGCTATTATGGGAAACCCATACAAACTTCCATCCCCTTATTTAAAGGGTGGGGGGTGATTTTTTAAAAGTCCTACAATACGTATTTGATTTATAACAATGAGTCCCTATAGGTTTCAATTTTCAGACCTCTAGTATCAAAATTTGCGGAAGTTTCATACAAACTTCCATCCCCTAGTTTAAGGGGTTGGGGGGTAAAAGTTCCAAGTTTTAGAATTATTTTGTTGTTTGTGTACTAATACTAGCTTACATACCAAATTTCAGCTTTCTAGGTCATCGGGAAGTACCCCAGAGGTTTTGATACGTCAGTGAGTGAGTGGCAAAATCGGCGTATTTTAGGTACCTATAAAACCTAAATTATAAAAGCTAGATCAATTAAATTTTGTACATTTTATATGTTTGCTAACTGAATCTTAACCTGAGAATTTGGGCGCTCTAGTGTTAACTGGGACGAAACTATGAGGGTTTGAATATGAGACGAAACGGTTCGAGAAAAGGAAGGTAGTGCCCCCTTCTTTTTTGTTCGTCTTGGCGGGGGCACTACCGTGCCCCCAGATATTTAAAATACGAAGTCGAAGTGTAGATATGGAAGTAGTAATAATTGTGTATAAGAAATACTTACGTTTAGCCCGATATATACTACTTTTATCGCCCATTATGGAAAACCCATAAAAACTTTGATCCCCTTATTTAAAGGGTGGGGGGTGATTTTTTTAAAATCCTAGAATATGTATTTTATTATTTATAAATAATAAAGGAGTCCCTATATCAATTTTCAGACCTCTAGTATCAAAATTTGCAGAAGTCTCATACAAACTTCCATCCCCTAGTTTAAGGGGTTGGGGGGTAAAAGTTCCAAGTTTCAGAATTATTCTATTGTTTGTGTACGAAACCTAGCTTACATACCAAATTTCAGCTTTCTAGGTCGTCGGGAAGTACCCCAGAGGTTTTGATACATAAGTGAGTGGCAAAATCGGCGTATTTTAGGTACCAATAAAACCTAAAGTATAAAAGCTAGATCAATGAAATTTAGTACATTTCATATGTTCCCTAACTACATCTTAACCTGTGAATTTGGGCGCTCTGAACGGGACTGGGACGAAACTATGAGGGTTTGAAAATGAGACGAAACGGTTCGAGAAAAGGTAGGTAGTGCCCCCTTCTTTTTTGTTCGTCTTGGCGGGCTTTCAGATTCTTAATGAAAGACATATGAAAATCAGCATTATGAGTACACACATAATCTTAGTGACGACATTATGAATTACGATGTTCTGAAAACTGTCTATTATGAACTCGGTTGGTAGTAGTACAAATTTATGAGGGACAAATATATGAAGTTAAAAATTCGGGAGAGTGATGATTCTGACTACAAATCGGTAGTAGAAGAAAAATTCGGAGGATCAATTTTATGTGAGCCAATATGGACCCACATTTGTACGTAAATCGCCTACAGCGCAGTCAAGGTGATGGTCAAAAAGTATGCCGGCAGCTGTACACATTATTTCATCGTGCGAAGGCGTGATAAATAAGTAGGTATCAATAAGTGTTTGTAACCCAGAGTTACGTTGTTTTCTAGTTATTTAGTCGATCGGGGTCATCATCATCAAGCATGTGGGCGCCGAGTCGCTTCTTTTATGGATGATTTTCTTAATATTTAGAAATGTTTTATTTAACAATCTATGAATATGAGACGTGCAAACAGTTCATTGTTAATTGTATTCTTTAGGCTAAAATGAAGTATGTAATTTTTTTGTCTAAGCTTTACAAAAATAAAAGATATTTTTATAAATAACCGGCCAAGCACAAAGTACGAGCACGAAGAGTTTCGTTAAAAAAAGACAGGCAACCTCATGTTTCTTTCGTATGGTCTACATAACCTTCAACTTGTTTTTTCATAATATTTTACAATTAATAAAAATAAATAATAAGTATGTATAAAGTAGTAGTTAACTGAAAATTCGTTTCAATGTATGCAGTGCAAAAGTATCATTGGGTAAATGAAAAATGGGCTACGAAACAAAATACGCACCTAACAACTCATAGGGCAAGTGAATGTGACGGGAAAAGTTTTTGGGACAAACGATACGTCTACTAAATGTGAAACGGTATATATATAAAAATGTACGAAACCTGTCATCATACAAACAATAAAAATCGAATGGTTTTCGGACAAAGAAATTCGGTTAATGGTTTTTAGTGTTTGAGATAGGTTACCACTTAAATACACAGAACAACCATGACCCAAGCACAAATATTCGAGTTCATCACACAAATATTTGCCCTGGCCGGGATTCGAACCCAGGACCGCCGGCTCAGTAGGCAGGTGTCTACAAACTGAGCCAACCGCGTCGTCAAATCTTGAAGATTATGGGCAGGGATTATGAACTTGTTATTTTAAACGATAGTTCGATTAGGTACGACTTTAAACTCAACATTCGACCACACCACTGCTCAAAAAACGGCACCGCGCCATAAACAAAATCAAATCATACGAAAAGCATTCATAGACTCGTCACGTTCGCGACTTTTTCATACATTTGACGTGCGCCAGCGCACTTTGTGGGAGCTTGCGGTAAAGACTGTACAGTCTACAACACGTCACTTTGTAAACGCAATGTAACCGTTTTTTTAGTAGCGCCTTGCACCTTTACTTAGATGTGTGTATAGTTACGTATGGTAAGTCGCAGCCTGGGGAGGCCCACGACTAGGTGAACAGATGCCCTCTTTAGGGTCGCAGAGAGTCGATGGATGCGGTCTGTACAGGATTGCACATTGCAGTGAGCAATTAGGAAGGCCTATGCTGGTGATCGATAGAAATATAGAGAGATAGTCACATATATAAAGTTACTACACATAAGTCGTAGGATGATTAGATAAATCGAATTTTTGATTACATTCATATTCATCATTTTTAGGGTTCCGTAGTCAACTAGGAACCCTTATAGTTTCGCCATGTCCGTCTGTCCGTCCGCGGCTTAGCTCCGTGATCATTAGTACTAGAAAGCTGAAATTTGCTAAGAGTATGTGTATGTATCACGCCGACAAAACGGTAAAATAAAAACTTTAAAAAAAAACCGGCCAAGTGCGAGTCGGACTCGCGCACCGAGGGTTCCGTACAAACCTGCAAGGTTTACAAAGTTCGTTCATTACGACAATCGAAATCGACATTTACAAAAAAATATATATTTTGTAATGTAACTAAAAATTTAAGGTTTTCGGAATTTTTCCTTTATGTGTGCTATAAAACGTTGCTTCATGCCAAATTTCAAGATTCTAGGTCGACTGGAAGTACCCTTTAGGTTTTGATTCCCTTGCGAGTACTTGCGAGTTTCAAAATATGCAGCTTAAATTGCTGTTTCTTTTGATTGCGTTGACATTTTGTCAATGTGTTATTACGTCGACGAAGTTTGATTTTGTTACAGCTTAAAGGTATTATAGACCTGAGTATTTGGTATGAATTTCAATTTAATACCTCTACGCGTTTATGAGGAAATGGGTAGTAAGTTTAAAATTATTAAAAAAATATATATTATGTGATGTAACTAAAAATTTATGGTTTTCGTAATTTTTCCTTTATCTATGCTATAAGACGTTGCTTCGTACCAAATTTCAAGATTCTGAGTTCACGGGAAGCACCCTGTAGGTTTTGATTCCCTTGCAAGTGTCGAAAATTTGCGGCATAAACGGCTGTATCTTTTGATTGCGTTGGCTTAGAAGTTTGATTTTTTCACAGCTTCAAGGGACAGTAGACCTGAGTAATTGATATAAATTTCAGCTTCATACCTCCACGCGTTCCTGAGAAAAAGGGTCTTGACAGACGGACGGACGGACAGACGGACAACAAAGTGATCCTATAAGGGTTCCGTTTTTTCCTTTTGAGGTACGGAACCCTAAAAAAACCTTTTTTCGGGTACCTCCCCTACACCTAAAGTGGGGGTATGTTTTTTTTTCGTTCCAACACTAGTGTGTGGGGTGTCGTTGAATCATTTTTTGATAAAGTCAGCAGTTTTGTAAAAAAACGCTCCGATTATAAAAAAACAGTGTCCCCCCCCTCTAACTTTTCAATTACGGGTCAAATAATTATGGGAAAATTCATAAACATGAGGCCTTATAATTACTTTCAATGAAAACTATATTGAATAAAATCGCTTCAGCCGTTTTTGAGTTATCGCAAAAATTCATAATTTTCTTTAAAATGACGTAAGTGCCGCGCGGTGTCCTTATACTTCGAACGTCACATATATTAGTTAAGTGCCTACTGTATTAAAACATTTCGCTCAATTTGGCGCGTATAATCGGTACCTTCCAGAAGGTAATAAGTAATAACAGTTACTTTGGCGTTTACGATTCATAATCGTTAGGTTTGGCAAACAATATGGTTTTGCTACATCACTACAAACATCAACAGAGAACTGTCAAATGTTTGTTATAATATCAAACAGACTGTGGTACATAATTTAAACTTCGGGCTTAAAACAGCTGTCTTAAGCCCGTCTATTGCGAAGGAAGCAACGAAGGAACCCTACACTGAGCGTGGCCCGATATGCTCTTGGTCGGTTTTTCGTTATCATCGTTATCATTTTTTGTTACATTGCAGGTGAATGTGCTGTGCTGCCACTTTTCCATAAGGCGTTCGACGTCGCCGATCACGAGCTCCTCGCTCTCAAGCTGAAGCACTACGGGATAGGCGGCCCGGCCCTCGCTCTTCTCGACGGCCTAATGCGCGACAGATCCCAAGTCGTGACCCGCTAAAAACGAAGATGGGTGTGGCTCAGGGGTCGGCGATATCGAATATAGTGTTTTCTCTGCTACTAAACGATTTACAAGGTTTATATGTATGCGGAAGATGTGGCGGCCGTGATAAGTGCACCAGCCGTAAACGAACTGGAACTGAAGCTTAATAAAGCGACAGAGCAGCTATCGGGTTGGTTCGATGTAAATGGACTTGCACTTAATCTAAAAAAAACCCACTTCGTGCATTTTAGACTATCAGGGCGGCCATCTAGACAGCTCTCGGTGTAATCGAAAGCAGTAAACGTCGAACACGTTGTAGTCACACCCTTCCTCGGCTTTGAGTTGGACAGCGGATTGACATGGGAGGCTCACATAAATAAACTGTGCAAAAAGCTAGGTGGATCTTGCTTTACCCTGCAACTGTTGAGTCGGGTGGTGCCAAAGAACATCGCGCGAGCGTGCTACTCCGTCACCGCGCACGCGCAGCTGCAGTACGTCGCGGAGCTGTGCGCGCGCGCCGCCGACTGGCAGCGGGCATTCCGGATGCAGAAGCGCGCCGTGCGGGCGATGGTGCGAGTGTCGCGCGACACCAGCGTCAGGCCATACTTCAGAGAACTAGGAATTCTTACATTGCCATCGTTGTTGATCTTCCAGGTAGCGGTGTACGTCCGTGAAAACTTGGAAACGTATAACACATTGAGTCAAGTACATGAATTTTATATCAGACTCAGAATGCGAAAAAACTAACACCGCTCCCTAGAAAATTGGCAAAGACACAGAAGCTGACGCACGTCATGGGGCAGCCGGTGTACAACCGACTTATGGGTTTATGAATGATCGCAGTGATGGCCGACACCGCTAGCCATTGGGGAAGAAATGTTCTTGAGTGGCGTACCGTAAAATATAGCGTGGGAAGGCTCCCAACAACGTGGACCGACAACTTGGTTAGGATCGCGCAAAGCAAAGGCGGCGCACGACGAATCGTTGTGTAGAATTTTGGGGGAGGCCTTTGTCCAGTATTGGACGTCTATTCGCTGATGTGATGATGATAATGGCTCGCAATGACACACTTATAGGTATCTTCAAATGCCCTAAGGGCAGACCCCCAGAAACAGGAGCCTCACGATTTCAGGGCTCCGTCGTTTACTGGAGGAATCGTGTAGTCAAAACTATACTTATCTTGGAATACTTTAGTACAAAAACAAATTTGATAAAGACGTAGTAGGTAACGTTTGTATAGCCATTTCATTGTTGCTGTTCTGTATTAACAGATATCTTTTCTCATTGTACAACATATTACAATTGTTTAAATAACATATTCTTTATCACCGAATACCTTTCAATATTTTACAGACTATACAAACAGTTTAATGTAGGTTAACAAATATTTTCAAGGCTATGCCAGCCAATACGAGTTCGACACGTCATGGCACCACCGGCTTGGCACGTGCAAGGCTGGCCTGCGCGCGGTGTCTTTTGGTACGATTTGCGAATGAAAAGTATAATAAGCATATAACTCACGAGTATTATAGTCGACGTTGAATAGTATACTTTCTTGTCGGACTGTAAATGTGTCAAAAATACAACAGAACGCACTGCAATGTCATTGATATTATTTCAATAAATAATAACACTTGACCATTGATACAAATATTAAGATCCAATCCAGAGGTACCGGGTTCGATTCCCGGTCTCTTCCACTAGGTACGTATTTCAATTTTTTGATGATGACTGAGTGCTTCTCCTCATCAGGCCTTGACAGCTCAATTGCTTTCATGTCGGATGCCACAGAGGACCGCCAGGATTGCATGGGACAGCCACGTCTCTTTTTGCCTTGTGGGGCCACTCTAAGGCTTGCCTTGGAATGTGGCCACGGTGCCTTCTAAGAGCGTGGCTGATCTAAGTCCACTCACGGCGCAGCATCTGATGAATGATCGGAGTTTCGTGACAGATTAATAGGAGGCGTTCGTAAGCACTTTTTTCAGGCCAAGAATATAGCAAGAATCTATCGTAGGCATTGATAATAAATTGGATCCGTTACGTAATACCTTTGGTTACTCTCCACGTCTCGCTACCATATTCTTCTATAGAAGCACAGACTTTAAATTAGATCGGAAGATTTATAGTTTTACTTCTCTCATCAGTTTCTTAGACTGCCATGCAGGGCGGAGTTGCGAAGGTCGCCCTACCTTTGGCTATCCTCGAAGCGATGTCACCTGCAGTCCCTCTGGATTCAGACACCACTCTACCCAGATAGGTGAACTTCTGGACTCGCTCGTTACGATGTGCGCCTAGACAGTTCCAGCGAGTTTCTACCTTCCATTTGCATTTAATATTTTTGATTACAAGATGTTTTATTTATTTAAACCTTTTATTGCACAAAACAAACGTAATGGCCAATGACTCTACTAGTCAACCACAGGGCCACGCAGATACTTCAAGTGGGTGCAGAGTAGACATTTAATTGTTCTGCGAGCGTCTAAGATACCATTGAATTGAATGTATTTTATATGATACCAGCTGCGCCCCGCGGTCTTACCACCATAACAACTTTTATCTAAATTGGTCCAGCCGTTTGAGCGTGAAGAAGTAAAAAACATACACACAAACATAAACACACTCACGAACTTTCGTCTTTATTTACTACAAATACGATGATATTATCCATAATAAATAAGATGCTATGAGCATTTCTCAAAAAGTTTGTAACTACACAATTAAAAAGACAGAAAATTTAAGTATAATATAATTTTCCTATTTTGCTACCAGTTTTCTTTGTGATTTCAAATACATTGATATCAGACTATTATGTAAATAATGAAAAATATATAAGCATTAACCTTAATTATCGAACATAGCCGTAATATTGATATAAAATTACTAAAATAATTGGTAACAAATAGGCAAATTATATTGGACTTTAATTTTCTGTTTTATTTCTACGTAATTCTTCGTCTTCTCTGTGATCTTTTAACTTGGACGGAAGTGACCGGTAAGAAAAGCATTCTTCTGTAACGTTCCAGCATGTTTTAGTTAGTGTTCTCTGTAAATTCCACTTCTTTGTTTTGTAACAAGTTATTGATATTTTTTATTGTTAGATATCCTGGATTTTTCGATAATACTATTTTTAGCTTTATAAACCAGTACCTTTTGGATGCAGTCTGAGTTTTAATGTAGTACTTATAATTAAACCTAAACCAGCCCCCTCATATCCGTATAGAACAATAGTATTACTATCATACATAAAACATAAGTATTGAAATTACCTACCAACTTTAACTTTACACTCGGTTAGGTAATTTTAATTCTACTTCTCATACCTACTAAAAGTGCAAATCATAGGCTCAATCTAGAACAAACGTCCATATCATCAAGGCTAGCATTCAGCATTATAACATGATAAACAAAGTTATTTACATATTTTGCAGTTGTTACAATCTTACCTCCATACAAACTCCACACCATACCCATTATCACAACTGCAATTGACATTTACAAAGTTAAGTTTCCATATAAACTCCATACAATTCTCATTACTATAACTGCAAGTACGTACAAAGTTAAGTGTGCTTTTTGCAGTTGGTAATTTGATGGTTATTTAAATAAATGTAGTAATGAATGGAAATATTTTTATTTATTAATTCATTTATTTCAACAACCACAAATAAAAAGTGGTCCAGAACCTACTACAACTCCACTGTCCTAAATTGCCGAAACAAAATGTTTAAATAAGTCTTGCTGTGCTGTTACAAGTCTCACTTGTTTGGCGGATATCTTTAATTGCCCAATCAAACTGGTTACTTCAGCAGCTGAGACGATTCGTTTGTCTTTGGCGCATTAAATGAAATACATTAGTTACCTAAGGGAACAGGCAAGTAAACCAGGGCCCTCGTTACGTCTATATTGTGATCGAGAACTGACAGGTTCCGAACAGGGTACTTACTTATTTAAAATTTACTTAAACTTTTTTGCGTTTTCGTAAATGTCAATAAAAATTAATTCAACATCAGCTGAAAAACGTTCACTGCCAGACATAAGCCACCATGGCCAAACGTGCCCCTATTAAACAAGACTCGCAAATTTGATCATCAGCCCACTTACGCTGCAATTTTCGTTAAGCAGTCTACTTTCAAGAACTCGGAGTATCATTGACCATTCCCATAATAAAAATGTAAAATCAGCCGCAACGCCTCACTTCTCAAGGTGATGTAATTGATATAGGTACTTACATGTAGTATGTGGCGCACGTACATGATTTGGCACCGTCCTCAAGGACCATTCTAAAATTGCCTCTAAAAGTCTAAATGCTGCTTTTGGCACCATTTATTGCCAAACTATTATTTCGATAAATCTTTACAGGGACCACGACCAACGTAGTTATTGACGTTATTGTACAATTCAATAAAGTCTTGAGAGTAAGCTACTGTAGATGTTTTCAAGTGTCCACGGGGTTCTACATAGTGAGAAGGTAAAGTATTGAGTGGCGCCACTTTCTGGGATGAAACGTACGTGGCACAAATTGTAATGACATTTTATGTCACAATTGTGAAACAAGTGAAATAATACAAACTGAAAACTCCACACCGGATATGAAAACTTAAAAACATAGTTAGTCCCCAAGCGTCAACCGTTAATAGTAGGTATAATGTTATAAAATTTATATAGAAGTCAAAATAAAATTATAAGAAGAACACAAAAAGTAAAAAACAAACAAATATGTACAAATACATAAACAAATACATGAGTAAATTCACACACATAAGTACCTATACACGATGACTCTTAATCGGTGATCGGGGGCGGAAAATATAATAAATACAAATAAAAAAATATATAATAATAGATTCATGTACATAAAAGATATAATAAAATATAAAAAAAATGAAAATGCTAAAAAACGCTCCATAATGTGTGGTAGTCATTATTAGCTATGCTATATCAATTTGAAATTTTCTCTATACAAATCGTTTTTTTTTTCGATATTTTCCGAATTTGACCGAATTTTCGGACAAGATTTCAGATTCATATTTTTGAGCCCCGAGAGCTCCCCCATACCGAGATTTAGCCGCCTAGCACCAATTTGAAATTTTGAATCGTTTTTTTTCGATGTTTTCTGAATTTGACCGAATTTTCGGACTATATTTCAGATTCATATTTTGAGCCCCGAGAGCCCCCCGATACTGAGTTTTAGCCGCCTAGCACCAATTTGAAATTTTGAATCGTTTTTTTTCGATATTTTCCGAATTGAACCGAATTTTCGGACAAGATTTCAGATTCATATTTTTGAGCCCCGAGAGCCCCCCGATACCGAGTTTTAGCCGCCTGGCACCAATTTGAAATTTTGGTGAAAAAAGCCATTTTGGTGAGCATTTAGCAAAAATTACTAAAATGGAAGTAATAATATAAAATATTGGTGACATCCATTTGACAATAATATAGATTATTTGGTCTGAAATTGACTTTAACGGTGTTCATATATTTTTATAGCATGTAAGAAAAATAATTATTTGCTTTATTTATAGAATAGTTTGGGATACACTGTTTGGTGAGCATTCATCCGTTTTGGCAAGCATTAAGAATTTATTGGTATTTATCAAAATATTTGTTAGGCGTTTAAACACAAGCCAATAAAAATTAAAAGAAAATAAAATGTAATTCTATTTTAACCCTATACTAGGCAGGGATTTTTTTTTCTTGTTTTATTTAGTTAATTAGCGATAATAATACACGAAAAAAATATATAAAAAAAATATTTGACTTGTATTTTAATATTTATACCATGTTTTACAAAACTAAATTTGTATATTTAAGGATACTTTGCCTGCTACATAGCAAAAGAGTATCTAGTGCTTTTTTACAGAAATGTATAATAAATTTTCTCAAATCACAGCGTTTCATGGATACTACTTACTTATAGAGCTTAATAAAAGTGCTCTAACAAAAACACAAAGGGGGTACCCTGGATTCAGCAGAACGCGAGCTCATTGGTAATGCTGCTGGCTAAGCCGGTTAGGGGCATCATCGAGAGCCTCAAACATCGCCACAATGTTACCAGCATGTCAGTTTTCTATCGGATCTATTTTGGAGATTTTGTGTAGGAATTGCAGGATTCAATCCCACCATCCCTATTTCACCATCGTCCGATGCTCCAGGCAAGAGAAACGACTTCATCCTTATGTTGTCAGTTTATATTCTATTTACTATCGCTATAAGGGAATTTAGGTCTTCAAGGTTGTTGATGAACCAGCGACCTACATCATCGACCCCGTAGTCACTTACCATCAGGTGATACTGAGGTCAATCGCCGGTCAATTTATAATAGCCGCAACCTGGCAATGTATCCAAAAATGCACATATTAAAATTACTAATAAGCTGGCAGTGTGCATTAAAAGATACACCCAAAAATATGCTAATATTTTACTTGGAAATAGTAGTTTTTGATACAAGTGTGGAAAGTGTGTCATTTTGAACGAATCCCGAGGTCTTGGCCCGAGCCGCAAGGCGAGGGTCAAGACTCGGGACGAGTTAAAATGACGTTTCCACACGTTTACCAAACAACTTTTTTTAATACATTTGCGAAAAAAGTGTTAAGAAGTCCAGAAACTCAGGATCTTCAGTGATTGCACACAAGGGCCTTGAATTAAGGCATGCTTCAACTTGTGCTAAGAGTGTTGATAACTCTTCATAGGTCAGCTTCTGCTCTCCCATGACTCTACGAAGATGATGTTTGAGGACAGATGCCTCCCATAAGCCTCCAGCACTCGGCCATGAAGGGGCGTTAAAGTGCCATTCAATTTCCATTTCTGATATCGCTGCGAAAAAATCAGCGTCCAATGTGTTTTTCAAATCTATGAATTCTTGATTTAATCGATTGTTAGCACCAATAAAATTTGTTCCTTGGTCACTGTACAGGGGTCGTGGAGCTCCTCGACGTGCCGCTAGTCTCCGAAGAGCTGCTAGGAATGCTGAGCTGCTGAGGTCCGATACTAACTCGAGATGTATGGCTTTTGTCACCATACACACAAACACCGCAACATAGCCCTTTGTTGTCTTTATAATAATAATAATAATAATAATAATAAATAATAAATTCTTTATTTCGAAGCATTATTACAACTCCATAATGGTTAGTAACACAAACAAAACAAAAACAAAATAAATATTAGAAAGAACTTAAAAACTAGGTTAAAATTATAGAAATTATTATTAATACAGACAAAAAGTTGCAACTCCTTTCGTTTGCTCTATCCAGTGCTTCAGAATTGGGCTGTCATATCTGTCAGCAATCACATTTAGAATTCGGTTGGGACTCTTTCGAACTCGACTCAGTAGTGATGCGATTTTCTTACGTATGATTGCTGGAAAACCGTCTATCCTAGCTTCGCAAAACATACCCGAGGCACTACACCTACTAGGTAATCCCAACAGAAGTCTAAATGCGTTGTTGTATTGCACTCTTAATGCGTTGTAGGCTCGCTTCGTATATCTCACCCACAGGCTGCTCGAGTAAAAAGATTGGCAGTAAGCTCTAAAGAGCGTTACCTTGACTTCATTTGAGCATCGAGCAAACCTGCGGGCTAACATATTTCCACGAACGGCCAACGCCCTGCGCTCTCGTTCAATATCCTGGTCATCCTTGAGGTCACTGGTTATAATATGACCAAGATATTTAAACCTGTCCACGCATGCCAAAGTGACACCATTAAGCACGACAGGCTGAGTGCGGGAAAGCTTGATTTTTTGCGCCTTGAAAACCATAACCTCACTTTTCTTGGTGTTATATTCGAGGCCATGGGACTTGGCGTACGACTCACAAATGCCCAACAATCTTGTCAGCGCGCTGACAGCAGGCGCCAACAACACCATATCGTCTGCGTAACTGATGTTATTTGCAGCTACGCCATCTATATAACATCCAGCATGGACGCTGCTGAGGCCCACTATCAACTCGTCGACATACATGTTGAACAATTTGGGAGACGTTAATCCGCCCTGCCTCACCCCACACTCTAGCCTGTACTCACTCGACAGTGTATCGGCCCATCTCACCTGATTGAGCTGATTTACATACCAATATTTCAGCAGACCAACACACTCGCTCGGCATGCCCGTTTTCCCCAACTTCTGCCATAGTAAGCTGTAATCGACGCGATCAAAGGCTTTTGATAAATCGAGGAAACAGGCATACACAGGCGTGTTCCTTGAGGTGTAGTACCCGACAGTGTGCTTCAGACTTAGTATAGCACTTTCCGTAGACAACTCACGCCTAAAGCCGAACTGAGCGTCGTGGATGTTAAGGTGCCTTTCAAGAAGCGAGTCAAGCACACTGTCGAGTACCTTAGCTGCGGTCGTCGCAAGCGAGATAGGCCGATAGTTGGTTTTATCCGAAAGGTCACCAGTCCTATTCTTCACAATCGGGACCACAATGGTCCTCATTAGCGGCTCAGGTAAGTATGAATGACAGAGACAAAGATTGAAGAATAATGCGAGCACTCTCGGTAGATGTACACCGGCATACTTAAAGTGTTCGATGCTGAGGCCATCGTGGCCAGGCGACTTCCCTCTCTGCATTTTGTCGCGTATAAAAAGAAAAAAAAGAATGTATGTTCGGGGTTTGCCCAAGAGTGCGACTGTGAATAAGGAAATAGTTACCGGATATCAACTCATCGGAGGGCACTCTCCCTTTAGGTCAAGGGCCGTTCGATGGCTACTCGCACAGGTGTGGTATTAGATGGCGAAATGATACAACAGACCTTTTAGTGGCATGCAATTATATTTACACTTTACAATGGGGACCGCGAAACATGGCCTTCGGTGGCGTCGGCAATCTCAGAGGTACATGGCTCTTATCAACTAGCGATGCTATGATTCTATGCGCATAGAAAGACAAAGAGTCGACTCACTCTAACGCTTTGACAGTACTGTCGATGTTGGACGCGAAGAGCAGGCCTCCGCTGCCTTGGGATCGCCTCACCAGGAGTCCCCTCGACTGGCGAGGCACGCAGAAAACGCCCTACGGCAGGGATGCCACGGGCGCGAGATGAAGCACGTGTCGGTGCAGCAGGTCAGGCTCGGCCGTGCTCGTGCGCGGGGCACGGGGGCGGCCGGGGCTGACGTCAGGCGCGGCGCGTAGCGGCGCGCATATGAAGGCAGCGTCTTGAGGACGCCGTGACGTCTGAAGGACAGAGAAGGACGCTGGTCGCGCGTCCTCACGCCCTTGGCATGGCGGCGCCGGGATGAAATCGCGGCGCAGCTCGCCGGTTGCCCGACAGCCTGCGGACGGATGACGCGGAGCAAGGGCGCGGTCCCGAGGGAACGCGGGCGCAGGCCGCGCACACGCGCGCGGTCGGCGTGACGTGACACTTCACCACACAAATACACAACTAGCCCTGGAGGGCTCCGGAGGACAGCCGCCGGGCTGATCGGCCGCCTCTTATAAGCTAAAACACCAGTTTACATATTTTATTCTAATTTCTAATTGGAAAAAAACTCACGGATAACCCAAACCGCTTCGTCGTCCTGACCAGAGAGACTTCACGCTTCCCTGTCACATTTTTATTCAACTCCATGCATAGACAACCGTATATAGAAGTGAGGTTTAATTATTGGAATTATGGATTTACTTTTAATTATATTTATTGTTAATAATAACGGTAATAAATATAGTTTATTTTAATGTATATGAGAGTGTGAAACAATTTAATACTTTAATACTAATATCATAATAACTTTAAGGTGACAGGTGCCGGAGACGTGCACAGAAAAGAACGACTAATACTTAAGGAACGCTCCCGGTCGAAGCGTTCGTTGGTTTGTCTTAAATAGCTCGGTCAGCTGTCAGGTTGACACTTTGTCACTGACAATGACAGGTGGCCGAGTCGATCTGTATAGGATATGTAATGAAATTGTTAATGGTTTTTACAATGCTTAAATTGCTGAGAAACGATGCACAGGGCTTGTGGAAACGAGGTTGTATTGTGTTTTCGGCGAGAGAATGATCTGGTTTGTATTTAGTAGCGATTTCGCTAAGAAGACCGCTACAATTTTTGCAATTATTATTTCTATTGTTTTAGCAGTAAAACTAAAGCTTCGCCCAGCCCCAACCACTCCAGCACCGGCCACCTTCTCCTCAAGATGTTGTGTGTCACGCAAGGACTTAACAGAAAAATGATCCCTAAAGAGCTCAGCTATTTCCCTATGGTCGCACTTGTCCTCGACACTAGCAGGAAGGCCCGACCCCACATTCAGACTGCGAGTTCCTTTCCAAAAACTCTTGAAGTCCATGTTATTGTGAGCCATAGCGAGAGTGTCCATCTTAAGTTGATCCTGTCTGTTTTGACACCACTTAAGTTTCGATTTAAAAACTTGCTTAGTATCTGACATGAGATCAAAAACCTTACCTCGATTCGGCTTTCCCGCAAGCTCCCACATCTGAAAGCGCAGCCGAGCCTCCCTGTGCGCCTCTGCGACGTGCTTATTCCACCCTGCTATGTAACCGCCTTTTCTTCTCTTTTTGCTCTTATACGACTCCATAGAAGCGCAGGTTAAGCTGTTAATTATATCGCAATACATATTGTCTAATATAGCAAAGTGGTTTATACCTCGGCCCTTATTTGATTTAACTTCGATGAACCCAGTGTAGTCCACACCTGTGTGATAAAATGGGCGCGTTGGGTTACACCGCGCGGCCGGCAAGTCTCCCATTATTTGTTCTTGTTTTGCAGCTTTATGACGTCTGCATATGACACATTGGGTGATAAACTTTTTAACGGCTCGATTGCCTCCTATTATCCAAAATTGATATCTGAGCACACTCAGACGTGCTCCACCATGCAGGGTCATTCGATGTGCATTTTCTATGAGAAGGTTGGTCATATGTCCTTGATGAGGCATGATAAGTGGATGCTTCATATTTGGATCGATGTTTGCCTTGCCAATTCTGCCGCGGACCCTCAGTAATCCATTTCCATCTAGGAAAGGATTTAATGATAAAATTTCGCTGGTTGATTTCACTTGCCCGTTTCGCGACAAGTTGTTTATGTCTTCTCGAAATGATTCTTCTTGTACATTTTTGATTATCATCTCTCTGGATTTTCGTAATTCAGGTACTGTGATATAAGGCAATTTTTGCTTGCAAGGTGATATAGCGCGCAACACCCACGCCAGTACGCGGGTCATACGGTTGATATTGCTATGTTTACTTATTAAATCACTGATGACGTCTTTGTTGTGACGTAGCGCTGTGACGTTTGCTTGTTTTGATACTTTGATATCTTCATTTGTAGTATAGGCATGTTCTTGAGGTTTCGCTTCAAACGTAAACAACCATGAAGGTCCTTTCCACCACAATGGGTGTTCCTTCAACTGCGAAGCATTGATTCCCCTGCTTGCGCAGTCTGATGGGTTTTCTGCTGATTTAACATAGCGCCAGCAATCTGCAGGTGCTACTTCCTTGATTTGTTGTACTCTATTTGATACAAATGGCTTCCAGCGGTTGATGTCGCCCTGGATCCACCCCAAAACGGCAGTAGAATCCGTCCAGCAGAATGATTTGATATTGTTGCTTGATAAGCTGTCTTTTACGCGTTTGAGTAATTTTGATAATAATAATGCCGCGCATAATTCGAGTCTTGGTAAGGACATGCTTTTCTTTGATGGAATTAATTTTGACTTGGCTGCTACGATAGTGATTTTAGGTGAGGCATTCGATTTCTCACGATTCGCTTGAATGATGCTGTATATTACGCATGCGTATGCATTTTCAGGTGAGTCACAGAATGCAAATAATTCAATAGTGTCGTTCTCAGTGTTTTGTAACCATCTTGGGATTGATATGTGATTGATTTCTTCTAGATTTTCTTTGATACTTCTCCACTCGTTATCAATATTTGCTGGTACTTGATCATCCCAGTCTAAATTTTGTTTCCAGACTGATTGAAACAGTAGCTTCAATTTGGTTGTGGCGGGACAGAGCCACCCCAAAGGGTCAAAGACCTTGGAGATGTCTGATAACAGTGAGCGTTTTGTAACTTTCTTGGTAGTTGATGAGTCTATGTTGAACTGGAATGTAAACGTATCTTCTCGTGGGTTCCATCGCAGTCCCAGTGTTTTTTGAGATTCCTGATGCTTGAAATCAAATGCTTGTTGATGCGTAGTGGTGCTCATGTCTTCTAACAACTCTGGATTATTACTACACCACTTTCTTAAATTAAAACCACCTGTTTTAAGGAGGTTGATAAGGTCAGATTGAACTTTCTTGGCTGCTTCAAGGCTATGCGTGCCACTTAGAAGGTCATCCATATAAAAGTCTTGTTCTAGAACCTTGGCTGCTTCTGGATACCGATGACCTTCATCTATGGCTAGTTGTTTAAGCGTCATCATTGCCAAAAAGGGGGCGGCCTTGGTTCCGTAGGTAACAGTAGTCAAAGCATAATCGCGTAATGCTTCATTCGGTTGATTTCTCCAGATGGTTTTTTGATAAAGTTGATCTTGTTCATGACATAATATCTGCCGAAACATTTTTTCTATGTCAGCAGTGTACGCTATTTTATATTTTCTCCATCTCAAAATCAATGTAAATAAATCGGCTTGTAAATTTGGCTCACTGTACATTAGATCATTCAAGCTGTAACTTGATACCGTAGGTGCGCTCGCATTGTAAACAACGCGTAAAGCCGAAGTTGACGATTCAGCACGCTGTACCGCGTGGTGCGGTAGGAAGTTGCTAGGTGTTGTGTCCCTTTCACACTCACGCATATGTCCCAGTTCATGATATTCGTTGATAAATGATTTGTAATCCTCTGAAAATTTCTGGTTTTTGATAAATTTCTTTTCTAGCTGATAGAATTGAGCAACTGCCTTCTGTCTTGATTCACCCAGCTTCTCATGTATATCGGGTTTTAATGGTAACCGCACTACATAGCGCCCATCCTTTTGGCGGGTAGTTTCGGCCTTGAATTGATTTATATACAGTATTGATCTTCTGATGATAAGTCGTCTGAGATGTCAGCAATATCTTCAATTGTCCAAAATCGACTGATATCTTCAATGTTGTTTACAACGACGTTGCAATGATAAGATTTCATAGTTCCACATAAAATAAATCCAAGACGGGATTCCTGCGCAATGGGAGTATTTTCGTCTTTTCTGATAATTGTATTTAAAATGATATTTGAGTAGATGTCCGCGCCAAGTAAAATGTCAATGGGTTGGCTGATATTAAATTCGGGATCTGCGAGCTGAAGACCTTCTAGATGAGACCACGATGGCTTGATAAATGACCGAGAAGGCAAATTATTGATAAGACGATTCATGATAAACACTTTCGTGTTAAAAGTGTAATCCGAGTGTAATGAAGTGGCCTTGATATTGATAAATCCTTTGCAATTGTTTTCTTTGCTCCCGATTCCAAAAATTGATCCATGACGTGGAAGGCCTAGCCGCTGGGCAGCATTTTCGGTGATAATTGATATTTGTGATCCTTGTCCTTGATCTATTAATGCCCGTAATTTGATATGGGATCCATCTGCTGATTGCACCTTGATTTGGGCGGTTGATAATAATGTTTCAGGGGACACGTGTCCTGTATTTTTCGATGAAGTCGGTTCGACGGCGGCTTGTTTCTTGTTGCCGACAAAGGCTTCATGAAGTATCGTATTATGTTCGCCGCTACATTGCTTGCAACGTTTTTCTGATAAACATGACTTTCCGTGATGTTTGTATAAGCAGTTCGGACATATTTCCCGCGTGGATATTATGTCAAGCTTCGTTTCAGGTGTCATACCTAGAAACTTCTGGCATCGAAACAATTCATGATTATAATTGCAATATGAACACTTTACTGTATTAGTTGCAAATGCTTGATAATTTTTCGTTGGGGTTCCGTGACTATTTTTGTTGGGCATTGGTTGATAAAATCGGTTTTCCTTGATATGATTTTCGAAGCGTGGGTTTGGGTATGCCGACGTCTTCATAGGGCCAGACCTTTTTTCGTAGTTGGATGATTGAACAGGTTTAGCTAACTCGTATTTTCGACGAGATGATTCTAGAGCTGTGAATTTATTCTCTAAAAAGTTCAAAAATTCCGCAAGGGTAGGCAGCTCCCTTGGATTTGATAAATGCTCAACGTAGTCATTATGAGACTCCGTGTCCAATTTTTGCGCCAATAGATGTACGACTAACGGGTCCCAAGTGGAGGTATCGACGCCCAAGTTTTGTATGGCGTGAAGGGTCTCCTTAGTAGTATCATGTAGCCTTTTTATTGATACAGCGGATTGCTGTGGCATGGTTGGTAGTCCGAGAAGAATATTGATATGGGAACTGAATATTAGCTTGGTGTTGTTGTAGCGGTGATTTAAGATTTCCCAACATACTTGATAATTTTCAGTGCTGATATTTAAATGTTGAATGAGCTTCTCTGCTTCGCCTTTGACCTTGCTCTTTAAGAATTGCATGTTCTGCGCATTTGATATGGAATTGTTTTTATGTATAGTTTCAGTGAACAAATCCTTAAATGATGTCCACATATGATAGTTTCCGTAAAATGTAGGTATTTCAATCTTAGGTGTCGATCTTTCTTGATGTGAAAAAGCCCACATTTTGGTGTTGATAAGTGTTTGACTTCCTCGTACTTCTGTTCGCATAAGTTGTACGTTTCTTCATATTCTGGTTTCTCACTTATTTGTTCACTGTCGATCTCCCAATGTAAAGAGTCGACCGTTGCCCACCGAGCTTGTATGGTTCGTAATGCATCTTTCAATTCCCATCTTTCGGTACAAAGTTCTAACTTGATATTGTTGATAGCGCGTTGAAAGGCTTTAAAATTACTTTGTTGTTCTCGGAATATTTCTTCCAATTTGCTCTGATTGCCACGATCAGTAGTTTGAAGGTTTGATCTAGATGCCTATTTCTCGGTAGCTGATATGTCCATTCGGCCAGGAGGTGCAGGACCGGCTCCTGCGGGCGCCGATGGTTGGTCCCAGTCAATGTTCAAGTTGAACTGTGAGGAAGCAGGCTTGATAATGGGTTTTTCTTCTTGATATTGTGGTACACATTGGCGTATAGTTTTTCGGGCTTCGTTGTAAATGCTTGATATTTGATTTTAGTGATTTTCGGAAAAATAGACGTAGTCTTGATTTTCAAATTCACAAAGCCTGATATGATTATTTTGGAAATCTTTCCAATATTGTTCGAGAGTGTCTAATCGCCTTTTGATATTTTGAGGAGTCTTACGTTCTGCTCCATCCTTCTTGAAATTGACCAAAAGTTTGCTGATAGCATCTGCAAGTTGACCTTGAGTGTTCAGTAAATCCTCCATGATTGATATATCTAAAATTTCTATTCTGATATGGTATGTATTTATAAGATGATGGCTTCACGTTTAGTTTTATCTAGAAGATGGTCGCAGTTCCGTGCTCAAGTGTCCTCCGTAAGTATGTGCGCCTCTCAATCAGACGGTGAGACCCGCTTGTGGGAGGCCGTCATAACCGATTCGCTACTCACGTGGGATCACTATAGCACGAAGTCCTGATGACCTTGATATAATATTTCTTTTTCTTGATAATAATGGTAATCTTGATATAGCTTTTGGTCTTGATATAATTGATATAACACTTGATATTGATATTCACCGATGAAAATTATGATATTAAGTAATGTCACTAAGTCGTAGTTGAGGTCACGTTGCGTCGTCACACCACGTGGCCTGAATTTCAATGTGCACTGATACAAAGTTGTTTGAAGGACGATAGTTCTGATATTCCAAATCCGGTTCGAAGGACCATAAAGATGTACGGGACAGTCTCGCACACACTTGAGTTGATAGTTGATAATGATAACACTGCAGTTTCCCACCGAAATAATGATTTATTGATAAAGTAATAAAATGATAACATATGAATGCACTCCGCGGTTGCCGGATATGCACTAACCTAAAGTAATGGAATAAATGCTACGTGACGTAAAATGCTGACGGGCAGAATGCACCTTTGTACAGACCGTACATAATTCATTTAACACGTCATTAATTAAATTAGATATAAAATTTGATTAATAAGCGAACTTTAACTCGTTATTCATTAAATAAATTTGGCTGAATGTACATGAGCTTGTGCCATTTTGACATAAGACGAATAATAAAAAAAATACTTTTGCACATGCGCACTTCTTGTTGGATAAATCAAATCAAAATACTTATTTTCCAATGTAAACAGTCTTTGTGAGTATTAAAGTATTTTCTATTTTCTCGTACATGCATAGTAAAGTTTTGTACGGAACTCGTGTGTAAGATGATTTCCGACTCGTGTTTGTTTAATCACTCGCACGTACGCTCGCTCGTGACTAAAAATCACTCTCGTCTGAAATCACCTCCCTTCCACACTTGTATCGTAAATAACTATTTCGTCATCCAAGTATTGTTCGGTAAGAAGACATTTTTTGTTCCTATGGTCGCCAACGTCCATACCACGTTGAACACACCGGTTCTCGTCCGATCACCGAAGTTAAGCAACGTCGGGCGAGGTCAGTACTTGGATGGGTGACCGCCTGGGAACACCTCGTGTCGTTGGCATTTTGCTATTTGAACTTTTTTTAATAGGTGCAACTTTATTTGTATTAACAATAACGTTTGTTACTGACATCACACAAATATTGTTCTGAAAGAAGACATTTTTAGTCCTATGATCGCCGACGTCCATTCCACTCACCCACTTCACTTTTTCCGCTACAAATAGCACACGAAAATAGCGCACTATTAGGTAAGTATATTTTTTATATGTCCACTTTAACTGCCTATTGCAAAGTTAGTTTCCCTCATGTTTCCAAATCGACTTCGCTGCAAAATCGGGACCGCAGCCGATCCAGTAAATGTAATCAGCCCATGCCGGTTCGAGTCCCGGATAAAAAACAATTTTATCAGCGGAAGGGCCGCTTACAAATCCTACGGAACAATTCAATCAAACTTAAATGTAACATTGGTTCAGGCGCAGAAGGTATTCCTTATAAATCAAGTAGGTGGCCCTATATTGGGATAGATTCGAACTAAAATGGTATACACATAACTTCGTCCACACGGAAAATAAGGTAATAGCCTTTTTTTTATATCGAAGTCAGTTTATAACATGACAGCGAAGTTACTCGATAAAAAAAACATATAATTAACACGTGCTAACAGTATGCTGTGTTATAATTAACTGATAACATTGAAAATTACTAACATAGCCACTGATTAATCTGGGACTCATCTAATTTAGTCTAATTTAGAGACTCACATAATTATCTAATTTAGAAGAAATAAGGAAAATCGGAAATGGCGTTACCTTCGGATTACATGTCATCTTAAGGCTGTTAAACAGGGAAGGAGGGGTAATAAAAAACCTAATGGTGACTATATGTATAAATATAAGCTTTCAGACACATATTTGATGATATTTTTACAATACCAGTACAGCAAGCGCCATCTATAGTCACTAATACAAACTAGTCTTATGGAGAAATATTTTGCCGTGTATATTTAAATAAATAGATTAAAGGTGTAAATTATATTTTATAAAATAAACTAGCAGACCCTAGAAAAAATATTTTCAATTTAAATTAAGAATTATATAATAGTATGTATAGATAACTGTTATAGTTTTAAGAACAAAACTTATACTTTACAATAAAAAAAAATACTTATTATATTTTTTCATGAATGATAATAATTGTTTAACTTGAAATTACTTATATTATAAAAAAAAACATAGCGTTCATATTGAAAATGAGGAGTCTATTTTTAAAACAATGGTGTATCTATCCATCCAACGATGCAAAGGGTCTTTTGGTTTCTGCTAAAAATGTGCAAAATAAGCAAAATTTACTTACGTACCTACGTAAAATCTACAATTTAGGTACATGAAATAAAACGTACAGTACACGGGATGCACTTACTAACTGTACATATTTTGCCACTATTGCGTGGATTACAGGTATTGCGCGAACTTTACATTTAAATGTCTAAATACTAAATAAAATTATGCTTATTGTTGTTATATCAAATGAAACATATCATATTTATTTATTTATTTATTGTAATGGGAAACAAACAGCATACAATCACACTTAGAGTTAACAAAAATAGATAACACAGAAGCCAAAACAGTTTCCACTAATGGTTCAAACATTATTGCTCTGAGAGTACAGAAAACATGCATTAAACATATTTAAGTTAAGTAACTGGTTATGTGCATGTCTAATTATTAATTTTTTTTTAATTTTGAGTCTATGATATGAACAAAAGAAACAAGTTAAAGTTGAATACAATAGTAAAATCTTGATTTTTATGATATGTCGTTATATCTAGCGAAATTTGATATACCTAATGTTTCATTTGACATAACAACTACCTATACTATACCATATAAGGTATCATTTTAATTACTATAAAAGATAATTGATATTACATTCTAGACGAATTAATTCATATTAATACAAACATGGAATGGGACGTCCTACTGTTCCGCAGTGCTATGTCGCTACTCGCTACAACGCACACGGCGAATGTTCTCCGGGCCGTTCGCGCAAGCTAGCGACATTACGCCACACGAGCGCCCCAAATCCACGAATTAAGGACCACAAATTGATAGATATCCAGAAAAAAATACTAAGCACCATTCAATTGAATGGAGGAAATAACATAGTATCAGCCTAAGCGATGTAGCTTTCATGGATGAATGTGAGCAGAGCAGGGATCTCTATTTTTCTATTGCGGTAATAACTTTGCTATAAGTATAATGTATTATACGGTAACCTATCTCAAACACTAAAAACCATTGACCGAATTTCATTTGCCCGAAAACCATTCGAATTATTATCGTTTCTCCGATGACAGGATTCGTACATTTTTCTTTTCACCATTTTACATTTAGTAAAAGTATCGTTTGTCCGAAAAACTTTTCCCGTCACATTCACTTGCCCTATGAGTTGTTACGTATTTTTTTTCGTAGGCCATTTTTCATTTACCATATGATACTTTTGGCACTGCATACATTTAAACAAATTTTCAGTTCACCTTTTAACTATTCCCGCCCCATTCACTTGCCATCTGAATTGCGACGTCTTTTGTTTAATACCCATTTTTTCATTTAGCCAAATTTTCAGTTCACCTTTTAACTTTTCCCGCCCCATTCACTTGCCATCTGAATTGAGACGTCTTTTGTTTATTACCCATTTTTTCATTTACCCAATGATATTTTCGGCATTACAGAAGAACTGCGACCACAACAACGGCCCGCGAGCCGAACGAGCGAAGCTACCGTGCTGCGGCAGCAGCCGACAAACCGCCAAAACCGACCTGGTTGGGTTAGGTTAGGTTAGAACTGTGACCACAACAGCCCGCGAGCTGAGCAAGCGAAGCTACCGTGCTGCGGCAGCAGCCGACAAACCGCCAAAACCGACCTGGTTGGGTTAGGTTAGGTTAGAACTGTGACCACAACAACGGCCCGCGAGCCGAACGAGCGAAGCTACCGTGCTGCGGCAGCAGCCGACAAACCGCCAAAACCAACCTGGTTGGGTTAGGTTAGGTTAGAACTGTGACCACAACAGACCGCGAGCTGAGCGAGCGAAGCTACCGTGCTGCGGCAGCAACCGACAAACCGCCAAAACCGACCTGGTTGGGTTAGGTTAGGTTAGAACTGTGACCACAACAGCGCGCGAGCCGAGCGAGCGAAGCTACCGTGCTGCGGCAGCAGCCGACAAACCGCCAAAACCGACCTGGTTGGGTTAGGTTTGGTTAGAACTGTGACCACAGCAGCCCGCGAGCTGAGCGAGCGAAGCTACCGTGCTGCGGCAGCAACCGACAAACCGCCAAAACCGACCTGGTTGGGTTAGGTTAGGTTAGAACTGCGACCACAACAGCCCGCGAGCCGAGCGAGCGAAGCTACTGTGCTGCGGCAGCAGCCGACAAACCGCCAAAACCGACCTGGTTGGGTTAGGTTAGGTTAGAACTGCGACCACAACAGCCCGCGAGCCGAGCGAGCGAAGCTACTGTGCTGCGGCAGCAGCTGACAAACCGCCAAAACCGACCTGGTTGGGTTAGGTTAGTTTAGAACTTTTGGATTAGAATTTGACAAATTGTTGAAAAAGGATACAATAATATGACTAAAATTAAAAAGTCCACTTGAGAACAGTCGAGTAGTTAATAAACCGAATCGTTACATCGGACAAATGAAATCAAAGTCATACAAAAAAAGTCGAGTAGTTAATAAATCGAATCGTTACATCGGTCAAATGAAATCAAAGTCATACAAAAAAAGTCGAGTAGTTAATAAACCGAAACGTTACATCGGAAAACTGATATTACGGACAAATGAGATTTAGGGAAACGTGTTATTAGTCGAGTGAATAAAAATCCTAAACAATTAATGCCCAATCGTAAATTATCGAATTGAATTTTCGGACAAATGAAAAAAAGTTAAAATGATATTTGTCGAATAGTTTTTGTCGAAATGAAATTCGGACTAACGTTTTTAGTGTTTCAGATAGGTAACCGTATTATACATCTTTTGATCCAATCGACAGATGATGCCAGAGCGTTGGTAATTTTACCAAAAATACTGATAATAAAAACAAAATGTGGTATTTCCACATAAAAATTAGAATCGATAAAAAAAGATTCTATAAAAATAAATTGATTATAAAAGTTTTTCTATAAATATCACAGTGTGAATAATTTGATATTCTCTAGTTTTCGTAATTTTCATACTATGGTATGAAAGGTGTGACTGAGATTGGGCGTATATGATACTGTGAAGAGGTACTTCGGTGAAGGAAGCATACTGTAATTGAGAATTATTCAATAGAGAGAAAAAGTGGCGATAAAAAAGAGGATGGCTAATTTCAATAGCTACCTAAAATTAATGCCTATGCCTATACAACATTTTGCAAAAGGCATTTTATATGAGTAAGTATTTATTAGTATTTAATTAATTTATTGTACATGTTACGTGTTTCAATAACCTAAACCACATTTGTGTGCGACATGAGAATAGGTACTATATTCTCAGACAGCGGTAGTTGAACTAAAAACGGCTATCTTACCGTACCCTTAAATAAAGGTGCCTTTATATGTTAATAAAATTTTAGGCCTTATCTTTATGATTGCATACTTATACCTAAAGTACCAAAAGCTAGTTTAGAAGTTCGTATGTTTATGTCAAGCTTGTGAAATTCCTACGAATTACAAATTCATGAGATGTATTTATCATTTTTCAGAAATTATACGTTTAGATTACGTTACTAAAATGTTATAAGCACTTTCTTCAAATTCAAAGTCCGGCTTAAAATACTTAAGAACTATTTAATCCATTAGTAATCGAAAGCCAAATGAAAATATTGGTAATATTTACCAATAACAATAACCTGGTTAACCTGGTAACCTGGGCGAAATTTCAACGAATTTGAAATAGCTGCAACAAAATAAATTCTCCATTTCCCAGGTACTTTAATTCAATGAAACAAAATTAATGTCCTGCCAACTTATTACAACTTTGCCCTATAATTTTCTCACCTACGTTTGTTGAACAATTTAATTAAAATTGGAAACTTTTAAGTGTCGGAATCAAGGTTGTATTTCATTGTTTGTACGAGCTCAGACGACTAACTTTGACATTTAAAAGTTCTAATCAAAAATAGAATAGATCTTGAAAACCACAACTTTAATGAATATTAACACCTTGGCTGGAAACCATTAAAGACTAGATTTTTAATTTCACGTAGGTATAACTTTTTTATACTGAATACTTAAAAAGTTAACGAATTGGTGATTAAATATTTAAATCTAATTATTTTACAGAACAGTACCATGATAAGTTTCGTAAGTAAGAGTCTTATAGGAGTCTTATGTAAAAATAGTTTAGCGTGTATTTAATTATTATAAAACCCATATTACTCTACTGACTGTTTCTAAGGGGCGTCACTAGATACCGTTAGTATCGCTGTATTACATACAATTTAATCAACGAAATTCATAAGTCTAGTAATCATTTTAGCGATATGAAAGCGATCTTCCGTTTTTTGTTTATTTGCAATACATATTACTAACTGAAATAATTGGTAGTAACTTTAATTAATCCAATAATAATCATATTAATGCTGATTAAATTAAATATCTTCTTATACGTGGCAATAGGTAAGTGATACCAAAATAAATTTTCGAGTGCGAATATATAAAATAAAGTAAATTATAATTATTAAAAGGTATGCTGTCACCTTTTAAAATAAATATTATTTAGGTCAAGAATGATACTGCTAATAATAGACCACGTCATGCTGCCGATATATGGCGGCTGTAGCGTTTTGTTTGGGTAATGATAAGTTTGTAATAATTATGACATCAACAGTGTGCGTTTATGATTTTTGGTGATAAAATTTATATTACTTTGCAGGTAAAATGTTATTACAACTCAATTAATCTATGAAAAATTGTTTTTTCTATTTATTTTTACTCGTTTTCCCTTCGCCGATAGATGGCGCTAGTTGTTATCCTGTTTCCTGTATTTTTATGGATTACTATGGATAAAAGCAATACAAGTCTTTATGTAACTATTCTCAACGTCGATCCGCTACTTTGTCACGCACATACTGAAAACTACAAACTAACAAATGAACATACTAGCAAACCATCAAACACACTTTTTTGTATTAATAAGTATGGATATTGATAGTAAAATAAGATTTATATATAAAATTATGGTACTATGAAATATCGTCAAAATAGTCAACCATAAATTAAATCAAACACTGATATTTATGACAGCGTATTTAGTTACGTGACTCGCCAAGAGATGGCGCTGGGTGTCGGCTGAATCGCGCTATCGTTTGTTTCCCGGAGATAACTCAAGAAGTCCACGCGGCGTGTGTACGGGTGCCATCAGAAGGGTCTTAACTGACTCGACTGAACAGCGAGTGATGATCTCGGAAATGATCCCTGTGATTACACTCCGCTCGCGCGCGTCTCAACTATCGCAGAGGCGCGTGTCGATGAACTGACGCTGTTTTTGGCCACTTTATAGATTTGCAACTGATGTGTTTATCGCATAATGATTTCAATTTGTCATCATCATCAACGCTCTGATTATTATTTTTTCTCCAACTTGCTTGGAAATGTTCCCATTAATGTAGTAAAACTGGACCGCGAAATCGTTCGTTATTTTTATAAGGCGTTAATACAAATTAAAAATATATATACACGATGATTTTTAATCGGTGATCAGGAGTAAAAAAATATTAATATTTAGCTAAAATTTAACTTAATACCTCCTCCGACCTCGCCCCGTGCAATTACCTCACTGTTAAATTAATTTAAAGTTAAAACATAATTACACTAGATACATGGTCATCCTACATAAATTATTCCAGTAGGTACGATACCTACGTCAAGTGTCATCGCTTTGGCGGGAAATTTTACGAAATTTTCTACGACTTTGTTTGTGTAATGACAATGACAAGTTATTACTCATAAATTGTCATTCCCATTAAATTGTTAAAGAGGTTGTAAGCATACCGATACAGATTAGTTCGGTGACAAGGAATTTAGTTTTCAAAATAAAAATTATCATAGAAAAATAAAAGTTTGTATTCATGTAATTACGACTTCAACGTGACCGCCATAAATTACTGAGTGAAAAGTTGGTACCTGATCACCGATTAAAAATCATCGTGTATATATTTTTGGCCGCGGACTTTATTTAAATAAGACGATTAAGTTAAAAACACACCTTCCGTTTATGACGTCTCATACAAATGAGGGTACTCTTAATTTGGCCGGTTACTGCATTTTTTACTTTTAAAATTTTCAAAGACTGATAAATCACCATATAGCCAATTTGTCCACTAAATTTAAAAAATAAAACCTAGTATAAAATTTTTAATTGTGCTCTGCTACTGTGAATGTATTTTAAATGTCGACAAATTTCAAATAAGGGACAAACAATTTAAATAATAATCTTATAATGCGATTAATTTATTTTCATGATTCTTAGTTATCTATTTCACGAAAGTTTTAATTTTAATACTTAATATAATGGTATTTAATGAGTGAGTTGAAAATGAATAAGTGTACCAAACGTAAACAAATAAAAAGTAAAACAGAAATGATAGTGTCCAAATCAATATAAAAGTTATTTTGAACTTATAATCTTCTCCGAATGATAAATATGGTATGGTTTCTAAAAAAAAACAGAGCGTTTAGAATTTTTATTATTATTAACTATACAATTTTAATTCTTATTAATATATTTTGTTTTAAATCAAACATATAATTCGGACCCGAATTACTTTTCCTAAAAAAAATAAGTACCAAATGAACTTCATGGCACTGATATATTAAATTAAAAATTTAGATTGGTGATTATTTCCTAGCATATAATTATGGAGAAAAGCACCATACAAGCCTCGGCGGGAATGTCAGTTCGCAGATTCGTATTATTGAAGGACTCGGCAAATATTTTTTTTAAAGTCTAACGGCATTTTGTGAGCCATTTTGGCAACATGACTTTTCCGATGTAAAAGAGCCTGCTGAATTCGATTCCGGATGTTGCCAAGCCGAATTTTGCCCCCCTCCCCCCATTTCCCCCCTTTTTACCTCAAAATATGTCCCTAATCACGGTTTTTACGGTTTTATACAAAAAGTCTTACAGTTAGAAAAAAAGTGTCAAAGACAAGAATGATCTCTATAAAATTTCCTATAACATGGTGTATAATTTTTTTTAGTAGTCCTTATGGTTTGTGAGCAATATCTTCCCGAACTTCATAGATTAGTAGAAAATTCTAAATATCGGCTTCCTTTACCGTCCTAACGGCATTTTGGGATCCATTTTGGCAACATGACTTTTCCGATGCAAATAAGCCTGCTGAATTCGGTTCTGAATGTTGCCATGCCGAATTTTGCCCCCCTCCCCCCATTTCCCCCCTTTTTGGCCTCAAAATATGTCCCTAATCACGATTTTTACGGTTTTATACAAAAAGTATTACAGCCAAAAAAAAGTGTCAAAGACAAGAATGATTTTTATAAAATTTCCTATAACATGGTGTATAAACTTTTTTAGTAGGCCTTATGGTTTGTGAGCAATACCTTTCCAAACTTCATTATTTAAAAAAAAAATGATAAATTCTGTGAACCGCATTAAGATTTTGATGCAAAAAAAAAAATATTGGGGGCTACACCCATACTTAGAACTGAAACTCAAAATTTTTTTTTTCATCAAACACATACGTGTGGGTATCTATGGATAGGTCTTCAAAAATGATATCGAGGTTTTTAAAATACTTTTTTTCTAAACCGAATAGTTTGAGTGACAGACGCTTCCAAAGTGGAAAAAAGTTGGTCCCCCCCCCCCTCTAACTTCTAAAATAAGAAAATGAAGAATCTAAAAAAATATATGATGTACACTATTAAACCACTTTACTATAAAAACTACCAACGAAAATTGTTTTGAACGAGATCACATACATACATCTACCTACCAAGTTTCAACAGTATAGCTCTTATAGTTTCGGAAAAAAAATGGCTGTGACATACGGACGGACAGACGGACAGACAGACAGACAGACATGACGAATCTATAAGGGTTCCGTTTTTTGCCATTTGGCTACGGAACCCTAAAAACAAGAAGAAAAGAACCCTACGGTACTCCAATATCATTATTATTAGTCTTAGAATTGCTTGACCGAACTTGCACAATATTACTGAGGTTTTTCAAGTATGACTCCATCATTCTTAATACTAATTCATCAAACCTGTAATACTCTAGCTTTTTGTCATGCCTTAGACACTCAAATGCCCTCGATAGATCGCGGTAAATCTTTGCACATTGCTGTGACCTATCCAAGGATTCATATATGAAGTCTGCCACCTTCCTGATGGCTAATCCTGTGGATTTTCGCCTCTGAATCTGGGCCTCAGGTCAGGATCACGGGGAGGTGGTGAATCAATCGTTTTCCACAAAAGATGCCACGATTCTTGACTGAAAAGTCAACTCCAACACTTAGGATCATCATCATCATCATCATCATCATCATATCAGCCTATAGACGTCCACTGCTGGACAAAGGCCTCCCCCAAAGTTCTCATCCAATTTCTACCCGCGATCTTAACCAGTTCGTCGGTCCACCTTGTTGGAGGCCTTCCAACGCTGCGTCTTACGGTCCGCGGTCGCCACTCAAGAACCTTTCTGCCCCAACGGCCATCGATTCTACGAGCAATGTGCCCCGCCCACTGCCACTTAAGTTTGGCGAATGTCTGAGCTATATCTACAAACTTGGTTCTCTTGCGTATCTCATCATTTCGAATTCGATCCCGCAAGGAAATTCCGAGCATAGCTCGCTCCATTGCCCTTTGAGTAACTGTGAGCCTTCTTATGAGGCCCATTGTAAGCGACCACGTTTCAGTGCCGTATGTCATCACTGGCAACACACATTGGTTAAAAACCTTCGTCTTAAGACACTGCGGTATTTGGGAAGAGAAGACATTCCGCAGCTTACCGAACGCTGCCCATCCGAGTTGGATTCGACGAGTGACCTCTTTTTCGAAATTCGACCTACCCAACTGGATCGTTTGTCCAAGGTAGATATAGTCGTCTACAGTTTCGAGCGCAGAGTCTCCAACTTTAAGTGGAGTGGGTGCCACATGGGAGTTAAACATAATTTTCGTTTTCTCCATGTTCATTTTAAGACCCACTTGTTGAGAGACCCTACTGAGGTCGTTGAGCATTTTGCCGAGGTCTTCCAGGGTCTCAGCCATGACCACGATATCATCAGCAAAGCGGAGGTTGGTGATGTATTCGCCGTTTATGTTGATGCCAAGTCCGTCCCAATCCAGAAGCTTGAAAACGTCTTCCAATACAGCTGTGAACAATTTAGGGGATATAACATCTCCTTGCCTCACACCACGCTGCAATTGGATAGGTTTCGAGTCTTGGTTTTGGACGCGGACTGACATAGTGGCATTCTCATACAAACACCTTAGTACCTCAATATACCTGTAGTCAATTTGGCACCGCTGGAGAGACTGCAGCACTGCCCAGGTCTCGACTGAATCGAAAGCCTTCTCATAGTCCACAAACGCTAAGCATAATGGCTGGTTATACTCTTCGGTCTTCTGTATAACCTGCCGCAGCGTATGGATGTGGTCTTTGGTACTAAAAGCTTTACGGAAGCCGGCTTGTTCGGGAGGCTGGAAGTCGTCAAACCTGCGTGCGAGACGGTTCGTGATGACTCTCGAAAACAGCTTATAAACATGACTCAGAAGCGAGATGGGCCTGTAGTTCTTTAAAAGGGTCTTATCGCCTTTCTTAAAGAACAGTACCACTACGCTTCTGTGCCATGCCTGTGGCGTTCTCCCCTCGAGTATAACGGAGTTAAATAACTTTTGCAAGGCTTTTAAGACCGGTTTTCCACCTGCTTTTAGAAGCTCTGAGGTAACTCCGTCATCACCCGCCGCCTTATTATTTTTAAGCTGTTTGAGACTTAGGATAATACGGAAAAATCCAAACTGGTCTATATTGTAGTTGTTCGGACCAGAGGTGTGCCCTTTTTTGTGTACAATGCCATGTTCAAGTAGGTATATCTGGAAATACTCCCTCCTCAATGCAACTATTTTAACTATTAAGAAGCAGTTCCATTCTCGTTTTCATTTGAGCCAAACCTTTTTTCTCTTTAGTTTCTGACTTATTTTGGTTCAGCGCATTGCGCGGGAGGATGGAAAACAGACTGGGCACCCCTGCTAACTAACGTGATAGTTAACGTTTTATTCAAGTTTTTCTTTTGATTCCTTCCTCATAATGAGTCTAGTCTTGAGCGAGCTCTGTCTACCGGCGACCCGATGATATGTACTAGGTAGTTATAATATAGCTACTTTTAGCATCGCGGGCGATTATCGGGGTCAGCGAGCACGTCGCGGGTGGACAGTGGACACTTCTAGCGAACAAGCGTGATAGCTAACGTTTTATGCAAGTTATTGTTTCGATTCCTTCATCATAACGAATAATCTCGTGTAGAGCGAGTTCAGGCTGCCGCCGACCCGATAGATAGTATTAAGAGACTATAATATACCTAGCTACTTTTAGTACTGCGTGCGATTATTAGGGTCTACGAGCACATCGTCATGCGGAGAGTGCACATTGGACATTGGACACAAGCTTGCTAACGTGGTAGCTATGGTCTTATGAAAGTTTTTCCTTATTCATGGAATTGTCCTATTAGTAGGCAAGTGCGAAGTGCGTTAATTCGGTAGTACCCTTTCATTTGGGAATCCAAATTTACTTTGATGGAATAAATATTCACTAAAGTAGGTAATAAAAAAAATAGTATATCACAAATATAAAACTAGCCTAGAAAGTTATAGTCGAAAAATTGCATTCGTAAATAATAGGTAAAGGTACCTACTAATCAGCAATTGATTTTTTTAATTGCAAGCATCATAGTTATAAAATAATTCTATTTTCTCAAAAATGCCATTTGTAATGTTGCCATACCATCGCTAGAAAGACTACAGTAAGTGGAAAATACCGAAGACTTTTTAGAAGTGTCCAGTAAACAGCGAAATTTTAAAGGAATCAATATTTATCCAGTACCTAAGTAAGTATGTGATTCCTATTACGTATCAGTGCAAATAAATCAGTACAAATAATAATTATTCGTACTGACTTATTTGCACTGTCGTTTGTTTTATAAATACTGCGTTTAATTATTAAACAAAAGCAAATAAATTAAGGCGGGATTTAAATTAAAAGACAATAATTTCAAAGTTTGTGTAATCTAATTACATTCAGCCAAAATGAATTCAGACGATTCTGATTCCGAAATAGACGGCACTCCTCCACACTTATAAGCGGAGGCAGAGTTTGTACTTCCGCCTAAATCCAAGGAAAGATATTTTAAAAAATGCTAGAGATTCATTATATTATATGGAAGGAAGGAAATGAAGTTAATAATAATTGGCCAGATAATGTGTTTCTAGCTTATTTCAACCATCTTTCTAAGACAATCGGATGGCTACAAAGGAAAGAAATCACAAATATTTAGCAGCCAAAATATAGAAAAGTTCTTAAATCAAGCTCCAGATGATAAATATTTGGCAATGAAGGTTAATAAATTCTGCCACTATTTGAAAACGATATATGTATATGTCGGAGACGGTCATGAGTACGGTAGCTCAACGAAGCCGGCGCGCCATCGGAAGGCGACAGTGGCGCCCCCTTGAACCTGTTTTGGCGCGCTAGACAGAGTCTTGGCGGTTCACTCAGCGAACGCCCACCGACACTTCACTCTGGGTCGCCGTCGAGTGCACTACTGCCTTGGAACTGTCCCGTTTCGTTGTGCTATACCAAGTTAGAATCAGTGAAACGTTATAACTCAACAATACTGTGTTAATTTAATAAAGACGCTTCGCATGTGGAATGAGCTCCCTGCCGAGGTTTTCCCCGGGGGCTACAGTATGCAGTTCTTCAAGAGGGGAGTAAATAGGTTCTTAAAGGGTCGGCAACGCGCGCGTGATGCTCCTGGCGTTGCAAGCGTTCATAGGCGGCGGTAACTGCTTAACATCAGGCGGGCCGCATGCTTGTTTGCCACCGTCGTAGTATAAAAAAAAAAAAAAAAAAAAAAGACTATTGTGAGACTTTGATAACCTAGCTTACAGACCTCTGTGCCAGGAACTGTTATTTTGTGCTTCATTGTATAAGGAATAAATCAAGTTAATTGCATCCGTATTGTTTCATCTTGCTCGCAACTACCTCCTCGTCCACAACTATGTCGATTAGCTCATCTAATGTGCCACACCACACCGGCCATCCGACCTGTCCCCGACATCAGAAGTGGGATGGTATCTATGGCCCATGAGCGAACACGAAGAATGATGGAACACGAAGCGAATGAAACGGAAGAACAAAAGTTTGTGGTTACTCTTTGAAATACAACGAACCTGACATCACAAAATCAAGGAACAGGAGCTACAAGCGTTTCCGTTATTGAAACTCAAGCTAACACCGTCACGGAGACCTACAAAACCGTATGAAAACAAATGAAGATTGCACTGTTTAAATTGTTTTCATTGCGAGAGAAACGGACATGAAAAATTCGATTGCTTACTTCGTATAAAAGAAAACTACAACTTACCACCTCAGCGACAAAAGCCAGCAGTTACAATACAAACTGCATACATCGAAGTTCATTGTTTACTTCAAGAACAGCGGGACACATCGTCAGTTGTTGCACCAGTAGAAGTGACCCAGAAGCGACAGTCAACTACAACTTACAAGCGACGCGTGAACGTAGGCACTATGGATTCACCGACACATTTTGAAAAACACATCAGGTCAGTCGCTAACTTTTCACTAAGATTCCGATATTTTGTTCACAAATAAAAGTGTAGCTAGATTCTGCGGTAGACTTAAGTCGCACTTATTCAGTTTAGTGGGTATTTGTCAAAAAAAGTACTAACGGGTACTGGTAAAAGCAACCCTCCAAGTAAAGTTGAATATTGCGTGATAGAAATTAATAATCATTTGCAACAAAGTTTATTGCACGTTTTGTAACGATTGTTTTCGTAGTGATATAATATGACTAAACGCGAAATGTTTCTACAGAGATTTAGTGTTGATTAATATGACCACTACGCAGTTTACCTACCCTTAAAAAAGTTTATCATTTTAAAATTGCGCTGTGAAGGTGCATCAATCATACACACTTAGAATTATTATTCTAAGCATACACAGTACTTAGTAGTAGGAGCGGCTGGGCTTAGGAACTTGCTTTAATAATCTACCCTCTGTTCATGATTTTCCAATCATTCTGTAGAATTTAATTTTTTGACATCTTGAATAGTTTCTTACTCGGTGTACATTAGCTGGTGTATAGTTTAGCGCCTATAACTTCCGTAAGAACTGGTGAGCCTGAGATTTGTTACTTTGACGATTCTAATGTTACTTTTAACTGTGGTGATCGCTTTAGCCTAAAATATTTACACTGGAGACACTAATAGGATTAGGAAAATATTGGGACACAAGAGTTTGAAATTTAAGTTTGATTTTTATCATTAATGTTTCATAATCCCTTGGTAATCTAAGAGTTATCATACAAAGTAAAGCTTGTTATTAAAGTGCAAATAATGATTTGATTTAAATCTTTTCTTGCATCTACGTCGTAGATTATTTGTTCACATTAACGAATCATAATTTCAGTGTACCTACCTAACTTTGCTAGATTGATTTGAGTTTCCTTTTTTTTTGTTGGATTATTATTATTCGTTTGGCATGTTATTTCAGACAACAAAAGAAACAATTCATTTGACTATAAGAAATTACAAATCCAATTTCAGTTGTTGTTGAATTGAAGTTGAGTTTGTTGGATTTTAGGTTAGAATGACCGAGCTTTGTGATACTGTGCTTGAAGTTTTTGTTTCAGGAAAAGATTCGCGAACTTAGCAGCTAACAGCTAAGCCATGAGTCATCTGCTTCGGCTGCCACGGTACAAGACATCGCGTAAAGAACTGCGCGAAGGCGAGCGACAGGGCGCCTTCAACCACGGGGAAGAGGGTTGACGTGTGACGTCACCACACCACACCATATGAGGCAATCTGGTGAGGAGTTCTCATTTTAATGTGATTTGGTTGCCGAGTGATCGCTTATGGAAGAGTTAATTTCCAATAAGTTCCATGGCAATTGCTTGTATAATTCAGTGACTATGTATGACTTGTATCAGAAAATTGTTAGTACTGTGCAATAACTAAAGTTACTGAAGCGAGCCTATTAGAAATGTTTACATGTAGTATTGTAAATTGCAAGACCATTGGCCATAAAGTTGACTTCCAAACATGCGCGTACTTGCACGATAGGTTGAGGGAAATGCCCTGGAGCTACGTACCATTTGAAGTAGATGAAAAAAAAAATATTGTGATACTGGTAGGGAGGTTCTCAGTTCGGCTGGTCGACCATACCAGTCACTTCATCGTAGCCGTAGTCCGGTAGAAGTCGGCATCTGCTCTAAGCAGTCCGTGGATACGCGGTGCGCGGTAGGTGCTGGCGGAGGTCGGGTCACTCTCGCAGAGACCGTAGAGTCATAGGGTTGACTCGGCGATCCCGTGGGGATGCGCGTAGTGGGTGGCTAAGTTAGCCCTAGGCCACGAATGAGATACCTGTTTTGTTGAACGAATTTTCGTTGATTTAATTGTTTTGATATTGTCAATAAGGTGAGCCAAAAGGAAATTATATGGTGGTACATGGTTCCTAATGTGTTTTCTAAGGTAGAAGTGGTAAATAGCTAGTTTGTTTCACAACAAGCAACATTGTAGTACAATCTCATTTAAAACGTATTGCACTATTGAAAGAATAAGTAATGTTACAATTGGTAGTTGGTTGTAAGATACCATAATTCGATTTGTATCTTTTGAAATATTGCGGTTATAAAACAAAAACTTTCACTTAGTTGTCAAAATTATTTTTGTAATATTTTTTTTGTTTTGGTGTCAGTAACTATTTGATGCGAAAGGAAAGATGAAGTTTTTGTTTTGTCTTAGGTACCATTTTGACGTGTTTGTCAGGACTGACCGAGTGGATACTGTTTTGGTTGTTGATTGTTTCAGAGCAACACACGAGGACGTGTGTCATCGCAGGATGGCCGTGTCGGAGACGGTCATGAGTACGGTAGCTCAACGAAGCCGGCGCGCCATCGGAAGGCGACAGTGGCGCCCCCTTGAACCTGTTTTGGCGCGCTAGACAGGGTCTTGGCGGTTCACTCAGCGAACGCCCACCGACACTTCACTCTGGGTCGCCGTCGAGTGCACTACTGCCTTGGAACTGTCCCGTTTCGTTGTGCTATACCAAGTTAGAATCAGTGAAACGTTATAACTCAACAATACTGTGTTAATTTAATAAAGACTATTGTGAGACTTTGATAACCTAGCTTACAGACCTCTGTGCCAGGAACTGTTATTTTGTGCTTCATTGTATAAGGAATAAATCAAGTTAATTGCATCCGTATTGTTTCATCTTGCTCGCAACTACCTCCTCGTCCACAACTATGTCGATTAGCTCATCTAATGTGCCACACCACACCGGCCATCCGACCTGTCCCCGACATATACTATTTTTTTATCAAAGGTTGTTATCATATGTGTTAACGGTGCGGAATACGTATGTCACCTTTAATATTTCTTAAATACAAACTATATTTTTATCTTATTTTCTTGTTTAATTTTTGAGAAAAGCCCTACATATTTGCTTCGATCGTAAGAGCCATCCAGGCCTCGTATTAGTCATAGTCATAGTATTTTATTCAAAAATACAGGTATTGTGTTTAATATACAATTTTAAATAAAAATTAACATAACAATTAGGATAAAGCAATATTTTAGGTTTAGCAATATTATAGCCGGACCTCGCCTACGGCTCGCTAATTCATACTCGGCCAGTATGGCTTACTTACTGGTCTCTGCCGTAATATACTTGTGGTGACACATGCTGTGTATAGCTAACATATAGCGATACCCGATATGTTAGCCATACGACAGAGCTCGCCAGTAGTCCCTAACCGGTAGGCCAATGTAAACGTGTGTATTAATAAACGTTATTATTTGGGATCCTTTGGTTTTTTCCTCGACCTCCAAGTAGAATCCCACGTACTATTTGGCGTGGGCCATCGTAATGGTAACCATTTACCTGACAACATTACTTCCATGAATGACATTAATTATAAATTACATTTATAAAAGACATTAACTGAAAATGTGTTGTATAATATAAAATACTATAATAATATTGATTTTAGAATTAAAAAATGAAACCTGACATAAATATTGTATAGATTTAGCTATAAGCAAAGACTATATACCCCCTAGACATATGTTCTCATACAAAAAAACGTAACTCTGAAAAAGCTCAAAATTCGGTATAAAAACTAGATGGCGCTGCTTCGTAGCCTGGAAGTGACTAAAATGTTATTTTTCACCAACATTTTTAAGTGATTTTTGATTTTTTGAAATCAAACGCATTACTGCTTTATTTTAATACGATAATATAACTTAAATACACAATTTTTAAGGATTATATTTTTTACTCTTCAACAACGTGGTTTGATCGTATTAAAATAGATGGCACTACCTCTGGATAGCTCAAGGTTGCTTGCGGGCTCGCCAATTTTTGCTACACAAAATAGCTAGATGGCGTTGGTGCACTGATGTAATGGACAAAATAAGTTACGCCCGAATTGTCATGCGACATTTCCCACTAACAAACAGTCAGTAACGTAATATTTGTTAGATAAGTTTTGTACAGTCAAGGAATTTCATTTCCTACCCATTTCGTTACAATGTCGTTAGACATTCGCAATGCATTAAGGTCGAAAATTATATTTCAATAATAGTATTGAAATGTCAATATTATTATTTGTCACTTCATTTTACAAAAACCTCCTCGCGAAAGGTTATCATTTGCTTTTAATTTCTAATTAGGAACATATGTCAGTGTCAATCGAAAAAATCGTAACATAATTTTCAGCAACGTTATTAATATGAAAAATAAAATGCTTGCCGCTAACCGTGAACTATTAAAAGATAATGATAATGACTGAAAACAATGAAGAGCTCAAAGAGTGGAGTTACACCAGGAAGGAATACGGATTTATGAGATCACGCGTCGGCTCAATGCTAGCAGGGACACAGTTTGACGTTGGGTACGGCGATATAATGCTGAAGGAAACCTTATTGATCTACTGCAAAGCAAAGTAACCATTGCATCGTCCGTTTGCCATGGCCCAAGACCAACGCCGACGACAAAACGGCTTTACGCCAACGGGACGATTTGCGGAAATGTTTGACATTTACCCTAGAACAATTAGGAATTGCCTACATGCAGGCGGCCTGCGAAAATATATTCGTTCGTTTTGTTTTTGTTAAAAGTAATATAAAAAAAACGTATATAAAATTGTGGTTTTATTGAATTATCACTGTCGTTAGTTCTGTTAGTTTTTGTATAGATAAATTTCGGGTGCCTGTCGTATCGCATAACGTTTTTTGTCCTAAAAATGTTTGGCCGAGAAAGTTTGGCATACTGTTGAATGGCATACTACTCGTTTGTCCTAATAATTTTTGCGCATACTCTCTTAAAGTCCTAAATCAAGTTTGTCCTAATATTGATAACTAAAATCTAATTACCTAAAGCATAATATTCCTAACATGATTTGCCCTAAGAATTATTTTGCCTATTATCAAATTGGCTAAAATTACAGCACCTAAACTAAACTATGGAAGGCGTGAAGTCAGAATCGTTACGTATTCTACCTTCAGGCAGGTCAGATTTTGGTTAGGATAGGTACGACGACGAGCGAAGCGAGGAGGAGTGTTAGCTAGAACTGTGACCCTTTTAAAACTCTGCTTGCTAAAAATCATCAAGATGTATGCTTAATGACATGTAGTCAAAACACATAACAAACTATCCTAATATTGTAAGACCGAAAACTGTAGGTTAGGTTAGGTTTGTTTTATGACCATGGATAGCGGAGCGCGCGAAGCGAGCGGAACGTCAGAATGCTTGCTTAAAAATCTACGAGATTTAGGTATAATGAAATGTAGTCAAAAGATTTTTAGCACATTAAATTAATAAATAAAATTAAATTCCTTGACCTACGTAGGAAATTTGTTAATCGTAAAATATATATGTAATAATATAAATAATGAGCCTTCGATATTGCAATTTATAATAGACATAATAAGACATTTATTTATAAGTAGTTAGGAATTTAAAAAAAACGAAGCGAAGTATAGAAAACAAATACCTACTGAATAATGATCATAAGTACGAGTATACTTACTTACTTATTCCCCCGTTTTCCGATGCTGCAAATATGGGTAATTTCAATTGCTTTTTTTAGGATCCCGTAGGACTACTAGAAACTCTTATAGTTTCGCCATGTCCGTCGTCCACGGCTTAGCTTAGAGACTTCTCGTACTATAAAGCTGTAATTTTGCGTCGGCCCGTAGGTATACAGTACAACGTTTAGACGAGAGATAAGGTTAGGGTAATAAGCCTTTTGAAATACAGACTCTTTATAATAATAATAGAAATTTATTTCAAGTGGTTCCCATAAAAGTGTTTCTATATGTGCAATGACTTACAAAACTATTGTTCGTAAAAACTGAAACTTTAAATCCATAAATAATCGTAACTTAACTATAATTTTGTAACTCTCTATATTCAGTAAGGGTTTACATACAACAGTGAGAGTTTAGGTAGCCAATCACTTGCTAAACAACGTTTCATAAATATTTGTTCTTGGGTCATGGATGTTATCTATATATGTATTTATATATTATGTATATCGTCGTCTAGTACCCATAGTACAAGCTTTGCTTAGTTTGGGACTAGGTCGATTTGTGTATGATTGTCCCTTAATATTTATTTATTTATTTATTTTTTATTTATTTATTCATTTTACAAACAACGTTAGACAAATGAAAGATTCCCAAATTAGACGTTGCATAAAATATAGTTTTACAAATAGATCATGATACAAATTATTTATTGGACAAAACATCATATCACAAAACATTATTTCGCAAATTATTCTTTTATTATTCTAGTCAAATAACAAAATAACTATTGGATTGGTAAACATTTCGTTTAATAAATCATCATGATGTGAACGCCATTCATATGTGTAGTTTTCTACGAGTACAAATATTAACATACTTAATTTTTAACAAAGTATAATTGTTCTGATGAGCATACAGACGTCTTAGTGTTCAGGTTATTGAGGTTTTTTAGGTAACATGGCTCGAAAACCGAAAACTGTAGGTTAGGTTAGGTTAGGTTTGTTTTATGACCATGTATAGCGGAGCGAGCGAAACGAGCGGAGCGTCAAAATGCTTGCTTAAAAAATGGAACATCACTCAATCTACCAAAGCCCAAAATATTTTTTTGAACCCCAATATCTCGGTAAATATCGCTCTGAGAGAAAAAGTTTAAAAACAAAGCATGCTTATTTTAGTGTAATCTACAAGATTCGATCCAATTTAAGTCCAAAAACAGCAAAAAAAAGTGTTAAAATTTTTTATGTCCCAGAGACCAGTGTTTCGAGTATTAAACTTCATACCGTCCTGCGTTTCGTTACATAGAGAGTTATTTTTAATAATTTTATGAAACAATAGTTTCTCAAATAATGTTTTGCAAAATAACTGATTTTTAAAACGATTCATTCGTGAAGTGAACATTTTTTAAATGAAACTTTGTCATTCAATATTTTTCTAAAGCGTCTATGTTATTAAATGTATATTTGTCGAGTACTTATTTGTAAAATGAGCATTTTAAGGAATGGTAAATAGGTTTGTGAAATGAATAGTTTGTAAATCGTTGCTTGTTATGTGATTATTTGTAAAAAGTTGTTTAGCAAATGATGATAAACCGAGAGTTTTTAAGCCCGAGGTTTAAATTAAATTAAAAAAAAAATAGCTTAGGTAGTTTAGCAAATGACACCTTCAAAAAAAATAAAAACTTTTGTAAATGCTAATATCAGGGAAAAATCTTGTGTGATTTGCTTTGACGAAATGTCTATCATGACAAATTACGATATTATTGAGACGCCGACTAATAAACCCGCTAAATCATCTAATTCTAATTCTAATTTTAAAATATGGCTTCCATCATAGTTAATGATGATTTCGCCAATTTCGAGTTTGCTCGTAGAGCATGCCGTTGTTCGGTGAGGTTTTGCTTTTTGTAAAGTGATAGCGATTTACAAAAAACCACGCGGACTATCGGGCCTTGACCCAGGAAGGGCTATGAACGCTTCAAGTTGAATTCTTCATTAGCTATTCACTCCTACGTTAGATCACTGCACAATACGCTATCAATACTACACATTGAACAACGAAAATGAATAAATAATGAACAACGAAACCTAAACGCATGCGGCCATCTTAAGCCACGAACCGGAAGTCGCTAAATCATCTAGGAGGAGATCCAGGGACCTAATTCGAGATTGACATTTGAGTGATCGCCAAACGTCAAATCTCTATTAGATAACAGTTATATCGCCATTGAACTGTCATTTAAATGCGATGAGCTTAAAATTGACATATCTCATCTCAATTTTGGAAATACGAAGGCGATAATGATTGTCAAAAATGTTATTCATGTATATAAATTTCTGTTTTGAACGAAACGTAACGGACTAATTTCACGTACTACGCGGTCAATTTAAAGTATGCGCCTGTTATTTATGCCGTCACATACAAAGGAAATGAAAATTTTGCGCGTCCGAATTGACGAAGTTGCGATGTTCTGGGGATATCGCCACTTGTCAAGTAGGCACACGTCAAAAGTGACGGATGGCGATGAAAAGGAGAGATCCCCATTATATCTCTAAAATTGGTCGAATACCCCCCCTGGAGTTAAATTTGATCCCTAGGGTTTTAATGAACCGCACTGAATCTATTTATTTTTCAGGATTTTCGAGGTGGACGATAATTCCCTATTGCTGAGCATAGAGTTGATTAGTCCACGGTCATGAGCTTATAGATAATTACCTGTCTTATAGGCCTCGTATCTTAAAAACTATACACGTTTTTTTTAAAAAAAACGTAATACATGAGAAGCTTTATATCATGTCGAGTAAAAAAAGCAAAGGAGCTCAAGGAGTAAGGCCCTTTTTACTACCTCGCACTACGCTGCCAAAACTTTAACAAGCGATTTCTCGATGTATAGCAGGCAGGGGGCGAAATAGTAGAATAGAATGTGATACTTAGAAGATAAATCCTATGGATTTAACTAATGCGAAAAGTGCAAGTTGCATCCTTCACATTTATTTGTGAACTTTGTAAGGGTAAAGAGGGAAAAAATAAAACTCATTGATTTCATTTTACTTTATACTTAAAAATAATAATTAAAATCAATCTACAAAAACACAACTTCCATTATTCGGTATAATTGGAATACGTGGTATAAGTACACTTTGTTCCTTGGCTTCTCCCGTTAAAATGGTTAAAATCGTGCCCTTTACGATGTGCCTACTTCCCGAATTAGGTGCATAATTGACAGACAATTCGGGCATTGTCGTGTATCCGAGTCTAAGATCTGAGTAATACAAAAACTTTATGCTCTAATACTGTACTCGGCGGTAAATAATTATTTCCCATCGGTCTTTAGAAAGAGACAATTCAACAATTGGCTGTTTACGACGATTTCCTAACACTGGTGACCGTCCATCAATCATCGTTTAAAATTAAGAGGAACGAACGTATTTCACGTTTATAATATTATTAGGATTATTTATATAATGTTGATTATCCTATCTTTGCATACTCAGTTATTACTTTATTTTTATTCACTTACCAAGCGGGGGTACATAGTCAAAGCTCGTACTATTTTCAGATGATGTGCGTATCGAAACGTGATACCTACCTGAAGGGCTACTCCGATGTTCGAAATTTTACTGTCGTATAGTGCTATTCCATTCACTAAAATATTCTTTGACAGATGATCGAGAAGGATGGCGCAATTCGACAGTCAAATTTTGAACATCGGGGTAGCCCTTCTGGCATCACTGGTTTGACATGTCTTGCCAGATGGGTGTGTGATGTCGTCAAATCAAATGTCATTGTTTCAAATTTGTAAAATTGTATGTATTTTATTCTTGAAATTACGCGATTAATTGAATTTTGCGGTTACGTGTTTCCATATCAGAATTTATTGTTTTTTTACAAAGAATAGTTTGGTATGCGTTTCGTGAAGGTCTATCGTAGGCCCAGACAAAATTATTATTATATTGATTAGTTTACGTCAAAACGATGACATTTGTGTATGTTTAAATAAAACATACACAAATAGTGAAATGAGACGAAACGGAACGTAGTAAACAAACGTCGCACCTAACGTCATCTATTCACTTTTTACTGTATCACTTGGAAGTTTGAATGTCGTTGAACGCTTGACGACTGTGTTACTTCACGCTTGCGCGTACCGTACAGTAGAAATTGAAAAATGTCGACTTTTGAATGAATTGATACCCTTAGCGGCATCTAGCGATGTAGAACGATAGTAACAAACGGAGTACGGTGCGTAGTATGAAGAATATCGGTCTAGGGGGTATATAGTCTTTGATAAAGGGTACAAAAGTATATTTATTATTAGATTAATAATAATTTAACTGCTTACCGTGGGAGTTTAGATAAACAACGATGCAATATTATGCTACGTGCAGTTGGTAGCGATGCGTAAAAAGAAACCATATTATTATGGTTAATTATAAATACCTAAGCATGTTAGGATACAACTCTGGAAATCCTTCTTGATGCAATCACAGGAGCGCGTATTATTAATTTTATATTATTCTCATCTTAGGAGCAGGTTCGGTGCTCGCGACCATGAACAGAATAAGAATACATTTTGCGGATATGTAAACATCCAAACGGATTTCGTCCTTATATTAACCAACACAACGGAATCTTGGTGGGAGGTTTTTTTTTACAAACAGCACCTTCAAAGTATACCTTACTACAATTTTGACTTTCAAACCGTATTTTCTGTTGTCTATCAAACCACAACGTGTGCATATAATATTATTCTTATGATATTCATTAGCTCTATCAACGGGAATCAAACGTTAATGAATGACCATAAAGATAATTATTAAAATGTTGGTTTTTTATACCGAAATGGCTGAGGAGCCGTGCAAGTAAAAAACAACCTCGCCCAAATAAACCAGTTTTTTGACAGTAAGCACGAAGGTGCACATTAGTAAGAACGGTACTCTGAAAACATACGGACGATTTCTACGTATTAAAGACGTTATTGAAAGGTGGAAAGAGGTATTTAAATAGAAGATTAATTCCAAACGTAGGTACAAAAATATCAAAACTTTAGTGAAAATTACTAGGCTAGAAGAAAGTTTAAGAAGTCTTTTATGTTACTGGGCGGAGTGTAAAAAGGGATGATGATGAGTAACAGTGAGTCTTTTTGTCATTTCCTTACTTGTCTTATATTATAAACAACTTATTTTTTTTTAAACAATAATTCCATTTAAAGTAGAATTAGCTACCTACGTGATGTCCACCAACAATATTGACTAAGGATACTTTAAGGATTACTCTTCGCGGAATTTAGGTGGGCTTGTGCGTCAAAATTGATTTAAACAAATATCACCAGGTTTGTGTGTTGGGATAGTTCAATAAAACAACAATAGTAATCGGGTTTGTCGTAAACCACCACCCGCCGCTCGCTTTCGTTTACATCTATCATAGTAATGACTGCAGCGGTTGGGTGGCGGCTACACTTTATTATGTAAAGATAAACCTGAACGGCCATTGTTCTATTTCAACAAAAAAATCTTGCCGAGTATCAGCGCGCCGGTCTGCAAGAGCACCCCGTAATGTGCTCTCGCGCACGCGTTTTATAATGGCAACAAAGATGCCGTGATCCAGTGCGCCGCCGCGGCCTGCGCGCGAACCATGGACCGTGTTAGCTTCCGCCTCAACGGGGAACCCCGCTCCGGTCAGTACACTTAACCATTATTTTTTGATGAGAAAACCTGAGATCCAGGTACTCAGATTTCGTGGAAAAGCTTGTACTATCTGGTAACCACAAAAAAAACCACGGGGACCGACATTTGCTACGCTATTGTCTAGAGTTCTCCTCGCGCTATACTTGTAATGAGCCCCTCCTAAGGATATGCGTACAATGATCACTGCTTTTAATGAAATCAAGTGCCAAAACCTCCACATATGGCAGCTCGTCTTAGTCACTTTTTAGTCACCTTTTACGACAGGCAGAGAAACCGTAGACCTGGGCTATGCAGTCTAGTGCCTTGGCTTACCGGAACTTACCCGTTCCTAATTGCACAAATGTTGTACATTAGTATAAAAAGCTGATTAAGGACGCCAGACAGAAACTAAGAGGGACCAAGGAAGACTTCTAGACCGCCTAAAAAGCGGAAATAAATAAGTGATCAAAGCGTAATACGTGTGCAATTGGACTTGCAGTAAAAAGTGCCATCAGAAAAGTACCCAGTAGGTGTAAAAGTAAAATAATATATTTTTCTGGTCTCTAGTGAACTTTAACCAAAATTGCTGCCATAATCAGATCGCACTGACAAATAAATACCCAAAACAACCTATACAAATAAGATGGGTTGATAAAAAATATTCCACTTAATTTGAATTGTTTAGTTGCATTTTTATCTTATCTGCCGTATTTAAACATATAAAAACCTCGCACCAATTTACTGATTCATCTTGCTTGGTTCATAATAATACTCGTATTTTTTATTTATATGTAAGTACTGCTTTTGACATGACAACGTCTTAAATTAGGTTGCGCTCGGAGTCACTCATGAAAAAGTGTAACGCCCGCTCACGTTACGAGGGCCGGTTGTCCCGCTAAAGCTCGAGAACGGCTGAACCGATTTGGCTAATTTTAGTATTGAAATATTCGTGGAAGTCAAGGGAAGGTTTAAACGGTGAGAAAATATTGAATAAATGAGTGGAAAATAATAAAAACGATAATTTTATATTCCCATACAAATACAAACTGTTCGTACTTACCTGTCAAACATATGATGTTTGTTCCGTCGGTTCGGTATTTTTAGAATAATTACATGTAGATCTAGACTAAATAAGGGTTTGGAATCGACAACATACATGCATAAAATAGTCTGATTATCGCATATTTAGATTTAAAACATGTAAAATAATGACACTATAATGACATTAATGACACATGTGATGGGTGCATTCAGAAAGTAACACTTAAAATGTTGTTAGGGAAATTGTGAATGGATATGATACAAATAAATATTCTACCGAGAAAAAGACGTTGTCACGTAAAATCTTCCTTTGCCCGTAAAACCGACTTTACAGGCAACCATTTTTTTTTGAAAGGAGTATGCTTGGAGAAAAACTAAGTGAAAGTATATGGAACACCGATGTAAGATCGAGGACTAAGGTCACAGACATTACCAAACGAATAGACCAGCAGAAATGGAGGTGGACAGGCCACATGCTACGCGACAGAGTAGAGAAATGGAGCAAACGAGTGACCCAATGGTACCCCAGAGATGGCAGGTGGAAAAGAGGTTGTCAAGCAAGACGTTGGGAAGATGATATCCGGGCAACTCTAGAACCTCAGTGAACTAGGGTAGCACATGATTGAGGACAGTGAAAGGAGTTGGAGGAGGCCTATGCTAACAGGCACAAAAGAGAGTACAGAAAGTTGAAGGAGAGAGAGAGTACCTACAAAAACAACAAATTGTTAACTACACATCGTTTCTTATTCAGAATAAGCCTTTATTGGCTTCTTACTATTCCTCCTTTTTGTGCAAATACTTTCTTTCATCAGTTGTATATGAAACTGAAGGTGCTGCGGGAAGGTCAGATGGATGCGGTGACTGCTGTTCAGATCTGTTCGTCGCGTTTTACTGTCGACGAAATCTGCGCTGCAAAGAAGGTGCTGTTCCAGTCTCTCGGAATTGTCGGCACATTTGTACCTCATCGCAGAGAAGATAAAGCCGGCAGGAAGACCCTCGATGACATCATTGAAGTCCTAAGGGAGAACGAACGCGACATGCCTGAGCTCGTGGCGACGGAGGTCTCCAGATTGCCGTCCAATACGCCAGACCATGTCGACGTGAGCTGCCTGCTGAAGGAAATTGTGGCTGTTAAAGCAGGCATGGCAGAAATTCTAAAGAAATTTGACAAATCGCAGGCCGTTATTGACGTATTATATATAAAGAAATCATCCGTTTGTGCGACGGTACCCTAGAAACGCGGTCACCGACGGCGTCAAATTTTAAGAATAATGACCGGGCGTCAAATGCCAACTCGGTCAATTCGCGTGTAGCTGACACTGCGCCTAGCGATGTCACTGTGCATGCTGATCCGCGGCCCCCCTGCCTCCTCCTCACGGGACGTCAACGCTTCATAGAAACCGTCGTCGTTTTGCTGACCTCGTTTCTGCTAGTGAGCCTGTTCCAGCCCGCCGGAAAGCCGCGCCCTCAAAAGCGCATGAAGTTCGAGGTCCTGCAAAAGAGGAAACCCCTCGCACCAGTGTGGACAAGGAGGGTTTCACAATGGTGTCAAGAAAGCGTAAGACACGCAAGAGTCAGTGTGGTACTGCAGAAGCGGGTGCTTGTGGTCTGCGGGTCTCCACACCGAGCAAGGTGCTGTACGTGTCGCGCCTGCATCAAACTGCCACCGCTGAAGAAGTGACGCAGTATGTTCGCCAGAAAACCGGCTACTCGCTGAGGGTGTTCCAGTTGCATTCGCGCCACTACGTGCACTTCAGCTCGTTTGTAGTGCGCGTGCCGCGGCCGCTCCAGGAGACCATCGCGTGTGCTGATTTTTGGCCGAAAGGTGTCGTGTTTCGTTGGTTCCGGGACAACCTAGCAAATCCAACACCCGAGATGTCGGAACAACGGGGTCACGCCGTTTCGCCGTCTAAATAAACATTGTTCGGTTCATGACGCATTGGTGTCTACACTGTAATATTATGTCACCTGTTTTTCAATAAATAAATATGAGATCAGCTCAAATGGGTTTCTGCTCGCTGTGTACTGCTTCAATTGGGTAAAAAAGACTTCATTGTCACGCCACTTTACGTTCTCGCAGATAGCTACATTATTTTTTTAATGTATGGTTTGTTGGTGTGGCACAGTGGGATGTGAGATCAGCTCTGACGTGTCTTTGCTGGAGTACCTGCGCGTGGGCAGCGAGCTGCGCGGCACCAAGTATTTTTGCCGCGAGGGCGGCTGCGGCGCATGCGTGGTCTCGGTCGCGCGCCCCGGCGCGCCGCCACACGCTGTCAACTCTGTAAGTACTACCCTTGTGCATACCTACTGATAAAAAATATGAAGATTTACTCTGAAAATTGTACAATAGACTCAAATTACTTTCTTCCTAGAAAATGGATAAGCAAGCTAGCTATGTTTCTGCTTGACTGGGTCGAGCTGAGTTAGCCAAAACTACAGAAAGAACCTACATACATATAAACTAGACATGTAAGTAGGTAAGTAGGTAAGGCAAGATATAATTAGGCAATCGTTTTTATGAATCAAATAGTTTCACTCTCGTGCATTATCAATTTTATATCTATGATGCAGTAGACCACTTGCGTTTTTGATCACTCGATACTGACCCTATTTATCAATGTTATTAATGTATTTCTGCTTTAACAGATCCAATGTTTGCAGACAAGATTTGTTGTACACTAATCCCGCATCAATAATGTTTCTGTTTGGATTTATGATTGACTGGTCTCCTTAGGGCATTCAATCCGTTATTGGTACCTACGTTTTTGTAATGGGCATGTAGGGGCCAGTTAGCCCATATACTTGCTTGATGTGGTTGAGTGCGTTGAGAGAGTGATGAGGTTGAGCTCACGTTATACTTGTTTATAGTATGTTAAATGGTTACAAATTAAGTTGACTAATTAGCCGTTCCTTCAATTGATGTTTATCGTATGCAAGTTAGGTACGCACTCGTCTAGATTTTAATTCGATATAATACAAGTAAACAACGTGACCCCAATTGGGTCGCAACGTAAGCTAAACCTGCATGTACAGTCAGACTGTACAGGGCAAGAAAGTTTGAATAAATAAATTCTAGGACACGAGTGATAAGTAAACTTACTTAAGTAATAGGTATATCGCCACAAAATGACATCGCTTTTTGTACAATCCTTCGGAACAAGGTTGTTGAGAAACCTGCATGTACAGTCAACATACACTTGCTTGATGTGGTTGAGTGCGTTGAGAGAGTGAAGAGGTTGAGCTCACGTTATACTTGTTTATTGTATGTTAAATGGTTACAAATTAAGTTGACTAATTAGCCGTTCCTTCAATTGATGTTTATCGTATGCAAGTTAGGTACGCACTCGTCTAGATATAATTCGATATAATACAAGTAAACAACGTGACCCCAATTGGGTCGCAACGTAAGCTAAACCTGCATGTACAGTCAGGCTGTACATATTGGGCACCCCCAAAAGAAGGGAGAACGTAACTTTCAATAGAAGGAAAAGCTATTACAAGAAACAAATAACAAAATATTAATCGAAGTTGAACGCGACGTTGTCGTTGGTCGCGCTGGGTGGCCGCGGGCGCTGCTCTCGGCTGCTCGTCGGCCTGCTCGTTCCTTGCTGGAGATTTCTTTCTTTCGGTGTGGGTTGAAGCTCGATGTCCTCGTAGTGGGGCTTCAATGATCGAAGGGAGCATTCTTTGCGTTTCAATTTTGGGCAGAGTGAAGGATATCGCCTTCCCACTCCCCACAGGATGACAACAACGATTGCTGCAGTTAGAAGGAAATAATTGATGGCGTATTGGTGAATATCGTGATTGCTTATGACAGATGGCAATCGTTGTTCGCTCTTCTTCAGGCGATTTAGTTTTCCATCGACCTCTTCTATATCTTGATCTGCTTCCGTGGGCAGGTAAAGGTGCGGTATGTTGTGGTAAGTTATGTTTGCGATTTGGTTAATTGACGATGTTAACGTAGGTGCGTTGACGTTGTAATCAATCTTCATCTTGCTGTTGTATTGGCTGAGCGAATGAATAGTTAAGTATTCGGATTGCAGCATGCATCCCTGGGGTAAAGTTATAATTCCAGACGACATCATAGTGTGTGACGTAATATCATCTTCACATATGACTCGCAGTGGGCATGTATTACAACAAACCGCTAGCCAAGCGTTCGGCGAATGCAACTCAATCCAAGCGTCCTTGCATGACGTACTTGTGACGTCACATGGAGTCGTCGTGCGATGGCCTATTAGTTTAGCTTCGCACGGGATATTGTCATTATGTAAGTTGAACACCGGGAGATTTTTGTCGCATATAAAAATATCGAGTTTCAGTTGGATGCATTGCTTGAGAACTTCTTGCTTCAAAGAAATGTAGGTATTTTTGTGAAAATTTACCGCGATGTATGTTGAACTAGTTTGTACCGTAACCGTTCCCGATTTAGTTTTAACGGGCAACGGGATTGCACGATGTAGCGTAAAATCCTCGTCCGAAATCAGAGGTATATGTACCTCAAATAAGAAAAAACTGTCTGTGACCCGCGCTTTGACATAAAGCAGTTTGTAAAGATCCTTGACGTCTTCTCGCATGTTGTCGACTGGTAAAGATAGAGTTTTAGGTAGTTTTCCAGCGATAACGTTCATTTGCTCTATTAAGTTCACCGGAGATACGAGGTGTATATCAATACGGCCCTTATATACATCAGTTAAGAGTGTTAAAGAGCATTTCCTGAACGTTCTTCAAATTGTTTATCAGTAAGTATGCTGATAAAGCTGCAGAATTGAAGTAACTGGTTTATTTTCTGTTATTATAAAGATAGGTACAAGGTTTAGGTTAATTAGCTGTTCCTTCCGTTGATGTTTATCGTACGCGTGTTAAGTATACACTCGTCTAGATATAATTCGGTATAATACAAGTAAACAACGTGACCCCAATTGGGTCGCAACGTAAGCTAAACCTGCATGTACAGTCAGACTGTACAGGGCAAGAAAGTTTAAATAAATAAATTCTAGGACACGAGTGATAAGTAAACTTACTTAAGTAATAGGTATATCGCCACAAAATGACATCGCTTTTTGTACAATCCTTCGGAACAAGGTTGTTGAGAATGTCCACTAATACATTATACTTTCCCCAGTGCCTCGTATCAGTGACGTCATGCCAAGATTGGGAGATCACTACGATAGAAGAGGTCGGCAACCGGTTGAAGGGCTACCATCCGGTGCAGAAGACCCTCGCGAAGTTCAATGGGACCCAGTGTGGGTACTGCTCGCCTGGATGGGTCATGGCTATGTACAGGTAACTATAAAATACTATCAATATCTTAGACCGCAATCGTACTAACTTTCGGAAAAAGTAGTTGTAATGAGGACGTTAGTGGACAACTCTATGTGGTTAAAGTTTCATTGTTTTTTTTTTATTAGAACGAGTGTGAAGGTATCGTTATTAAATACTAAATTAGTCAATAAAATATTACTAATTCCTTTGAAAATTGCTCGAGATAAGCGCTTGCTTTAGGGCAACAGGAGGTTTACTCCAAATGTACGATTATCGAATTTTTAATCGTGCCGTCCCTCTCATTCAAATACAAGATTGAGAGGGACAGCACGGTACGAAGTCCGATTCGGAGAAGCCCTTCAGCATGTACAAATTGAAAAGCGTATAAAATTAATACAAAAAAGAGTATTTAAATAGTGATCTACACCGGCAGAACCGCTGTTGAATATATGTATGCGACGACCACCTCCGTATCATTGGTCTCTGTCAAGGGTTCGAAAGTTCTCCGTCTTGTAAGTCATTATTTTTACTTCTTTTCGTCTTCATTCCAAACGCCAATAGCTATTCCCGTTTTTCACTGCAAGTACAGTACAATAAGACTAACTATGTAACATAACAGCCCTTACTTCTTAGGGATGCAGTGTGGATGTGGTGGATAGTTGTGTTTTATGAGAAGATATGCAGTGAGCTGGTCTGTACCATTTCACTTACTTGTCTAAGATCTCTGTACAGTTTACACGACCTTGTTGTATCCTTTCAGACCCAATATAACTGGCCCAGCGTTGTATATCATCACTATCACTACATAGTATAAAACAAAGTCGTTTCCTACTGTCTGTCTGTCTGTCTGTATGTCCCTATGTATGCTTGGATCTTTAAAACTACGCAACGGATTTTGATGCGTTTTTTTTTAATAGACAGAGTAATTCAAGCGGCAGGTTTATATGTATAATGCATGCATAATTTATCAGCATTGCACCCGTGCGAAGCCGGGGCGTGTCGCTAGTCAGTACATATAACAATGAAGTAAATAACACGCGATAGGAAGATCTGAACGATTGCGTGTCTTAGTTCGGCACCGCATTTGTCCCCACAAGGATAAGTTTTAGGTGGACATTATCGAGTAGTTGTGGCCATTCCGACTTTCCTAGTAGCATGGATAATATGAAGCTGACGAAAACTCTTGCATTTATTTTATGATTGGCAGTTTATATCCTACACAATAAATTAGCTTAAGTTAAAATTAGAAAGCAAATACTTATTTAGTTGACAGATGAAGGTAACGCGAGCGCGCGACCTTCGTGAGTTCTTTTATATTTCATTAGATACTCATTACTATTCATATCTTATGTTTATCAATTTGAATTAGTTTAGTTTTTAGCCTCATAATGAATTCCACGTTTGAGATACTAGTATAAGGATAATAATCATAACAATCGAAACATTATGTTTTTAAATAACGGCATATAAATATAATTTAGTTGCTACTTAAGATCCACCAAAGATCTTATTTCAGTGGTTATCTGAATGAAATATATATAATTTAATTATTACTAGCTGACCCGGCGAACTTCGTACCGCCTGAAAGTCGATAAATGTGGGTAGAGATAGCTACATTCAGACTACCACCACTGATAATGTACAACATTTCATATTTTTATGACTAGAGAGCGGATTTGAAGTAGCGATCTCAATATTAATATGGATATGACTGGTATAATTTATTAAATAATGTAACTTATTAGAACAAAAAAGTAAAAATGATTTTGGAAGCTTTTGTAACTTACTGGGCAAAAATTATGATGATAATAAATAAAAACACCGTTTGTCAATTTTTGTAATAGTTTATTTCTTTAAGTTCTTCCTCTTTAATATTTTTTTGTGCACAATGCACAGTAAAAAAAATTATTAGGATTTTTTTTAAGAAATGTTAAAATAAAATAATTCGCTTCCACAATGCTTACAGAACAATTCATTAATTTTGGGTTAGTTTATTAGTGCTTCCTCACAAACGAAGTCTAAGCAATAATGATACTCATTTACAGTGCATTTTAAGCATACACCGTCGAAAAATACATTTTCATCCGTTATGTTTACTGTCCACGATGGTAACGATTGCATAAAACAGTTTTATACTTAAATCTCTTGGCAATTCTAGTTCAAAAAAACATTGTTTGCAGATTGCCATCTAAAACAAGAAATCCTAATATTATGGATTGTTGAAATTAACTATCATGTAGGTACGTAATATATAGGAACCTATCTTTGAGTTGTATAAAAACTCCTTTATTTATAATAAAATATTTTTCTTTAAATGTAGTTTGTTGCAAAAATAACATTCATTTAATCTAATTATTTATTTGCTTGCGGTGTGCGGTGTAATAATAATAGACTGTTAAGAACCTATATAAAGAACATGGCAGGTATTTAAAAAATTGCACTAAGAAGTCATATCCATATTAATATTGAGATTGCTACTTGAAATCCGCTCTCTATTTATGACTATAATTTTATTACTTTTCTGAATTCTGCATCGAAAGATGTAATGTCTGTTTTTATAGCTAAGATAAGCGATTACAGTGTATGAAATTAAGTTTATAAGTTTATATATTTTTTCTGAGATAACTATATACTTATTTTATGATTAATTTATAAAAACTTACTCATTTTAAAATGTGGCAACACCAAAACCACAGTATACTTTATAGTACAACATACAGAATGGACCCGCACACCCCCGCCCCTTATTCGAGTTACCTCACCCCGCAAGGGCACCGAGTAGGAATCGAGTTTGCTGCGTGGAAAATTTTGAAAGGGTTGTGATCTAACTGTGTATATGGGTTATAGGTGGGCATTGACTCGTGAAATAGTGATGGTGTTGGTGATGGTAATAATGATGATGGTGGAGACTGGTGGTGATGATGATGAAGGTGGCGACTGGTGGTGGTGATGATGATGAATATGGTGGTAACTGGTGATGATGATGATGATGAATATGGTGGTGACTGGTGATGATGATGAATATGGTGGTGACTGGTGATGATAATGATGATGATGATTAGGTATGATGATGGTGGTGTTGATTCTGATGATGATGGTCATGGTGGTGATGATGATGACGATGATAATTGTAATGACGGTGCCGATGGTGATGGCTAATGATATAAATGACCCCAAAATCACCATCATCACCACAATCATCATCAACATCATCATTCTTGCCACTATTACCACCGACACCATCCCCACCACCATCACCATCATCACTTCCACCACATTCACCATCACCACCACCACTATCACCACCATCATCATCACCACTATCACCACCACCACATTCACCATCACCACCACGGACTACCACCATCACCACCGTCACCACCATCATCATCACCACTATCACCATCAACAACACTACCGTTGTCGTGTGGTTGTGATATTTTTTTTAGCTTATGTCATATTTATGTGCAATTAAAGTTTTTGCAATGCGTCTGAGGCAGCCCTGTGCGTCTTACACGCACACATTGACACTGACATTCAAGTTCAGTTTTTAGTAGGCAGTGTCCGCCCTGCGCCAAAACTCTGACTCAATGGAACGGTTACTTTAGTCCGATTTAGTAATAAAATAAACGGAATGTCATTGAGGTTGACATGACATTATCAAAATTCAAAATTGTCGGTTTGGTTTGATTCATATTACTGATCCATTACTGATTCTGGAAACAGTAACTATTGAACTTACATCAAGATGGTCTTCGCAGATAATGGTATCTTTGGCACAATCAATTTCCCCACTGCTAGACACCAATCTCCTTTATTCTTATGTGGCTCATTAAAGAAACGTTTATCGGGGGTTTTCGTCGAATCGTTCTTCCAATCGGGCACAAAAACATTACTTGGTGTATTTTGGAGGAGTATATTCCTCATCAACCCACACACGTGCGAATCTATCCATTTTTGTAAATTAATCCCAGCAAATACGTAGGTAATTAATTAAGTAACACGGTTAGATTTTCATTTGAAATCTCGTTGATAAAATTCAGTATGCATCTGTCATCTGACAACGTCAAAATATATTTTTTTTCGCTGTTTGGTCTAAAACGACAACCCTTAAATCTCTCAGCACTAAATTGTCTTAGATTGCGCTAATTTTATAGCCTAGCAAGCGTCAGTCCCGCCCAGGGATAGTGGCGCTACAAACAGCTTTCCTATGGCAATAATGTGCATACGTCATATTTGTATTATTAAACGTCAATCAAGTATTTGTAATTATCAAATTTCAAAACATTGTTTACCGGAATGCTGCTCAATCATTCGTTCTTCTTGCGAAATAAATACTGAATCCTATTGAAAAAACTTGACTTTCATCTTGAAATACGCGGAATATTTAGTCCTGTTTCCTTTTTGCTTAAATCAGTGACGTTCACCAACTTTCAACGTCAGTTACCAAAAAAATATCATTGCCAGTAAAATAATTTAGTAGGTAGGTACCACTAAAAATCCGCAATATGGCGTGGGTAGTAAAACCCCTTGCAGGGCTATGTATATATTCTTACTAGCTTTTGCCCGCGACTACGTCCGCGTGGAACTTGTAAGTATGGAAGCAACCTCGTACAACACGATAGATATCCACCTAATCACCTTAATTAATAAAAGAGCGCCTAAGCAAATATAAGAGCAATTGTGCTTTTGGGTTTATCATTACATTTTCTACAGGGTCATCAATGTCATCATGAATTACTTACTCACTTTTCAATCTTTTTAGGGATAATTTCCAGGATGAAAACTATCCTATGTCCTTCCTCGGATCTTAAACTATCTCCATGCCAAATTTCATCAAAATCGATTCAGCGGTTTAAGCGTGAAGAGGTAACAGACAGACAGACAGACAGACAGACAGACAGACACACTTTCGCATTTATAATATTATAGTATAGTATATATAGTATATATAGTATATAGTATATAGTATATAGTATATAGTATATAGTATATAGTATAATAGTATATATAGTATATATAGTATATAGTATATAGTATGGATATATTTTCTTTAAATACAGCAGAATAAATTCTAAGATTTCTATATTACTTTCAACCTGTTAGAAATATGATATTGTCCATTATGATAGACACAATCACAACAAACACAAAATAAAAAAAGTCCAGACAACGTTTGGGTTTATTTGAAAATGGTAACTTACAAACTCGGCTACCAGCGTTTATTTATTGATCTTGAACAGACTCGTCGTGCCAATGTAACGAATGCGTCAATTCCATTTCATAATGTTGGCCGCATTGGACCATGGTGGACTTTTTAACTCGTAATTTAAAAATTGCAATTGTGGGGTCTTTTTTGTGTATCTTTTCCTTTTTTTTGGCATATTATTAAACTTTTGGCCGAGACGATCACAACAAACCCGAAATCGTGCAAATCGGTTCAGCCGTTCTCGAGTTATAAGTGCTGGAACTAACTCAACTTTCTGTTATTGATATAGATCTCGGCACAATAAGCTAATAGAAACTCGAAACAAACACCTCAACCGGTCAACTTCAATTAACTATAGAACTAACATAACGTTTAGCTGTAATTAGCGTTTTGTTTTGTTATACCATTTTTAACACAATAAAACAAACACATCAACCGGTTAGCTACAAAATTCTTTAGCTGTCAGTTGCGTTTGGTTTTGTTATACCATATTTAACAAATGAACGGGTAGACTGTTTTTTTACTGATAAATTGCTTTCAGTTGCGTTTTGTTATTCCATATCAGTTGCGTTTTGTCACGTTTATGACGTTTTATGTCACGTCCCACGGGAACGTGATAAAAAGTATCCTATGTCCTTCTCCTGGTTCTAAGCTACCTCCCCACCAATTTTCAGCCAAATCAGATCAGCCGTTCTTGAGTTATAAATAGTGTAACTAACACGACTTTCTTTTATATATATAGATAGATAGATCTCAGTGACAAACTTAAACCTTCAAAACACACTAAACCCTGACCCAAGAGAAAATTCCAAATATAGAGGAAATACTTACAAATCAAGGTTTATCTGTTTCAGACGTCTATAATAACTAACCGTATAATCTTGCAGTAATCTAAGTGTTAATGCATAATGCATGGTTTTATGCCTAAGTGTAATTGAGCTATCAGATTCTAACCGTTGCGTGAACGAAATGGCGATCCATAACAGCCCAATAAACGCCGAGCAATTATGCGGTTTGAGTTTTGCCGACTTTGGCGGTAAATCTATTGCGTGTACTCCACGATTTGTACATTAAAAACAAATTGCTTGGAAGGCATTATACTGAGCTAGGCATTCAAAATAATTATATTCGTTGCAATTTGCTATGTAAATAAGGCAATATATCTAAAATTAAACGTGTGAAATATTTTTATTCAACACTGATAAGAGTAAACCCCAGTATAACATGATGGTCATTCATAAGTGATCATGTTTGTAGTATGCAGAAAATAATAGCTTCCGGTTTCATAATAACCTGTAAATTTTGCAAGAAAATAAATAAACGCGGTGAGAATTCATTTGAATATAAACTGTTACTCACATATCCACAAGTCAGTTAATCAGTTCTGTTCAGACCTATCTCCCCAGACATCAGAAGTCGAAAGATTTCACCTAGTTATAATGTAATGCTATACTCGTAAATATTTAATATTAATAAAGCCCCTATATCAGTGATGTAATAATATTCATTTTGCAGTCTCCTGAAAAGCAAAGAAAAACTTACTATGTTGGAAATAGAGCAGTCCTTAGGAAGCAATATATGCCGGTGCACCGGTTACCGGCCCATCCTAGAGGCTTTCAAACAGTTTGCAAGCGACGCTCCAAAACCTCATAGCATACTTGACATAGAAGACCTTAACATTTGTAAGAAAAGCGGAAAAACATGCCGTACAAGCGAATGCAGCGAAAGCGATTGGTGCGTAGTGGAAGCAAAGGATGTTGAAATACCGGAAAATATAGAAATACAACTTAAAGATGGCAAATCGTGGTTTAGAGTTCAGTTTATTAATGATATATTTGAAGTGCTGCGAAGGCAAGGAGATGATTGCTACATGCTGGTTGCTGGAAATACTGCTAAAGGTAACAAAACTATAACGATACAAACATGTAGTGTGCTATTTGTAGATATAAACACTCGAATAACACTACATTTGTTTTCAGGAGCCTATCCAATTGATGAATATCCTCGAGTCCTTATCGATATTAGCAATGTACAAGAGCTCAAAGGATACTATTTCGATCAAAACATGATACTCGGTGCTGGTAATACTCTTACAGAAACAATGGAAATATTTGACCATATATCGGCTACTGTTGACTCTTTCTGGTATTTGAAAAAGTTAAAAGAACATCTGATGTTGGTTGCACATATACCTGTTAGAAACGTAAGGCAAACTTAAACACCATTTAAAGCATTTTTTTACTCTTTTTTTATATTCCACTGATGTTCAACTCAGATTATACTTTTAGTTTGGCGCCATGCTAGTTGTTTTTTATCTAACTGGTTCGAACTGTATTTAAATCTGATATTTTAGTTAGGAACGATTGCTGGTAATTTGATGATCAAACATCAACACAATGATTTTCAATCAGATGTATTTCTTCTTCTTGAGACAATTGGAGCGTACCTTACTATTGGTAAGTGTTTACATTTCTCAACTTATTTACTTAAAGTACTCGCATCAGATGTGATGATGATCAATCATATTTGCATCCTATTTTAGAAATGTTCCTTAAAATTAATTATATTCTTGTACATTTCAGTGGATCCCTACGGGCATCACGTAGCAGTTTCCCTAGAAGCATTTCTTAGGATGGATATGAGAGGAAAGATAATCTTAAATGTGTTACTCCCGCCTTTGAATCATGATTACAAGTTCGTGTCATTTAAGGTAAAACTATTTGTATTCAAAATTCGCTAACATCTTTGCAATTTTTTACAGAATTGAAATAAAGATATCACATAATTTAATCGTCATTTAAAAAATAATGTTGACAGATATCTCCTTGTGGTATCACCAATTGTCTGTGATTTAAAAAATGTAATAGGTGGGTCTTCTATAAATAATTTTGATACCTTATTTACTAGTTTTAACATTTCGATCGAGTTGAAATTTGACATATTACTTCTGTAATTTTGTGGTGATGGATTAATATGGTATCATCGAGCTGGGTCTCATTTACACTACATTACATTTTTCGCCTTGTATATGGTTAGAAAGTATGTTTGTCGTTGTCGTGGACATTATGTGAGCTATGAGTGCACGTCAACATATATTAAAATTATTTCCTTAGGTACTTTACGTGTGCATAGAAAAAAAAAAAAAAATCTGGTATCAAAACTATAATTCCTTTTTAGTTTTCCCGCCCAAACTGAGTTATATTTCATTAGCCAGACTATACCTACGTACAAAGATAATCTTCTCCGTGTAGTTACAAAGTTGTCACAACACACACACACACACACACACACACACACACACACACACACACACACACACACACACACACACACACACACACACACACACACACACACACACACACACACACACACACACACACACACACACACACACACACACACACACACACACACACACACACACACACACACACACAAACACACACACGCACACGCACACGCACACGCACACGCACACGCACACGCACACGCACACGCACACGCACACGCACACGCACACGCACACGCACACGCACACGCACACGCACACGCACACGCACACGCACACGCACACGCACACGCACACGCACACGCACACACGCACACGCACACGCACACGCACACGCACACGCACACGCACACGCACACGCACACGCACACGCACACGCACACGCACACGCACACGCACACGCACACGCACACGCACACGCACACGCACACGCACACGCACACGCACGCGCTAGCACGGCCGCACGCATAAATAATTTTATAGTTCTTTGTTTGTATAAGTATTTAATTTGACAAATAAGTTTCGTGACCACATAGTTAATTTTCTTGACTAAGTAATGTTCATAATGTTATCCGACGCATTGATTATTTTAACATAAATGTATTCTTAAGAAATTGCTACACCCTATCAGGGTAACCATGTACACTAACATCTTCTAACATCTTGAAATTATAACCATGGTATTGCAATAAATAAATGAAAATGATAATGTTTTTCCTCTACATAACCACCATCTTTTAGGATTTCAAATTGTTACATGTCATCACTTGCCGGACTAGAGGTCATGACAATTAATTAAATGCATATTTTAATTCAATGCAATTCGAAAATGGATGAGAATCTATTACTGTTGTTAACGGTAATAGTAGCTTACCTAATTACAAATGTATCTAATCTGTATTATGTTAATCTGTAAAATGTATCTTATCTGTAATTGTTTTCTAAGAAAAAGACACATTTTACTAAAACGCACAAGACCGATAAAAACCGATTAATAAGGTTATGGCCAAGGGAACGAGACACGCACGCCACTGACTATTTTCATATTTTTTTTTTAGATAATGCCACGAGCTCAAAATGCCCACGCCATAGTTAACGCCGCCTTCTTATACAAGCTTTGCCGTCCTCGGAACACAGTGTGCCAAGCGCGAATAGTCTACGGAGGTCTATCGCCACGTTTTATCCACGCACTTCTCACAGAAAAGTACCTTATTGGGAAACAGCTGTTTACCAACGATATTCTGCAGAGCGCGCTGCGAGTCCTGGTGCAGGAGTTGGTGGTGGTGGATAACCCACCAGAACCCTCAGCCAATTACCGGAGGGATCTTGCTGTTAACTTGTTTTATAAGGTTAGTAAGAAATGTTAATAAATAACAAGTGTTCGGTTGGCCGCCGCCGAGACTGATCGGCTCTCCTGATGATGAATCGATTCGAAACATGTCGAGCGATATTCGACTTCTACAGCATGATTAAACCCGTTTATGTATTTTAAAATGTTAATGAAAGGTGTCTTTATTCTGTGATGAAAGTTCATAAACCTTGTTTTAAAATTTTACTTGTTCCAATTCACATGCCAAGTTAACGAGTTCTCTTCTTTCCCAGGGTCTACTATCACTATGTCCCAGCAGTATCGTATCAGCCCAGTATGCGTCAGGAGGCATCGTTCTAAGCCGCACGAGACCCGTTACCGACGCGCGACAGATCTTCACCACCAACCCCAGTCTCTGGCCACTCAACCAGCCTATAGAGAAGGTTGAGGCGCTGGTCAGTTATTCACAATTTTTCGAGCGATATTCGGCTTTAATGATATAGCCAATCCCTATTCATATGTGTCTGAGCCTGAGCATCACGGCTATATTCTAAGTAGGTCAAACAAATACGAACTAATATCGTAATAAGCAACTCTGTTTCCCGTACTACCTTTTTTGATGTGCATAAATTTATAGATGCCTATTAACTTTCAGATCCAGTGCGCCGGCGAAGCCCCCTACACCGAAGACCAGCCTACAGTACCGCGGGAAGTATACGGAGCCTTCGTACTGGCGTGTGTACCAGTCGGCGACATTGACAAAATCGAAGCTACAGAAGCTCTGGTCAGTAATAATCATTATTCCTTTATGCTACATACAATTCTAAATAAGTATTTATAATAGGCTCGTTAATACCAAAGTTGAAAAAATTGTCATGACGGAGGAAAGTTTTGATGGCGATAAAAGCAGGAATCACAATACACTTATCACTGCGCTTTGCTTTTGTAAAGTAGGGCCAAAATTGCTTAAAACGCTGTCTTTTTTTAATTATTCTACTTTGATATAATTAATTCGTGGAGTTTCCGGCCAACTGTATGTAATAAAATCAATATTCTTATAAAATTTTAGCACCACCCTGGTGTTATAGCATTCTACTCAGCTAAAGATATTCCCGGAGTCAACTCCTTCACACCTGGTGACAATCCATTCTTCCTTAGTCAAGAAGAGCTCTTCTGCTCGGGCCCTGTCAAGTACAATGGCCAGGTCGTAGGAGTGATCGTGGCTGAAACAAGATACATCGCAGATTATGCTGCTAAATTAGTGCATGTGAAATACAAAAATGTTAAGAAACCTGTTATTGATGTGAAAGAGGCGAAGAAAGATACGAATAGAACTAAAATGGGACAAGAAATTCCTAACACTAGTACAGGAACGGAGGTGTTCAAAGTGATAAAGGGACAGTTGACGATACACCAGCAAAGCCACTTCGCCATGGAGACATTGGTGAGTCTGGCGAAGCCAACTGAGGAGGGTTTGGAGGTACACTGCACGACACAGCACATGGATGGCGTGCAATACATGATATCTCGGGCCCTTAAACTACCAGAACACAAGTAAGATTTCTTAATACTTAGATGGAGAAGAAATTAGGCGTTTGGTTGAAGGAACGCTTTTATTGCATTGAACAACTTGAAATTTAGGATTTCTGTATTTTTTACTAATTTTACTTAACTTATTTATACAGTGGAACCTGGGTTAGTGGAAAACCTCTTTAAGTGGATCCAAGTTCTCGGTTCCAGTCCCTTGGCAACGAATTTTTGGGAACTCTATAAGCGGAATCCATTTTTTCGAAAATTTCTTATTTTTACCTCTGTAACTGGAAGTCGCCGTCTCCGAAACCTCTATGAGTGGAATAGCTCCGCGTTATAAAATTTGTATTTTTAATAAACCGTCACAAGGAGGGTAGTTTGTTTCGTTAACATTATGGTTCGTGTTTTAACACTTTTAACTACGTATTTTGTATGAGAAAAAAATGTACCAGTTAATGGACCAATGATAAAAGAAAAAGCTAAAAAATTTGCGAAAAGGCTAATATTCATAATTTTTCTATGAGGTTGGTTATGGTTGGATAGTTAGAAGGATTAAAAAACGTATAGATTAGGTTTTTAAAAAAATGTGCAGAGAGAGTAGTGCAGTGGACACCAACACCTCTACATACATATTTAATAAAAGAGGATTATTTAAGTCTTGATCTTTTATTGACCATATACTCGTATTTATACTTGACCTGTATAAGCGACATTACTAGCATCCACAACCTCTGTTAGCGAGAGCCTCTGTTAGTGAGAAAACGTTTTATTTGAACCTGGTTTAGTGGAAAACTGGATAAGTGGAAAACCTGGATAAGCGGAACTAAACAGCCGGTCCCTTGCGATTCCACTTATCCAGTTTCCACTGTATTCTTAAAATGGTTATAGAATAGACGTTCACGTGCGGAGACTGGGAGGTGCATACGGGATTAAGATCTCTCGCGGAAACCAAGTAGCGCTGGCAAGTGCGCTAGTAACTCTCAAGCTGAACCGACCTTGCAGGATCCTACTGCCAATTACTACGCTCAGCAAGGCTGTGGGCAAGAGGCTGCCTTGTAATACCGAGTATGAGGTATGGAAATTACATAAAACTTTCCTACGATCTATTCTGTCAGCCATATCGAGAAATAAGAAGAAACAAAAAAACCGGTCAAGTGCGAGTCGGACTAGCGCACCGAGGGTTCCGTACAAACACTTTCCATCCGTAAGTGGTTAAGTTAAGTTTGCACCAGGTATGTATCGCGCTCGATACAAATGAGGTGCAAAGTTAACGCAACCAATCCCTTTGTTGTATGGGAGCCCCCCTTAAATATTTATATTATTTTATTTTTAGTATTTGTTGTTATAGCAGCAATAAAAATACATCATTTTTGAAAATTTCAACTGTCTAGCTATTTATTTATTTATTTATTTAAACTTTATTGCACAAAAGAAAAACTTAACGTACAAAAGGCGGACTTAATGCCATGAGGCATTCTCTACCAGTCAACCTTAGGGCAAAGCAGAGAAATTGTAGGCGGTGCATCAGACAACATAATTACATATAATTAAAACCGTGCTATCACCGTTCTTGAGATACAGCCTGGTGACAGACGGACGGACGGACGGACGGACAGCGAAGTCTCAGTAATAGGGTCCCGTTTTTACCCTTTGGGTACGCAACCCTAAATAAAAACCGGCCAAGAGCATGTCGGGCCACGCTCAGTGTAGGGTTCCGTAGTTGCTCATCCTTCACAATAAACTGCTGTTTTAAGCCCGAGGTTTACGTTAAGAAAGATTTTAAGCTCTATAAAAAGGTCGTAAACGCCCTAGAAACTGTAATCACTTATTACCTTCTGGAAGTCAACTTACGACCTTTTAAAGAAAAAATATGAAATTTGGCGATAACTCAAAAACGGCTCGACTGATTTTGTTCAATATAGTTTTCATTGTTTGTTTTGTTTTACAATATAGTTTTCATTGAAAGTTCTTATAAGGCCTCATCAACATGAATTTTTCCGAATTTTTTTGACCCGTGGTTGAAAAGTTAGAGGGGGGGGGGGGACACTATTTTTTTGTTTTTGGAGCGAATATTTACAAAACTGCTGGTTTTATCAAAAAATAATGTTAGAAGACCCCTATTATTTTTACAAGACCTATTCAACGACACCCCACACACCAGTGTTGAAAAGAAAAAAAAATCACCCCTACTTTAGGTGTTCGAGAGGTACCCGAAAAAAAAAATTATTTATTTATTTTATTTTACCGTTCTGTCGGCGTTATACATACACATACTCATACCAATTTTCAGCTTTCTAGTACTAATGATCACGGAGCTAAGCCGCGGACGGACGGACGGACGGACGGACGGACGGACGGACTTACAGACGGACATGGCGAAACTATAAGGGTTCCTAGTTGACTACGGAACCCTAAAAAGAGCAAACAAGTCGCTTAAACAGTGATATTTTATCTTTCAGGTTGCAGTCGATACTACAGGCAAAGTCCAATACTGTAACGAAAACTTGTACATGGACAATGGGTACATCCTTGATGAACCTCTGTTTTTGGCAACATTAGATGTGTTCAATAACTGCTACGAAAAAGCACGAGTTAACTTCAAAGTTTTTAATGTGACGACTGATACCGCAAGTAATACGTGGTGCCGGTCACCAGGTAAGAGCCATCGTGATCTGGTATTTTATCGTTGTCGTCAAAAGCCAAACATTTCGTAAATTCAAATAAATGTTTACAGGAACACTTGAAGCGATTGCTTCTGCGGAATTCATCATGGAGCGCATAGCATACGAGCTATCATTAGATCCACTAGAAGTAAGGTTACGCAATTTAGACCCAGCATATACTGATCTTAGAGAACAAGTGGATAGAGTAAAGAGAGATGCACAATACGACGACAGGAAAAAATCTGTGGAAAAATATAACAAACAAAATAGATGGAAGAAACGAGGCCTAAGATTTTCCCTACTACGATGGCAGCCTTTTGGAGGGCAATATTTCGATTTGACTTTATCAGTTTACCACGACGATGGCACTGTTACTATAACCCATGGTGGAATTGAAATGGGTCAAGGTCTAAATACGAAAGCTGTACAAATTGCTGCTTATTTCTTGGGGATATCAATTGATAAAATCCAAATCAAAGCAAATAGCACAATAATAAATCCTAATGGTTTTATATCCGGAGGTAGTTTGACGTCGATCAATATTGGTATAGGTGTTCAGCGGTGTTGTGAAGAGCTTTTGTCAAGGTTGGCACCCTTAAGGAAAGATAACCCTGATGCTGCGTGGGAAGCACTGGTCAAGTTGGCATTCAACGCCAGTATAGACCTGCAGACGCATGGGTTCGTCGCGATGACGGACACTCAGAAGGTGGACGTGTATGGAGTGACATTGGCTGAGGTGGAGGTGGACATATTGACCGGGGAGTGGGAAGTTATACGCGTTGACATCTTAGAAGATGCCGGTCAAAGCGTCAGTCCTGAGATTGACGTTGGTCAGGTAATTTACTTTTAAGTATTTTGTTCAGGCTTTTTCATTTTATTTGCGCTTGGAGATCCACACCTATAAATTTAACGTTATTTATCTGTTTGTCTGTTTAATGTTACTTTGAATCTTTTAAGTCCTCACGGTAATAGAAATCACATAACTACATTATTTTTTAGAAGGTCTACATTATATTATGAGTGTTCTGATCGTTTTTTATTTTGAACAGGTCGAGGGTGCCTTCATAATGGGCCTAGGCTACTGGACGTGCGAGGAGCTGGTGTACGATCCCCACACGGGCGAGGTGCTCTCGGACCGAACCTGGAACTACCACGTGCCGCAAGCCAGAGACATCCCGCAAGACTTCCGTGTTTATTTTAGGAATAACTCTTTCTCGTCACCTAGAATTCTGGGTGCTAAATGTAAGAACCTTTTTTTATCGATAATCGAATCGACGAAATGTGAAATGGGGCTCCTTTAGAGTTAACCATAAATAATTACATATATAAAGAGTCTGATGCGGGCAGAATGATACTTGTGGAGATTCTTAGGCGAAGCTGTTGTCCAGCAGAGCATACATTTCAGCAGAAATGGTGCTTGATAATACATTATGGTTGTTTTGCAGCAATCGGCGAGCCCCCAATTTGTATGTCCGTGGCAGTTCCCTTCGCGCTGCGAGAAGCCATAGTCTCCGCCAGGCGCGACGCCGGCATACCCACCAACCAGTGGTTCCAGATAGGTAAGATTCCTTATTCTATGTGTGTATCATAAAATTTACTCTATTGGTGACCGTCAAACTACTAAACTGCATACCTTTTGTACTGAATTTTACTATGGTATCATACTAATTGAATGTGAAATCACGTGAGGATATCCCTTCAATTGACAAAAAAACTAAGGTCGATAGTTCGTCTCGTTAAGGTTGAAAAGAGCAAACAATTCTCGTTCGAAATAAAAAAACAGAAAAAGTTTGTAAATCCTGGTGTACATTGACAAATTAAGGGATATTCAATCATGCTAAATCGTTGATTGAAATTAGATAAAATTTGGTACTCGTACACCCATATATCAGTTCTTTCATCATCCTAGAGAATTGCATTTCATGAATTCAAGAAATCGTGAGTAAAAACTTGCGGTGGTACATATGTCGGCGGCCGATCGTAAAATCCGACAGATCACGAAATTCCTCAAGCATATCGTGAAACGCCGCCATTTCATGATTTGGCTAAATTACATCCGCCATATCGTTCAAAACATAACGTTTAGGCAGATCATGAAATTCCTAGCCATACTCTGTGAGCAGTTTCAATACTCTGGGAGCAGTTTCGTTTTACGGGACACAAAAAAAATAACCCTAACCTACCTATCTCTGGGAGCAGTTACGTTTTTAGGGTCATAAAAAACCCTAACCTAGACAATTAGAGTTATTTTTTTTATGACGCTAACCTAGACAGGGTTATTTTTTTTATGACCATAAAAACGAAACTGCTCCCAGAGATAGGTTAGGGTTTTTTTTTTGTGCGCCGACTATATTTTACTATCGTTATATTCTGTAGCTAATAACAATATTTTGCTTCATTTTAGATGGTCCTTATACCAGGGAGGCTATTCAGCAAAACACAGCTACGAAATACACCGAATTCAAATTTTACTGACATATTATTACCTGAATAAATTAAATATAATATTGTATAGGTGACAGCCCAGTGAAGTACTACAATAAATAAAAGAGAATAGAGCAACAAAATTGTGTTTCAGTTTCACCTTTCTTGCTTGTAATGTTTACCTCTTATTACATTTTTTGTCACCTGCGACGAACTCATTTTTATTTTATTGCCATTCCACAGTGTCAGCAGTCTATTAACAGAATGATGATATATGAGACGGAGTGCATACACGATAGTAGTTTATGTGACTGTACATAATGAAGGGTATTAAACACGCGTGTGGGTTGAGCCGAAGGCGAGTTTCATAATAACATCACACGAGTGTTTTAATGCCTAATTATGTACAGTTACATACACTACTTTATCTACTTACATATCATAAACCTCCATGCTGCATTGAGGAGCCACACATTATGATCACCATAAAAACAGACTGTTTTCGTTAGAAAAAAGTTCATATATCATAACATCAGATATCAGGAGGCGTTGCCGAAAAATTCAATAAATCGAACAATATTATGCAACAAAACAAATTTTAACCGGTAATGGCGGCAATGAAGTTTTTTGGCAGCTGTCATAGTTTTTTTTTTTTTCATTCAGAGACAAACTGGAGTCCGCCCTAGATATCGAACGATATGATAGTAACTTACTATCATATCGTTCGATATCTTTCTTACGTGCAACATTTGTCAAATTTGATTGCAAATTTACAATTCATTTCGAACTAAACGTCATCTCGACTGATATTATAATAGAGGTCAAATCAAATTTCTTTGGTTTTCAGAGATGTTCGAAATTTGAATGAATAATATCATCGAAATAGATGTTATTTTATTATTTAGCAGGGGGTTCATGGTGATCATAATGTACGGTTCTTGCACGCATCTTGGAGGGTTTATGATATTTGGATAGTAAAATTATAAACGTTACTTTTCTTCTAAAGTATGCGCACAGTAATTACGCATTTGCCTATAAATCAACTTGAGTTAATATTCTGGACACAAAAAACCTTTTTGACGTGAGGTAAATAAGTAGCCTGAGTAGTAACTTTTTTAGGGTTCCGTAGTCAACTAGGAAGGAACTCTTATAGTTTCGCCATGTCCGTCTGTCCGTCCGACCGCGGCTTAGCTCCGTGATCATTAGTACTAGAAAGCCGAAATTTGTTATGAGTATGTGTATGTATCACGCTGACAAAACGGTAAAATAAAAACTAAAAAAAAACTTTTTTGCCTGGTACCTCTCGTACCTAAAGTGGGGGTTATTTTTTTTTTCATTTCTACATTAGGTGTGTGGGATGGGTGCGTCCCATGTGATATAACTACATAATATATAATTTCATATTAATAACGTTCACAAGATATAATGAACTTTTGCTCTAACATCAAAATCAATATTTTTATTAGGAATAACGGTCAATTAGCATAATACTTATGTTGTAGAATAATTTTTTATATAACACTCAAATACTCTAAATTCAGTTGATATAACATACATAACCTATATCGATCATAGTATATACTTTCTTTTAGTATAGAAAACATAATAGCGTATGATATACTAAATAGGTTACAACTGCTACCCCTATGCCCCTAAAATGGAACATGGGTCAAAAACCGAAAACTGTAGGTTAGGTTAGGTTTGTTTTATGACCATGGATAGCGGAGCGAGCAAAGCGAGCGGAGCGTCAAAATGCTTGCTTGCATGGAGGTACCTATATTAAAATTTAACAGCGAACTATTGCATACGACATACGTATGTTCACAATTGATAATGGCTGATGAAATTCTGGCAAGTAAGAGTATAACCGTTTGGAAGAACTGTGATAAAATAGAATATGGGTCAAAAACCGAAAACTGTAGGTTAGGTTAGGTTTGTTTTATGACCATGGATAGCGGAGTGAGCGAAGCGAGCGGAGCGTTAAAATGCTTGCTTGCATGGAGGTACATAATTATATTAAAATTTTACAGCGAACTATAGCATAAGTATGTACACAATTGATGTGCAGACGGTTATTCTATACGAGCATTATGCATTTTGGTGTTAGATGTATTGAGTAATATACATTATAAATCTGAGATATTATGAACGTTATACGTTATGATCGTTATTTACAATGATATTATATATAAATAACGTTATACTTAACAAAAATAGATATTTTGATGTTATATCCAACGTTCGTTATACACCTTGAACGGTATACAAAACAAGCTTATACAATATGAGCGTATATAATATGAATATTATAGCATAAGTTCTTATATCTTATATTACTTACCCGTGTGGGATATCGATGAATAGGCCTTTAAAAAATAATAGGGGTCTCCAAAAATAATTTGTAAATAATCGCTCCGAAAATAAAAAAATAGCGTCCCCCCTCTAAATTTTTTAACCACGGGTCAAAAAATTATGGAAAAATTCATGAAAATGAGGCGTTATAAGTACTTTCAATGAAAACTATATTGAATAAAATCGGTCAAGCCGTTTTTGAGTTATCGCAATATTTCATATTTTTTTTTAAATGACGTAAGTGCCGCGCGGTGTCCTTATACTTCGAACGTTACACATATTAGTTAAGTGCCATACTGTATTAAAACATTTCGCTCAATCTGGTGCGTATAATCAATAAGTTCCAGAAGGCAATAAGTAATTACAGTTAAACCTTTCTCGTAATTTAAACCTCGAAGCCCGTCTATTGCAAAGGATGGGCAAGTACGAAACCCTACACTGAGCGTGGCCCGACATGCTCTTGGCCGGTTTTTCTTTCATAATTAACGATTGTGAAGAGTTGTAAAAATAAAAATGTAGTACCTATTGCCAAATTAAAACTAAGTATAAATAATGTATAATCAAAACATTATTTACATAAGCAACACGGAGCTTGTCCAGTCATAGTCCTGGGAATCGTTACATTCCGCGGCTCCCAATAATTATTATAAGAAGCCCCTAGATTATGAATATTCAACAATGATACGCAACTCCATACCATTGCTATTTAAATTCAGCAGGCATTTATTAGGTAGGTACTTCCTTGTACTTAAAAAAACTAGCTGTGCCTCAAGGTGTTACTTGCTCATCCCACGGGTACACTTTATGCTTCAATAAAATTGGTCCAGTTGTTTGAGCGTGAATGAGTTACAAACATACAAACAAACTAACAAACCTGGAAAGCGTCAAATCACACTAATATTATAAAGGCTAAATTAAGTAAATTAAAAGGAAAGTTTAAGAGTGTGTACCATTCGGCGACTGTATATGATTTTACGCTTTCTAGTTCGATGTACAGTCGCGGAATGAAAAGGTTCGTAATTTTTGGACAGTAGTCATTCCCCGAATGTACTTTCTAAAAGGGAACCGGAAGGAACTATAATATTAATCCTGCCGCTGAATATTAATGACAAAACAGTTATCTGGTAGGAAACTGAAATGTAACTGTCAGTCTGGACCGAGTAAAATCGGGGGCCGCGAGCGCCAGGGAGAAAAATATGGCGATTTTTAATAAACCGTACTTAAGTTCTCTGGGCGTTTTATTCCATAAACTCTCCATAAATAGTGTCCCAACAATACTATACTATACTATAATATCTAGATAGATCTAGATAGGTGATAGTACTGTATAACACAAATATTTATAAGGTAAAAGACTCGAATGTGAGGCACCAGTTAGCAGCACCTCGTTGTGTACGTTTTAAATGTAGGGAAAAAGAGTTCGTATTATTTTCCAACTGGAGGGCGCCCGCAACTTTATTCGCCACTTTCTACGTGATGATGTCAACAATAGAAAAAACACTAAAGATAACCAGAAACTGAATTAAATATAAACAGGAAGATTTAAGTGAATTATTCTAGTAGACTAGACTAATACAAAACAACAAAACACTTCGTGTCTTCTACAAAACTTCTTCGTGCGTAATCACCCTAACGGCCTCATTCACCACCTGCACTGGAGATCCGATTCAGCAATAAACAAAACACAATGGTAGATTATATTTCACTAGACTTGTCTTATTTTACAATTAGCAAAACGTGGCCGTGTGCGGCCGCCCTAACGTCCTCATTCACACTTGCTCGGGACCCGACTCAGCAATAAATAAAACGCAAACGCTCCTCATCCAGTGAGTCTACGCTGCGCTACAGTGCGTACGCGCATCATGGACCGCGTCAACTTTCGAGTCAACGGGGAGCAGCGATCGGGTGAGCTTTTTTTAATTTTAGAGGTACAAAATTAGGTCTGATCATTCCGTCGGAAAGACAAATACACGCCATCCATTATATATACTCGTAAAATCACACGTTTTCTCTTAAAAATGATTCGTTTGATGAACACCCGCGTTTTACTTAGCTATTAAGAAACATAGCATTTAAACAAGTATTTTGTTTAGTGGGATGCGAAGTGCGTTCAGACCTGTCGCTGCTGGAATACCTGCGTGTGCGCTGCGAGCTGCGCGGCACCAAGTACTACTGCCGGCGGGGCGGCTGCGGCGCCTGCGTAGTCACCGCCGCGCGTCCCGGAGCGCCGCCACAAGCTGTTAACTCCGTAAGTAGTGCTAGTGTTGTGAGTTGTTTATACAGACTTACAGAGAGAGCTAACGGAAACGACACTGAAGGTAGTTCCTGTATAATCTTTCTTCTGGTACTACCTTTGGTGGTTGCGGCACCTACGTCGCTGTACGTCGTGAACGTCGTCACTAAATCTGATCTCTATATTTGATTTTAAATTTCAAAGTATCAAGTGGACATCACTTTCAGTTGGTATGTACTTGGCTAAACTATAGGTACCACTGTGCGATAAACGTCGTGTTCCAGCATGAAGTAGACATAACCATCTTTATATTCATTGGCTTCGGTTTCGAATATCTAGCTGGTTGGTTCAGTGACCGCCTATTCACACTTGAAGAAATCAATTTACAACTATCAGGAATACACGACAAGAGCGAGAAAACTAGATAGGTACATCAAGGCTTAACATAACTAATTCATAATGGCATGTATTTAACGCGGCGACAAATTAATCTGATTTAGGGATTTATAGAAAATTAAAGGGGGTAGCAAAAATAATAAGTTGGCGACTAATTGCGGAGACTAGTATAAAGTAAAAAGTAGCAGCTAAGTAATCAATTTTCGGCTTTGTTTCAATATAAACTAGCATCGAGTTTGGCGACTGAATTAACTAATTAAGCGGAAACATGACAGCGGATAAAAAGTTGAAAATGGCGTACTCTAATTGTTCAATGGAGATTGCATATAAAATAAATCAAGGTCATAAAAAAAATAAAAGGAGCGCTTTTTAGGGATATAAAAAAAAACAACCTAACCTAACCCGGCCGAGTCGGATCTTCTGCTAATATTAGTCGCCAAGTCATTATTTATAGTACCTCGCCTATGATTTCAGTAATCTTGTTTATTATTTCTGCTACCTTAAAGTAGCTGCCATTATTTGAATTTTAAAATATCCTTAGTTTAAAGCTCTATTTAATCGCTGACAAGTTATTATTTTAGTTGCAAATAGTTTGCTGCTCTTTAATTTTTCTGTCGCCGCGAAAATAATAAGCCATTCATAATGATAAGGGTTTGCAAGGGCATCGCGTTCAACTGCAGCCTCCTCCTTTTATTATTTACAATTAGCCTAAAATACCAATCCTTTCATGCAGTGCCTAGTGTCGGTGACATCATGCCAGGACTGGAACATCACGACGATAGAGGGCGTCGGCAACCGGCTGAAGGGCTACCACCCGCTGCAGAAGACCCTCGCTAAGTATAACGGGACCCAGTGCGGGTATTGTACCCCTGGATGGGTCATGGCGATGTACAGGTAACTGTTTCAACATTTTCCGCCTTTTCTATTCTTCATCCAAATTCTTCAACGATATGTATGAATTTGCTTGACGTTTTGCCGACAGAGATCTACATGCCTCATTAGAATTCTGCAGTATGTATGTAAAAATTGTACACCAACATTCATACAACTTTAACCTTAACAAATTACTGGCAGATTTTTTTTTTATATACCGGGTGATCAATCCGAATGGGTCAGAAAGGAGAAAACGAAAACTATAAGAGATAGGGAAATCTGTTCTTAGGAAACATGGCTTCGATTTTAGATTGATTAGAAACTGCATTCAATTTTTTTTCGTATATCTCATGCATAATCCTGACGATGCGCGCCGTGTCCAGGAGTACCGCCTTCTGTATCTAAAAAAGAAAAAAGAAAGAAAGAAAAACATTTATTCGGGGACAAAACATAATTGCGTAGAATCTGGCCCTTGATTCAGCCATCTAACGAGAGCCTCTTATTATTATTTCTTGTTGATACATAGTAGGACTTCTTCATTTGTTACCCTTTTTATCCAACTGATCTTTCGCATCCATAACACCACATCTCTAATGCTTCTATACGTTTCTTGAGTTCTTCTTTGATAGTCCAAGACCGTATAAAACAAATGGCCAAATGTAGCATTGCAGCCGGAGTCAAAACATTAAGTCAGTACTTTCTTCATGGAGTTAAAGGTACTCCTGGCTTAAGTAGTAATGTGGGTTTTTTATCTCTCTATCGTAGGTACTTCTAATGTTCAGTCATAGTAGTCATACACTGAGTCAGTAGTAATTTACTAAGTCGTAGGTATAATTTTTCAGCTTAATTCGTTTGTTGGTTTACGTGCTATGAGAAAAAACCGGGCAAGAGCATGTCGGGCCACGCTCAGTGTAGGGTTCCGTAGTTGCCCGTCCTTAACAATAGACAGGATTAAATTACGAGAAAGATTTCAAGCTCTTTAAAAAGGTCGTAAACGCCAAAGTAGCTGTAATTACTTATTACCCTTTGGAAGTTACCGATTATACGCGCCAGATTGAGCGGAATGTTTTAATGCAGTATGGCGATTAACTAATATGTGTAACGTTCGAAGTATAAGAACACCGCGCGGCACTTACGTCATTTAAAAAAAAATGAAATTTTGCGATAACTGAAAAACGGCTCGACCGATTACATTCAATATTGTTTTCATTGAAAGTACTTATAATGCCTGATTTTCATGAATTTTTCCATAATTTTTTGACCCGTGGTTGAAAAGTTAGAGGGGACGCTATTTTTTGGATTTCCGGAGCGAATAATTACAAAACTGCTGACTTTATCAAAAAATAATGTTTAGAGACCTATTCAACGACGCCCCACACACTAGTCTTGGAAGTAAAAAAAAATCACCCCACTTTAGGTACCCAAATTTTTTTTTTTGTTTTTATTTTACCGTTTTGTCGGCGTGATACAGACACATAGGTACTCATACCAAATTTCAGCTTTCTAGTACTAATGATCACGGAGCTAAGCCGCGACGGACGGAACGGACGGACAGACGGACATGGCGAAACTATAAGGGTTCCTAGTTATAGCATGCAATTAATAACAAATTATATTATAGATACAAACTAAAAGAAAAACAACTTAAATTAAGAATCATATTAGGTTAAAAGAATTGTTGACAAAAAAAAAAGAAAAATGGATTATTAACATTTGTATAGGAAAATGAAAAAAATATATATACATACAAAGCAATATATTTATGTAAGGTGTGAATTTACCATGCTCTGTATTTATTAACCGCGCGTATCAATAAATCGACTATCGAATCCAAAGTTAACTGGAGAAATTCCTAATTTGAAGTTGGTTAAATTTATGTAAATCGATGTTTGTTGTTCTTTTGTATAGAAGTAGGTAGTTACCTACTTATTGAAAATGGCATGGAATTTTGTGTTTTGCCAACTGCGCGGAACGTGAGTTTGGCCCAGACATGCTGTCGCCGACATTGCGATTCATCATTACCTATTACACAATGGAGACTTGATGCCTTGATGTTTAAAGAATAACATTAGGTAAACGTATATATAGGTTACTAGCGATTGCCCGCGGCTTCGCCCGCGTATAATTTTTAACCGTCTACAAAAAAGGAGGTTCTCAGTTACACATACATATATGACTACGTATGTTTTCCCGCGATTAACTTGCGTTCGCTGATCCGATTTAGATGCGGTTTTTGGAACTTTATTTGTCACGTTCTAGAGGTTTCGTTATATGACTTTTTGGTGAAGGCGGTCCCCTTATTTATTGTTGAATAGTTACGTTGGCAACGACTTACTACTACTAGAAGATTATGATTAATCTCCATAAATTTTTATGATAATTGAATTTAAATTAAAAAAAAAGCGGGACTTTCGCTGCGTAAACCGATAAGTACAATCCATGATCAAGCTAAATATTAAAAATATACGTAATATCTAGACTTTACTCATAAATTGGTAGGTTTCAGAGCAGACAGATTAACTTTGCAGTATTATGTAAAACCTAAAATTATTATCTAGGATGCAAGTACTATGGGCGGTAAAAATAATACTTAACGATGTGATAGCTTGAGAGATTGTGATTCATTAACGTCAGATGAACAGATGAAAAGTCAGTTTACATTCTGAGAACCGGCGAAACTACATTTGATTTTGGCAAAAATAAGGATCGAAAACTAACATCATAGTCTTCCGATAACGACCAAGCAGCGGTCATAAACGCTCAAGTCCTTTGAAGGACAGAAAAACGGTGGTAAACACTGACGATGCAGTTGGTAAATCATGCAGTAGAGTTCTTAAACACTGAATATAACTAATGTCACAAACTTTTACAACGATTGGATACGCTTTTCATTTATTTATTTACCTAAAATCATCACTTTGTTGTGAATTTGTCATTGCAAGTCAGATACCTGTTAAGTATTTAGGAGATGCACCTGCTCAGGGAGAAAGTGTGTTTGTACAGCATATTCCGTTCGCTTCCAAGTTTGCATTTGATGAAGTAAATATAAATCGCAGGGGCAAAATAGCTGGGTCTACCCAGCCAAATTGAGAAATATGTATTTCCGATTCATCGTTTCTACACTGTTTTTAGGAAAATTACCATATAGAGTTTCAGCATTGGTTATATCGAACAGGAAAACTGTAAAAGAAGAACATGCTCTAAACATATACTCGTAACAGCTATTTAGAATAATGTTCTGAAAAATGCAGGTGTTAATTAAACAGATGAAGTGTTCAACAACTTTATACTTGTTAAAGTACTTCCTTATAAACAACATTTTTTGCCATGTTTGAGGGTGGTAGCAATAGAACCAAACTTTGAGGTGAACTTACACGAGACAACGCTACATAGAACTGATCGTGGGAGAAACAGTGCTGTCTTAGGTTTACTCCGGTGAATTTGAGAGTTTGCCCCTGCGATTTATCTATGGTCATGGCGAAATAGGCCTTCAAGGAGCCTTTTGAAATCAAAGGGAAGATCATTGGGTATTAAATGATATATCGGTATGAACACTGTTTCCTATATAATATACATTATCCTACGGGAAAGATGCTTTTTTCTGAATAAAAAGTTGCCTATTTGTTAAAGTTAGGGTATAATCTGCATATCCCTCATGCATATCCGTCCAGCCGTTTTAGCGTGAAGAAGTAACAAACATACACGGCGACTTTCGCTTTTAAAAAAATCCTGGGAAATACTTACTCACAGGATGGATGTTATCACAACTCTACCTACTGTCAAATCAAACGGAAAACTCAAGTACTCAAATTAAGCGATCTCAATTTCTACTATATCCAGATAAAGTTCACTTCAAAATTCATAACTCGAAGTGAAGCTAAGACGCCGGGATACCTATGTGAATTTTTATAAACCTTCTATATGTCCCGAGCGTACCCTCCGCTTGTCGGGTTGGGATATTCAAGAGTTACTAAGTTCTAAGTTCTCTTCGTTGATGGTGATGAATGAAAAAGTAATCATTCATGAGCCAGATAATGGTAAGTCAAAATTCTGAAATGATTTTACGCAATTGTTGAAAAGCTTGAATGCATTTATTACGGATGCAGGAAGTTGCTCCCTTTATTTTTAGGGAAACTTATGTGAAGTTTCGAATAAAATGGTCTAACTAATATTGTTTCCCCATACAAACTGTGAACCCCCATTTCACCCCCTTAGGGGGTGAATTTTGTAAAATCCTTTTTTAGTTCTCCTAGACCTTATAAAAACCCTACGCGCCAAATTTGGACTCTCTAGAATCAGCGGTTTGGGCTGTGCGTTGATATGTCAGTCAGTCAGTCAGTTTCTTCTTTTATATGTATATTTAGATAGATAGGGTATCGCGGGCTGGGATTCCGCAACTCGACGTCTTACAATGCGCCTATTTTGCATGAGGGGTTGACGGCACTAGTCTTGCCATCCAGAAAACCTAACAGTCCTTTGATGTTGCCGACGGCTTCTGGGAGTGACCTCGGCGACCCGAGGAGTTGTGCCCAGTAAATTGGCCACTCCAGGGCATTCTAGAAGGACGGGGGTGACTGTCTCCTCGGCCTCCATGCAGGCTCTGCAAGGAGGGCTTTCACTAACACCTAGAGTGAATAAGTGCTTGTTTAGTAAGGCATGTCTGGACATTGCTCCAATTTTGAGCCGGAGCTGTGGCCAATTTAGCTTCCTGAGTTGCGCGACAACTCGGGGTAGGTTGCCGAAAGAGCCTGTCTGGACTCCCTGCAGCTACCTAACTTGACCAGTATTGCTGCTCCTGCTTTCATCTTCGTGTTCTTACGCAGTGCCGCTGCGTAGGCAGGCAAAGGGTAGATGGAGGATTGGTTCGGTTCCCTCTGCTTCCATCTCCGAACCTCCTCTCGCCAATTCCCCAGCTGCGTCGTTCCCTCACAAGTTTCTGTGGCCTTTAATCCACTGTTGAGTTATTTTTTTATTTTTACAAACCTCAAATCGTGTATGAGTCCTGAAGTTATTGTGTAGTTTTATAGGGATTGTGAACCGATTTGCTGTCGGAGAGTATGCGGGTGAGGTAGTCCTTTACCTACCTCGAGATGATTGCATAGATAGGAATAAACGTATCTAAGATAGTGTACCTTATTATTATAAGTTAACGTTAGTTGTTTAGTCATTGAACAGATTGATGATCCATCTGCAATGGAAATAAACTACTATTCGGCATTTTCAAGGTTCCGCTGTCAAACTATTGTCGCTCTTGCTTTAATTATTAAGGTAGCATTTTATGTTCATAAGTTTCATAACATTTCAATAATTCTAATTGTTTAATTTCACTTATTAATATCCCTTAACAAAAATAATAATGATGTACCATTTAGTTTAATCATTCCTTTCAACGCGACGTTTAGGAAAATCAGGAATTGCCTTGAATTTATCAGACACTATTTTGAATTCACAGCTTACTGCAATCCAAAAAGAAACTGAAAATGCTAGATATAGAACAGTCATTTGGTAGCAACATCTGCCGATGCACTGGCTATCGGCCCATCCTGGATGCATTCAAAGAGTTCGCGTGCGACGCCCTGGACCCACAAACAATACCAGACCTAGAAGACCTCGATATCTGCCACAAAACCAGCCAAACTTGCCGCAAGAGGAACTGCAGTGAAAGTGACTGGTGTATAGTCGACGCAGTGGATGTGGAAGCTCCAAAGAGCATAGAATTTGACCTGAACGATGGAAAGTTTTGGGCCACAGTGTTCTCGATAAAGGATATATTCGACGTCTTGAAGCGGAAAGGAGATGATTCTTATAAGTTTATTGCTGGGAATACTGCAAAAGGTATTAAGAAATAACTTTAGAGGATGTCCCTAATGTGGGTAACATCTATTCGTACGACTTTCGATTTATGAAAAGTATCTTTTATTATGTACATAGTGCTCACGGGTACAAACACAAACAGACTACACACTGATATTAAACGCAATCAATGTGGTATTTCTTTCACCTTTAGTCTAGTATTGCTGAAAACGTAATGTTTCGTACGTGACTCATCAGTCATAGATTTCGAAATTGTATTTCGATATAGCTGAAATTTGTTTTTTTTTTACGTTGTCTACCCCCAAGTAGCAAAATTTAGTCGTGTAAACGTTCTAGGACCATGTATTTATTAGTCCTATAGAGTTCCAATAAACTACTACAAGACCGTGTTTTGGCGCAGTTTATAGTGCTGATACGTCTTATAGTAGTTTTATAAGAGTCCAGTAGAGTGCAATTCAATTCTAAAAACATCTTGGTAGGTGCACTTACAAGATAAAATGCACCTACAAATATCCGGTAAACGCAATTATTAAGCCTAATTAGTCCTTTGATGATCTGGCGCATGCCATTACTGGAGTAATTGATCCTTTTGTGGCCAGCGGGAATAGCGCTATAGGACATGATGAACACCTTTGTTTTTACTTCGTGCCAAGTGATGTGTCATAATCAAAATTAAGTAAAACATGGTAAGTATTGACCATATCATGTTTCCAAAATGTGATTAAGCGTTCAATTTAAAATGTTATTAGAGAAGTATGCCCAGCAGATACTTTGCTGGCGAAATTAATTTTATTGGTAGTAATTTACATTACGCTAGAAAGCTTATTTTCATGCCCCTCGTGAATAGTGTAATATTAAATATTATAAAATTGTTTATTTTTCGATAGTTATATAAACAAAGTAGCCATTGCGCTTATGGCGGATCGGATGCACTTTAATTGCACGCGCCAGGGTCATTATAAAACCATTTGTTCTATGTCATGCTATTATAGAAAATAATGAATATCGCCATTTTTATCTTTAGGGTTCTTTTTGACTAAAGTGAACCGTGATGAAATTGTTAGATCAATTATAAATATACTCTATTGGATATTCAGGTAATTATTTCAAGCGACTTAAAAAAAGAGGAGGTTCTCTAATTGGTTGTTTTTTTTAATAACTGGTACCTACTAAAGATGTGCATTGTATAACGTACAAATAAATATACGTTAATAGGTAGGTTACAAAATGTCAACCGTAGTACCAACAAGTATATTATTTCCAGCTAATTGTAAATGGTGATTTGCACGGAAATTAAATTATATATATATATATATATATATATATATATGTATAGTGACTTTATTGAATTTAGGTCTAAGGTAAAACTAGCACCATACATTTTAAAAATTATCTTCTTTATTAAAATAATCATCTTCACAGGCATTTTTATGGTACGGAACCATCATGGATTTCACCCGTATCACTCTCATTCATTAGATGATTCTGACCCGCACTCCGTACTCGTTTCCATCGCATTAAATCCATTTCAAAAGCTAAATATTTAAATCGTATAGTATTAATTAAAATAGAGGCCATAGATGGCCGACGTTCGACTATTAACAGCAAGTGCAAGACGCTTATAAGTAAAACTTACTTATAGCAATCATATAATATGCTAGTTTAGTGCCAATAATCTTTTTAAAGTAGCGACCGGGTTAAATCAGTGCTATTAATTTGTTATCCTATAGTAACTTTTTCTATAACAGTTGTAGGATTATACATCCTATAGAAGAAAGAAGTAAGACGGTAATAGAAGTGAACATTTTACTAAATGTGTTTAAAGGACCAAAATATACACACTGGTAACAGTTTTATAAAATGCGCTTATAAGCCTATCTATACCCTATACCAACATTTTTTATGACACTTATAGGATTAAACGGTAAAAGGAGTAAACATTTTACTAAATGCGTTTATAAGACTAGAATAGACACACTGGTAACAGTTTTATAAAACGTGCTTATAAGCCTGTATGGCTTATAAGACACTTATAAAGTTATCCTATAGACGTTAGAGAGACTAAGTTATTGGATCGATGGCTCTTGCACCTCAAATAGTCATGTACGATGTTGTTATAAGATAGTTGGTCAAATTCATAACCTTTATAAGAATCCTTTAAGACGATTCGAGATAAAGGTCGTAGATTTTAAATCTTATAAAGCGGGTCTTACAGGAGTGTTTTGCTACTTGGGCCCCTACCATATATGGGGCAAAAGCTTTCTCCAGAGTTCTCCACAATGATCGATCGGGCACCGTCCTCGCCCAATTACTCCCCGCGACCCTAACTAGGTCATCGATCCACCTTGTTGGGAGCAAGGTGCATTTACATTAGGTACTTTAACGACTTTAAAGCTACCACGACGATATAAAGAAGGGCCACTGTTACTAGTAACATTTGTGGGATCCTGGCCCTGCTATTATTATTAAATAAGGGTAGTATTTAAACGCACATCAAAAAAATCCTTTTTCTATGCAAAAATAATCAAAAATTTATATCAAAATTACTGATTGCACAGCAAATATTGCAATCAAAATGTTACTAAATATACTACAATTTATATTTGTGGCGTGCATCTATTTATTTAATATAATGACTTCCGCACATTATGAAGGGTTTTTTAGGGATATAAAAAAAACTAACCTAACCTAACCCCGCCGAGTCGGATCTGCTCTGAAAGGTGATCAGGATTAGATGGTTACCTATCTGAAACACTAATTTTTGTTTCCCATCCGTAACGTTTCGCCAAATTTTCATTTGTCCGAAAGCCATTTTTTTCAAAAACTTTTTTTTGTTGTCCTTTTTTGTAGGAGTTTACCCGCTTGCGGAATACCCTCGAGTCCTGATCGACATCAGTGGCGTCCGGGAGTTGAAAGGGTACCAGTTCGACCAGAATCTGATCCTCGGCGCGGGCACCACCCTCACCGAGGCCATAGACTTGTTCCAGTACTTGGCGGGTACGAAGGATGATTTCTTGTATTTGAAGGAATTCGTGATCCATTTAATGTTGGTGGCCCATATTCCTGTAAGAAATGTAAGTATGTGCCTACAAATTGTATAACCTACGATAAGGTTTCTTACAAAACGCATGATATCTGAATGTGGACCAGTGACATAATGTACTTATTGAGAAATATTATTATTGTATAGTGGCCTCAATAACAACTGATGAGACTTAAAATGTATTTTTAGAAACTGTCACCAGGCTGTAATCCCATGGACCGTGATAGCTAGACTGTTGAAATTTCCACAGATGATGTGTTTCTGTTACCCTATAACAACAAACACTAAAAACAGAATAAAATGAATGCATGCAACAAACGTGATCGGTTGCGTTAATTGTACACCTCATTTATATTATATGCGGCGCCATACATACCAAGTACAATTTTAATTCAACCCGGCTAAGATGGGCCAGTTAAGATGTGAAGTGTTTGTACGGAACCCTCGGTGCGCGAGTCCGACTCACACTTGGCCGGTTATTCTCTGGTTTACATAACGATACCAGATATGTTAATTCTGTTAAAAAATTTCCTTGAATGTAATAGTTTTTTAATTTAATTATTCATGTTATACATTTTCAGATAGGAACTATTGCTGGCAATTTGATGATCAAACATTACCGTCGCGAATTCCAATCTGACGTGTTTCTTCTGCTCGAGTCTGTAGGAGCCTACATCACTATTCGTATGTAATTTATTCACATTTTTACAATAAAATACATTTTCTTTCATTAAATTAAGGCAAATTCTCCGGTGCTGGACTGTCCCAATACTTGACATCTTTGACTTGATTCAGATCAATAGAGATGAAAAAAATAGGTACTATCAAGGTACTATCGAAGACGCTGATAACTATACGTTTTTAAACTAATGTAAACCTTAGTACAACGTGTTTAGGTCTATGGGTGTATAGTTAATTGTGTCTTAGTTTGTAGGTACGTATATCAATTGCCGGGAAACCGTCCAACTTTGTCCTTGCGCGTTATTATCCGCGCCTAAAAATTATCTTCACTTCTTCTTGGCTTAAAGACTCACTAATCTAAGTATTTTCGAATGAAACATTTTGACCATTTTTATTATTATTTCTTTCAGCTTATTAGGCCTGGGGACAAACTCGCAAACACAAAATTGGACGGTTTCACGTTTATGAATTTAGGGTGTTCATCACTGAGACTTGCCTTAAGCATTTTCATTTGACAAACAGCTATAAATAAGCACCGTGGGTTTAATTTCAGTGGATGCATATGGATCTCGAATAAAAGTGACACCGATACAATTTCTGGATGTGAATATGCGCGGCAAAGTCATCTTAAATGTACTTCTTCCACCTCTCAGTCGAAACTACAAATTTGTTTCATTTAAGGTAAGTCATCAATCACAAAAAATCCACTTCAGAATCTTAAATTGTATGTAACCAATGCTGTAAGTAGTTACATACGGTGTTTTAGAATGGTAAGTAATGTTGTAAATGTTGGCTCCAATTGGGAATTGAGCTGAATTAAAGCAAGCAAGCGACCAACAGCCCGCCTGTCCCCGGCCGGGCGTCCCTGTCCCTACACCAAAACATCATCACGTTGAGTAAGTACCTAATCTGTGTTAAGTGGTGATGTCAATGTTACAGTTTTTCCTTTTATATTTTCTAGAATATTATAACAGCTTTATGAAAAAAACATGCTTTTCACTGATGTTTTCTTTGTTATTTTAAAGATAATGCCTCGAGCTCAAAATGTCCACGCCATCGTCAACTCTGCCTTCTTGGTCCGCCTGACAGGCGAGGCCACGGTTGTAGAAGCACGCCTAGTGTATGGCGGCCTGAGTGCAGACTTCATACACGCCAAGCAGACCGAAAGTTTCCTTGTGGGAAGAAAGCTCTTCACCAACGACTCCTTGCAGGGCGCCCTGAGCATTTTAGACCGTGAGATTGTTGTGGTGGAGAACCCGCCAGAACCTTGCGCGAAGTATAGAAAGGATCTTGCTGTAAATTTATTTTATAAAGTAAGTGTAAGACTCAAATATGTTTACCCGGCTGCACGGCAGCAAAAACCGGGTTATAAGTTACTCTTTTTTTCATATTGGACAACCTCACTCAATTCGATCTAATACCGAAGTAAGCTCTATACTTACCCTTAGCTAAAGAAAAGACTGCCGCAATAAAACTCGGGTCGATGACATTAAAACTCCGTGGTAATATGTCAATAAGTATTTTACAAGCTTTTATTTAACTTGCATTGTATGTATGTTGAAAGGTAATCCATCACTTTATCGAAAAACGTTTCATCGATTATCGTTTCCCATAACACTATTCGCAGAATTTTGTTACAACTTAGGAATCATTCATCGAACTTCGATACATCGCTTGTACATTTGCTCGAATTACCTTTCACACAAGAATCAATTCATCGAATTTAACTTCATTATTTTATTTGTTCATCGACGTAGTCGTTCATCGAAACGTGTTTTTTTTTTTTTTTTTAATGATTCGTCCTTCCGGACAGGCTAAGACCATAGGCCATACTGGCAACCCGACTTGGCTAGATCCGACCTGGTTGGGTTAGGTTTAGGTTATTTTTTTTTTTATGACCTGAAACCCGACTTGGCTAGATCCGACCTGGTTGGGTTAGGTTTAGGTTATTTTTTTTTTATGACCTGAAACCCGACTTGGCTAGATCCGACCTGGTTGGGTTAGGTTTAGGTTATTTTCTTGTATAAATGGGACGTGCCATCTGTGAATCATGTTTCGATGAAAGGTAAATTCGATGAATAGTTAAGCTACGATTTGAGACAAATTCGAAACAATTTACGTGAATAGTTGATCGATGATTCGAAAAGCAATGAATTGATGATTATGTGATTCGAAAAAAAAATGAAAAGACATTCGTGGAATAGGAGTTTTCGATGAAATGAAAATCGATGTAAGAAATTTCGATAAAATGATAGACACCCATGTTTAAAGTATGTTTGTTCGGGTGGAATCTTGCAACTCAATTTTGAAGCAGATATCGTCAACCGATTGAGCTGAAATTTTGCATACTTACTTAACTTTAATGAAAATACAGTAATATGGTACCATGGAGCTGATCTGATAATGGAGCCGGGAGCTGGCCATAGGAACTCTATAATAGAAAAAGCAACCGAGCTTGGGCTCTTTAGAATCGTCTTAGTGAGCATTTGATGGATATGCAAAGAAAAGTACAGTCGGCTTTAAAAGCTTGCCACTAAAATGTTATTTTTGACAGAAACTTATTTTAAACATCGATGTAATTATTTAATTATGATTTGTTGTCTAACTAGTTATTTAATTCACATGCTGAAGGGCTATAAAATAAACGACTTAGCTGGCACTGCGCCAACTGTGCCGTTAAAAAAGGGTTATGTTTTTAGATATGTTACCTACCTACCAGTGGACATGTTCCAGCCTGTTCCAGCCTATTCCAGCAGTTGAATTTTAACGACGACTTTGAGGCTTGCATTACTGGTTTCTCGAAATACATTGATATTTTGGGAATCCAGCTCATTACATTAAATTAATCAGAAAAACTACAATTTTTTTTTGTGATACGACGATTTAGTATATTTCGAGTAAATGTATCTTCTCACCCTCAGAGCATGCTGTCTCTGTGTCCCGCAAAAACGGTTCGGCCGATCTTCGCGTCTGGAGCGATCACGCTGAGCCGCACGCGCCCCGTGTCGCGCGGACTACAGGTCGCCCCTACCAACACCGCCATCTACCCCTTGACCAAGCCCATGGAAAAAGTGGAGGCATTAGTGAGTTTCAAAATATTTTCTTATCTTTCAGAACTTTTTCTTTACTAGTCCTTATTTTATGTGTGTTAAGATATTCAATAAAATTCCAAATGAAATAAAATGTCTCCCCTTAACACACTTTAAAAAGAAACTGCACTTATGGCTGTGTGAATTATGCGTGTACTCCGTTAACGAATTTCTTAGTTTAAATTTTAAATCTAGTGATAGGTAATTAATTTCTATTTAAGTACATCGAGCTTTAAGTATCTCTATTTTGTTTATCTGTCACGGTAATAAAATTTAGATTTAATATTTGCATGTTTTTTTAAGTAGAGTATGGTGGTTCTTATAATTTGTAAATTATACCAGCTTATGTAACCCATATTCCGCAAATAAATAATCATTTCATTTCATTTGTTCTACGCGCGTATTATACATAATGTCGCTTCTTGCCAAATGTCATGATCGACGGGAAGAACTTTTTCATTTCTCTACCTTAGTTTTTTCTTAAACCACAAACTTATTAGCTATTCCCTAAAAAACAGTAACCTATCATATTAGAGTCCCACAAATTAATGAAAGACATACGTAGCTGCATAATATGTGAGCTAATATGCGGCTGAGTATTAGGGTGGGTCACTTTTGTATGGGAAAAAAATTAATACTTTTATTTCTTTAGGCATAGCAAAAAAAAATGTAACTCATAATAATATAAACTAAATACCAAAATTGCATTGTAATTGATGTTGATCTTTTGCCTCCGTATCAATTTTTTAAGTTAGTATAGAAATGCCCATATTAAATGAGCGTTATGAAGTCTGGTTTTATTATTTTAATTTTGGCCCAATATTTTAATGTATTTTTATTCTGAGTATAATAAGAAGGGCATCACAAACGGAATACAACAAAAAAAAATACAAGGCCACTTTTTTTAGTGCTCCATACATTAGGTACTTTTTTCTGGAGTGGAGGCAATAAAACGGAAATATAAAAATAAATAAAAATATGTATCCATTAATGGCACTAAATGGCACCTTTTTTCAACTGTGCCCGTTAGAAATTAAAAAAAATGACCCACCTTACTGAGTATATTCACTTTATGGTCTTCGGATTACGACATTTAGTTAGGCGCTCTATGTGCTGCGACCGCTGCATGACACCATATCGCAAGTGCAGACTTCTGGCCGGAGATTGTATTCCAGGGTAATCCACCAAATCCTACGCCAGATCAGACGACGCAACGGAGTCACGCAGTTATGTCGCCTAAATCAAGGTCCTAAGCTTCTTTACTAAGTATTTTTGTATTTCACAGTGTCTTGGTGGTCTTGGTTTGCTTACTGTAATGCTGTGTAACTATTAATTTTATATAAGCTAATAAATAAAATAAAATAATTTATTTGTGATCTTTAGATTCAGGGTGCAGGCGAAGCTCCATACACGGAGGATCTCCCGCAGCAGCCTCGCGAGGTGTTCGGAGCCTTAGTGCTCACTACTGTGCCCCTCGGAAATATCGTCGATATTGACCCCAATCCAGCTCTCGTAAGTTGTGCCAGTACTTATTTATTTTACACGCTTTAAAAACCGTTTATGGTCTTTCGTTACAGTGGTAAGAAGATTCACATGTCTGAGTTCTTCTTAATCATCATCTAAATTCAAAGTCAAAAGTCAAAGTAGTTTATTCTTCAATTTAGGCATAATTACAATGCACTTATGAATGTCAGCTGTTTTGCAAAACTATTTATACATAAAATATTTTATACAATTGTAATAACTATGCATCGAAATTTTCAGAAATACCCTGGCGTAATAGCATTTTACTCTGCCAAAGACATTCCAGGAGATAACGCATTTACTTTCGGTGACAAGCATAAAAAAAACAGCATAGAAGAAGTTTTCTGCTCCGGTGCAGTGATGTACAACGGACAAGTAGTCGGAGTCATTGTAGCTGAGTTGAGGACTATAGCTGAATACGCTGCGAAGCTTGTAAACATCAAATACAGCAATGTAAAGAAACCAGAAATTGATGTCAAAGTAACAAAAAAAGACCCAAGTAGAGTGAACCTTATCAAAGAATTTAAAGGCACGGATAAAGGGACCGATGTGTTTAAAGTGATACGGGGCGATGAAACAATATATCAGCAGAGTCACTTTTGCATGGAGACGCTGGTGAGCGTGGCGAAGCCCACGGAGGAAGGCCTGGAGTTGCACTGCGCGACGCAGTACATGGACAGCGTGCAAGTGTTCACGTCACGAGCTCTCAAGATACCTGAAAATAAGTAAGTATTCACTCAAATAATTATCACCGTAAGCCAGCCAATACAGAAGGATACCATATTTTATAAATTTATGAAACATGTACTTAATGTCTCATTGTTTTAATGTACCCACCACAAATTTTATATTGAACTATTCATACAAATATTAAAGCACAAAGAAAATTTTTAATACGTAACCAGGCGGAAGAGACCGGGAATCGTACCGTACCCGGTACCTTTAGATTACCGGTCCAACCTGTTGTGTCTATACAGGGGTGAATTTCAACAAGCTCGAAATTTACCTAATTTTGGTGGTTTTTTTTTATTTTTGATGTTATAGTCAAAATTATATATCAATAATACGAATAAAGTCATAACCAATATTGTGTAGTAATGGCCCTTTGTTATACATGATAGTTTTAGAGATATCATGATTTTAGTAATTTGCCTACCACCAAAATTGCTCGTGTCCACAAAAATTAGATATCTTGGCCACCAAAATTGTACATCTACACCAAAATTAGTTACTTGTGCTAAAAAAATATATTTTTCAAAGAAAATAAGGGAAAATGAAAAGAAAGTGAATGTTTTATTAATAATTTTAATTATACCAAAATATCTATGAAAATACAATCACTAACTCGTTTGTAACAACAATATATTTTTTTCTTTTCGAGGACTTCTTCTCTTGATTTATTTTTCTTGCGATTAGCCATCCTAAAAAAAAAATCAATTATGAATATAGCAAAAGTAGGTAATGATTTAGATTAATTGTATGCATGTAATATATCTAAACACTTTATTGTACACAATAACAAGATGTACATTTCAAAAAAATAAGCATGTAAAAAAGCAAACTTATCCCTTTAAGGGATTTCTTTTAATTTACCTTGAGTAAATTAGTGTTAAACACACATATGGTAGACAAACCAAGCAACATGTACAATACGATAACTTTACAATAGTACAAAATGAAAATGCAAAAACCAAATGAGAGAGAGATAGGCCAACAGTCAATGTAATACATATTACGTAATATCTATATAAATACATATAACATAAATAAATATAATCATAATTATAACAAAAACAGCAACCTAATCAAATAATCGTTCGTTCGACAGCCACAATTTCTTTAACTTTCCCTTGAGCGATGCTACGGACTGCGTCTGCATAAGGGCGGGAGAAAATTTATTCCATAATTTCATGGCGCGCACAGCAAAAGACACGTCGTAAACGTGAGATCTATGCAGTGGGAAAGATAGAGCCAGATTCGCACTTGACCGCAGGCGATCGCTACTACCATCCGCCATGTAAAAAAACCTCTCTGCAAGGTACGCAGGAGAAGAAGGAATGAAAAGGACATTATACAAAATACAAAGAACATGTAAGTCTCTGCGCTGATGGATCGGAAGCTATTTAACTTGAGCGCGGTATTGAGACACATGATCAAACTTGCGGAGACCAAAGCAAAAGAGAGCGGGGAAGCATGATCTTCGTATAAAGAGGAAGGAAATTGTGCAGACACCTCAATGAATGAAGGGACGCGAAAAGTTTCCTACTGATCTCAGAAATATGAGGTGCCCATGACAAAGATTGATCCATGGTAATGCCAATTTTTTTTTGCAGTAGAAGAGAAAGGTACAGGCGTACTATCAAAGAAAATAAATGGCTTAACTTGATCTGAAAGCTTGGAAATAAAATGTGGGCTTCCAACGACAATAGCCTGCGACTTCTTGGCATTCTTCATCAAACCATCAAATAATCAAGCCCAAGCACGGATTGATTCCAGGTCTGAATTGATTTACAAAACCAAGGAGCCAAAATCATTAATGCTGGCCGCCGCATAAAGCGGTAAATCGTCTGCATTTATTCATTTATTCATTTATTAAATGATTGCATCCATGGTAAATAGGTCTTAATTAGTTAGGTATACAGTTTCTCATGGGCCCTGATAGGGCGTAGCAACATACAGTATATTAGAACACATAATTCTGTATTAGTATTAGTAAAATTTAAACAAGTAATTACATATTAAATTGGAAAAATAAATTAATTATAATATTTCAGATTTGTGTTATATTCAATTAGATTTGTGCATGCATTACGACTTGTTTTTTATATTATTTCCACATCGTCAAAAAAATCTTTTAAGGTGTAATAACATTTTTTTATGAGGAAGTCCTTCAACCGTCTATTGAACTGTTTTTCTGTTGTTTCTTGTTTTATTTCGTCGGTTATTTTATTATAGATTTTTACTGCCATTTCATTTGGACTTGTTTGGTGTAGTTTTAGTCTGGACCTGGTGGTTGATATCAAATTGTACTTATACCTGGTTTCGAAGCGTCGTGGCAGATCTTTCAAATTTATAAAAAATTGCGGGTAATTTCTGACAAACTTACAAATTTCGAAGATGTAGATGGAAGTCAGTGTTAGAATTTCGTATTTGATAAAATATGGTTTACAGCTGTCCATATTTTTAATGTTAGCCAGTATCCGTATGCATTTCTTCTGTAGAACAAATAAGTCATTAATATCAGTGCTATTACCCCAAAGAATAATACCATACTTAAGCCACGAAAAAGGTAAGCGTAATAAGCGGTTAAGGCACACTTGAAATTCGTAGACTTTTTTAACTCTCTTAACGCATACAAGAATTTTGAGAGTTTACTTTTTATTCTTTGAATGTGTGATTTCCAGTTGATGTGTGTGTCAATGTTCAATCCAAGAAGGGTAAAAGTGTCTGCACATTCCAGTTTAAATCCGTTGAAAGAAAAGTTTATATCCAAGGACTTTTTTTGGTGTGGCCTAAATTGCATAATTTTTGTTTTTAAGAAGTTAATTTCTAGGTTGTGATCATTCATCCAGTCCGTCAGTTGAGTTAATATCGTATTCAGTTGTGTGTTTAAATTTTGATCATTCTGGCACGACGTCAGAATCGAGATATCGTCCGCAAAGAGGACACAAGACTGAGTGAGGGTTTTAGGAAGGTCGTTAATGTAAATTAAAAAAAGTAAACAACCGATTACACTACCTTGCGGTATCGAGTTTTTAACGAGCTGTGCATCTGATCTTACGTAATTAATCGTCCCGGTTTGATGGTCAACATGCTGGATTTCAACGTGTTGGGCCCGGTTTCCCAGATAGGAAGTGAACCATTTGTGTGTTGTTCCTCGGACGCCTATACTATATAACTTATCAAGTAGTATTTTGTATTGAACTTTATCATAGGCTTTCGACATATCCAGAAGAATACCTATTGCGTATTTTTTATCGTTGAGGATATCTAGTACTTCTTGCATAAACTTATAAGTAGCTAGGATGGTAGAACGATTCCTACGAAAACCATTCTGACTTTCGTCGAATATTTCATATTTCTCGCAAAACGAGTATAAGCGCTTACACATCGCGGATTCAAATATTTTAGAAGAAGTCGGCAGTAGTGCGATAGGTCGATAATTACTCGGATTTTCTTTTCCGCCTTTTTTGTAAATCGGTTTTATTATCGATGTTTTCAAACGATCAGGAAACACGCCTTCGGAGAAAGATTGATTTATCATCATAAAATACGGTAATGTCAACTCATCAGCACAGCTCCTGATGAGTGTCGGTGGTAGTTCGTCAATGCCATAGCTGCGTTTATTTTTAAGGTGCCGTATGATTGTATTAACTTCGCGCGGCTCGACGGGCGATAGGTACATCGAGTTGACCGAGCGGGCCGCCGGCCGCCCGTTCAGCTGGTTTCCCCCACTTACTCCTCCGATAGATGCAAAAAACGCATTGAACGCGTTTGCTACTTGTTTTGGGTCGGACGTAAGTTTATTATGGATCGCCAGTTCAATATTGTGTCGAGATGGTTTCGTTATTTTATTTGTGCGTTCTTTTATTATTCTCCACATGGATTTAGATATATTTTCGGCGTTGCTGATTTCTTTGATATATTGTAGTTTTTTAGACTTTATAATGATACGTTTTAGTAGTTTTTCGTACGTTTTATAGTGTTTTGTGAGTATTGGATTTCTTGTGTATGAAACTAGAATCTTTAACAGTCTTTTGTGTTTGCATGATTTTTTAATTCCTTTTGTGATCCATGTCTTTTTTTTGTTTGGTTTGAGCGTTATTTGTTTTAATGGTATGCATCGATTTAATATATCTTTTAGTTGATTCTCAAAATTATTGTAGTTACTATTTAGATTATTGTTGGTGTTAATTATAAGATGCCAATTAATTTTTTGTAATTCTAATTTAAAATTGGAAATATTTTCTTTAGTGAATAATCTTTTGCGTAATTTCCAGAAAACTTTAGGTATATGTGGCTTACTCGTGGATATGATAGTTCCTTTGTGATCTGAAAAACCAAAATCGTGCACTTGTATGTTTAGATCTTTATCAGTATAATTTGTGAATATCAAGTCTAGGCAAGTAGATGACGTACTTGTTACGCGCGTTGGTTCTTTGATATGTTGAAGATAATTGTTTTGCAACATACAGTTCAATAGGGTTGAGGTGTCTTTATCATTGCATAAAATATTGGTGTTGAAATCACCACCTATGATAATATTTTTCTTACTATATTTTTTACTGAGATGTTTTAGAACAAGTTTTAATTGCGTGTAAAAGACATCAGTTTCACGGTTATTCCAATAAATTACAATTAAGATTATATTCAATTTAGTCAGTTCGACAGCAGCGATTTCTATAACATATTCAACAGAATGATCCACAATGTCCTTTCGCTCCTCGTACTCCACCTCGTCGCGCAGCAGTATGCACGCGCCGCCTCCCGCGTAGTTCGTCCTGCAGTATGATGATGCGAGCACGTAGCCGTTGACATTAATGATATCTATTTTTTCTTCTGTGAGCCAGTACTCTGATATGCATAGTGCGTGATATTGGTTTTTGTTGTGTGAGTTCGATAGGTGTGTTTCCAATAGCGGTACTTTGTTGCATAGGCTTTGCATATTTTGATACAAAACGTTTAGGGACGCGTCAGTTGCGGTTGTTTCGAAAGTTAGAAGATTGTGATCCTGATCGCGAACTTATTGTGTCGGCTGTCGTATCCCGTGTGTGCGCAGTACTCGTGTTCGGGCATGTTTCGTTTTCGCCGCCGGACGGATAGCTGGTGTCCAGGCTTAGGCTTAGGTTTCGCTCGGGGGCATGTTCAAGCGGCGGGGTGACGATTTTACCGTTTACAAATAATTTGTTTCGGCGTATCACAGCGTGGTGTCCGTTTTGTCTAGCAAGCCTTAACTGCGCAGTTAAATCTTTCCTTTCTTTTAGCGCCTGGTCATTTAGGTATTCAGAAACAGATAGGCCGGTTCCTCTAAAACACTGGCTATTTTGTAATAAATATTTAGTCATACGTTTGCTGATAAGCTCGATTCTTAGCGGCCTTTTAGATGGATGGTGGTTAGGTCTAGGTTTAGGGCTTTTTCCTATTCTGGACAGTTCCTCGATGTATCCCGTTAAGTCTATATCAAGGATATCCTGGAACAGGTAGATGACGCGGTTATGTAGTTCACTTTCGGTTTCTTCTTGATATTCGAGTAATCCGTGTATCACGATTGTTTTACTGTTATCTTCATAATTATTTGGCAACGTAGAGGTTGTTTTGTTTTTTAATTGGTTCAGTTCTTGTGTTAGTTTCCTGTTCTCTTCTTCCAGATGTTTAATTTTAGTATCGATGCTAGATATACTCTGCTTAATATTGGTTTGTTCGTTAGTTATCCTGGCATTATTGAGTGTAATGTCGTTTCTTAGATCAGTAACAACTTTATGTATTTCTATGAGTATTGCATGATTATTTTGGGCTAGCTTTTGATCTAGTAGTTTACTGAAGCTCTCGAAGCTGATATTGACATAGCCGGATTGCTCATGTTGCGGTGTTTGTGTTGTTCCTTGGGGGCTCCTGGGTTGGTCATGCGCTTCTTCGACTGACATAGTGGTGTCATCTAGGCTCATTTGATATGAGTTGCGAATCGGTGTACTATCGTTTTTTGGGCGACGGGTGATATTGAGGCACGACGGGCACTGCCAGGTCGTTTTTAATTCGTTCTGTTTTTGTACATATGTAGCGCTGGTCATGTTTACGCATGCATAGTTTTTTTTTTTTTTTTTTTTTTTTAATAATAATAATAATAAATTTATTCAAAAAACATATTACAGCTGTGATGACTACGGACTAAACAGACTTATAACTAGACGATAATACTACGCGCCTGAACTAGGATAATCCTGTGTTTCAGGCTGAGAAAAGGACAAACAATGACAACTTATTCATATGCAAAAATTTAAACACTATTGAATGGTTATGTTAATAAATTAAGTAAATATATACTATGGGTTCCTACGGGAACAACATTTATGCGTCCCTAAAGTAAAAAGTATATAAACTATAATTAAAAATAATAAATCACTCACTTTAATACAATTAGTAACTTCTCTGTATCGTCATAAGACAGGTTTTGCAGGGCGACCTTAAGTGTTTTCTTACAGATCACGTAAGTAAGCGGGAAAAAATCTAACTTCGCATTAAGTCGGTTATATAGCAGTGGGCCTAGGAATTGAAAAAATCTTGAAGAGAATGCATGTCTGCAATGGATAGTTGGGCAAACAAAGTCTTTACGTCGCTTATTAGTATAGTCAGGGTTGTAAGGGAGTCTGGAATGTTGTTTTAGGACTGTGTTCAAGATATATAGTTGACGAACTGTCAGAATTTCACATGATTTGTATAAGAGGTTAGTAGGAAAACGAAAAGGACGGAAAGTGGAGACCTTGAGAATTGCTCTTTGTGCTCTTTCTAAATTCAGGAGAGTTGTTTTGGCAGTGCCACCCCAGGTAGTAATGCAGTAACTTAGCAGAGATTGACATAGCGCAAAGTACACTTTTTTGATTAATTGTGAGTCCGCGATAGAACGTAGTTTTTTGAAAATAAATATTAATTTACGGACTCTGCTGCATAAAGCTTCAATATGATATCTAAAGGAAAGAGACTCGTCGATTAGAATTCCTAGGTACTTTAATTTATTAGTTATAGCTATAGATGGACATAGACATTGATCGTCAGAGGGATCCTTACAGTTGTGCGCATACAGGGAATGGTCAGACACAGACGCGGTTAATTTCCGCATGGAAAATCTTATGTAATGTGTTTTTTCTGAATTCAATGTTAGTAAATGATGCTGAAGCCATTTGTTGACCTCGTTAAAACCACGTTGCGCGTGATCATAAACTTCTTCTGAAGATTTTCCAGAAAAAAGAAGGGCAGTGTCGTCAGCGTATGAAATAATTTTACCATTTTTTATTGTCAAATTACAGAGGTCATTTATATAAATCAGAAATAGGGTAGGACCGATTATACTCCCCTGGGGGATCCCAAAAGGGGTATTTTCACGATCAGAACTCACAAAATTGTCTATTTTTGTGCACTGTGAGCGTCCTTGCAGATAATGTGCAAATAGTTTAAGCTGTGTGCCTCTAATGCCTAATGCTTCGAGCTTGTGCAGAAGGATGGAAGTGGAAACCGTGTCAAAAACTTTAGCAAGGTCCAGGAAGATTCCTATGGTCTGGTTACCCTTATCAAGTTCCTGAACTAAGTGATCAGTCAATTCATGTACAGCGTCGGCAGTTGACAGCTTTGGTCGAAAACCGAACTGACCTTCTGATAATAAGGATTGACTCTCTAAGTATTTTACTAGTCTGTTATTTATAATTTTTTCTAATATTTTGGATGTTGATGGTAATATCGAAATGGGCCTGTAATTGGATACTCGATCTTTATTTCCGGATTTGAAAACGGGAACTACGACGGCTTTTTTGAGGCATTTAGGGAAGATTCCATCAGAAAGACATTTTTGAAAAATAAATGTGAGAGGGGGAACAAATATGTGTCTAAATTGTTTAAGTATTTTGTTTGATATGCCATCCCAGCCAATTGCAGAATCGTTTTTTAGGCCCATAATAATCCGTTCAACCTCTTCCTCATCAGTATTTAGCAACACAAAAGATTTAGTTGTATTTTTGTTGGATAAGTAGTTACTGGGCGAAGGTAGTAGCGGCAAGTTGCTCTGGATATTTTCCGCTAGATTTTTTCCTATGTTTACGAAAAATTTATTGGCATGGTTAGCTGATGATAAAGGTGATGTATGTAGTCGTGACAAACTTGAACAAGATTCCCGCTGTTTGGTAGTGTACGTAACTTTTTTGATGCACTTCCAGATTTGTTTACTATTTGAACCGGCCCTCTCTAGTTCTTTTTTTTCGTAGTCAGCCTTAACTTTTTTTAGTAAATTGTTGCAGAAATTGCGATATCTTTTGTATGATGTTTGCAATATTAAATTGTCCGGGTTTGATTTAGCCTTTAAATGCAGTTTATCCCTGTGTCTCATACAGCGAATAAGACCCGGAGTAATCCACGGTTTAATATTATAATGTTTATTACTTACACGCACGTTTTCAGTGTTATGCAAAATTGCTTGGTGGACTGTTTGAATGAAGTATGTCATACTTGCGTCTGCGTCGGCAGAATTATAAACGAGGCCAAAATCGATGTTGCTTAAATCACGTTCAAGTTTGTTTATATTTAATTTAGAGATTATTTGCGTACGAGTGGTGTCAGGAGGTTTTCGAAATAAGGTCAGTAGGGCTGCTTTGTGATCTGTTAATGAGGAGTTAGTAACTATAGCTATAGCGGGGAGATTTGATTTCAGCATGACATGGTCTAAACAGGAGCCGCTCTGGTGAGTAGGAAGCGTGTGCGCGGGGAGCAAGCCATGGAAAGCGCATTGGTTTAAGTATCGCTGAGCTGCTGGATCCGTGCTTTCTGGATGAATGTTGATATTGATATCTCCAATTAGAATACAACTTTTAAATGATGATAGATTACGCAGCATTTTATCTAAGGAGTCAGTAAAAGTATCGATATTTCTAAAAGAAGGAGGTCTATACAAGGCCAAGATTGCAAATTCAGTTCCAATTTTGAGCAGAATTCGATTACAGTCTATTATATTAGGCTCTTCAAAGGTAAGTTTTAAATTATTTCTCGCATAGACGACAACACCGTCGTTTTGATTGTAATAGGATTTGGTAGCATACATAGTGTAACCCGGCATGTCAGGCAAATTGCGTTCTTCGTTTAACCAACACTCTGTAAGAACAATAACATCACAATCTATTCCAAGTCTCTGTTGGAAAATGCTAAAATTATCAAAATTTTTATAAATGCTGCGTATGTTTTGAGTTAGTATCGTTAAAGGGTCACGGTCGGCATAGATAAATTGTTTGCAGTTTTCTACATCACATGCTTTACATTCTGATATCGAGAAGTTATCGAGGTCATGAATTAAATTAGCACTCATAATGTAAATATGTCTACGTTAAAAAGCTAAAATGAAAATTAAAGGACGGCGCTCTCAGGCGCCTTCATAATCTATCGAGTTTATATACCGTTTTTCAGCTGATTTCCTTGCTGGGCATTCAGCATCGCCAGTCTCATGGTCATTCGGCTTGTTGAAGTGCTTGCATGTGGCGCATTTGGCAGGCTCGGTCTTCTTGGTACATTCCTTGATGGAGTGGCCTACGATGCCGCAATGACCACAGGTCTCGGCCTCACTTTTACACGATTTCGCCGCATGCCCGTATTGCTGACATTTATAGCATCTCGTCACCAGGGTGAAGTCTCTCACGGGGCACGAAGACCAGTTCAGAAAGACTCTTTCGCCTGATATTAGTGCCTTTCTGATCGGAGCAGGGACTTCTATTACATAGTTGCAGGTCTCAGCGCCTTTTTTGCCTGACTTGTGGCTAAGCTTCGTCACGGTCAAAAATTTTTCCAAAGGCAGGTCAGACATTTTGTCGGCTAAATTTTGCTTATATATACATTTGAAAACGTCTAGTTCCTGCATGGCCGCGGGAACTCCAATGACGACTACCCTTGGCTTTCTCTTCTGCGGTTCGTCCACTGTGAGTCCTGAGGTCGTAAGTTGCGCCGCCTGTTTGAGTTTTATAATGTCACCCTTTGACTCCGTGCTGATGATGACGCCGCCATTTCTAATTTTTCGCACCCCCTTAACGTGCAGGTTCATCTCATCCGGCTTGATTATTTTTTGGACTAGCGATTTGGTCTCCTCGCTCGTAATCTGTTTGTCGGTAGGATAGATCGCTATCGAGCTGGTGTTAGTGGGCTGTACGTACCGTGCCTGATTTTTCTTCAACATGTCGGCAAAAGTAACTGGAGATTGGCTTGGTTTGCACGATTCTGCGATGGACATCTTAATGTCGTTGACGTGCTGTGAGAGGTTGACTTGCTCTGCAAGGATTTGCTGTTGCAATGATTTGCTGGAAGTGTAGTATTGGATGGCTTTTTGTTTCAGTGCTTGGTATTCAACTACTAGCAGAGAAGAGCAGTGGGCAACTTTACGGCATAGGTTGTGCACACGGATTTTTTGATCGGAGTTGAGCTTGCCCTCGGTGGAGATGGTGCAAACATCGGTCAAGTACTCCTCGATGGACGTTAACCAACCTTGTAGTTCCGGCGTGGTACACACCCTCAGTGGGTCATCCTGTTGGTCGGGCCTGGGTGCGGGCGGCGGCTGGTGCGGGGCAGCGGGCGGGTACTCGGGCGCGGGCGCAGCCCGGGGTGAGGGCGTGGGCGGTGGGCTTCGGCGCGTTAGCCCACTACGGTTAAAAGGGCTGTTGTCGTCTGACATTATAGTTTTAGATTAAAATATCTATTCACTAAAAACACTTCATTATAAAACGAAATGCCTCAGAAAATAACGGGGGCACAGATTGTTGCTTCCGCCTAATGAACCGGACTAGGTCACTATTTTGCAGATGATTAAATTTTATTTAGCAATGATTACGGACACGTCCGATCTCGTTGACGACGAATGTACACTCCATAGTGATAGCAACTTGAGCATGCTGTACATTTAATCAGTTCGCTTATGTATTTGATGGTGTTGTTGCATGCTGGGCACTCTATGGAGTCCATTTTCTAGTTTTATTTGTATTTAGATTTATAATACAATTCAATATCGATTGGTACCGTTTGTGATCGGCCAATAGTAGCGAAGCGAAGGAGTGAGTCAGCCTATACGTCTTGTTGTTGTTAGAGCGGGATAGCAGTCTGCGTTGACCAATAACAGCAGCGATGTTGGACTTCGTTTTTACTTTTCGAAGATATCACAGCCGTTGGTCACTTTTAGCACTAATTTTAGGCACAAAGAGCACAGTTTTTTAAAATCCAAAGCACTTAGATTAGAATTTTGAAGCTACACTTTTACTTTATGAGTCAATAATGGGGCACTTTTCACTATTTCTTCTGCAATTTAATATTCTCTAGCGACCGTCGTATACGTGCGTGTTATCTATCTCGCTCGCGCATGCGTATAGAGATTAAACGAGGAGAAGAGTGACTTGGCGATTCCGTTAATGAAGACAGAAAAGAGTAATGGAGAGAGTATGCCCCCTTGAGGGACACCAGCAGACAGTTCACACCAGCTAGAAAATCGGTCATCGACTCGAAGTCGGTGATCTTAACCAAAGCGGTGGTTGTGCTAAAGAATTGAACAAGTCTATCTAGATGTGATGAGAGACGTGGATTTACAAAGAATTCAATGATTTTGGATAAGATGGGAAGAATGGACATAGGACGATACTGCGACAAGTACGACGGATTAGGGGTTTAAGAGAGAGACATGGGCGCATTTCCAAATTGTAGGAAAAGTGCCAGATGGGAAAGAAAAAATAGTAATATAAGAAAGGATAGAAGCTATAGAATCCGCCACCAGCATAAGCATATCTAATCTAGTATTACCCTCACCGACAGCTTGTAATATTAGATGTATTGTGTTTAGACTTCAAATAACTACACCGAGTTACAAATTACCACCAAAACCACCAAAATTGATCCACCAAAATTAGAAACAGAGATTAAAAAAATATTTAATAAATATCTGTATTATTTACTTCCAATTTAACTTTATATTTAAAAAAGGAAACCTTTAACACGTCTTACACACAATTCACACACAGTCAATTATTGCTAAGTCACTAGAAACATATACCACAAAAATTGTGTCAAAAAGTATTTTGAACACACCAAAATTAGATACTTACGTGCTGAGTGGACAAGTCCAGCAAGTTACGACATGTGTGTCATCGCTCAATGCCGGAGCAGAACTAAACGAACAGGTTAACACACGGATGTTGGTCTTGTTGCGTTTCGTTTAACCATAAACACATTTTCAATATTTACCACCAAAATTGACAATTTCACCCGGACAACTTTTAGTGCTCAATTTTGAGTATCTCTTTATGTATTAATCTTTATTTATGTATCCTTATAAGATACTTAAACTAATACAGATTATAAATAAATGCATTTTAGTTTAAAACATTGATGTTAGGGCTCTATCAAAGACATTTATGAGGAACAACGAATACTGGACGCCGCACCAAAATTATCATTTTACCGGAAAAAAAATAATTATTAATCATAAATGACTTTTACAATACTTTGCGATTTGGCTTAAGATAATAATTAGTGTCTTCCTTTTCATAAAAAAATTAAAACTTTTAAAACAATTGTTTCACACTATAGTTCTCAATTCCGCCGCATTTTTTTTCGCTGAGATAATCACCCAGAGGGTGATCAATCCAAATGGGTCAGTAGGGAGAAAACGAAAACTATAAGAGATAGGGAAATTTGTTCTTAGGGACCATGGCTTCGATTTTAGATTTATTAAAAACTGTATTCAATTTTTTTCGTATATCTCATGCATAACCGGGAATCGAACCCGGTTAACACGTTGAATGCGGGAACTGGAGTTTATAATTTTCATTCAGTGCTATACATATCATTTTTGAATTGTAGCATAGTTTTTCACTGTGCGGTACAAGACTATTTTGACTTGTGACTAGAGGTCTAAAATTTGGCAAATATATCTTTGTTGATTTAGCAAATTGATAATTTACTGATAACAATAGCAAGTTAAACAATTGAGTAATCTAAATCTAAGTTCGTTACGGACTATCGACCTTGGTTTAGGAATTATAAGACAGTTAATTAGCGATACGAAACTGACTTGTACCGCATCATGGACACAGGACTGGTGCTCTCAAGTCGATGTTTTGGTAGGGAAGAGAAATAAAATGAAACCAAACATCGATATCGATTGTTGTAATTATTAAAAAAGTAACTAAATTTACATATTTGAATGAGACTTATTGCAACATTCTAAACGTATTTTGTTCACATTCTTGGCAGTAGGTATTAAAATAAATATCTTAGAACCGGCCCTACCTGTGTTTTCTCCTTTAATTGTGAATAAACTACCGCCGCATTTCTTCTCCATTTCATTATTTTTCGGTTCACTACACTCAATTTCTTCAAATATATTTTGTAACATTTTTGATGATATTTCTTGGTGCATTCATGAGAAAAAAAAAGATAAACAAATGATACGTATTGGTCGACCCCCGCACTGGCCTGTACTGACCTGTACCCGTGGTGCGATACAAGGCGGTAGGATACAAGACACTTTTGGCTGGTACCGCACTGGTTGATTATTTTTTACACCTAGTGCTAAACGAGTCATATTTGTCTTGTACAGTTTGATGTACTCATTAGATAAAATTTGCAGAAAGAAGCATAAATGTATACTTGACTCTTTCCAGTCTATAGGATTTCATAGACAAATTGCCCCCGCACCAGACAGAGACAAGCTACTTCCTTGCGCCGCACCAAAAGAAAGTCCAGTACAAGTCAAAATTGGCATGTACCGCATTCAACGTGTTAAAATTGAAAAAGAGGAGAAAAAAAATAAAGATTTTCAATCGATCCTATTTTTTATTGGCAACAAATTTCTGTATAAGAGTACATACATTTAGAGTGCTCTAAGAGTTAGAAATTGCTGTTAAAGCTCAAAACGCTCCAAACATGCACGCATAAACAGCACGCGTGCTGTTTATGGAAAAAAAACTTTTCCATTTTGACCATGATAATTTCCGTTTAGGTTCATAGTTGTCATACAATTATTGTTTTGTTGAATTATGGGGATATTGGAAACAATTTCATATTTGCTTTTGGATAAAAAAAAACACATAAAATGTTCGTACCTTAAAGGAATGTCACTCTTTAACAGCGATTTCTGATTCTTAGAGCACTCTAAATGTATATGTAGTCCCATACAGACATTTGATCTGAATAAAAAATAGGATCGATTGACATCTTAGTTTTTTAATTTTTTTCTCGACTCAATTTCAGCCGGGTTCGATTCCGGGTTATGCATGAGATATACGAAAAAAAATTGAATGCAGTTTTTAATAAACCTAAATCGAAGCCATGGTTCCTAAGAACAGATTTCCCTATCTCTTATAGTTTTCGTTTTCTTCCTACTGACCCATTTGGATTGATCACCCGGTATATATTTATACAATTTAAGTGCAATAATGCGACTTGTTTCAGGTTAGATGTCTACGTCCGTCGGGTGGGAGGAGCGTATGGGCTCAAGATTTCTCGCCCAACTCAAATTGCGATAGTGAGTGGGTTGGTGACCCTAAAGCTGAATCGACCATGTCGAGTAATCCTACCCATTGATGTTCTTCACAAAGCCATTGGCAAACGGCTGCCTTGCTCTACAGACTATGAAGTTAGTGTTTTTGAGATATTATTTTACCGAAAACTAGACTGAATATTTATTTACATTACACGTCTTTTCAGGTAGCCGTCGATAAGTTGGGAAGAATTCAATACTGCATCGAAAGCTTGTACCAGGATTACGGTTATATGTCTAACGGAAATGAGCCCATGAAGAGTGGAGTGTTTGCCACGTACCACAATTGCTACGATAAGTCACGTTGGAGCTGTAAGGTGTATAAAGCGACCACTGACACTGCGAGTAACACGCGAGCTCGGGCGCCAGGTTAGTACGAAGATGTACCAAGTTCTTACAAACATGTCCAGCGTTATTCGACTTCTACGACGTGAGTAAACCCGTTTAAGTATTTTCCTTTATTACGCAGTTTTTGAGCCAAAATCGTAGGTTTCAGGTTCCATAGTTGTTAACAATTGTTTGTTTTTGATATTCTAGAACAATAATACAATATTATTAAACTTCCAGGAACCTTAGAAGCAGTTGCAGCAGCAGAATTTATATTGGAACGTATATCGTATGAGCTAACATTGGATCCCGTAGAAGTGAGACTCAGAAATCTGGATCCCGAATACATTGATATCAAAGAAATGGTAGAGAAATTGATAAAAGACGCAAATTATACAAATAGACGCGCAACTGTTGACAAATTCAATGCTGAGAATCGCTGGAAAAAACGTGGCTTAAGGTTTTCATTTATGCGTTTCATCTCTTCGCTACAATCATATTTAGATGTGAACTTATCCGTGTACCAAGGCGATGGCTCTGTTGCTATAACGACTGGCGGTATAGAGATTGGTCAAGGAATTAACACCAAAGCTGTTCAGATTGCTTCATTTTTCCTCGGAATACCGATTGATAAGATTCAAATCAAACCAAATAATACAATAATATCTCCTAATGGGATTCAAACGGCGGGCGCTGTGACATCGTTGAATATTGCAATAGGAATTCAACAGTGCTGTGAAGAGTTGCTGAGACGGCTGGCTCCGATTAAATCCAAAAATCCCAATGCTACTTGGGAGGCGCTAATAAAGGCAGCGTATGCAGCCAAAGTCGATCTACAGACACACGGATTTGTGTCCGAGGCACCTCTACCTACTGCGTTCGGAGTGGTTTTAGTCGAGATGGAAATGGACGTGCTGACTGGAGAGTGGGAGGTGCTGAGAGTGGATTTGCTTGAAGATGCTGGTATCAGCATTAACCCGAGAATTGATATTGGACAAGTAAGCTTTTCATTTATTCTATTTCAATTTTCAAACGTATAGAAGTCAGTTACTGTATCGGATTCATGATTCTTATGTGCAAATATTTGACAGTTGATAGCGGTTGTTGCCTACTTTTTATCATAAGTAGGTAATCATTTTTGTAAATCCTTAAATGATGTTGATGGTGGTAGAAATAGAATATATTTATTTTGCTACGTGTTTTATTTATATACATAATAGCCAACTTCAATGAAGCTTATCTCAGGCGGAAGGTGCTTTCACCATGGGTCTCGGGTACTGGACGAGTGAGGAGCACAAGATAGACCCGGACACAGGGCGGGTGCTCACGGACACCACTTGGAATTACTACGTGCCGCAGGCCCGGGATATCCCGCAGGACTTCCGGGTTTACTTCAGAGAGAAATCCTTCTCAGATCGGCGTGTTCTTGGAGCCAAGTGTAAGTGTTTAACTGTTTATACATACTCAATACGATACTGGACGAATGAGGAGTTTAGTTGTGAATATGTAAGCCAGTTCTGCTTCAACTTCCCCAGGCATTTATAATTGATAAATAATATTGTTACGCCGGTAGGTTAGGTCAAAAACTTCGAACGTCAATTTCAGTGCTTTAAAAGCGTTTTCAGCAGGCTGAAAGTAATTTCAGGCCGTTTTAGGAGTTGGTCCATCACATATCAAAATTTCACCCAAGTTGCCGTCGTTTTCAGGCGCCTGAAACATGTTTTCAGTCCGTTTCATTCATGGCACCCTCACTAATGTGACGCCATAACCTGAAAACGCATTGTAAGGCGTTTTTAGGACCCCTTATGGGCCTCTGAAGTACAAATCAGTACATGACGAAATTTTCAGTAGCAATGACAGAGATAGCACTATTAGAAAGAGATAGCTACCATAAGAACATTCGAGAAGTGTGTGACAGCGATAGCACTACTAGAAAGAGATAGCTAGCTAGGAAAATTCGTCAAGGGAGTGACAGAGAGTGCACTATTAGAGAGAGACGTGTTTATGTGGACAATGCATCGAGATAGTTTGATAGTTAGTTTGATAGTTATTTATTTATAAACAATGTACATTGTGTTTGAAATATAAGTCTTACAATAGTTACAACATTTGAGAAAGAACACGATTAAAAATAATACTAAGTACACATAAAAAACATTAACTAATTTTTCAACGCATTACAAATGATACATTAATTACAACTTATTTACATTCATTAAGGTACACAAAAATAAAAACATATTCTTCCAATGTCCCATTGTTAAAATTAGAATTCTACATACTGTGCATTATATAATGTCAATCAAAAACAATTTAAAAACTACCTACATTTCCAAAAAAACTATGTCAAACAAAACTATAATAAATAATAATCTTCTACTGAGTACAAACATTGTGCAAGCAAGATATTTTTTAGTTTGTTGCTAAAGGTATTACTGTTTGTGATTGACTTCAACTCCAAGGGCAGTTTATTAAAAAGATATTCCCTGATAATTCTCGGTATGCTTCAATACTTTAAGTTTGGTTGCTATGGTTTGAGGCAAGTCCTTTCTTCTAGTAGCCAGTCTTGCTTCCCTTTCCTCTGATGTTTCCCTTCTATTTAAGTGAGTAACTAGGTCCTTAAGTGCTACTAGTTTATAAAGGCTGGGGACAGTTAGGATGCCAAATTTTATAAAATACTCTCTACAAGAAGTTGACTGAGGTACTCTTGCCATAATTCTAATCCCTCTTTTTTGAGCAACAAAAGCAGATTGGACGTTATATTGATAGCTATTTCCCTATTATCTAATACTATAGCGTATTTTTGATTCCACTAACGCGAAATAAACCATCTTTAGGTGACTTAAGTTTAAAACCTCCCTGAAACTTCGGAGCGCATAACATGCCGAACTGATTGAACTAGTCAACGAAGATAGTTCTTGCTTCCAGTTTAACATGGAATCTATGTGTACTCCAAGGAATCTCGTTGATTCTACTTGTTCTATCGCAGTACCTTCATTAACAATATACAACGAGTCCTTACATCTAGCCGTGGTTTTAAATAGGAGCGCAGATGTCTTGTTGGTATTTAGTTTTAAATAATTTATAGCGAACCAATCGCCAAATAGTTTTAGGGTTTTATTTAATCTCTCATTTAAGACCTCAATGCTATCAGCGGAGACAACAGCGTTGGTGTCGTCAGCAAACACAACTAATTTAATATAAGGTAAGGTGTTATACATGTACTTTATCATATCATTTGTGTAAATTATAAACAAAATAGGCCCCAGTATGGACCCCTGTGGGACTCCTCTAAATACACCAGCTTTTTTGATTTAAAAGATTTTTCAGTCGACCCCTCTGTCCATTTGATTTCGACAAATTGCTTTCTGTTAGTAAGGTACGACCGAAGAAGAGACAGCAGTTTGCCTCTGATGCCATAGTGTTCTAGCTTAGCTAACAGAATGCTATGGTTGACAGTGTCAAAAGCTGAGCTTAGATCAAGGAACAATGCAGCTACTTTCTTCTTTTTATTTAAGTTTTCTGTTGTATCCTTTACTAAATCACTGATGGCTTCATTGGTACCCTTACTTTTCTGGTACCCATACTGACGCTCACTCAATATATTATTTCGGTATAGGTGTCTGATGAGTCTGTCTTTAATTAGTCTCTCAAGCAGTTTGGAAAGTGTTGGCAATAAAGAAATGGGTCTGTAATTGTTTGCATCAGCTTTTGAACCCTTTTTGTATACTGGTATGACTTTAGCAATTTTTAGTTGTTCTGGAAAGGAGCCACTTTCAACACATTTGTTAAAGAAACAAGCCAGAGGACGGTCGAGTATGTCAATGTTGTCTTTTATAACAATCACTGGGATCTCATCGTACCCACACGAGGTTTTAGGTTTCAATTTGTTAACCAGAGATCTATCCTCTAATGGCGTAATCTGCTCACATACGATGTCGCTTTCAACCCTTGTTACGTGTGTCTGTAATAATACCGAAGCTTGGTCAAGGTTATCCATTGGGTCTTTTCCTTGATCAAACTGTATCAGAAGAGTATCGCATACTTCTAATGGATTACTTATTATGTCAGTATCACCGTTTGTGTTCATCGTTTTTAACATTAAGTTATCGCTTGACCTGTGAACTGCCTTATTCCTATGTTTTGCAACTACTTTCCATATTTCCTTAGCCGAGTCCTTTGATTTTTCTATTTGCGTTTGCACTGCTAAATATAATCATTAATTTTCCGTATTTGGTTTATTGTATTTCACAGTGCTTATAAATTTAATTTTAAAGTTTTTATTCATGGATCGTGAAGTTGATGGTAAGCACTATTTTCTATGATTATTTTAGTTTTAAATACTTTAGTTTTTGCTGAAAAAAAATCTGATCTGTGATGGATATCACATTTTTAGTGCATCTTTTATGTTTCTTAGACCAGAAATTACATGTACCATCTTGTACCATGGCTGTAATTTTTTTATATGGTAGTTGAATTCATTGAGTATTGGATTAAGTACATTTGAAACTGCGGACGGCTGCGGAACCACGCGACATTTATAGTTAAGCGAAAGCTATTTTCTTGCCAAGGGTACATTTTAAAACCAATGTACCTGCCACAGATACCAACCAACAGTCTCGAAAATGGGCGTTAAAAGCGTGTCACAACGTGTATCCTTCTTACTTGTCATTTTATCCTTATTGTTAATCCTTCTTACGTCTTACATGCTATCTCCCTGAAGAGTATATTTCTATCAGCGAAACTCGAGTAGAAGTAAAAGTTCAAGCTATTTTAAATAAAATTGCAGAACAGTATGATTATAATATCTTGTTTTTTTTATGTTTTTTAAAGTGTCATTTGCCATAATGCTTCGTTTCTGTTAAAATGTAAACACAAATTTTATCAGCCATAGTCATTCTTCTTATACAAAGGTCAACTTATGCTGGTTTTTGTACTTTCCCGTTAATTATGGCAAATAAAAGAATTTATTATTTATTTATTTTGTTTTATTTAGACATACCATGAATAAACGCACCCCTTAGAATTGATTAAGAGTGTAAAATAATTTTGTCCAGCTAGATCGGGCATTTGGCCCATAGTGATACGTTATATAATCAGGACGTAGATTCATTGCGTATGAAAGTTTCTGATGTGACAAGTCTTCTAAAATTATAACTAGTGAGCAGTGATAAAAAGTCCATAGTCTTATGGTCCTCTTTGAGTAAATTTCTATTGAAGTCACCACAAACAATACATTCCCTACTAAAGAAATGTTCTAGAAGTTGTTCAAGACACTGAATAAAATTGGTATAGTTATCAGCATTGGAACTACGGTAGCAGCAAATTAAATTTACATTTGTGTCACGGTCTTTGATTCCGAAAACTTCAAAGAATTCATTTTTGTAGAACTTTTCACAAACTAAGAGTTCCTCATATTTCCGATCTGCATGACACAGAATAAGAGTGCCACCTCTTTTTTTACTTGTCCTTGTCATGTATGTAGAATGGACAACGAAAGGTGGTCCAAAACAATCATAGAATGGATCCCGCGAGACAGTAGAAGACCGAGAGGTCGCCCATATAAAAGATGGTCCGACATCTTCACGGAAAGACTGGGACCACACTGGATGAGGAAAGCTAGAGATAGAGAGCTATGGAAAGAAACGGGGGAGGCCTACGCCCAGGAGGCGACTATTACTTAGTGGCGAAACTATATTTTATTTAATTTTTGTTTATATTGTGTTTATGTGTAAAGTAGTAGAATAAATGGCTTTTTTATTTTATTTATTGTTTAATACGTGTTACCAAATTCGACAGCGATCAGCGAGCCCCCGATCCTGCTGTCGGTGGCGGTGGCGTTCGCCCTGCGCGAGGCCATCGCGGCTGCCAGGCGGGACGCTGGCTTACCCTCTGATAAGTGGTTCCAGATAGGTAACAACTTTATCCATACATTTTAGAATTAAGCACAGAAAGATTAGTCGGTGCAACGCGTCACGACATGGCCCATGGTTTGATATTATTTTAACAAAATGGGACTCACGTTCAAAAAGTCACACATCTGAATTTCTTTTATCTACGTATTGTATTTGCTGAGCACCGAAAAAAAAAGAGGTTCATGTTTACTTTTTGGTTGAGGCCCGTTTCCTTATAATTATGTGTGAAAAAATGAGTGCAGTATTTTTGCCTATAACTGATAATTACCCAATTATAAAGTACTAGCTGTGCCCCGCGGTGTTACCCGCTCATCCCACGGGAACACTAAATTTATTCGGGATGAAAAGTATCCTATGTCCTTTCCCGGGTCTCAAACTATCTCCGTACCAAATTTTATCTAAGTCGGTTCAGCGGTTTAAGCGTGAAGAGGTAACAGACAGACGGACACACTTTCGCATTTATAATATTAGTATGGATTTGAACGAAGGAGACAACACGATCTAAAGTTTAGACTAAGCCCTCTGTAACAGAATACATTGTGCAAAAGTGTAGTAATCAAAATGGCGTGTTTACCCCCGGATCATACCCGGATGCTGCCAAATGCGCCAGTCCAACAGTCCACTATTGGCTTATAGATTCGAAAGTTGCCTATCGATTTTGGCGACTGCCCAGTGAATTCAAACAAGTCGTTTAAACTTCCGAGTATGTTTTTTCTTCAGATTTGTTGTATTTACATCTGATCATTCTCTATTGCAGACGGTCCTTACACCAGAGAAGCGATTCAGCAGGCCACGGCGACCAAATACACAGAATTTGAATTGTATTAATTTCTAAAAGGATGTTTATCTGTAGTATAATTATGGGGTTATTCAAAGTACAAAATTAGATTCATTTATTTATTTTCATGATAATATTATATTCTATGTATACCTAGAGGTAAGTAAGACTTGTATGGACGGAATAATTTTATATGAATGACTATGGAATCTAATCATTTTCATTTGGTTACTATTAATTTTATAATAAATACTAATACTTACGTATACAATGTATTCAATTAATATCTTATCTATTTACCTACTTATCAATACTATTATAAAATTCTCGATTTGTATAGAAATTCAGTTTTCTATGGGACGGGGATCATGCATCGCAATACTTTTTTTTCTGAAATTATGAAATCATTACGTCAGGAAAAAAATAATAGAGCGATGTTGGAACGCCTTTTGTCTAATATGGGTGCACGGCGCCATGCCAGTCTGTTGCCATCTCTGTTGGTCATAATCTTCGTCCTATCTTCTAGTTTCTTATATTTTCTCACTTGAAAATACATTATTTAAAATGTGAACCGTCATTTTCATTCTTCCATACACGCACAAAGTGAGCATGTGTTTTAAAGATAAGGACGTAGCATAGTTAGTGGCAAAGAATCAAAAATTAAGAGCAAAGACTTGAACAAAGCCCCGGCAATCTGGTAAAGCCGCATTCAATTACCATACTGATCACACAAGATAGTGAATAACTTTCATACCCTCGCTTCCTATTTGGTAGTGTCATAGCAAAATCAACTTCGTGTGGTTCAGTTAAAGGTAACTTCCTCAGGCGTTTGGGAGTGGTATGCAGGGTTGTGAAGGTTAATTAATTTGTATGGTAATACGACAAGACGTGAACGGCGGGGCCCGCGGCTGACAAGGGAGACCCGTGACACATGGACGTTCGAACGAGGCGATCGCCCCCTGACTGAGGCACACTTAATAATTAATTATCTTCCCGATTCCCTATTTTGATTAACAAACGCCTGTGAGAATTGTGATAGCAATGCACCACACGTGTAATATTGTGATCTTACAAGAGTTACAAAACACAACATAATTTCCACGTCACAAAGTCTCAACGATGCAACGTCATCGCGATGTTTTGTCACGTGATATAAAACTGTCTAGTTTTTTAATAGACTACGATACCGTCTAAGAGTGATTCATGGCTATGTGAAAAACCGTATCAATAGATAATGTTTCTATGGTCGTCCTTGAATCTCAAACTGGCTAACAGTATGAAGAGTGACCGTAAATTTTACGCCATCTGTTGTAGTTGGCCCTAACCGCTTGGTGTCAGGGTGCTCTGGTCGGACCGTCGACCCGGCCGTGTGTCCCGGCTTAACGGGCCGATAAATCTTGGGCGGTAATGAGTCCCGTGTAAACACGGCCGGATTAAGGAACGGTGGACGAAGGCGGAGATCAATTTCACTAACGTGAACCCAGTGGATACGTCCGTGGACTGTGGGTGCAGGCCTTCGCGTCGTGCAACGATTCCTGCAACCCTGGGTGTCGTATGATGATTAATATTACTTAATATCTAATTTATTACTACGCATATTTTTAGTTGTGTTAATCCTGTCAAGTACTCTATTTTGTAAAAAAGGAAACCCCGGGCTCTGCCCACACGGTAAAACATGTAGACATGCATATAATCTGTCTCGCCTTCGTGTGGCACCTACGTAATTGCGTTCTGCCTTTTCAGTGCCATTTGATTATCACGCTGAGAAATCCGTCTAGCTTACACGGATCTGTGTTTAACCGCCGAGGAAAAGAGAGGGGTGTTATACGTTTAACATGTGTATCAGCGTATCTGTGCTACTGCTATTTGCGTATCTGTATTCTGTAACTTATGGCGAGGTTTTTTTTAAAATTTTGAATTGTGGTTATTAATTACCTAACCGTTAATAAAAAATAACAATCAAAACTTCCAATTATTTTATAAGGGAGTTAAATTTCATGGCCGTCCCTTAAACCGCAAAAACTCTTTAACCCAGCGATCATAATATTATCTCGATGAAAAATAGAATTATATTAATTTGACGGCATTTACATAATTGTGTAATCTGATGTCAAACTAAATGCAAATTGAGTTTTCTTGACTCTTGACTCGTCTTGCCTACAAAGTAGTTAAACTGATAGGCAGCTCTTTCTAACGCAATTTAATTTTTAAAACCGATTTCAGAAAAGATGGAGTTTGAAGTGTTTGCGACGGATTTCAGAAACGCTTTGTGTTGATCAAGATATGGGCGAAGACCAAAAAGTTTACCACCTTAACTCACTCAATTAATATTTGTATCAAAGTCTCCGTTGTGCGACGTTACAGTTAACCTTCCAATAAAGTACCTTAAGGCTTAAGGTTATATTTTAAGGTTCCTTATTGTATCGTAATTTTTTGTCGCACAACGGAACTTATTGCAATCGCTCTTATTTCCTGGTTTTGTATGAAACGCTCGAACTTTTCTTTCAATAAATTGATAATAGTACACGCAATTATTCATTGTCAAAGCTTTCCGTCACATTATCTATGATTTGCGATTTTTTAATCCCAATAAAGTGGTGTAAAAACTAATTACACGGAAATAATTAGTTTGAAATCATACTGCACAAGAGATTCTTTAATATTTATTCTTTATTATCTGTAGTCTCAATCAGTTCCAACGGAATACTATTTATTTGGTAATTCCCGATTGTAGCAACCCTAGCCTACAATGTTTGACATTCTATTTTATTTTAAAGATGTCATTTGACATTAAACTTAAGTACATAGTATTACGTTAGCTTTTTGTGTAGGTACGAAATCACTTAGGTATGCTCTTTTTACTGTATATATTATTTTTGGTAATCCTTCACTTTATCGAAAAACGTTTCATCGATTATCGTTTCCCCTAACACTATTCGCAGAATTTTGTTACAACTTAGGAATCATTCATCGAACTTCGTTACTTCGCTTGTACATTTGCTCGAATTACCTTTCACACAAGAATCAATTCATCGAATGTCACTTCATTATTTTATTTGTTCATCGACGTAGGCGTTCATCGAAACGTGTTATTTTTTTTTAATGATTCGTCCTTCCGGACAGGCTAAGACCATAGGCCATACTGGCAACCCGACTTGGCTAGATCCGACCTGGTTGTGTTAGGTTTAGGTTATTTTTTTTTTATGACCTGAAACTTGACTTGTTTAGATCCGACCTGGTTGGGTTAGGTTTAGGTTTTTTTTTTATGACCTGAAACCCGACTTGGCTAGATCCGACCTGGTTGGGTTAGGTTAAGGTTATTTTTTTTTTATGACCTGAAACCCGACTTGGCTAGATGCGACCTGGTTGGGTTAGGTTTAGGTTATTATTTTTTTTATGACCTGAAACCCGACTTGGCTAGATCCGACCTGGTTGGGTTAGGTTTAGGTTATTTTTTTGTATAAATGGGACGTGCCATCTGTGAATGTTTCGATGAAAGGTAAATTCGATGAATAGTTAAGCTACGATTTGAGACAAATTCGAAACAATTTACGTTGAATAGTTGATCGATGATTCGAAAAGCAATGAATTGATGATTATGTGATTCGAAAAAAAAATTAAAAGACATTCGTGGAATAGTTTTCGATGAAATGAAAATCGATGTAAGAAATTTCGATAAAATGATAGACACCCATTATTTTTATGGCTTTTTAGTTTAACGCCGCTGCTGCGCTGGATAAACTTTACCTGATAATAATAGAAGACGCAATTCAAATGTTCAAAAGAATTCCACAAAATTTTAAATTTATTTTTATACTGGCGTACTTTAATCTGTCAAAATTACAATAACGCACTTTTTAATCCTACAGGATTCTGAAAATTCTATCCTCTATGGTACCCGGGTACCCGCTACAGAACTTTAATATTCATAAGACTCTCTCTACTCAACTCTTATAATTTCAAAAAGAGAACATCAGAATATTTGATAAAAAAAAGCACGCTACTGATCACTGATTGGTTGAAATTAATTGTCAAAAAAAAATAACCTATCACGAGGCACCCGCTATGACCATTGCGATCATGTTGTTTTTTTTACAAAAAAAATACTCCATTTTGTATTTTCGAGAACAACAGAAACTGAACGAGTTACCTACTATAAAACACCGAAAAGATTGGATTTGATTTGAATGAAATTGTTATAGATGTGCCTCCCTCCGCGCGCCTCCTTCCCTCGATTCCTCGTGGATCTCTTCATTCGATCTTCATCAAAATTGTATAGGAACACTTTGGAAACCGCACCCGAAAAAATAATATTTTTTGAAATCCGTTCATAAATTTACCAAGTTCTGAGGTAACAAGTCAAATAGATGTCGTCATGCCTATTCTTCAGATGCATTTATTTTTAAGACCATGATTTTGAAACCGCATACGTTAAGCACTTAGGCAGAATGGGCAGAATAGATGTTTTTAGTCCGTTGCCTCACGGGTGCCTCATAATCTCATCAGCTCCGACGCTTGCGCTGCGACGCGCACTCATTCGGCAATAACGAGGATTTTGCTAGCTATTAAGTATTCTATGCTACGGTCATGGACCTTAATAGCTACGGTTCTATATTTTTACGAATATTTGGCATTGACATTTGGAACGGTTGGAATGGAAATTGAAAAATACAGTGTGCTCCAGTTCTATACCTAGATGAAAGTTTACGTTAGCACGAAACATCTTGTTCCGTTATTCTCAGAGACCTGATATCACAGAGGCGATGCGTCTCCTACGGTCTAGTATACCGCTAGTGACAAAAAGCATGTTTCTTGTACCGTTCACGGTTGAAGAACTTTTAAAATTAATAATATCAATTAAACCAAAAGGTACAAAAGACGTATATGGTCTCCCTACCCAAATCCTGCGAAACCTACCGAGCTTTATATTACAAGCACTTTGCTGTCAATTTAACGATTCTATATGCCAAGGCATTTATCCTGATTCCCTCAAAAAAATTAAGGTTACACCGGTCTATAAGGGTAAAGGAAGTAGAACAGAACTAAAAAGCTACAGGCCTATTTCACTGGTGCCTGCGGTATCAAAAGTCTTTGAGATGGGAATCTGTGATCGACTTATGCAATTTTTAAGAAAAAATTACTCTCTTTGTAGACAGCAATATGCTTACCAGGCCGGACGGTCAACGACGGTAGCCGCCCGGCTCCTGCTGCGGACCGTACTAGACCATTTAGAATGCCGAAGACGGGTAGCTGCGGTTTTCTTTGACTTATCTCGCGCGTTCGACCTGGTAGATCATTCTCTCATCGTGAATAAACTAGAGCACTACGGCGTCCGCGGTATACCGCTGGCGCTCATCACTTCCTTCTTGTCGGATCGCTATCAAACTACCGAAGTGAATAGTGAACGATCCGAAGCCAGGCCTGTTGGGGACAGATCGGTACCTCAAGGGTCCAACGTTGGCAACAATTTGTTTGTATTGCTAATGAACGACCTGCCTTACGACTCAACAATGGTAGATTTTGTAATGTACGCTGACGACATTTGTGCGATAGTGAACGCAGAAAATAGAGTGCAACTATGCCTGAATGTCCAAACTGTCATATGCAGACTCTCGAAGTGGTTCCGTGCTAACGGTATGCTATTAAATATAGACAAGACCAAATTACTGGAATTTGAACTCAAAAAATCTGAGGCCACCAGCGTACAACCAATGGTTGTGGAAGTAGATAGCGTGTCTCTGTCGACTACTAATAATACCTGTTTTGTAGGCTTCACCTTCGACTGCGGATTACAATGGCAAAGCCACATTGATAAAGTATGCGCCAAATTGAATTCCGCACATTATATCATCTCGCGCCTTTCACCCAACTTGTCGGGTCCGAACATTGTCAAGGCCTACTATGGGTACGTCCACCCAGTCCTATCGTATGGTCTGGATCTATGGGGCTTGGCTGCGGGTAGGGATCAACCGTTTATAATTCAGAAAAAAATTATCAGAATTATGGCAAAAGTCCCACCGGATACTCCTGCCCGTCAACTGTTCATTGACTTCCGGATACTGACACTCCCCTCCCTATTTATATTTCAGGTAGCAAAGTATGTCCGGGCTAACCTGACATTATTTTCCAAAAAACGCTGGAAAAGTAGCAGGCATTTTGACAGCCGTCAGTATGACTTAGAACTGCCCACTCATCGGTTAACGAGGACCAGCAATTGTATGCATGTTATCGGAGTTAAAATTTTTAATAAACTCCCATGTCACATTAAAGGTATAAAAACCACTACGGGTTTTTAACTCCAAATTAAAATTGATGCTACTTCAAAAGGCCTATTATACAGTTAATGAATTTTTAGACGAAATTGACCCTACTCAGTAACTTGTAAGTATCTCATATTTTAATGTACCTAATCTCTAATTTCAATATAAATTAATATAAATATAAATTAAGTTACTTTAATATAATTGCTGATTGTATACTTGTTGACAATGTATGACTAATACTGAATAAATGGATATGGATATGGATATTTCCACAATCGACTGGTATTGTCATTAGGTATGTATTGTTTTTTTTTCTATAATAATATTTTTATTATGTTTGCTATATATATAATTAATTTGTCGCTATAATCTAAAAGTATAAATACGCTATAAATTTAATTATAAAGTCCGATAAAACTCATTTAATTAGACACAATGTTAGACATACGCACTGGCACTTTTTAAAATCGGCCGTGTGACCAGTCACACTGTCATGTTATGACATAAAAGAACAATGTTAAGATATATTTATTTTCTATGTTTCTTAGTAGATTTCGAGTTAGTTTTTTGTTATAATTCTATTCGTAGCAGTAACAGGTCGCATCGAAGCGTGGCCAGAGTCAGGAGGCGGCAGGAGTATGGGGCGGAGGACAGTCCCCTGGCGAGCGTAGACCTGGTGAGCTTCATGCAGAAACCTGATGACCCTGAAGACCTGTTGGCGCCTTATAACTTGGAAAATAAACGGCGGTAAGTGTTTTTGTATATTAATATTATAGTACTAGCTTTTCCGCCGCTAAAGCATCCGCCGTAGCATAAGATACTACGGTTCCAAGTATGTGCAAAAACTCGTTGAACTGTCGGTGAAGGAACTGGCCTTATTGGTTACTGGGCACGTGTGTTGTGTACATTATATTTCGTGTGTTACTAATAGCTTTCAGGCACCTTCTCGGGATCCGTGGATCCACGATCCACGAAAGCAATTTAACGCTTTAGATTATCTTTCGTAAAGTTTTTTACTAATATTGTTGATCTGGTCCGCTGGTGGTAGAGCGGGCTCATTCATCGCTTAACGCATGTGGGCATTACCAACCAGGGGGCAAAGCGGCCAGCCTTATAGCCGTTGTGTGGAGGGTATATGTATTGTCCGAGCTACCGAAGCGTCTCCGCTCCAGCTTGTCCGAAAACGCTTTCGGATGTCCGAATTTATTGTCATACATCGCATTTCTCAATCTTTATAATTCTCGTGGAATCTTGTGAACAGATTCGATAGTTATATTAGCAGTATAGATGTTTTTCGTCGATTCAGTTTTTCGAATTTATCAAAATGTCGAAGGTATGGGGGTCGAAAACGTAAAAAAAAGGGGTTAACTTAGGTTGATTTAGCTTCAAAGTTGCGGTCATAATCTCAATATTTTTAATCGCATCATGTGAAATTCCGTTGAATGTTTTGAAACAAAGACTACTGATAGGCTATGATTCAGACAATTTCGTACTCTAAGACTTACGTGCAGTCTATGGACTATTTTTACGCAGAAGACCATCAGTTCCATGCGCGTCCAGTGTAATGACGGCTTCAGGATGTTGTTGGGGCCCCGTTTCTGCAGTGCATCAGGCATGTTTGCGCAAGCTCGCACTATTATGCTTTAATACCCAAAATAATTGCCTCCTTGCTTAGCAGAGTGCGGGCCAGCTCCAACCCCATCCTGACTACTGTAGCGAGCCGGTATGACTCTTCAGTCATGCAGCATTTCAGTGTTGCCATATGACTTTTATGAAAATCTGTAGGATGGGACAAAAACTCTATAGAATTCGGTAGATCGTCGCTTGAAAAATGCGTAGTCCTACGGTTTTTTTTCAAATGCTTCATTTGACTATACTGAAGCTTGAAATATTATTAAAATATTTTTATAGAATCTTTTTTATCGATTCTATTTTTTATGTGGAAATACCACATTTTTTTTTTTTATATAATGACACAAAGGTAAATTAAGAAAGAAAAATTGAATGCGATCCACTACAATCTAAGCAGGGCTTGAACCTACGACCTCTGCATTATCGCAGTATATATTTAAGTTTATATTACTAAAAGTTAGTAAATATTACAAAAACGTAGGTGGAAAAGTAAAAAAATTAAAATATTTTTGTACACCTTGTCCGTAGTCTGTTCATAGTTTTGAGCTAGTTAGAAAATGAAATTAACGAAACTGATCACTGAGTGAAGTGCATGAACTGTGTGTAATAAAACGCATATTGTATGATTACTCTGCGAGTGTTTCAGTCAGGATTGCAATTCATCTGCGGCATTTTACCAGTGTCATGATCTCTACCAGATAATTAATTATCAATGTTTCTATTTATTTTTTCCATGTTTAACACTAAGTTTTCAAGTCTCAAATATATGTAACAATAATGGGCCATTGTTGTTTGTGGAATGAATAAATTATTAATTTATACTGAATAATTGTAGACGATCACAAGACGAGGACTACGAATCGCCGGACGAGTCGGCCTCGTCCCTGCGCCGCGCTCGCCACGAGTTCCCCGCGCATGCTCGCGGATCCGACAAGCTGCGCGCCGGCCGACTCGCCATACATCCCAGGAAGAAATGGTACTCATTACTTTACAAAATACTTCATCAAAATAGTTCTACATCATCAAAACTATAATGCTCTCTGAAAAGAGATAAGCTTGTCGAATTAAAAAAAGTAGTGACTCTGTTGAGCTGGTGACCTCGACAGTTTATTTCCAAATGGCTGTTTTTTTTTTTACAGAATATCTCCGCATCCCAAAAAATAATAACATTGCTTTGCAAATCTGCGATACGTCTCCAAGCAATGTCATTGTCTTGATTGATATGGATTTCTGCAAAGCTTGATTCAATTCATTAAAAGAATGTATAATATAATTACTTATCGCACCTACTCACAAAATCTCATGAGAATCGGTTGAGATGTGCGACTTGTAGGCGAGAACAGCCGGAAATTGTCTGGAAATCTGGACAAACGAAAGTATTTTACGCCAAACTGAAACAGAGACGCTTATTTCGCTGCATTCGCTCGGTCAAAAAATACACGAAATAAATTATAAATATATTTTAAAAATATCTCGATTTGTCCAGGATCCCATCAACAGATCCTGAACTGACGTTAGTGAGGCTAACTATAATATATTTTACAAATCGGTCCAGCCGTCAAGATGCGACATCATACATAATCAGCGACAGTTGGACGGCTTTTGATTAGACATTTCCAGTTAGCCACTTTTGAGAGATAGTCACAAATATTCTTAGGCTCCTGTTGTACTGAGTGCCAGGATCCTCCGGCAGGCGGTGAGAACTGTAAAGTTGATTTTGAGAGTGCATTATTTACGGCGCTCGTAAATCCGCCGCCAGGCGCATAAACAAGGTTTACCAATCATTCTTCCCAAGGCAGCTGCTGTTTGATTAGTTATCATAAATATCTTCTTGTTCCAGTTCATACTCCATGTTCCCGTTTTTTTCCTCTAAAAACAAGACAAAACCAGCAGGCCCTAAGCACAAGAAAAGAAAATCACACGCATTTCATTTTTTTAAACATAAAAATGGCGTTACTTCCCTTCATGTAACCACTCCCAAAGTGAAATACACAAGATCTCATCTAGAATTACAAATTGATGCATCGCCAAAAATTGATGGAACAAAAACGAAAAGGGCAAAGAAAAGTTTACAAGAGCCAATTCATAATAGTAGACAATATTATGCCAATCATCATAATAGAATGAATAATACGGAATGGACGAAAGAAGCCATCCTTAATGATATTAGAAATGATAGTACGCAGGAAGAAAGAGTTAGTTATAAAGGTAATAATAGAAAAGAAAAATCGTTTGCGGACAATACACGAGCTGAAGATTTGTTAATTAAGCAAAGTGAGCAGCGAAACATATTAGACGAATTAGATAGAAGAATAAAAGAGAGTTACCGTGTTCTTCAGAATCAGAACTCACTTAGAAAATAAATTCGTTTATACTTAATACGCAAGTGTTTATTAAATTTTTCTGAAAAATCTTTTATTTAATATTTTCTTCGCATCTTGTATTTTATGTCAGTATTCAAATAGAAAAAATAAAGTAGTATTTTTAGAGCTGTTCGTCGAAAATAGGCGCAAGAAAATGTGTCATTTCTTCACCGGAACTTGGTTCTTGGTGCAAGTTAGGAGCTGCACATTATCGACTCAAATCTACATTACAACTGAATAAATCATAAATAAATAATAATAACTTACTTAGGGCCGATACTGCCGATTTGTCCAAGAACCCTTAACCTATGGCCATGTAAGTGTGCGTTTCCACTGACGTGGAGTTAGGCGGATCGAAGAAGAACGGACCGTGCGGGGACCAATCTTGCTTCAATGAACATAAATACTTTTCTTTGTTGTACTATGTACTATCGAAATAACTGTACATTTGTAAATAAATATAAATAGTCCGGGGGCTGGCATTGAAAATACCTACTCTGTAGGGGTAGCTGACGTTTAGTAGCTTCAACTGCTCTTGGTCAGCCGCGGCTTAACTTTAATCAAATTCAATGGGCCAGTGTGCCGCAGAATCCAGTTGCATCAAATTTGATGCAACACATTGTGGCTGGACATTAGCAGATGATATGTACAAAATCAAATGGATCAAAGGACACATGCGCTCGAAGGCTCCTATGCGAATCGAAGACATAACAATTGATAAGTTGGAGTCTGGGGAAAATTCGTCAGACTTCGACTCCGAAGATGATCGTGATTATTAATAATGGTAATGGTTACGCGAGCTATTTTTCACAACTCGACGAATCTATTTGTGCCTATTTTGTGTGGTTGTGTTCTAAACTCAATGTTGTGCTTTTGTAAAGCCCTCTAAGCCCTCAACGCACTTATTTATTTAGGACCTTCTTGAATTAAAATAAACCAATATTTTTTTTATAAATGTGGTCGGACTGCAAAAACTGCGAGACTAAGGTGAGGCCGACCAAGGCATACGTCAACAGGTTTAATTTAGCTATTATAATCCGTCTTTTTATTAAATTTGTTGATGAGTTAAAATGTGTAGCTGTCACCTGGTATCACAAATTCGGTCGAACACAAGAACCTGCCAACACAGGATTTGGCCGACTACTTTTTTTACTGTCCTCAAAACGTCCCTATCCTATCGGTACAAGTTTCATTCTAATTTTCGATGAGATTTTTAAATTATGCACCACTTATTTTTCATTTGCGCAAAATTTGACAACAAGAGGCCTTTTTTCTTTAATTTTTTTTATAGATGTATTGATAATTTCAACCAACTTTTTGAAGTCAATAATACTTTTCCCAGAGTTCTAGGTAGTAAACTATTTCATGCTTGAATTGCGTGCATTCGAAAAAAAATTAAAAATCGAATTTTCCGCGTGAGTTTTGTCAATTACGAGTAGTTTTTGAAACAAAAATTATCAATGAAAAATTCATACTGTGGGTTTCAAATAAATACCAGTAAATCTCAATAGCCCTGTTCTAGGTATTTACATCAATAATATGTTAAGAAACATAATGTTTGATCAATGACCATAGAGAAAAAAATCTAAGACAATCTGCATTTAATAAAGAATAAGGTATCTTAAGCCGCGGCCGACCAAGAGTAGTTGAAGCTACTAAAAGTCAGCCACCCCAACAGAGTAGGTATTTTCTATTTTTATAGGGTAGGGTTTCATGCAGTCGGCCCCCGGACTAAAACCTAAGTACAACGTGTCAAGGTCATGGGTGTATAGTTAACTGTGTCTTCGTGTGTACAACGCTATTTTTTGTCATTTGGGCCACACCCCGCCGCGCCCTAAACCGGACAGATTGACTGTAATCTCCGCTCTCCGTAACGCGCCCGGCGCCAGCCGTCGCGGCCTTTCAATAACGGCATTATCGCCCGAAATGTGGCCCGCGTCGCTGTTACAAATGCGGGGCTTATGGCTCCACATGCCGTCGTCTTGCGATGCTTGCGTTTTGGTTATTTTGTTTTTACTCATTTTAAAGTCGCACTCTTTTTCTTATGGTGCAATTTTCAGTAGTAGTTTTAATAGTAGTATTTTGATTACAAGGAGTTTATCTTTTTACAAGTTTAAGTTTGTTGTCTTTCTGTCTTAAAAGACAGGTATATACAAATAAGCTTGTAAAAAGAAAATCTTCTTGTAATTAAATAAAATACTACTACTAAAATCGCAAAAAAACGTGTGTAATCAAATTTTGCGACTTAAATTATTTATAAAATATTATGATAAAATTGGGGTCGATTGCAAAAACATTGTAAAGTCGCCATCAGACATATGTAAGGTATTCATAAATATCTGAACACGACTCTTATTGACTGGGCGTTACAGTACATGTTCACATATTTATGAACGCCTTATATGCTGCGATATATCTGATGGCGACTGTACAATGTTTTTGCAATCGAGTCAAGTTAAGAGCTTTAATTAAAACAAAACTTAATTGATTCCTTTGTGTGACGAGTTACCCAAACATTTTGTATGACTAACTTTCGTCACACAAAGGAAGTGATCGTATTTTATGTTAACTAAGCTTTTAACTATGTACAATTTTTTTTGCAATCGACCCATTGATGACTCGACGCTAGCCTAATGGTGCACTCAGAAAGAAGGTGGTCACGTGAAGTGTTAAAACAATAGATCCATCGAGTTCGGGTGTTTTGACGAGCAATTGACGTGCGTACAAAAATAAATAGGTAAAAAAAATAGAATCAATTTGTCAATAAATAGCAATTTAAAACCTTTTACATGTTCACCTCTGCAAAAACAAGATTTATTTTCATAATTTTGGCCAAATTCAGGCAACAAAACCAATCAGGGAAAAGTAAACAGTGTGAGATGCTCGACAAATAGAGCGTTTTAGGCATTTTAGCGCTGTGTGTTTATTTATCAATGTCAGATACGAGTAATTATTACAGATCAAGAGATTAAAAAGTCGTGAATGTGTTGATGTGTGATATTGGTTTAACAACATTTTATTGAATTCTACTTCAATGTAGCTGTGCGATATGTAGTGACTATGATTAACTGAAAGAGTAATAATAACAGCATTAATAAAATGTGAAGTCCTTGAGGTTAGTTGCTGTTGCCAGCCGTATGGCTTCTGTCGTGTACGCTCCGTCTGAAACCAACATGGAATAAATGTGAACATGTGTTCGTCGACTAATACAACCCTTTAATTTAAGTAGTTTCGAAGTAATGGCTGGACGAACGTTTGAACATAAACATTAAACAAAAAATAGGTACGGAACCCTAAAAAGCGTGGCAAATACATGTATACAGCTCAGTAAGCTAGGTACAACACTCACCTATCTGGAACCACTGGCACGTGGTTACGCCAGCGTCCAGCCTGGCTGCAGAGAGTGCGGCGCGTATCGCAAACGCTACCGCCACCGCCAGGCACATTGGCGGTTCGCCGATCGCTGTAACAGGGACACAATACGTAATTACACATTTTGAACACTTAACTTTAATACTTTACATCTTCAAGTTGACCTGCAATACACAATTGGATGCGAATTCGACGCATATAATTTTGTTCTGAAGGCCTGCACACGGACGGGACGTGTACGCGCATGGACAATCAGTATGTAACAGACTTTAAAATTAAATCAATAATCTTTAATTTTTCGAGACATGCTTTTATTCCTGTCTGTACTTTCATACACAAACGTTAATTGCTCATTAAAAGTAATCACAAGAGCCGAAATACGATGGGTTTATCTTATGTTGTTTAGGAGTTCCTACCGCCACCTTCCGTTTCCATCATCAGATCAGCTTCAAGGTACCAACTTATTGTATTGTCAAGTGAACTAATTATTCATACAAAAATTTATTTCTGTACGACTATTAGAAGTAGGTTAAGTTTACTTTTAATATTCGATTACTATGTTAGTTAAAAACAAACAAACTTAGTTACAAAAGAAACTGATAACAAAAACGAACAAATACAAAACTGAGTGAGATTTTAATTAATGTGTTTTTCTCCCTAACAGATTTTTAAAAGTATCCAATTGAAATGTCCAAAGGACTCGTGCAAATAATACCCTAATTGCCAGAGCGACGCTCACGAACTCTCAATGAAATAAATACAGAAGAAGAAATGATGAATCTCTTTATCAACGTACATTTAGCTCCGAAGACACGCTTCTCAGAGTAAGAGTTTTTCCTGAAGTAGACGCGGAAGTCTGCCGGGATATCCCTGGCCAGCGGCACCCAGTAGTCCCACGTGCGGTCGGTCAGCAGCTCGCCTTGTCGCGAGTACACCAGCTGTTCCGACGTCCAACAGCCCATGCCCATGACGAAGGCGCCTTCCACCTGAACGCGAAGGATTTGTAAAAAAATACTTGCGTACCACATGCATGATTGGTACAATTTTATGCTTAATCATAATTATACAGACTGAGAAATTAAATCTATTATACTAGTGATGATTTATATTTAAACTGGTTTAGTCCAGACAATTTAATAGAGCACCGAATTCCCAAAAGTTTTGCATTTGGCGACTTTTTGCCAGAATATCCAGAGTTCTAAACAATTTGAACCTTTTTTCATAATTTGTGGGTTACACTAGTTTGGTTGTTATGTTTGCACTAGAAACAATTGTTTGCAGAATTATCTTACTTGACCAATATCAATTTCTGGGCTAACGCTTAAACCGGCATCTTGCAACAGGTCCACTCTTAGTAACTGCCACTCTCCTGTCAGGACGTCTACTTCCACATCCACCAACGTCACCCCAAACACAGGAAAGCTCTGTGTATCTGACATGTTGATGAAACCATGCGTCTGTAAGTCTATATCATCGTCAAATGCTTGACGTATTAACTCCTCCCACGTTGGGTTATCCAATTTTGCTCGAACTGGTTCCAATCTCTCTAGAAGCTGTTCACAGCATTGTTGAACTCCTATGGTAACGTTAATTGAAGTCTGACTGCCTCCTGATACAAAACCGTTAGGAGCATTTATCGTGCTGTTAGCTTTGATTTGTACCTTTTCAATTGGTATTTTAAGCAAATAAGCACAAACTTGAACGGCTTTAGTATTTACTCCTTGTCCCATTTCAATACCACCGTGGGTTATAGCTACTGTCCCATCATCAAGATATACTGACATATTGACATCTAAATACTGTCCACCAGTAGGCTGCCAGCGTAATAAGGAAAATCTGAGGCCGCGCTTTTTCCATCTATTTTCTGCATTGAATTTATCAACAGCCGCTTTTCGCTCTGCATATTGTGCATTTGTTTTCAAATTTTCGATCATGTCTTTAAGATCATTATAGTCGCTAGCTAAGTTAGCGAGTCGAACCTCCAAAGGATCTAAAGATAGTTCACATGCTATGCGCTCCATAGCGAATTCCACTGTCGCGATTGTCTCAAATGTACCTAATGGAAACAAAATTAGTCAGTAATTTTCTCGTGTTCTTAAGTTTTAGTACCTATTTTATTGATTTTACTAACTCACCAGGTGCTCGGAACCACGAATTACTAGCGGTGTCAGTTGTAACATTGTATGCTTTGTAATTCCACCTGGATTTGTCGTAGCAGTTGTTGAACGTTTCATTCCCTATCGACGTTAGTTGTTCATTAACAATGTACCCGTTGTCACTGTACAGGTTGTGGTTCATGTATTTAATCTTTCCAGATTTATCAACACCCACCTGGAAAGGTGAAAAATAATGCTTTAAATTTTTGCAGCATTTCACGAATCTAATACGTAAATGAGTATTATATATATATATATTTTTTAATTATTAAACATCATAATGCGTATTGCCTATGTCTTAACATGGCAACTATCGTGCTGTGGGTCTTATACGAATAACATTACATTACAGTAGAGAATGCCATTTGGCATTAAGTCCGCCATTCGTACTGACCTTAGTTGTGTGCAATAAAGTATAAATAAATAAGTGATGTGCCTTACAATACCAAATTCAATACAAATGCCGATTATTCTTAATTCCTTAGTCAATAAAATCCTGATAAACCTCAAAATTTGTGGAGGTGGGTAACCGCTTGCCCATTGTCCTGGTGGTAGTCGTCAGAGGCAATATTATCCGGCAGGGCCGATTTAACTTGGCAGTCACCAATGCACACGCCACAGCCACCTGAGACTCGCGCGTAATCTTAATACCGAAGGCACCTCCCAAGCGACGAACGTAGATGTCAATCCTGAGCAAATAGAAATTGTTTCATTAACTTTCACTTTCTACTATAAATAAACATTTTTACTTTCATCGTCACATAAGTAGCATTGTGAAATGCACAATCACAGTCATATCACATGATTAACTTTGTGTTCATTATTATTGTTACTTACTTATGTTCCGGTATTTTGAGAGCTCGAGATATAGCAACTTGTACACCGTTCATCCATTGCGTTGTCGCATGTACTTCTAATCCTTCCTCGGTGGGTCGCGCCACACACAGCAGCGTTTCCATACACATATGGTACTGTCCATAGATTGTATCTCCTCCTTTTACGACTTTGAAGACATCTGAACCTTTATCTGTAGCATCGGCGCTATGGAACATTGTAACACGACTTTCATCGGTTTTAGCTTCTTTTATGTCAACAGTAGGAGTTTTTACGTTAGTGTATTTGACTTGTACAAGTTTTGCTGCTGTTTCAGCTATGTGCCTGGTTTCTGCTACTATAACTCCAATGACCTGACCATAGTATTTGACTTTGCCGTTACAGAATAATTCTTCAGTTGTTGTGTTGAACGGCAAATCTCCTGGAACGGAGGAATTGACTCCAGGTATGTCTTTGGCTGAGTAGAAAGCTATAACGCCTGGTCGGTTCTGAAAAATATGGACAGGGTTTATTATGTTACCATAAAATATAAAAGATCGATTGCAGAGATGAAATAAATTAATTTTTAAGTAATGAAATACTCACCAGAGCTGTTTTTGCGTCAATAGAGACAAAGTCACCTAATGGTACAGTACTCAACACAAAAGCACCAAATACTTCCCGAGGAAACGCAGGCAAATCTTCTGCATAAATAGTCTCCCCCGCACATTGAATCTGAAAAAAAAACCGGTATCAAGAAAGAGAAATCAAAATTCTCCAGAAGTTTGAAATACAAAATTACTTTTTATGGTGTTCGTTCTATGGTAGATAGCTATTACAATTAGAAAGAATGGCGATAAATTATCCACTCGTTATTCAATAAAAAAAGTGCGCGGTTGCGTAGTTCACTACTTTTCTTTTGAAAGATAAAGATCCGTACTAAGGCCTCGACTTTTTGTACGGGCTGGTTGAGCGGCCACAGCGCCGGGTCCGTGTCGAACAGCTGCCGTGCCTCGGATACTGCGCGCGACTCGTGTAACACTGCGCGGCCTGAACGAAGCCGAGGGCGAAGAATATTCGCAGGGCAGATGGAGAGGAGACTCTGAGAGGGGAAGTAAAAAAAAGCATGGTCAATAAACTTAATGTTAAAATGGAACTTATACCCATTCTCCTATTCTCGTACCGTATTATAATCCGAAATAAATAAAGTATTTGTATAAAATATTAACAACATCTGACAACATAAAAACTAATTAAACGAAATAAAAGTGATGGCCACCATATTGAATTTAAAATGGATGTTATCTATTAAAACACCAAATTCCGCCTACAAACTAAGTACCTCTGTCGATTCTTTGTTTTTCTAAAAGGCATATCTGTCATTTTTAAATCAGAAATGACAAATAACGTTTTGAACGGGAATCATTCTTTGGATTTGAATACATAGTCCTGACATAGTCAATGTAATGGCATAACTAAAGCCCAGAATTTAACTGTTATTCGCTTTACCTTATAAAATAACGATATAGCAAGATCTTCTCTATACTCCACTGAAGGGTTTGGAGGATTTTCAGTTACGACCAATTCGCTTTTTAAAACCTCGATGGCCGCCTGCAAAGTTTCGTTTGTGAACAATTTCTTCTCAGCTAGATATTTCTCTGTTGCAGCAGCATGCACGAAGTATGATGATAATCCCCCATAGACTAGTCTTGCTTCACGGACGGTGTAGTCATTATTAGAAAGTTTATAGCAGAATCCGGCATTTACGATCGCGTGGGCATTTTGAGAACGAGGCATTATCTGAAATTATTCACACAGGATTAATAATCATTCGTTATACGCCAAGCTACTTATTAATAGTAACGTTTATTCACCTTATAAGTAATGACGTGATACTCGTTGCATAAAGGGGGTAGCAATACGTTTAAAATAAGTTTGCCCCTCATATTCATCTTTAAGAATTCTGATAAGTTCACTCTGACTGTATTATGAGATGAATCCACTGAAAAAATACATATGTTGTTAAATACTGTATTATTTTAATGAAAAAATAAAAAATAAAATTACCACTCAGAATAACGTTTACTTATGGTTAATACAGCGCCAACAGTTTCTAGCAAAACAAAGATATCCGATTGAAATTCATTGTGCTGATGTTTGATCATCAAATTGCCTGCAATGGTTCCTATCTGAAAAGTTTGAATACGAGTTTTAATGACTTTTTAATTTAATTTTAATGACATTTTAATAAGTAAATAACAATTTTGAAATAAAAAAAATAAATAAAACATATGTGGATAGTGAAATATACAATTCTTACATTTCTTACTGGGATGTGGGCCACCAAATTTAAATGTCGAACAAATTTCCCAAGATAGTCAAAGTAGCTTTCCACAGCCATCACCTTTTCAAAAATATCTATCGTTTCAGATAAAGTCGAACCAGCGCCAATTATTAAATTTTGGTCCATAGAAAATCCTTTGAGGCCTTCTGTTACACTAGCTATGTCAATTAATACTCTAGGGTAATCATCGATTGGGTAAACACCTGAAATCACATATAGCTTAAGTGACGTGTTAACAGTTTCAACTCACCCTAGGCCGTAAGTTCACGCTTCATGGGGAAAATCTCACCCCCTGGCCAAGACAAGACGCAAAACTTTAGGCAAATCACGGATGGTAATTTGTGAAGCCCCAGATCGCATAATTTTTCTGAAACATCTTTACATAAAATTCATCTTCACAAACACCTGCGGTCCGGGACATTCACGAATTCATCGGCCTAGATGTAATGAACGCTAGCTTACGTACCCTTAGCTGTATTGCCCGCAACTAACATGTAGTCATCATCGCCTTCTGAATCGAGGATTTCAAAGATATCATTAACATCATAGACTTTAAACCACAGTCGACAATCTTTTAGTTCAACTTCAATCTTCTTTGGCTTCGTTACGTCATCAGCTGTCACGAGGCACCAATCTCCTGCGTGGCATTTGCTTTTATCACAGCTATTTCCAGTTTTGTTGCAGATGTAAAGGTCTTCTATATCCAGAACATTGTTGGGTTTGGGAGCATCACTCGCGAATTTCTTAAAGGCTTCTAAAATCGGCCTGTATCCAGTGCATCTGCATATATTACTTCCGAAAGACTTCTCTATTTCCAGCATTGTAAGGCTTTTCTTGCTTTGTAGAAGACTGTTAATAGAGTAAGCAAACGATTATTAATACTAATGAAATTGTTGATTAAAGATTTTGAAGATTGACTGTAAGACTTTTGTAATAGTCTATAATTAAGTACCTGTACATAGCCATGACCCAGCCCGGTGAGCAATAACCACACTGGCTGCCATTGTGCTTGGCGAGGGTCGTCTGCAGCGGGTGGTAACCCTTCAGACGATTTCCTATACCCTCTATAGTTGTGATCTCCCAATCTTGACATGACGTCACGGATACGAGACACTGCAGAAAACCATAACGCTATTTGAATACATTTTCATTGAAACAAATCATCAACGCTCTGCGATTTCTCACTTCAGGATCACAGCGTAAAAAGGGAAACCGAAAATATGCTTCTTTTCTCAGCTAGCAACAAATGGAGGAGAGGAAGAGCCTTAGTTTGGTTTTGGTACCAAGAAATGAAAAATGAGATGGGCTTGATAAGACAAAGTGAATTGAATCTCTGAAGATAACGAACTATTAAAAAGTGAAATTCTTTTCCGGCACAAATGAAAACCGAAGCGGCAAGAAGCATCACTCAGGCCGGCATGGCAGTATCAACTGATAAGGCACCGTTGGTTTCTTGTCAGTTGCCATTGCGACTTAAGTTCCCCTTTTTGCTTACCATAAGGCGAAGTGGAAGCACTATTATGTGCCAATAAAAAAAAACATATATACCAAAGCCTGATATGCGTGACATCCGACGTGAACAGGACTAGGACTAGTATACTTTAAAGATATTATGACCATAAGACAGCTCTCAAAATCGGTGATTACTCTGGGAGTAAACGCAGTAATATGTTAGTACACTCACAGAGTTCACAGCTTGTGGCGGCGCGCCGGGGCGCGCGGCGGAGACCACGCATGTGCCGCAGCCGCCCTCGCGACACATGTACTTGGTGCCGCGCAGCTCGCTGCCCACGCGCAGGTACTCCAGCAGAGACACGTCCGAGCTGATCTCGCATCCCACTGTTCATTAAAAATCGTCACCGACACACGTCTAGTAAAGAGCAGAGAAGGAAAGAGAAGTAGCGTCAAAGTGAAGAGGGTTTTTTATTCCACATTGAGAAACTCACGGGATTGACACGATAAAACTAAATTAACGTTATCATAATGTAAATAATCCATTTCGGATAGGTGCTGTATCCCATATAATTGACTCAATCCGGTTGTTTGACGGACGGAAAATGAGTGAAAAAATATGATATACCTATCAATGACAAGACCAAAGTAATGCTCGTATTCAAAATCGTATTATAAAGTAAAGAAACATGTCATAAAAAAAGAAAAATAAAATAACTACTACAATTTTTTTATTCACGAGTACCTGAATGTTGTTCCCCATTTATTTTAAAACAAATTCTGTCCATGTTGTTGCATAGAGATCTTATTCCAAGACAATGCAATGATGGCTCAGGCTGCACCGTCTTGCGTAGTCTCCGTTAAGTGCGCTGTGTACCGCGGCGAACTCTCCCAGCGAACAAATTTGCATTTGAAACGATTATTCGCGACTACACCTATTTATGTTATCTATTCTGTAGGCACGTTGTGTCTGGAAATATTTACTAATATAATATGATTAAGCGTTTGTTGGTTTGTCTATCACACTTAACAAAAACCAACGGATAACGAAATTTTTACCATAGATTATTATTAGACTTCAAGGGTTTGTTTAGATGAACGCACACAAAGAGGGAAAATAGACAGCACGTTGCTCACTAACAAAGCCTGGGGAGCCGTTTTACCCCAAATGAAAAGAAGAAATATCATTCTGCTTCATCTTTATTTGAAATCTAGGGAGCCTATTCTATCTTTTATACCCACCTATGATAATATTGAAATGAGTAAAAGTAGTTTCATATTATTATCATCCATAAAAATAAACACTGCGCCAGTGATCCTTGTCCTAAACTTATCTAGTACCCAATTTAAAGTTAAAACCTGTACCATATAGAATAGTCCTATCGGACCTAGGTATCAGAAACCGGTAGCGAAATGATAAAGCCGGTATAGTTACCGAAACAAGTACAAATGCGTATGGAGAGAAAGATAGGCAAATTAACTTATTTAAAGTCATACCGTTGACGTTGACATTCAAGATTGTCACTGCGATGTTACGAGTAGCTCATAGCTCTTGAGCGACAAAGTGGTAATATTCCACAGTGAACAAATAAAAAAAATAAAATGCATTCAAACGTTCAAAACTAAAGCGATACATAATAAAACATATTCGATTTCAATTACAATTTTTAATAGAAACCAAATATTGTGTGCCGTTTGTGTGGACAAATTCGATATTAATGTCTTTATTTTGTAAATAAAGGCCGTAAGTTGTAATTTAAATAGGAATTTTGCTTGAGGTGAGGCAGGTCGTTTTCGTGGAAAGTCAATTTTGTGAAACGTCATGTTAGTTTTACGTCTATTTCGAAGGACGTCTTTTTCTGGGATAGTTATCTTTTAAGAGGGTCTATTTCGCAAGACGTCATTTTCTAGTTTAGTCATCTTCTAAGTGCAACGTACTATTTGCAACGAAATTCTCTAGGCTTGTAACTAATCTTATGATATCTTTTTATAGTAAACTCTTGAAGTTTATCCGTACAAATTGTAATCATATTAACAGAGATAAGCAAAATAACGTTAAAGTTGTTAAACGTTGATAACCTACTAAGAAATTGACTAGCTAAGAACATGACAGCCTTCGAAATTGACAGGAAGCGAAGATGACCTGCTGAGAAGGTTACCAGCTGATAATATGACGTCCCTCGAAATTGACACGAAACGAAGATGACCTGCCGAGAACATAGCTTCCCCGAAATTGACACGAAACAAAATTGACTTATTAAGAAATTGACTAGCTGAGAACATGACGTCCATTTAAATTGTCGGGAAGCGAAGATGATCTGCCGAGAAGGTGACGAACCGAGAACATGACCTTGCTCGAAATTGACTGAAAACGAGGATGACCTGCCTCGCCTAAGGGGGAATTTGGACAAAATCCTGCAGAAGCTGGAAACAAATAGTTTTCTAGATCTGATTTGCCCTGACCAACTGAATAAACGGGTAAATAATTTCATTGATATACAATTATATATTATATTAAATATTAATTTAAACGGCTTGAGATTTACATAGTCGTACTTTCATGCAAAAATGTAATAACTAATAATATCATTGATTTTGCAGCTCATGTTGACCACCCGTAAAGGTCTCTGCCACTTGCCGACTTTTTAGCAATATGGCGATGCTACCTGAGGGGGTAAGAGGTTGCATACAAAATGTCCTTCTCTTGATACTTCTTCTTCTCAGCATATACGCATCCATTGTTGGACGGTCGATGCTGGATTGCTCTTGCATGCTTTTTCAATTTGTTGTGATTTTTTCAAACAGGGCGTCCCTGAAAGGATCCAACTTGTTTCACAACCAAAATAATAACACTAGCACAACACGAAAGCTACAGCTGGGAGCAGGATAGTGATTTTTACAAGCAAGCCGTTCCTGAAAGCCGGTGCCGGCCGCGATAATTGCTGGCAACGTAATTATGCCTAATAGGGGCTTTTATATCTCACGATTATAAGTAAAAAAAAAAGAACAATGTAACATACATATTTCCACTTGTACACTTTTCGCCTTGTACACTTTTTGTTTTGTGCAATAAAGTTTAAATAAATAAATAAATAAATAAATATGTAAATTGGTGATATATGCCGCAAGTTTTGGCAATAACGTTTTTGATAGTGCTTCAAGCAGCCTCCTGTTCCGATAATTTTCCTGCATCCTTGTCACTCAGGCTGAATAACCTTTACTAGATGTTTCGTGGTAATAATGAGCAGGTAGCTTTCATCAGTTGCTGAGTAGAAGTCTTTTTACAAAAACCTTTTTGTCGTTACCTTTGTATTGTCTTATTCATCTGTGGTATTGTCACAATAAAGCGTCCATGATAATTTTGATTAGTTTATTGGAGCATAATAAAGGTTATGCTAGTGCGACTTGTTCACCTACGTCGTATCCTCCCCAGGACGTGTCGTGTCCTCCAAAGCGGTCACAATCTTATTAACAGTCGTAGTGCCCCCGTGTCGCCTTATTGCGCTAGTGTGAGGTAATTCACCTCTGTCGTATCATAACGCAGTCGTGTCGCGTCGCCTAAAGCGGTCACAATCTTATTAACAGTCGTAGTGCCCCCGTGTCGCCTTATTGCGCTAGTGCGAGGTAATTCACCTGTGTCGTATCGTAACGCAGTCGTGTCGCGTCGCCTAAAGCGGTCACAATCTTATTAACAGTCGTAGTGCCCCCGTGTCGCCTTATTGCGCTAGTGCGAGGTAATTCACCTCTGTCGTATCGTAACGCAGTCGTGTCGCGTCGCCTAAAGCGGTCACAATCTTATTAACAGTCGTAGCGTCCGCGTGTCGCTGCGCTAGGGCGAGTTAATTCGACGACGGGATTACCGACAACGACAGCACCGCCTTATGAACTGCCGAATAATTTGTATTAATTGGGAACGGGCTTAGGGCACGCTGTATAGATTATTTTAAGTGATTCTTGGAAATTAGGTGTAATAGGTTCTTACTAATATGTACGTATTTATATTGTAAGTATATAGTTTGGTGTATATTTAGTTTAAGTGGAATGATCTGTATTACTTATAAAGCGTGCCTAATGACGACCTTACTTATACATATAATGGTACTTTCTTACATGCTTATAGCAAAGATGGGAGAGGGAGCAAGGGTATTCAATGTTGCAAACTATATTTTAAAACAGAAAACACGACTGCGGTAAAAAAAGAGGATTTCGACTTTATGGATACACAATAAAAACTTTTTATCTTTATTTTATCGTTTTTTGAACAATCATCTTAATTTACAAGGGCATCCTACATGTTGGAGAGCCATTGCATTTTCAACCAGTTGCTTCTTGAATGCCTGGGAGTTCGAACCCCGTCTGAACCATTAAATTTTTAAAATGATCTTAGTGTTGGTTTAGGACTAACGAGGGTTACGCATTCTCGCAAGAGTTGTAATTAATGGATTACACAGATTCTCGCACACACCCGAACCTGACACATATGGACTTTATAGACTATAGACCGAGGTCCCGGCCAAAAAATATTATCACATGTAGATCCCATCAACCACACTTGATTTACAAACAAGTAGTATTTTATTCTGTACTTGGTATTTATCAAGTTTATTTCTCACTAAGATGTAACGTTTTGAAAGTCCTCTTGAAAAGGCATGACAATATTTTTTTAGGGATCAAAATATGTCTATATGGGACTAACAACACTTAGACTGCTCTAAATTAAAGTTAGAAATTACCGTCAAAGTTGAACATTCCTATGGTGCGTTAAAAACGCTCCATACAAATGACCACCATCATTATATGTAATTTGCCATTTTCACCGTGAAAAAGTTCATGGTTGTCATACAATAACTTATTATTGTTTTATTAAATTATGAGGATTCTGAAGGAAACAATTTTAAAATTTCCTTTGGATTGAAATTAAAAAACATTAAATTTGCGTACCTTTGAAGTCACATATTTTTCTAAAATTAAATATTTTTTTGGATTTTTTTCATGTTTAATGACATATGGAGCTAAATTTATTCAACTACAGTATACTGTATAATTTAACATCAGTTGTCATCCCTGTTATTATTCCAGGATTAAGACTTACTTAAGACTACTTAAGACTCTGTATACATATAGGTACCTACTCCATAACGGGATTTTGTTGGTTTGGTGGCAGGCCTAGGACACACGCAACCTACCCGCGCGGCTTCGACCCGCTGGGAGCCAAGTTTCCGCAACATTTTAAGAGTTAAGTTAGTTAGCGAGTTATTCCGAAAGATTTCGTCATAGTTCAACTTCGGGGATTTGATATTGTATGAGCGGTTTAGTACTGCGATGCTTAAAGTTATTATAGCTTGGAGCAAGTTTTCGTTTTGTTATAAAATGTGATAATTATGAACTGCGCATCTCGATATGAGGCCTTAAGCAGAAGTTAGCTTTTGGCCATACCAAGTACCTACCTGTTATTATTTTGTAACAGTTGTTTAAAAATTAATGGTTCAGGCAGGGTTCGAACCTGCGTCTCCAACGACTTTCCGGGCCAACACGGGCGTCCTACCTATTAGAGCACTGAACCTGATGCGAGAGCTATTGAATTTGCCGCATATTTGGGGACCGTAAACGGCAACATTACGTAATACCTGCGTAACCTTCATAATTTCACCTTCCGTAAAAATAGATTGAACAAACTCTCTTCCTAAGTTTCAAAGTGGGCTTTAATTCTTGGAAGGCACTCCGCATTCAACGGAAAAATAATCCACCCATTGTGTCTCAAGGCTCTCAGATTTCTTCGAATTAGATATCTCGTGAATTCCTTTTATAAGTCTGAAAAACGTCTACCGGTTAGTTTATTCATCCGAGTTGAGACAGTTCACAGCTCGTGAAATCCAATGCTGTTTGTTGTCCAAATGTCAAAGGAAGTTCAGACTTAAGGCGGCGTACCTACTGCCCGACGGACTGACAGGGGATGGATTCGTTTAAACATTTATAAAGCAGTCGTACCAAAAAGGCGAGTGTAATACTCTTCTAAAACGTAGATTGTAGGTATAACGTGTACAAACAAACGAAAGGCCTTGCTAATGGTACCTACCTACTGTAGTCTAAATACGCTTGCAATGCAAAGCCAGAAGTCGACCATTTTAAATCTGTTTATTCCTATTTTTAAAGAAGCTCTTTAAGCCGTATCTATAAATCTATGCAGAGGTTAGGCATAGAAGGCACTAGAATACTATGAACAATGCCACCATTGTTGCCATTTCTATAAGGAGATGGCATTAACATTTAATAACCCACTTGTAAGATTTTTATTAATTCTAATGTGGCAGCTAACGGAACAGCTGGCTACCTTCACCAAGGATGATTACCCCACGGATGTCATGTTCTGGCGCTTCCGCGGGCGGCTACCTGATACCACGAACAGGATTAACAGTAAACACATCGCAGTCAAAATATGTGTCCTAGTTTTTATCTTATACTAGACGGGCCCACGGCTTTGCTTGCGTAAATTAAGTGTACTTTCTATTTGTAACACTTAAAGATGAGATTCAGAACAATGAGTCCATTGCCTTGCAATGATATTTTTCTTGCAGGATGGGCATGTTTCTGTAATAATAAAAACAAATACATGACTAATCTGATATATATTTAACAAAATTTAAACATGTCATCGCCATTTTTGCTCTGTGTCCGAAGGGCCCTCCGCGACATCCACTCCGCACACCAGTGACAGTGTCTGCCGGAGCCGTGGTGGTCAATCTGAATAAAACCGTGATGGTCAATCAATCAGAATACAATCAACAAAATACAAATTAACAACATGATCACTTAAAACTTACAATTCTCGGCATTAAAATATCACATTTTGCTTATTCCGTAATTATTGTTATTAATCCAGTATTGCGTAATTAATATTAGGTACATTTTGATTATTGCGTAAATAATTAAATATAACGGCGGCTCGAAGCTTGTGCCAGTATCAGTTTTTTTTTTTGTTTATAACCAATGCATGACTTCCGTGTTATATAAAACTTTATAAATTTATGAAACATCATCATCTTCCTTGAACTTGAAATTAGTATTAAGCAAGCAATAAATTACCTATGTTTTTTACATCTCAATTCCAGAAGCAACTCGTGCCTGAAAAAAAACACGCACCATCCACACGTGTCTAGACTGTTGTTTTTGGATGAGACACGAGACTGGTATTTTTTGGAACCAATAGCCTTGAAGGAGCGGGCGATTTCGCCCGAAGTGCGTTGCGATTTAATTCTCGAGTCATCAGCGCTGGCGGCACTCTCGATTCGTAACATTACGCACAATGCCGCGCCGGCACGTAGCGCTGTAAAATCGGAATGTGGCGCAACTATCGGTCCGGCGCTTGAAAGGAATTTGGGATCAGTTTGCAGTACGCCTGATTTGATGGGGAGACGGGGATTCCTGATGTGATTGTAAGTTTAGAAGAAATTATATCTTCTTTTAATATTCTCAAATTTCCAGTTTATTGCTACACCCCCTGTATGGCATCGAATTATACTAACTTCTTTTCTTATCATCATCATCATCATCATCATCATCATCATATCAGCCCATAAACGTCCCCTGGTGGACAAAGGCCTCGCCCAAAGTTCTCCATAACACTCGATATTGCGCCGCCCTCATCCAATTTCTGCCCGCGATCCTAACCAGGTCGTCGGTCCACTTTATTCGGGGCCTTCCCACGCTGCGCTGCACTCAAGAAACTTTCTGCCCCAACGGCTTTCGGTTACACGAGCAATAAAGCAGTTATTTATACGTATTCCAAAAGCGACGTGTTGCGTGTAGCCACCCCCAGCGCGAGCAGCAGCGGGCCCCATGTTGGCGCAGCAACACGATCACAACGCTGTTTGAGCGGAGGCGACCACGATTTAGTAACGACGCACACCGTTTTTTAACTACGGCATCGAAACCTTCGGTGTTGTCGTCCCTCCTATGCAATATTAGTATGAGATGCTAATTGCTGGGTTCACATATACAAATGGGCGACATGAAAGTATATAAAGTACACATTTGTATATGTGAACCCAGCAATTAGCATTTCATACTAATATTGCATAGGTGGGACGACATTTTGGTGGAGCGTGCTGTGATATTGTTATTAATGAACCAGATAAGCGTGGCTCATTTTTATCAAAATTCACTCTAATAAAAATTGAAACAGAGAACTTTGACAGTTCTTTGTCGAAGCTCGTAGCTTCTAACTCGTCTTACGACCACGATTTCTGCTCCACTCTTTCTCGTGTTCACGGCAGCTACACTCCCGCCATCTTTCTACCACAGTACCAACATGCAAAAAGTTATACAAAGCCAAGTATGGTGTTACCACACTACAAAATATAGATTGACATTACTAGTGTTGATACATACCGATTGTTACATGGCGAATCGCGCTGCGCGCGACAGGTGTGCTCTTCGACTAACATTGCTGACGCATTTTTCACTTTGGTATTACAACAAATTCAACAGTAACATAATAACGATAAAGTGTCACAGAACCAGAACGTTGGCCTTAAAGCCGTGACCCATAAACCGTTGAAAAGCAACCCCCGTCCGAGCCGAAAAGACATTTGTCACAAAGCACAAAAAAGACAAATGACAATGAATTGTTAAGGAACACGTCGGCATCCGTGACAATAACGGCGGCGACAAAGATTTGAAGCCTCGAATGAGCGATTATTTACTTTTCAGGCTCCCGTTTCCTCAAAATGTCGACCGTGTTTGTATTTAATTCTGCGAGTGACGAATTGACATTGTCGAAATGAGAGCAGCGGTCTATTTAATCAGGTGAGGCAACTCAAACAGCAACAAAACTCGACATCGAACCGAGTTGGCGGAGCAACTATGAATTCACATAACATAAATAGGTACCTTTTGATTTTTACATCTGTAAATAACTTAATAGGTAATACTGCATCATCTATACATCTATCTATACATATAATAAAGCTGAAGAGGGTCGATAGTCGATATGGAAGATATAGATATGTTGACGATCACCGTGTAGATTCGTGTAAATTGACTATGTGCAATTTATAATGTATCCCTATATGTGTGAAATAAATAAAATCTAAATCTAAATCTATTCGAAAAAGAGTTGGCGGGGGATACTTAGAATCGATAACAGAAAACGTTCCAGCAGTTTTATTTTTTATTTTTTGTCTGTTTGTCTGTTTATTTGACCGCGCAACACTGAAAACGGTTGAACGGATTGTGATGAAAACTTCATTAATCTGTCGAGAATTTTTTTACCAATAAAAGGGAGGGTAGCCCCTACACTCGATTGAGTTAAGTTGCACCTGAATCTTATGGCGCTACTTAGGAATGAGGTGCAAACTTTATTCAAATATGTTCTGTCCCTATGCACGCTTAGATCTTTAAAACTACGATTTTGATGCGATTTTTTTATAGATAAAGTGGTTCAAGGACTTCTTTTTATATGTATAATACTTACATGCATAATATAGCATTGCACCGGTGCAAAGCCGGGCCGGGTCGCTAGTGTAAGAACTTCAATAAAACGATGTTGTACAGTCTTCGGGTTTATATTTCAAGATTCTTCTTAGGAATATTACAAAATTAATATTATGATAGTGGAGCTTGATGTGTACCGTGTCAGGGGTAAATCTCAAGAGAGCGAGCTGTCATAGTGACACTTGCGTTTACAGACATTGTTCTGATAGGTGCGTTTATAGAATATGCTACAGCTAGTCGGTTATATTCGACTGTTAACCGGAAGACGTCACTTAAATAATTAAATTTCGCTTTTGTACACATACGCTGCAGAAAGGCCATTCAGACTGCAGAAGCAAAAGCGAGCAATTCGTTTAATGGCTGGCGTGCCGTGGGAAAGCCCTGCTGTAGAAGTGTTCTACAAAGACATAAATAACACACCCAGTGTGGGGGGTCTCAAATAAAGCGTAATTGTTACCAATACAAAGACACATCATCGAAAAAAATTACAAGCCAAAACTCGCTGGGGGCAGATTCACCTTAGCTTATCCTGGCATGGCCTTTGTTTGTTAAAAGTTGAACAGAAGGTAAAAAAATAAACTATCAAATGGTAAATAAATTGGTCGAACCTTGACTCACCATTCGATAGTATGGAAATTAACATTAAAAGTTAAACTATAAATCACTTGTCATGATTTATTTTAAACGTCACATTTGGAATAGTTCCTATTCCTAAGTGGCACTTGTTTATGCAGTGAGTAATTATTTTATTTTTTTAAAGTCACAGGTATCTAACAATAAAACCTCTAGTAACTCATTGGAGAGTTTCGCTTTTTGGCCTGTAACTCAAATAATGGGTTGTTCATTTCTCTATTAGACTTGTAGATTGCCTCCTCGAGGCGCCCGCCTCTCTTAACCTAAAAGCCTCCACGGTTATTATAATCCTCACGCCATTTTTGCAAAAAGGATAAGCAGGGAGTTTTCAAGATTCTGTAGTATTTTAGGATTCTCTCTTTGTTATAATATTATGAAGTAGGAAAAGCTTTTTTAGGACAATTTGTTATATTAATCTGAACTGAACAAAATAAGCAAGAATCGCTAAAATTGAACCAAATTAATGTATTATCCTTAGTCTTGTGTAAATAATATTCTGCTGAAAACTTGATTCAATGATTCTAAAAAAGTATTTTCTAGGAATACAGTGTTATACATATAGATCTTACAATATTTTTGTATCATGTATTCAACTTTTATACGTAGTTGTATATTATATTATATTCATATTCAATAGTAACGTTTTCAACTCCAATAATAAAAAATAATGCATCACCAATGTTGAACATCTGTTTGGAACGGACATGTTGACTGTGTCTCTGTCTGATTCTACTTAGTTTAAAATCTTATTTTTTATGTAACCAATGGATAACCTGTTATTGGCCCTCTGTTATGTAACTAACTTTATAGCATATGTATATTTACGGCTGTTGTTATCCTGAATACCAATAAATAAATAAATAATATTATCTCTCAAGAAAATAATAATAATATAATATAATATACAGCGTCTTTGGTACAATGCCACGGGGGTAATTTTTAGACTTAGTTTTGATTTAGTTTTAGATTTGTACACAATAATCTGAGACCACGGCGTGTGCAACCCCGCAGAAACGTAAGATTATGAAGGTAAATAAGAAATATCGTGATAGACCCGTTATAATTTGTGTTAATTATAATAACAATTTTCAATAATCCAGCTATTTAGTCTAGTTTTATATATCGATGCGCATGTTATAAAGTTGATGGGGAATTTATTTGATATTGTATTCTGAGAATTCGCAATTAAAATTCAAACAAAAGGAACAGATTGCCATCCAGATACTAGACAGTAAATAAGTAATGAATTCTCATATAATGAATAATTAATTTAGCCGAGTACGCGTAGCGACAAAAAATAATGAGTTCATGGCGGTACGCTCGGCTTACTTCTCTGATTTTGTTCATTTTAATCCTATCCCGTCCCCGGAGAGAATCTTGTTCTCGCGACTTCATTATTCGTTTCGTTTTTAATTATTATTTCTGTTTTTTTTTGGTTTTTATTTATCATCAACTCAATCAAAAGTTAAAATATAAGACCTGCTAATGCTTAATATTCTATCTGAAATTGTGGCATCTTTTTATCAGAGACTTGAGGGGCTATTATTAAGTACCTATGCACCGGTGCGCATCATGAGTCATAATGCGCACCGGTGCAGTGCTACGTTATGATCCATGACGCCCAGTTTTGCCTTCTACTTCGCTTGTACACTTCTGGTGCGCGAGGCTAGTAGTGGCTACAAAGGTATCCAATCACTTGCTAAACAACTTTTCATAAATATTCATTTTACAAACAACGTTAGGCAAATTAACAATTCCCATTCCCATTAGGCGTTGCATAAAATGTTGTTTTACATATTTTATATTTCATGATACAAATTATTTACTTGATAAAACTTCATTTTACAAAACATTATTCGACAAATTATTCATTTACAATTCACGACAATTAACAAAATAACGCATGGTAAAAAAAAACGTTAGTAAAATACATTGTTTGGTAAATACTTAATTTAATTAATCATCATGGTGTGTACGCCATTCATACGTGTAGTTATCTACGAGTACACATATGAACATGTTGTTCAACATAATGTTTAACTAAATATAATTGTTCTGATGAACATACAGACGCAATGATATACTCAATAGGAACCCAACGGATCGGCTACCAGAATAGTAGGTTAGATTTAACCCTAATATAGGTTTAAAGTAGTTTAAACTAAAACTCCAATAAAACCGAATCGCTACCAGAAAGGTTTCGTTACATAGAAAGTTATTTTTATGAAACAATAGTTTATTAATTAACGTTATGCAAAATAAATTATTTTAAAAACGATTTCTTGGTGAAGTCAACAGTTTATAAATAATACTTTGTCTTTCAATATTTTTATGAAGCGTCAAAGTTACTAAATGTATATTTGTCGAGTAATTATTTATAAAATGAGCATTTTAGGGAATGTCAGGTTTGTGAAATGAATAGTTTGTGAATTGTTTGTTAAGTGATTATTTGAGAAATGTTGTTTAGAAAATGATGGTAAACGGGCTACAAAGCCGACTCGCAGACGCGCCCATGTGTCATTATGTCGTGTCAGCACATCTCTCGATGCGTTTCATCATACAAACTACCAATAAAAAAAACTTCTATCGTGTTTTATCCTCTTGTAGATATTATTAAATAAAAAAAAACACTGACGGTATTATTTTAAAGATTGATTCAAAAGTATTTTAGTAGTCATCTCCGCTAGTCTGTCAACTTATTTTAGTAGTCATCTCCGCTAGTCTGTCAAATTATTTTAGTAGCCATCTTCGCTAGACTGTCAAAATATTTTAGTAGTTTTCTTCGCTAGACGGTCAAAATATTTTAGTAGTCATCTTCGCTAGACTGTCAAAATATTTTAGTAGTCATCTTCGCTAGACTGTCAAAATATTTTAATAGTCATCTTCGCTAGACTGTCAAAATATTTTAGTAGTCATCTTCGCTAGACTGTCAAAATATTTTAGTAGTCATCTCCGCTAGTCTGTCAAATTATTTAGTAGTCATCTTCGCTAGACTGTCAAAATATTTTAATGGTCATCTTCGCTAGACTGTCTAAATATTTTAGTAGTCATCTTCGCTAGACTGTCAAAATATTTTAGTAGTCATCTCCGCTAGTCTGTCAAATTATTTTAGTAGTCATCTTCGCTAGACTGTCAAAATATTTTAGTAGTCATCTTCGCTAGACTGTCAAAATATTTTAGTAGTCAACTTCGCTAGACTGTCAAAATATTTTAATGGTCATCTCCGCTAGTCTGTCAAATTATTTTAGTAGTCATCTTCGCTAGACTATCAAAATATTTTTGTAGTCATCTTCGCTAGACTGTCAAAATATTTTAGTAGTCATCTCCGCTAGTCTGTCAAATTATTTTAGTAGTCATCTTCGCTAGACTGTCAAAATATTTTAGTAGTTATCTTCGCTAGACGGTCAAAATATTTTAGTAGTCATCTTCGCTAGACTGTCAAAATATTTTAGTAGTCATCTTCGCTAGACTGTCAAAATATTTTAATGGTCATCTTCGCTAGACTGTCAAAATATTTTAGTAGTCATCTTCGCTAGACTGTCAAAATAATTTAGTAGTCATCTCCGCTAGTCTGTCAAATTATTTTAGTAGTCATCTTCGCTAGACTGTCAAAATATTTTAGTAGTCATCTTCGCTAGACTGTCAAAATATTTTAGTAGTCAACTTCGCTAGACTGTCAAAATATTTTAATGGTCATCTCCGCTAGTCTGTCAAATTATTTTATTATTTATTTATTTAAACAACATACAGCTATCTTTACAGGTCTTAACCTAATACGATAGTGTGGAAATTTAAAACTAGATATATTTAGTCACTTACGATTACACATATACATATACATTTTTATTAAAATTCCCATTATATTAAAAAACACGACTAAAATAACATTAAATTATCCTACTAAGTATAGCATAAAACATAAAGGGTTGCTTTTGTGAATTCGCTCAGAGCACAGTGAAATAAATCGATTACCATTGCTACCCGGTTAAGGGTACGAAGTGCCCTGATAAAGGGTGCTCGGCTCAACAACTGTGTCCTAGCGCGGGGCTCCGCGAACAGGCTTGGCCGCAGCCAGCGCCACACGTACCGATTTGGGACTCTAAAGCCCACCTGCACCAAAACTTCACAATTAAATAGTTTACCTCGCAACAATTTAAAAATGTACAAGGCTAATCCCAATTCCCTTCTGACTTCTAGTTCATTGTATCCTACCATCCCCAACACAAACAATGTAGGATACATTAAAGGGTAAAAAGGGTATACACCATATAGTTTAAGGTATAAGAATCTAACAAATTTATTTTGTATTCGCTCCAGCATAAGCCTATATTTAGCCTCATGTGGGGTCCAGATGGCTGCATTACTCTCCAAGTGACTTCGGACTATCGCCTCGTACAAAACGCGTATTGCATGACTGTTCCTGAATGTTCGTGACTGCCTCATTGTTGGGGAGCGTGGTAGGCCACGGTTTCTTGTGTGGAAGAGATGATTGAAAGGACAGCTGTTCACTTTTAGGCTTTATTACGAACACACTTTAGATTACATCTTTATAGACGCGGTTGCAAGAAGAGTGAGTGAATGAATGTACTTAAGTAGCATAGACATTAAATGAACGGTATTAATATATACTCATTCTCTGTTGGAGTTGCCAACATGCTGGGGCGGGACGAGGCCTTTATTTAAACAATTATTTTCAACAAACTAGAAACGAATTCAAAGGACAAGTCTTGTTTCCCAGCATAATAGTATTACATAACAAGGTAAGTAAATTATTAATGCTAACGACATTAGGTACATTAAATAGCATTATATCTTAAATAAATGATATTCTTAACAAACATTAGTTTCAGTTGAACCTTCAACCTTTAAGATCCACTTAAGTTAAGCAAAACCAAGAAAATATTTTGTTGAATAATCTGATATTTAAACTTAAAAGGCCACATCATTTCAGTGGTACAATTATGGCAGCTACATATTTGCCTATTTATTACCTGATATTTGCCGTAACATGGCAAACATTATGCATTATTATTTTTTACCTATCACCTATTTTATTATTTTTAACCTATTTACTATAAGTATAAAGTTTTAGAATCATTTGTTACAGCAATACACTTAATTATAATAAGCTGCAACTACAACTTCTGATAATGCTGTATGACAAGACAACCTAACTTACTGTCTATTACTTATATTCTATTACAATTTTTTATTCAATGGGTAGCACAGCAAACCCACTTAATGACCTCTTATACACCTTTTTATTGGGGGTCATAAGGTCAACAACCCTAACCTTGTTATCATTTCCAGGGTACATTTTAACTATCCTGGCCATAGGCCATGACATGGGCGGGGCGTTAGGCTCTTTCATAATCACGAGAGCGCCCACTTCAACGTTAGACTTACTATTGCGCCATTTAGGACGACATTGTAAGACATTCAAGTAATACTTATGCCATACCTTCCAAAAGTGACATTTTATCTTGTTACACATTTCCCAAAAGTTTAATTTATTCGTTGGTGTGTCAACCAAGTCTGCTTCTGGAAAGGATGTCATTGAAGTACCAATCAAAAAATGACCGGGTGTCAGGTAGCTGAAATCATTGATATCATTCGCTGTCACAGGTAATAGCGGTCTGGAATTTAATACAGCTTCGATTTGACACAACACAGTACTAAGCTGTTCATAAGTCAATACATAATTTTGTATGATACGCTTCAAGTGATACTTTGTGCTCTTTACAGCAGCTTCAGCAAGACCAGCAAAGACTGGTGAGTAACTCGGCACAAAATGGAAAGCAATATTTTGCTGTGCTGCATAACCTTGTACCAGTTTTTGATGTTCTTGCGAAGTATTTAATTTGTACAGCTCAATTAATTTGTTATTTGCCCCCTTAAAGGATCCGCCGTTATCGGTGTAGACGTCAGTTGGCAAGCCTCTTCGCGCTATGAAGCGTTTAAAACAAGCAAGAAAGGCATCAGTGGTTAAGTCAGAGGAGAGCTCTAGATGTATGGCCTTAGTTACAAAGCATACAAATACACATATATAACCTTTTGTTTGTAGAGCTCTTCTCACACGCGAGTTTTTTACAGTTACAGGACCAGCAAAATCGATTCCAATCTTTTGAAACACTCTACAAGCGTTAACCCTTTCAGGTGGCATCATTTAAATCAGAGTGTGAGAAGCATGTATCATCTACATAGGTACAGTTTTTCAATATGTAGGATGCCAGTGGGAAATCGTCCTTATACCTATCAGAAAGCTCTTGCAGGCATCGCGTGGCTAAATAATTAGAACTTTTTTGCCCATAGGTAATTGTATCTAACTGTATACATTTTAAAGGGTCATTAGGATTGCTTCTCCACAATATATTTTGTAATTTAGCATGAATCGGGTTAATATTCACACAGCGAAACATACGTCTTATATCGGTAGAGAAGGTATATGTACCCAATCGGAACAAAAGCATAATATCAAATAATTCTCTTTGAAGCGGGGCACCATTAAGCAAAATGTCATTAAGTGCAATCTTTTTGTTAGTCTGCATAGAGCAATCAAAAACCACCCTCGTTTTTGTGCTTATGCTATGCTCATTGATAACAGCATGATGAGGCATGAAGTATGCAGCATCATTCTCGAGGTCCATTGAGTTAAAGTCAATATAGTGCCCATGCCCTAACTCCACATATTCATTAATAAATTTGTCATAATCTGAAAGCAAATTAGGATTCTTTTGCAGCCTTCGTTCGAGATTAAGAAATCTATAATAAGCTAGGTCAAATGAGCTGCCAAGCACATTCTTGACTTCACTCAAAGGCACCTTCAACGGCAAGTCTACCTGAAACTTATTGTCCTTAAATAAAGTTGTATTTTGAAAAATGCTTTCAGCTTGTTCATGCTCAGACATGCTCTCATTATAAGTTTCAGGTATGCTTTCTGCTTTCCAAAATTGCTGAATATTTTCTTGAAGGCTCGAGTCACATTGAAGACATAAAAGCGATACCTTACTTGTGTTAGTGTTTGTTTGTCGCGGCAAGGCTCCAGCAATTACATGCCCAAACCTCGTATTAATGAAGCGAGGCTGTGGACTTGGCGCCTGCTTAACAGGCTGCGCTGCTACTGCCTCCGGAAGCAGGACCTGGAAAAATATGTCCGCACCTAAGAGCATATTGATCTCGGATGGTTCGTGAAAGTTATCATCTGCCAGTAGGATACCATCAGGGATATCAAGTAAATCCTTCTCAATATTGTACTGTGGAATTTTACATGTAATTTTATCCAACACATGACAGTTGACAGTCACTTGATAAGGCATAGCCAGAGAGAAAATCTCTAAAGGTATGGAGTATTTGGTTGAATTATTACTGTTTCCAACCCCCACAATCATGGTGTTGTCCTTATTCGGAGTCATTCCTAATATACCAATTACCTTGCTGGTGACCAAGGATATCTGTGAAGCAGAGTCCAGTATGGCCTTGACATGTAACTCTCTGCCTATCTTTGAATAAAGCCTTACTTTTACTGTGGGTAATAGGACCTTGTTGCTAACTGCATTTGAAATTAAGGATACTTGTGATTGGTTAGCCGACTCCGGGTGTAGTACAGTATTGTGTGATTGCCTACAAATTTTGCACCTGAAGTGAAAGCGGCATTTACCTGTGTGCTTATTCAGGCACGTTGTGCACAGGCTATTGCTTGTGATAAATGCAGTTTTGTCATTACTAGTTAAAATTTTAAATTTGCTGCATTCAAATAGTTTGTGGTTGGACTTACAATAGACACAGGCGGGCGAGGCGGCTGCTCCTGTAGTCGCTGTCACATTTACCACTGCCTTCGGGTAGGGTCTTCCAGTCCCAGTAGCGATCGGCTCAGCATTCTCCAATGCCAAGGCACGCTTCTCCAGATACAGCAGGAACTCGGTGACAGTTGGGTCCACAGCATCGCTCCTCTCCAATTGATATGACCGTGATGTGTATGCATCTAATTTGCGGTACAAAATGGCCAATATAATAGGGTCCCAATTATCTGTGCTTACATTTAAGTTTTTTAAGGCAGATAAGCATTGCTTAATCTTTGACACAAAGTCCCTTAAGTTTGCAGGATTTGACTTGACCAAGACATTTATGTCAAGCAAGGCATTGATATGCTCATTAATAATTTTAAATGTGTGGTTATATCTATCGTCAAGAAGTTTAAGTGCTTCTTCATAGCTTCCCATTGACAGTGGAAGATTTTTTACAATATCAAGAGGTTCATTCATAAGGAATGACCTTAAATAATACATTTTTTGTACATTATCAATAGACCTATCGTTATGCACAATCGCTTTAAACAGATTTATGAAAGGTGTATAGTCACTATATCTACCTGTGAACGTAGGTATTTGTATCGTTGGCAGTTTAGCCTTGAAGCCATGGCACGATGTTGCTTCCGAGGGCGTAGCTTTTATTTTTATTGCTTCGTTTAACACTGTTAGAATTTGAAAATATTTCGTTTCGCAGTCAGCGACGTCCTCTTGGTCGGCCTCATCGTGCGCCAATATTTGTTTGTTATAGCTTTCATACTCCGTAAACAATTCTCCAATACGTGTGCGCTTAGACTGCAGCGTGGAGAGGCTACTCAACTCCACATCTTGCACATTAGTCACAAAGGAATATAGCCGTGTGATGGATGCCTTTGTGTAGCCCCTCGCCGCTCGCAGTTGTTTTAGATCAGTTATCGACATGATTATCACCAATTGGAGTTACACTTAAACATGAACATGAACACTTTCAACAGGAATTACTTTTAACAATATAAATTGCAAAAACGAACTATGAAAAATGGCGTCTAAGCTAAGCTAAGCGTCGCGTCGCGTCGAGTCGAGTGAAGTTGAACTAAGTGAATGAATGATAGAAGAATGACCGAACGCTAATCAGAATTCTCCAATCGTGACGAAGAGCTTGACAATGTTGGCCGTAGACAGCGCCTGTGATTGGTTGACGTCCGGTATTGCGTTAGCGCAGCAATATGGCGACGAGCATAGACAAGCCGAATGTTGGCGCTAGCGTCGAGAACGTAGATTTTTCGCAGCGGAACGAAGTATAATATGATTATGAAGTTACTTATACTTGCGTGACCGCCATTTTGTTCGCTTCTTTCTTCGCGACTCAAGTCATTTCTATAGGAAGAACAAGAGTCGTATGAGTAGTCCCACGATGAAATTAAGCGCAGAACCACTTGAATTACTGATGAAAGTGCAGTATGCGACAAACTTTATTTTCGCGCCGCTTTAGATGACAGTCGCATCGCCCACGATGAATGTAGCGTGGTATGGCGATGTAGTCTTTAAAATTAGACTGATGAAATTTTCTCACAGGTTGCGACGAAGTAAAGATTTTCGCGTCGCTCGCTGTTGTATTCGTTGTCTCCGTGTGATCTTGCGTGGTACATACGTATAGGTACGATGAATCTGTGAGCACGCCGCACGCCGTGAAGCTAGCCAGTAGATCGCCTTTATCGCAAGCTCTCTTCCTCTTCTCTTCGAAGGACCATTTGTTGGGGAGCGTGGTAGGCCACGGTTTCTTGTGTGGAAGAGATGATTGAAAGGACAGCTGTTCACTTTTAGGCTTTATTACGAACACACTTTAGATTACATCTTTATAGACGCGGTTGCAAGAAGAGTGAGTGAATGAATGTACTTAAGTAGCATAGACATTAAATGAACGGTATTAATATATACTCATTCTCTGTTGGAGTTGCCAACACGCATTATAAATCCTAAATTCCGGAAGGCTTTTTTACAGACTTGGATAACATGGTCGCGAAACGTCAAGTCAGCCTTCAAAAGCACTCCCAAGTCTTTCACTTTGTCAACACGCTGCATCGGAGTTCCTTCTAGCGTGTATACATAGTGCTGTGGATTTCGAGCTCTACTAAATGTGATAACGGAACATTTTGATGCATTAAACGCTAGTTTGTTCGTTTGACTCCAGGACACTACTCTGTTGATATCCTCCTGCAACTTTAAACAATCTGAACCGTCTTTAATTCTCCGGACGAGTTTCAAATCATCAGCAAAGAGTAGGCAGATAGAGTCCTTAATGACCAGGGGAAGGTCATTTATCATCAAAATAAACTCCAAAGGTCCCAAATTGCTGCCTTGACTGACCCCAGATCTCGTGAAATATTGCTCCGATAGGTGACCGGTGCAATCCACATACTGGCGCCTGTCTCGCATATGGCTCGCAAAGAAAGCTAAAGTATGTGGACTGAATCCCGCGTCCGCCAATTTGACCAATAGGACGTCATTATCGACAGTATCAAACGCCCTACGAAAGTCGAAATACGCGACGTCAACTTGTTCTCCAGCATCTACCGCAGGAATAACATTCATCATTAGATGTAGTAAGTTACCAGTGGTACTGCGTGCGCTTCGGAACCCGTGTTGTGCATCAGACAGGCAGCTACTCACCAGTGGCTCTACCGATTTGTATATTGCGGACTCGAAAACCTTCGCGGGAGTACACAATACTGCCACCGGCCGGTAGTCACTGACTTGCGGTCCCCCCTTTCCTTTTGGCACTGGAACCACTCGTGTTAATTTCCAAATTTCAGGAAAGACTGCTGACTTTAGACACACATTGAATATGTGACGCAATGGCTCTGCTAAAACATTGCGACAGTCTTTAAATATATAAGGTGGTATCCCGTCCGGGCCGGAAGACCGTTTCGGCGGAAGTCTCGCTAATGCATTCTGTACCTCCGCTAGTTCCAGGCTTGCAACGTGTACCCTGGGGCTACCTGTCCTCGAAGAAGCGTCTGCCACTTTTACGTCTAATCGAGCTGGTACTGGATTATAAACCGAATGGAAGAATGTAGCAAACTCTTTCGCACATTCCGAATCTGAAAGGACCCGACCCTCACTTACCAATTTTCGTTTATCTCCGTTAGCTCTTTTACTTCTAATAAAGTTCCAGAAAGCTTTAGGCTCCCTTGATAGATGCGCTTGAACGCGATCCATGTAAGTTTCGTGTGCTATCGCTATTGATTTCTTTACCGCAGCTCTACACTCCGAAAACATCGCGTAGTCGCTGTCAGTTTTATGATGTCCCGTATGAATTCGATCGTGTACCACTCTGGGTAAGAATACCTAGAGGTCACACGCCCTCGCTTTTTTTTTTGGTACGCAGTCATCCATAACTTTATCCAGTTTGTCATAAAAGCATTTAACGACTTCGTCAGGTTCCTCAATGCTATATATACTTACCCAATCCACACTTGCCAATGAATTGTACAGAGCACTGAGATCGGCCCCGGCAAAATTCCGCTGTCTGCGCGGCAAATCAAGATTGGTGTCATACCTCAGAGAGAGAGACGCGACTGTGGTGGCAGCAGTAGCTGGGGCACTTACACTAACCGCGGGCGGAGGGTGGTACGCGTCCACCGGCTGCATGCTTTCGTCGTCGAGAGCCTCGCTCACGTCCACTGCGCCGCGCACCCCGCCGCCCGTGAGCACGAGATCAAGGAGTCTATTGTCACAATTAGGTACCTGATTGCTCTGAACGAATTCGCAAAAAGCTATAAAATATTCGTAATACGCTAATACATTGCTGTTACTAGAGTACAAGTTGAAATCACCTAGCACTACAAGGTTACCTTTATACTTTACAACCATTTGTTCAATCAAGCCAAACATAATAAGATACTCATTTTCATCCGTCTGAGGTGGGATATATACGACGCAACATGCAAATAAAAAATTACTCATTACGTGAACAGTTACACAAACCATTTCAAATGTGTGGTTATTTAAGTCAATATCGTGACCCACTTCCCGTAGCTCAAAACGAGGCGCGGCCGCGGCCAGCACCCCGCCTTGCTTTCGGCCATCCGTTCGGTCACATCGTACTACTTGAAATGACGGCGGGATTATTTCGGCATCGTGAATAGAGTCATTGCATCCCTTCTGCATCTCCGTCCATGGAAATGGTACATTTTGCCTTGCATTAAATCGGGTAGTTCTGATTTTTTTATATGTTCTATATAATGAAGTGGCTATGGCAAATCCAAGTTTTTGACCTCGGGAACCCTCCGGATCATTGTGAAATTCTTGAAAAACCATGAATTTTTTGGTGTTATTTCAGTTTCCACCAATTTTTACCATGAGGGACCTATTTTACCACAAATATCACTATGTAAACTTTAAAGAAGACTAAATTTTCAACAAATTATGTTAAAGTGAGAGAGCGATAAATCAAATAGTTTGTAAGATGCAAGCGTTCAAAAATTAGCCAAACTTTGAAAAATATATATTTTTAGACGTTTTTTTAAGTTTTCGGCAACGAGGTCAACTAAGGACCCATTTTACGTTATAAGTATATATTTTATTAATGTACACACCATCCGCAACTAAATGAGACCAATTTGGTCTATTAAAACTCGATAGTTCTTTAGATACAGCTGTGTGAAGTTGCTGAGGTGAGTAAATAAAATAATAGAAGGGTTTGTAAAATGAAATGCGACGTATGAAATAAGCATTATAATTTACAGAAACACAGTAATAATAACAATAATTAGTCTTTTTTGTACATCTTTGATGGACCAGGCTGATCTTCCAGATCTACAGCACTTCTTTTGTGGAGGGCTTACTCCGTTAGCATTTCTTCATCGACCGGCTCAGGCCACTCGAAACCGCCATCCAATGATGGGTCGTCGATGAATTGTTCGTCAATGTCGTCACATATCAAGTCAGGCTTGTTTTAGCAAGATTGATCGCTGCAGTGGTTGCAAACAGCCGAGCATTTGAGGCCAGATTTTCTGCAACTACAAGTTGTATTACCAACTTTTTTTGCAGTTGCAGGAAATCATTTTAAGCAGGGGTTGAGGAGCTGATGGCTTCGTCATCAGCTGAGAAATGAGGCCTCGAGTGCGAGGCCTCATTCCTCAGATGTGAGTGAGAGGAATTTGGAAAACCACATCGTTTTGTTTGAGGCGCGGCTGTTTTTTCAGTGTCGACAGAAACTTCATTTTTCCTTGGCCAAAAAGTGCTGAAGTTGTATCACGACCACTGCAAGCGTGAAAGAACAGTGCCATTACGGGTTGTGCTTGGTGGATGAAGGAATGCGTCGAGTAGGTAAGAAGAAGATAACGTCAGATGAGGACTTTGTTCCAACTCTACGAAGACGTGCTCTAGGTGTTTTTTCTAAAGCGTCAGATGGATACCCATCGAAAACCACAGTTATATGGGAGCCGTAGCGACTTTGCAAGTATTGGACATGACTGGAACCGATTTCCTTAAAATACACCACTAATTTTAAAAAACATTTTTAGGTAATTTTTGTAACATTTGAATAGCTGTATTTTAAAAACTATTGGCTCTAATGTAACCAAATTACTTTTATTTTGTTGCAAATTTAGTGTACTTAAAAGTGTTCATAGTGATTTTTAATGTAGCAAAAGCGTTTGGTGGAAATAACTAACAAAAAATGAAATAACACCGAAAAATTCATGGTTTTTCAAGAATTTCACAATGATCCGGCGGGTCTTCGAGGACGAAAAATTGGATTTATCATTACCGTTTCACTGTAGGCAATATAATATACAAAAATCAGAACTACCCGATTTAATGCAAGCCAACCCCACTTTTAAAGCACGATTTCCATGTACTACCCGTTTCAGTTATAGCAAATAAATCAAATGATGAAGACTCCAGCAAGACAAGAAAGTTTGTCGTTTTAGTCCTCAAACCTCTCACATTTTGATAAAAGATGTCTGTGGATCGACCTATCTTACTTTTGCTCCCTTTGGTTACGAAAATTATCTCGCCATGGCTTCAAGCAAATATCTCTGGCCCAATTTTCACTTGCCAAGCCAATACGCGATCTACCAACTCTGGAGGCACACCTAGTTTGAATGATAAATAATTTCCGCGTGCCTTTAAACCTAATACAGTACACACACCCATACTCATATTCATACTCACACACTAATGTTATTTAAATGCAATCTCACTTCTTCCTCTGTCGTTCCCTGTTTGACGTAGAACAGATGTAAATAAGTCGTGCGACCGGCAGCCTCCAGCGAAGTGGTGCCCGGGGCTGCTGAACCTTTTACTTTTAGTAGTCATCTCCGCTAGTCTGTCAAATTATTTTAGTAGTCATCTCCGCTAGTCTGTCAAATTATTTTATTAGTCATTTCCGCTAGTCTCTCAAATTATTTTAGTAGTCATCTCATCTAGTCTCAACATTTTCCTCTTATTACATTTACGCTCGTATAAGGTGTGATGAAAAAGAATTCAAGAATTAATGTTTAAGTAGTTAAACCCCACAAAGTGCGATGAAGAGCGTCGCTTTTCCGAAATCAAACAGTGAGTCGCGACGCTCCAGTCGCCAAATTAAGATAATTCCCTACTCAGTGCTTTATGGATTATGCGACTCGTTCACTCTCGTGGCGTTGTCTGAATATACATATTTTCGACACTTTTCGTATTTATACACCTAATGTAAGATTTAACGCACTAAGCGTATCACACATCTCTTTGTAGGGGTTACAGAATACGGGGCCTGAGTGTAGTAAACAGTAACCCAGCAGCAGTGTAGTAAACAGTAACGCAGGTCGTATAATCAATATCAAGTACTTATTTCTGTCACGCATTTGGTTACGGAGGTCAATCGGAAATAAATTAGGAATAATAAGAACATCCCATCTCTCGAAAAACCGTCACAAGGCGCCATGATGGCCGGAGACCTTAACACTGTACAAGTACAAGGCGGTCAAAAGTGAGGAATGATTTTGAGGAACTATTTCGCGTAAATGTAAGTCTAGAAAATACATGAATAATTTGTACACTCTAAGCGGTTAATATTGATAAGAACCTAATTATTATAAACGTGTGTCACAAATTGCCCACAAAATCGAACATACAGATAATCTTACGTAGATTTTATTTTAGTTAAACCCGAGCGTCGGCCGCCGGGGATTCGAGAATTACTGCTTCAGTTTTCAACAGAAATTGTCTTTAATTTTAACGTGGATATCTTAATTTATGCTCAGTTTAATTAACGTAACGTTTCCAGTGTGTTGCGTCGAATGTGAGGGATTATTAGCAAGACGATAACAGGCAACATTTCTGATATGACAAAGGAACATGGAATAGATTGATATTGTCTAGGAAAAATACGTTACAGTTGAATAAAAGCAGCAATGGATGAATTAGCTATCACTGGCCACTCTCGATACATTTAGTCTTATTAGGAATAACCAACGTTTCCCCTAAATGTATACATTTCTCAGGCAATATCTCCAATTTTACCTTCCCAGGCTACTCCTAATTTCACAGACTTGACTGGTTTTATCCTGTCTGCATTCCACTCTCATAAGATACCTCGGCAAAAACTCGGAGCTTAGAGATCAAGTAAGATTACGGGATTTACAAGCATAGGTAAACAACGGGCAGACTTATCTCCAAAGAGTGATCTCTTCCAGACCCTTCTTTAATAAGTGCGCTATATAGGGTTTATATTGCGCGTACATCGATGTTGTTATCGTTGCAAGCGATGTTCCTTGGAGACATTTTTCAATCTTGAGATTTTGATGACTTTCTCACGCTTCAATATAGAATGTTTTATATATTGTAAAAATCGAAGACGTCGATTTCCTTTTGCTTTCTGCCGCCATATTGGCTTGAAGTTTAAAACATTTTGTAGATTTTATGAAAATAAAACAACATGAAGGAGACTTCCCATGCTTGTCTTTGCCCATAGCCTTCGCCATTTTTCAAATATATAAAATGTATGTAATTTTTCTTGATTGTGCAAAGATTCAGCTGTTTCATTGCTGCATAAAGATAAAAACAAAAAAATAACAAATTGTTATTTTTATTAATGTCTCAGTATCCACTCTTATCTTCTTTTTAATTCTAATTATTCGGTTAGAAACCCCTCGCCAATAGGGAATTCATGAACGATGCAGAGTCAAGTCGAGCGCAACCTAGCGTTTGTAAAGCGATCTTCTCGACTGGATACTATCTCCAGATGTCCCTCGCGGGCCGGTAATGAGACCGGGTCCTGTGCTCCCACCGAGTGTTGGTTCTGCGGGTGGAACACTGGAGACAGCCACGAGGTGGCCACGAGCTTCAAACACATTTTCTAAAGTCTAATGCACGTCTCTAAAGTGTAAGTGCACAGGAAGACTCGTCTTTGTCTTGTAACATTTACGTGTACGTTTATTTCTTTTTTGCACTTTGCGAGAAAGGTATTCCACTCTTTCCACTAAACTAAGTGTGGGCGCATTTTCAGGATGTATTGGTAAAACCTAGTACTTATCAACTGTATTTAGTTTAACATTATCTCGAAGTCCTGCATTGTCAGAATTTAAATATCCTCTTTTCTATAATAGGTAAAAAAAAATATGTCATAAGGAGCGATTACCGACGCTAATAGACACCTTGCAAGGTGTAGTAGATGTAGTAGTAAGCGACTACCGTCGCTCATAGACACCTGCAACACCAGAGGAGTCACAAGTGCGTTGCCGACCTTTCAGGTAGTAGTACGTTCTTTTCTTAAAATAAATAAACTATAGTACCTATTTACTAGTAATTATACCCAGTTTTTAGGTAATGTGTAAAAAGTTTTTTTTGTAAAGTACTCACAGAGAATAACAAAGATTCACCGGCCATAATAAAGATAAATAAACGTTTTAATAATAGTAAGTTTTTTTTTAATAACAATTATTTAGAGAAAAGCACAAAAATAAGGAAATGAAAACTACTTTATTACTAAAACTAATTAAATATTTACAGATATATTGTATGTAGGTCATTAAGTAGCCATCCGAACCACAGTACACGCTTACCTTCTTTTATACCTACTTTCGGGATTTCTTACACATAAGTAATAAAAAATTACTATCATGCACCACTCAGTTTTTAAAACCTTTGAAGAAGGCAAGGCAACATTAACCGCCTAGGCTTGAAAGAAAACGTGATACTTAGTACAACAAATCTTTCTAAAGCCTGGCTGGCGAGATTTCCAATCGTTCGACGGCAAACAGCCAGTGGTAAGTGCGACAATAGCCAGCCCCGCCGCCAGACCGGTGGGAATTCAGCCGCAGACGCCACTACCACGGACACTCCAGAAGACAATAATAGCAAACGTAAATTCAGTACCGACTAAGGTATGCGTAAACCTCAAAGATTTTACTGTCATGACACCTACATACTTATACAAATGATGAAGCTTAAACTCGTCCTCCAGATGAAAATTTCGCAGATTTAATTGTTGTTATTTCAATTATTTGTAGAATCCTGACATTTCTAAATAACACAAATCTCCATCTACTAAATATCTAAAGATTGCCAAGTAGAAATTGTTCTTTAGCGATATAAAGCCGTTTGCTATGACACTTTATTACTCTCTTGGCTTGTACACATAATTAACACAAATGATAACGGGTATAATTATATATCGCTATAATGAAGGTAAATAAGATATGTGGCAGTAGACCCGTTATAATTTGTGTTAATTAAGTAGTTTATTGTTGACCTGAACTAACAAGTAGATTTAGAACACAACAAAACTTATACACATAGAAAATAAATAAATATTACACAAAGTAGTACCGGTAGTCGAACACACAACCACTCTTTGTAAGTTGGGTCACTTCAAATAAACCGTGTTCCTTATTAAAGATGGTGCCGAAACCAGGGTTTTAAAATTTACTAAAATAACTAAAACCGTTAGTAGTGGCTTGTGAAATATATCCAGTTGACTCTATACATCGAATGGTGGTCTTTACTGCAAACGCTACATTATGGTCCGCCGATATTTACCCTCGTCGTCCAATAAGTCTCGAGCTCTCGTCGACACCGAACACGCAGGACCATCGGCTCAATATATATTGGTCAGTTATAATGACCAAGTAGAAAGCGTCATTGTGAGTGCATGTTTATTTTAAATTCTAGAGTAAATGGATTCTGCCTAAAATAATAAAAGGTTGATTAAAGTACTCCGGAGCGCAGAAATATGTTACACAGAAAATAGAATTTTAAGTTCCATACTTTACACTTAAAAATTTTGGCAACAAATATTTTGGTAGGTACCCCAAAAAAACTTTTGGGAGCCCAAACCAGTATCACCTAAAAAACATATGAAATACCAAAAAATATATATTTACGCCAAAATAAGATAAAATTACAATGCTTCTATTTTAGTCCTGATCCTGACTGCACTTCAAATTGTATTCGAGCACCAAATTTAGTGAATGTGCACCAAATTTGGACGACCGAATTATTTCGATATTAGCATTTGAATTATAGCCCTAGGATTATTTTAAAATGTAGGCCACTACCAAATATAGTATACTATGTAGCTGTGCCCGCGGCTCCGCCCGCGTGGAATTCGGTCTGTGTCAGTAAGCTGCTAATACCTCACCGTTTAAACCTTCCCTGGACTACGACAAACATTTCAAAACCAAAATCTGCTAAGTCTGCCCAGCCGGTCTCGAGTTTTAGCGAGACAAACGAACAGCAATTGATTTTTATATATATAGATAGATAGATTGATTAACGCCAAATTAAGTAAGTCTCGGGTTCTCCTCGCTTCCCCGGACTAAACACCGCACGTTACAGGCGCACCCGACGTGATTCTCAAATGAATTGGAAGCTGCGGATATAAACTTATCGAAGTGTCAGAACCGAACTGCTTACCAGTAAAGTAGATTAATGGGTTAGGTTATGTTAGAAATGCGACCACATCAGCGCGCGAGCCGAGCGAGCGAAGCGAGCGTACCGCGGCAGCGGCCGGCGAAGCGCCAGAATCGAACAGCCGAATTGAGGATCGGGTCGGTTGAGCGCACGTTGAGCGGTAGGGGCTCACTAAGTTCGGCATCATTACACTTTATTTGGTAATATGCATGCATTTTATGGCAATCATAGTGGTCTATCTAGGTAAAAATGGCGCATTAATCTGCTCGCTAAGATCTGGTCATTGAATAAATACTTTAGGTTTTTAATGTAATTTTTTAGGGTACAAGATGATAATTAGGCTTGGGACTTTTGGCTGCTCGCCGTGGTTGTCCAATCCATGGAGTCGTCATATTATGATAAAAAAATGTATTGAAAGTCAAAGTCAAAGTCTAAAAATTAAATGTTTTATTAAAGGTCATAATTTTTGTTGTTACATTTTGAATGGGCACGTTATAATAGTTTGCAATTAATTTTATCATAAATCTATCGGTAATTTCATATTATACCTTAGTGGTCACATTTTATGCATCCTTTTTGATAGGTACTTGTGTTGTGACAGACTACCCGTACTGACAACTTTTCGCAACTTAAAATTAGGAAACATTTTGACCACTAGGTATATGAAATTACCGATATATTTATGATAAAATTAATTACAAACTATTATAACGTGCCCATTAAAATGTAACAACATAAATTATGACATTTAATAAAACATTTTATTTTTAGACTTTGACTTTGACTTTGAATATTTTTTTTTATCATATGGCGACTCCATGGATTGGACAACCACGGCGAGCAGCCAAAAGTCCCAAGCCTAATGATAATATATATTTGAATGTAATTTCCTATTAAAATGGTGATCAACTTTTGGAGAACGTTAACTTTTTGGGTTAAAAAATTATTAATGTGGAGTTATTTACTTTAAGTAGGATAACAAGTTTCAATATTTATGGTTATAGTTTAACATAAAATTGGTGTTCTAAATTTGGTGCACATTCACTATTTTTGGTCGCAAAAAGTGATTTTTTTGGTAATAAATTTGACTCTATCAGGTGATCAAGTAATACAAAATTTGGTTATCATTTTTAAATTATATTGGGGATCAACTTTGGTTTTATAGAGTTTTTTTTTGCCTTTACATTTTGCTAAATCTGGTGCTCCATCAAGCCTTAAATTTTTAAGTATAAAATGTAACAAGACAGTACCTGCATTTAATCCAACTTAAATATTTCTCGGGACTTGACGGACGGTATGTATTATTTGGACACATTTAAATAGCAGAGCGAGATGTAGCGTAGGAAGGCCCCCAACAAGGTGGACCGACGACCTGTTTAGGATCGCGGGCAGAATTTGGATGAGGGCGGCGCAAGAACGATCATTGTGGAGAACTTTGGGGGAGGCCTTTGTCCAGCAGTGGACGTCTATCGGCTGATATCATGATAATGAATTTGGTATATCTATGAGGAAGACGCGTACCGATAACTCATACAAAAACCCTGGATTTCCTTTTTCAGAGGCCAAAAATTATACAGCAATATAATGCATTGTGAAAATAAAATCTGAGACGTCTGAAGTGTTATCAGTAAACGTGTTTATCGTGAGACTGTTCAACGCTACACGAACAGTAAAGTTGTCCTAATCTCATGAGATCTCCACATCAATTATCAAACCAATTCCGGAGCGGGGCGTGTAACGTGAGCTCTGATTGTCGCGCTTAAGCCGGCCGATGCCTATCCTGAGCGGCAATGAGAAAGCACACACAGAAACAGAACGCCAGCTTGTCACTTGGTAACTTGAAGCTGGCCACACCACTCGCTGGGTATGCTTCCAAAGGAACTTTCTCCCGCGAAGATAAAAATCTGTACACTTCTTCAAAAGAGGAGTGTACAGATTCTGAAAGGTTCGGCAACACGCGTGCGAAACCTCTGGAGTTGCATAAATATCAAGCTTAACTCTACCATTGCTGTTCATTCAACTTTTATCTCGACGCTACAAACCTTTCAAATAAAATAACGCTGCCACAAGGTGCTCTGCAGTACTCACACTGCGTTTAAACCAGTGACGAATCAGGAGTGAGGGATGTGTTAAGAAGTTATATATTTTTTTTACGCAAATTTACGCAATAAATTATTCCGATTCTAAATCATTATCACCTGAACTCACTCAATTAAAATTTGTACGAAAGCTGCCGCCGCGCTGTGCGACGACATTAAACCATCGAATAACGTAACGTTATTGGGTTTTATATAAGGCTCTCTCTTTTTCAATCGTTTTTTTTCTCGTTTTGTATATCTAACAACAACAACAATTATTTATTGCACACCGACAACCATTTTTCTTACAATTGAAACCTTAATAATCTATTCGTCCAACTTTTGATCCTTACCAAGTCTCTCTCGCAGTAAGTGGCCGTGGTTTAGTAACAGTTTTCTTTGTGGATTTGCTATTTCCTCACGGTTTCCGACTATTGATAAGGAGCTATAGCTAAACTAAGATCTTAAGTCAGTCAAAAGACGAGCTACCAGCCTCAAGTTGCTCGGCTGGTCTTCTGTATCCGTGTTTATTTGAGTATGTATGTTCTGAACCAGTGCGAGGCTATCAATGGGCCGGTCCAATTACAAGCAGATTACGGCCACACTCCTTAAGACAATCGCAGGATCGCATTAAACTGCGCTGCAGGCTCAGCGCGGAGGGCAGAACATTGAAAAAGCATCTACCGTAATCCTTAATTTTTTTTACTGATTTTTATAAATTGTACTTTTAGTTAGTTAGGTATTGAAAAGTCTTCCTGTAGACAAACTGTCATAACAGTTTCACAGGGCTTTAGATTATATGTAATCTTTGTTGTAAAATTAATAAAGAAATAAATCCATACTAATCCATACTAATATTATAAATGCGAAAGTGTGTCTGTCTGTCTGTCTGTCTGTCTGTCTGTTACCTCTTCACGCTTAAACCGCTGAATCGATTTAGATGAAATTTGGTATGGAGATAGTTTGAGACCCGGGAAAGGACATAGGATACTTTTCATCCCGAATAAATTTAGTGTTCCCGTGGGATGAGCGGGTAACACCGCGGGGCACAGCTAGTAAATAATAATAATAACCGTTTGCTCTTCATTCAATTAGTTAAGTTTTCCTTATCTTAAGGCTTGTTTTGAATTTCTTCTTGTGTAAGATAAGCAAGCATCTTTAGATAAATTCGATGTTAGCGATCGGTAAGTGGCGAAGAAGCTGATGATGGAGTCTTCCAGATCCTTGATGAGATAGTCAGCCAGGACTCCAGCCAGATTGAAAGGCTGGGGAGTACTTTAATTTTGACCATTTATATTTATATTATAATATAGTGAATAGGTGGTGCCACCTAAAGGCAATGCAGGTATATCCCGCAGCGGTGCGGGCTTACTTTGACAGAGTTCTCCGCGCGAGGCGGCGCCCTCACATGGGGAACTTTGGCTCGGGAGCGCTTGTTCCATACTCAAAGATAATTTAACTTGCGCGCTCTACAAATTCGTACATATTTAGGATATTTTACTGTAATGTCAAACATGAAATTTAATTATGTTGCACATGTTGTTGTTAACTTTATGTAAAGTGTATATTATACACTTTAAATATGGGAACAAACTAAGATATATAGGAATAGATAAGAGCAGGTGTTAGGCTAAATAGCTACTTCGATAGCTAAAGGTTGTCTGGAAGAAATGGCTAAATTACATAGGATAAGTAATTTTAACCTAATTGAAAAATCTCACGGATCATAAAGAGCCATTGGTCAGTAAGGTTGGTGAGGAATGGAAAGGAAATTGAGCTGAAGCAGATGGATAAAGCATCTGTGGAGCACTAATTACATCCAAGTATAACCTGGATGCCCAGACCAGCTGAAGCAGGCATCGGTGCTGACTGATGACCTGGCATATGTTGCTAAAGTCCACAGTATGGTGCGGCTTATGACCAGTCACGGTGGCGATCTTTCGGAAGGCCTACATCTTTCTGTTGATGGTGATGATACATCGGTATAAGACATAAGTGCTTTGATTTCCACGAAGTAACAAAAAGCCAGATCAACATTAATATATTATGGTTCTATTCGAATAAAGCTATTTGAGAGTACTCCTACTCCCGCTCTCCCTTCCCTTCCAACAATTTCGGTAACTGCTCCTAGTAAGACTTTATTGTACTGAGACAGCACGCTGGGGGGCTATATTATAAAGTTGCAAGTTACAGTTTTATGTAACTTGCTCTCGGAATGTAGCAAGAAAGGTTAGGAGCCTAATTCGTTTGATACATACAAGTAATATAGTAGCAATGCAAGAGCAACTTAATGGACATTTATGTTGGTGCCTGTCGTATCGCATATCGTTTTTTGTCCTAAAAATGTTTGGCCGAGAATGTTTGGCATACTGTTGAATGGCATACTACTCGTTTGTCGTAATAATTTTTGCGCATACTCATTTAAAGTCCTAAAGCAAGTTTGTCCTAATATTGATAACTCTAAAATCTAATTACCTAAAGCATAATATAATAATATTCCTAACATGAATTGCCTTAAGAATTATTTTGCCTATTATTAAATTGGCTAAAATTACAGCACCTAAACTAAACTATGGTAGGCGTGAAGTCAGAATTGTTACGTATTCAACCTTCAGGCAGGTCAGATTTTGGTTCGGTACTGTAACCAACCAGCTATATACCTATATACCTGGTATGGTTCCTTATATACTCGTGTATTAAAATAAATATATATTGTATATATAATTGTTTATATTCTGCAACAGTTCGCACGGTCTTGTTTCAAGGATGTTAATAAATTATAACCAAAATTAGATTTAAAATTAGATTACCGTTAAAATAAATTAGCTAAGTTAGGATTAGATTGTTTTATTAGATAAATTTTATATTTATCTAGGTAGGTAGGTTAGCTACCCAAGTAGCACAACAGGGTCTAAATAGCTCGTATATCATATCTAATTAGATGCTTAAGTGAAATTTACCACCATGACTAAGTGCTATATAGGTGGCAAGAACCCTTATGCCACCAGTATAGAACCAAAAGGAGAAAAATTGCAGCCTATTTTTGGTGCTAAATAGAATCCATAAGAGATCTCACAATTACCTTAAGTGGTAATTAGAACTATGGGTGAAAGTTATGCGCAGTGAACGAATGAAAACATTTCAGTTCGGTCAATGAGTGATAAATGAGTCGCCAAAATTATCTTTGAGTGGCAAGGCAACTGTCAAATTGTGTTTTATTAAAAGTAATACGTGATCTGCCATATTCATTTTGGATTTATATGACTGTTTGATTGTGATTAAAACTTTACGTTATACAAGCATTGAAATAAGCACGAAATTCTTGCGATTTTTTTTTTACTGTGAAACTATAGTATGTTTTCTTTGTAAATTTCGACGCGCCCTTCATTTGATCAGGAATATTAAAAAAGAGAGTGCTAAATTAAATAAGGAATAGATACTGATAAGAAATAAAACTGTTAAAAACCTGACCTAATGATTGTAGGTTACGTACAATGTTAAAGTAACATCGTCACAACTATCAAAAGTCTGTGATTATACGTGAGTGTGATAAAATTCTGGTTAAAATAATCAATTTTCATAGGCTTCCATTTGTAAACATGGCGAAACAAAAAAGATCCTACAGTGTTTATTTTCACTTATTTGTTCCTTATTTGGAACTATCAAGTCTAATAATCACTTATTTGTATCTTGCGAGTGGCAAAGCAGTGAATGATATTACCAATAGTAATTATTTGCTCTTTTGTAGACTATTAAACAAGCAAGACTATTAAATATATTTTGACAAGGCGCAAATAGGAACTATAATAGAACTTTTAGTTCGTTAGTGGTTTGAAATAAGTGAAAATAACTGCTTTTGGTTCCAAGAACCTCCTACTGAGACCTATTTATGCGTTGGAGTGGCAATAAGGTACTTCTTAGGCCTTAAAGTTGCAATATTTTTTGGTTCCAAAAGAGCCGTAAAATTATCCCTTTAGCCACTATTGGTGATATAATTCGCTATTGTACTAGTCATTTGGAACTTTTAGTTCCAAATAAGGGTATGTTCCCACTTATATGTAAAAGTTGCTTATAAGTGATTTTAAGGCCTTATATAGCACTATTGCTTCTTATTGAGTGACAATTTGAACCTGCATGCAACTTTAAGTAGCAAAATCGACTTTATCCCACCATAAGTAATAAAGTAGAAACAAAAAACGCTCCTATGCAACTACAAGTGATAGGATGAACTCATATACAGTTTTGAGTTGTGTTTAAAGCTATAAGTTGTATCAAACACTGTTAAACCACTCATTTAGAACTTAAAGCTATAAGATAAGCTGCAAAATTCACTAATGTGCTGCTTGGGTAGGTCCTTATGGTACAGTTCGACGACGAGCGAAGCGAGGAGGAGTGTTAGGTAGAACTGTGACCCTAACGAGCGAGCGAAACGCCAGACCCGTAACGTAACGTAAATAACGTTTGAAAATTCTGCTAGCTAAAAATCATCAAGATTTGTGCTTAATGACATGTAGTCATAACACATTATCCTAATATTGTAAGACCGAAAACTGTAGGTTAGGTTAGTTTTATGTCCATGGATAGCGGAGCGAGCGAAGCGAGCGGAGCGTTAGAATGCATGGAGGTATATTAAAATTAGCAGTTAGTAGGTTAGGTTAAAGGCCGAAATCTGTAGGTTAGGTTAGGTTTGTTTTTATGACCATGGATAGCGGAGCGTCAGAATGCATGGAGGTATATTGAAATTTAGCAGTTAGTAGGTTAGGTTAAAGACCGAAAACTGTAGGTTAGGTTAGGTTTGTTTTATGAGCATGGATAGCGGAGCGTCAGAATGCTTGCTTAAAAATCTTCGGGATTTAGGTATAATGAAATGTAGTCAAAAGATTTTTAGCACATTAAATATTAGGAACATTACCAATAATTTGATAGTAGAATCTTAGCCACATCAAACGATAGGAAAAATAATATTTAGGACAAATGATAATAGGAGCAAAAATTTCGGACAATCAAAAATATGCGGAACAAAGTGTATGCTATACGTTATTAGGACAAAAGACGTTATGCGACACAACGATAGGACTAATAATTGTATGCCATCCGATATAGACCCCATTTATGTATATGGCCAATCTATTTCTTCTTTTTGACACTCATATTGAATTGTCGTTTTAATATAGATATACAGTATAAGTAGATAATAATATCACATCGATTTTATGTTCACGGTCAAAAATGAATGAAATAATAATGTTAGGAAATGATCACTTTGGGAATAATGTATTTATTCATTAATATCCACTACAGCTTATAGTCTTCTTCCCGGTACACTCTTTACGGAGCGGTCGTGGTCATTATACATTTGTGGAGTTCTGAGTGACCCGTTAGACGTCACCATTCGTCTCGTAGAGCCGCTTTCTTACACCAGCTTATACCTAAAGATAAATTATTTTCCCGAAAACAGGTAGATACTTAAAAGATAAAAGAAGTGGATCTAATAATAGTCTCTGTTACGTGTCAATGTTTGTTTGACCGGATCCGCCCTTTGGACCTTCCGAAACAAAACCTCGCGACGATTGGCCGAGAGACAAACACGTCATTATCTCCTCGGCTCTCGGTCGTGTCCGGTGTCTGTGTCGGGTGTGCACCCGTGTCGGGGAGCAACCGATATCTGCTGGAGAAATACACGTCATTATAGAATGGATCAGGTTCATGATTGGTACGGTATAAAGCGATCCTTTCTGTGTTAGGCCCGGGCCGTACAAGTGCTCAGATACTTTTGTTTACTTGTACGTCTAGTCTATTATACAGATACACAACAAAATTCAAGTACAATGTTATCAAAGGTCTATTATATTTAAGTACATATTTATCATGAGAGTTGCAATAAAATCTAAGTACCTAGTACTAAGCGTAGAGAAATGCTGGGCTTTAACTAAAAAGCAATTTAGCTCTAATTTAAATATCTTAAGCTTCTCAATTCTTAATTTAAGTACCTATATTTGCAGATTGGCTGGCACTTAAAAAACGCCACGTTGTATATTTTGCCCGCGATCGTCAGGACTGCTATTTATTATTTACGGCGCCAGTGTCGTGCGACGATCCGAACGACTTTATTGTTCGTCAGCAAAGACCATTTCATTCGAATTCGCGACAAATATTGGGCTGAGAAAGGTGTTTCAGACAAAGGTTAATTGAGTCCACGATTACAATTATTCAATTTGTAAAGAGGGGTATAGAACAGAACTGAATGGCATCATAAGCTCCAGTTTCGGACAAAACATCGTAAAATCTATGATTATTGAGATTTTATCGAGACCTTTGTTAAAGCTAAATCTGTGGCCCTTGGAAAGCCAATTCGATCTTTATGTTTCGGTCACTTTATGTGATTTCAATACAATACAACCCGTTTAGCAATGAATTCGTGTGTATTATTTTATCTGTAAGTACAAGTGTACACATCGGGTATATAAAGTTTCCGATCGTATTTACTTCTAATCATTTGGAGAGTAATAAGAAACAGTGGTTTTACTCGAATTGTGTAAACATACATGCATTTTTGTATATCTTTAATTATTTAGTTCCATCATTTTTGTATATTACACATACAGAGCTCATGATGATGATGATGATGATTTTTGTATATTATAAATACAGGATGTGACAATTTAATCAGTTAAAGCAAACCATATGTAATCAATACCATCTTCTATTTTTTGTCTAAGGCTCTCCCCATCAAAATATTCTACAATTTAAGAGCTGCGCTCTTGTCGGTGTAGCAACGGCCAGCCGTTTCTGTACGTTGACGAGGTGTTACGTACGTATACGCACACACTTGCGGCTACATCATACTCATACTCACATACATATCGTAAACCAGTTTAATTACCTACTATTTACTATATTTACTTAGTTTCTATGGTATCCAAGATATTAGACAAGACATTGCCAAAGTCAATGGCCATCGCAGGATCTTTAGAATGATGAGCTATGTATAAATGCTTTAACTAAATTAACTATTACTATTATGTATAAATTAACTAATACGTAATATTGCGTATAAAAGCACAACAATAATAGTTCTGAGTAAGTACCTAATAATAGATGATAGAGTTGTAAGTAACAATAGTTCAGATTAATGCAGGGGTCTTGTGAGTTTGTGACCGCCATGCGTCATAATTAGGGGATCTCGGTACGGGCCTATAATTCCAAACTGTATAATCGTCGTTGATATTTGATTCTGGGTCCTAAGCATCCTCAAGTGTGTGTATGTAAGCATATTAATTAAAGCGTAACTAATCTGAGATTTAGCATTAACCATTAAGCTGTAATAAAAAAATTGGGCAAGTGCGAGTCTGACTCGCGCATGAAGGGTTCCGTACCTATATATATATATATATATAATCTTCAACAAGTTTGTTGTATGGGAGCCCCCCTTAAATATTTATTTTATTTTATTTTTAGTATTTGTTGTTATAGCGGCAATAGAAATACATCATCTGTGAAAATTTCAACGGACAGCGAAGTCTCAGTAAATAGCGTCCCGTTTTTACCCTTTGGGTACGGAATCCTAAAAACCGGCCAAGAGCATGTCGGGCCACGCTCAGTGTAGGTTCCGTAGTTGCCCATCCTTCACAATAGACGGGCTTCGAGGTTTAAATTACGACAAAGGGCGCACTCTTTTTTAAATTTTCGGCGCGGATATTTACAAAAAAACTGCTGACTTGATCAAAAAATAATGTTTGAAGACCCCTATTATTTTAAAAAGACCTATTCAACGACACCCCAGACACTAGTGTTGAAACGAAAAAAAAAATCACCCCCACTTCGTGTTCGAGAGGTACATGGCGAAATTATAAGGGTTCCTAGTTGACTACGGAACCCTAAAAAAACATCGGCTTTGCTGTGAAACAAGTCTTAGAGACTAGGTAGATACGGGTATCTTCAAACCAGGGCATCAATGGCTAATATTGCATTCTACTAAATAGTAGCACCTGGTAATTCTACGATCTGGCTATTTATTGTGGGCATGTATTTAACGCGGCGACAAATTAATCTGATTTAGGGATTTATAAAAAATTAAAGGGGGTAGCAAAAATAATAAATTGGCGTCTAATTGCGGAGACAGTAGCAGCTAAGTAATCAATTTTCGGCTTTGTTTCAATATAAACTAGCATCGAGTTTTGGCGACTGAATTAACTAATTAAGCGGAAACATGACAGCGGATAAAAAGTTGAAAATGGCCTACTCTAATTGTTCAATGGAGATTGCATATAAAATAAATCAAGGTCATAAAACAAATAAAAGGAGCGCTTTTTAGGGATATAAAAAAAAAAAAACCAACCTAACCTAACCCGGCCGAGTCGGATCTTCTGCTAATATTAGTCGCCAAGTCATTATTTATAGTACCTCGCCTATGATTTCAGTAATCTTGTTTATTATTTCTGCTACCTTAAAGTTGCTGCCATTATTTGAATTTTAAAATATCCTTAGTTTAAAGCTCATTTAATATAAATGATTGCCAAAATATTTCATCGCTGACAAGTTATTATTTTAGTTGCAAATAGTTTGCTGCTCTTTAATTTTTCTGTCGCCGCGAAAATAATAAGCCTTTATTGTGTCACAACGGTACTTGGATGGATGAATGGAAACAAGTCTCACGCGCGCGGCTTAATATTGTTCTCTCGTTAGTACATTCAGCATCATACACCCAGGTACCTACCCTTACCGTGAGTTAACGTGTCGGAATGTAGTCGTTAGCGACCTACTGTCACTGTAAACTCATGGCAAGGGTGCAGATCAGACGACGAAACGGAGCCACGCCGTTATTTCGCCTAAATCTAACTAGTTTTAAGTTTTGTCTATTTATATTTTTGTAGTTTTTTATTTGAATAATATATCGTATTAAGCAGTTATAGGCCAATTATATCGCAACACATCCTTACCGCTAGGCAATCTGTCCCGATCCCGATATATTCGGCTACTTTGGCTGGCTTCGGCTACTATTTGATGCTCTTTGTACACTTTTACGAGCGGCTTTCCTTAAAATTAAGATGCAAGTACTCGTACGGTCGGTAGCTGACAATTATTACTACTGGATTATTTCAAACTGGATATTCAAAATCAAAATATATTTATTTTGTTTAAAATGTGGTGTACAAAGATCGTATTACATTAGGTATTTTAAGTTTCACACTTTACCAGCATCTGACACATAAGATATCAAGTACTTAGTAATTATAAACCTATACAATTCTCAAACTAATCATTTTAATTATTGATATCTACAAATACCTAATAAATAAATGAATGTCAGAGGTACAAATGGATATAATCTTATTATTGTTTTCGAATTTAGAGTAATATTTGAATTGGTAATGTAAATAATAAATACAGTCAAAGTATTCTTGAACAGAGTTAAAACCAGTTTGTTTAGTGAAGCAGTTTTTGAGTTCACCTGAATTTGCCCAAGGGTAAGGTTTTATATTTTCCTGTAGGGCATTGAAAATGGAAATAGCCATGCAATTAGTGTTTCTACTGTACACTTTTAAGTAATTAATACTGTGGTAATACCAGCAATATTAATATTGCCAGCTACTTTTGATGCTCACTACACTACACATACGTCTACGAGTATTTTGTTGGATTTACTAACTGTACTTTCTAGTACTAGACATCACCGTTTGAAAGGTGATTCGACCTGGGTGCTTGTGTAGTATCACCAGTTATCTCCCACTCGGCCACCTGGACATTCACGGCGCGGCCGCGCTGGAGGAACCACTTTACACTCCACATTACCATAAAGTGTGTGCTGCAACAAAGTTCTTAATGAACAAAGTGACAAGGCGCTGTGTTTAATGGCGGAACAGTTAACTACACGGTGTTAAGTATCCCGTCGCTCGCTTTAAAGGTTGTTGCGCATTATAACGGCAGCAACTGTTCAAAAGATACCGCGGAAATACGAGCTTTGTTAAAATGATAAAACATTCGTCACTTTCTCACTCACACTTGTTAAAAAGTGACAGACGTTGTCATGATTATTATTACATCGTGTGAAAAACGCAACCATCATAATTCCGCTGAACGTGTAAAACACAAACATTGCAATAAACCGCCGTAAATACCTACATACGTCGTAAGATTATATTCTACTGCTTGATCATATTTCGTAATTATTCGTAATCATAGCATATATTCATCATTTGAAAAAAGTGACAAAATAATAATAACATTTCGAAATAGTGTCAAAATAATTATAGGCGGTATTTCTAGCTCGTGTTTTATGTCCATCGTCTATTTATATTTAAGTGTTAGTTCCATAATTCATATTTAGAATGCCTTTTAGTTAATTCTCGGGTTTTGATGTAAATGTATTCGGGCAAGTTTCAGCGCTGCAAGTTTAGGAGCTAAGTGAGGCGATGCGACAGAAAGATGTAACTATTCATTACTTTTAATTCCGTTGGGTTTTAGGTTGTCAGAGCCGCATGCTTTCACTATCGACTTCTTTCACATCTTTTACATCTTTGTTTCTGATCTTGACTTATCCTCAGTACTTAGTGAAGAAATAACGTTTGCTTTTTCTTTTTTTCCCTGAGTCAACAGGGAAAAAAAGAAAAAGCAAACGTTATTTCTGCACACTGCACACTGGTGATATTCTTTTTGTTCTTACTTACTTAATCTGATGACTCAGTGACCTAAAGTAAGTCTAGACCTCCGATAAAAGATTTCGCCACTCCTGACGATCTAGTGCTGTCTCTAGCCAGTTATCGCCGTTTAATTCCGCTAGATCCGATGAGCAGTATATTTCAGTGTAGATTATATAAAACCTCAGCAGATATTTCAATAGACTTTAGATATAGCTTTACATACCTACTGCCCTACGTCTGCCACAGCACAGCCGAGGCTGAAACGCGCTGTTTCTTACCAGTACTCGGGCTGTTTTCACTACGGAAGGACCTCGGTGCGGGTCATCTCAAAGTGCTCGCTTTGCATACTGCTCAACGTCTGCCAACTCTGCCACAACACCGCCCAGGCTGAAACGTGGTCAAAGTGACGAAGATACGCGGCATATTAACATGACATCAACGCTGCATTGAAATATAAATATACTGAGCGGAGCTCTTTCTTTTTAGGTTTCCGTAGTCAACTAGGAACCCTTAGAGTTTCGCCATGTCCGTCTATCCGTCTGTCCGTCTGTCCGTCCGTCCGCGGCTTAACTCCTTGATCATTAGTACTGGAAAGCTAAAATTTGGTATGAGTATGTGTATGTATCACGCCGACAGAACGGTAAAATAAAAACTAAAAAAATACTTTTTTTCGGGTACCTACCTCCCAAACACCTAAAGTGGGGGTGTTTTTTTTTTTCGTTCCGACACTAGTCTGTGAGATGTCATTGAATAGGTCTTTGACAAATAATAGGGGTCTCCAAACATTATTTTTTGATAAAGTCAGTAGTTTTGTAAATATTCGGTCCGAAAATAAAAAAATAGTGTCCCCCCCCCCCCGCCCCCCTACTAACTACTAACTTTTCAACCACGGGTCAAAAAATTATGGAAAAATTCATGAAAATGAGGCCTTATAAGTTCTTTCAATGAAAACTATATTGAATAAATTCGGTCAAGCCGTTTTTGAGTTACCGCAAAATTTCATAATTTTCTTTATAATGACGTAAGTGCCGTAAGTACTTTGGCGTTTACGACCTTTTTTATAGATCGAAAGAAGTCTTTCTTGTAATTTAAACCTCGGACTTAAAACCGTGGTTTTAAACCCGTCTATTGTGAAGGATGGGCAACTACGGAACCCTACACTGAGCGTGGCCCGACATGCTCTTGGCCGGTTTTTTTCTATTACCATCTGCAGGGTCTTTTCTGTTTCTGCACGAATCAAATTTTTCCGTTTGCATTGTACTTGGGCAGTCTGTTCTACCTCTTCCCACGTCATTCCCGAGACGCCCCCAAGTGGACGCCAAGTTGTACTGTGAATTTAAACAAAGCTCTGTTAAATTTCAAGACATGAGAGAAATGTACATGCTCGTCATACAAACAAATACTTACGCGAGACCGCGGCTTGGCAGTTGTACCCACAACTAGGAGTAGACGTTATTTGCCTGAGATATTGTATATACCTGTGTACTACATATGGCTCAGGCGAATAACGTCTACTGCTGGACAACGTGGAGACCGTGGAGACAAGGGTCTCCACGTTGAACGGTTCTGCGATACCCACATTCAACAGTTTCCCGCAACCTTCACAAGATCGTTGGTATTGGGCCTTCGTATGCATGCCTGCGTCTTCCAGTACATAGTTGTGACTCGGCCGTCGGTTTCACGTCCGTGGTAGTACATATACATATAGATAGACAGCTAAATGTGACATCAAAGTGGTAAATGTTTAGTTAGATAATTATTGTCTCCTCATCGTCGCAATTTGCTTACGCATAAACTTGGCGCTAATACCTAGTCCCGCATCGATAGAGGTATTTGAACCAAATACCAACTCAAACTCACCGCAGATAACCTTGAGCTTGCTTCCGTAGCTACGTATACAGGGTGGGTGACAAGCACGAGGGCAACGTTTTGGAAATAACATTTTTTTCCAGAAATATATTATTTCAGACAGATATTTTAGTTTTAAAAGCTAGTTGGTTTTGTAATTCAATTAGAGGTAGTATACTCGTGTTGTTCACCAGCATTTTTATGAATTTAAATATGCCAGCTAGTGGAGCAGTGCCGACTAATGACACAGTTTAACTTTTTATGATCCACTCCAATAGATTACCTAACACCGAAGATTTAAGAGCTGGGCTGGTTTTGGAGTTAAAAAGACTTGCCAAACAGAAAGATGAGGATAGAGAAGCATAATAGTCGTTCCTCCGACAAGAATCACTCTTTAATAGACGCACCGTGATTATTAAAGAGAGTTAGTCATTACTATCGACTTTCCATTGGTAAAATTAACTGATATTTATTATATATTCCTCGATTAATTTGCACAACAAGGCAATAAGTTTTAAGAGTTCTGTATTTTGCGTAGTTGCGTATAAGTTGAAGCAGTGAGTAATTGCGTATAAGTTGTAGTTTTCATAGACATTTTGCTTAGTTTCCACCCTGTATGTAAGAAGATACACACATAATGTAGTATACTTATAGGAATAGTTAGACGTGTCAGTATAGTTGTGCTGTTCTCCGCACAAATTCCTCGGTCGGGGAGCGCGGTCGCATATTTCAGATATAATTCGAGAATAATCCGTGTCGTATGGATCTGACATTGACGGAGAAGTGTACACTCGCTTGCAGAATAATTGAATTCATAAATTTATGAAACATGTAATATCTCTTTTTTTATGTTGGGTACACACCACATCAATGTTTAGGTATATTAAACCAATATAATACACAATATAGAAAGATCAAAGCTTAAGAAAAATTAAAATGAGTTACCTGGTGGAAGAGACCGGGGATCGAACCTTGTACCTCTGGATTGCCGGTCCACGCGACAACCATTTTGCCACCCTAACTCCCAATAAGCAACCTATCGAATTTTTCCTTATGGTTTGTGTGACATTGTTTGTTTGAACGGGTTCGTTATTGGAACGGATGAAAAGGGTTCGATTCCCGGCCTCTTCCGCCAATCGGTCATTTAAATTTTTCTTTAGGCTTTGATCTTTGTATTTAGTCATTAAATCAGTCGTATTATTGTAGCCTGTGTTTTTAACGTTTGAAGAACGTAACGTAAATTTTCCATAATAATTGAATAAGTATGTGCATTAAAATGCACGAGGTTTTAATTTCCGAATCAAAGTCTTATATTGGCTATGAGATAACAAAGGATATTGTTCTTAAAACAATATTTTTTATACTAAGTTCTCTTGTTTAAGTTATGTGAATAAAAGTAAATACCACGATTCACGGATCATTCTGCTAATAAAAGTAGAATAGAATAGAATATAATATAATAAAAATGTATTCGTTAACATACACAAAGTGGACAACAAATATTAGAAATAAAATCGTTGTTGTGTATGCCACGAAAAGGTCACAACTCAGCATAAATGCTGGTCCGAGAACCAGCGCTGGTCTTCCGGTGAAACCTATCGGTGACGCCACGGTGAACCGCACACACACGGCTGCACTCTTAGACTGAACGCAGCAGCGTAAGCGCTTGTCAATGCCAAGACAATGACATCAACAGTGCTGTCATTGTCACTGCAGACCGTTAAGTAGTATTTAGTAGTATCTATAGTACAAGATTACGAGTTCAATGAGCAATTGAATAAGCCACTCGACACGAACAAACAATATAAATATCATCATCATAGGCCTTTACATCTTTATCAGATCATTGATTTTATGCTTTTTTGGCAGTGTTTGAAATGACAATTGAAATATAAAAGGTAGGTAAATTAATGACATCGCGAGTATTAATAAGCCCAATGCATTTACTGTACTCGCTTGCGCCGCTCGTATTGCCAATAATCAAGATTAATCGACGTGCTAACACTAATCGAGATATTTAATACTACTAGTTCAAACAGCGGCGTCGATTTCATTGATAATACGAGTACTAGGCACTCCTGTGGCTTCATGCGTACCTATTTCAAAAGGGTTTTGTTAGGTGGGAACGATATGTGACACTTACGAAGTGGATTGTTCCGCAAGTAGGTATAAGTATACAATTTAACTTTAACGAGGCAAAAAAGTAGTCGGTTAGAAAACTTAAACGTTGTCAACTGTGCCCTTCAGGTGCGTACTAAGACTCGGTATAATTTGATCAAAGCTTTGGTATACGCCAAAATTCCGGCTCTTTGAAATCCTTCGAGAAAAGGGCAAAAGTTGGGGAATTCACTTACCTATGTAAGTTGGAAGTTCCCTTCGGAATTTATTAACATAAATAGCCGGCTTTGTCTTACTTTCTGCACATCTTTGAAACTTATTTAACAACAACAATGAAAGGAATCCCCGCCTCCGCGGCAGTCGCGGACGGGAGGCAACGTCGTTTAGCCAATGATATCGAAGTAATATATATATCTATGCGTTTAGCGCTGACTAGAGATAACCCCAGCAATCACAAAGATGCTGTTTCTATTCGTTTCTTTCACTACTTTCAATAGACACCGGCTACCTACCTTCTGAAGATCGAGAAAGCGCGGGCAAGGGGGTTATTCTTTTTTAACAAACATTTGACTTATTGAATTTCATGAAAAAAACAAGCAAGGTTCCGTACCCAAAGGGTAAAAACGGGACCCTGAGACTGAGACTTCGCTGTCCGTCCGTCCGTCTGACACCAGGCTGTATCTCAAGATGATGTATTTCTATTGCCGCTATAACAACACATACTAAAAATAAAATAAAATAAATATTTAAGGCCCTCCTTAAAGGCCCCCCCATACAACAAACTTGTTATAGATTATGGTACGGAACCCGTATGTGCGAAGCTGACTCGCACTGGCTCAATTTTTTCTGGTATCTAGTTATAAGCGTTTTTTACTTTCTATTTGATACAATTGAGTTCATGTTATATTTTTTCGTATCACGGTGTTGAAGTATTTAAAGATAATAAATCATTACATAAACAGTTACGTACTACGTGTTTTTTTTTTAAACAAATTACTATTTTACATAGAAAGCTCCAGTAAGACCGACGGCTCGTAGCTCAAAAAAATATTGATTTACACAAAATAAAGAAAAATATATTTATTTATTTATAATACATTACATTGTTGGTTTACAGTATACCCAAAGCACCCACAATGCTAGTTACACAAATAAGTCACATACATTCAGCAAAACAATACACATACATACACAATTAGAATTAAAATTAAAAATTTACGAAGATTGCGATCCTTAATTAAAAAAGAGATAGAAATAGATAGCAATATGCAGATTCGGAAAAAAGTTCATCGATAAAATCGATTCCATCAACCAACCATTCATAATCGTTAGATTTGGCAAACAATATGTCTTTGCTTCATCACTACAAACATCAAAGGAGAACTGTCAAATTTAATGTTTGTTAAAAAAACACCCACCTGTAGTACCTACACCTTTACATCTTTATCAGATAAGGTATACCTATACGTCACTGTCGCACTCACATGCTTGTCAGAAAGTGATAGCTGCTTTGTCATTCAAATCCGGCCATTATAGGCTCACAGCATGGCATAAGAGGACTTCCGGTTTGTGACTTAAGATGGCCGCATGCGTTTAAGTTGCGTTGTTCATTATTTATTCATTTTTGTTGTTCAATGTGTAGTATTGATAGCGTATTGTGCAGTGATCTAACGTATGAGTGAATAGCTAATGAAGAATTCAACTTGAAGCGTTCATAGCCCTTCCTGGGTCAAGGCCCGATAGTCCGCGTGGTTTTTTGTAAATCGCTATCACTTTACAAAAAGCAAAACCTCACCGAACAACGGCATGCTCTACGAGCAAACTTGAAATTGGCGAAATCATCATTAACCTGATGGAAGCCATATTTTAAAATTAGATAAAGATAAATTTATTTTGTTAAACATAGGTAAGTAACATGGAAAGTATTACATGAGTTGTATCACTATGTTTTACCCGTAGGCGTACAAAATTTTTAATCATAATTATAATGTGTTAAGCATTTATTTATTCTACACGACTTACTATAACATAATTCCAGTTATGAAATAATAGAATAGAACCACCTAATAAAATATATAAAATAAGGTATTCGCTGGGTGCGAAGTAGGTGGTGGGGGAACCACGAATCGATCGCAGCGCGCGCCGTGGCCAAAAAAGGAACTTTCGTCAGGCCAACTGTCACTTTTTACCAGCGAAATTGCAGCACGAAACCTGCAGCGTATTGAATAGCAAAAACAATGCCAAAAACAGTAATCACAAACTCAAAGACAGTAATCATAAATAAATAAATTTCCACAAGCAAGTTGGAAACGAGAGCAACGAATTAAATGGATAATCGCTATCAAGAGGAAAAAGTTAGTATACTATAGGTTATACTACATCATTTTTAATATTATATCTTGTATGTTGTAGGGAGTAGCATGTTTATGCGTTTATTTTCTTTTACATTTTGGGCATGTTGAGCATAAACGAATTGTTTCTCATTTTATTGTAGTTTGGGATTTAAAAAAGAGTGTTGTGTTTGATTGAGCAGAATCCAGTTATAATAATTAATTTGGCCATGTTTAACTGAAAAAACAAAATAATCTGTATTATTACGAAAATACAGTCATAAATGATCGGTTGCATTATGCATGAAATGGGTTTTTCGGTTAAATTTGTTTATTTTGTAACTTACTTCTCGTGAAGACAGCCATGAAAAGGTCCGTGTGAATTACATCTGAAAGTTATTGATTTTGCCATTTTAGACGGGAAATAAAGAAGGTCAACGTTTTATCGACACTATAGATTAACATAATCGAATAAAATGAAAGAAAATTACGATATTTCATTGAAATTATTTGTTTGTTTACTTACTATTCGTAAAGACAGTCAGCCATTTGACATTAAAAAGCCCGCCGTAATTGTAACCGCTAGTTGACGCTGTCATCGCGCACCCAGCGAATACCTATACGTCACTGTCGCACTCACACGCTTGTCAGAAAGTGATAGCTGCTTTGTCATTCAAATCCGGCCATTATAGGCTCACAGCATGGCATAAGAAAATAAGGTGTGGCACTCCGGCTAGTGAGCCTTCCTACGTTATTGACTAGTGGTGTGGCACTCCGGCTAGTGAGCCTTCCTACGTCATTGACTAGTGGTGTGGCACTCCGGCTAGTGAGCCTTCCTACGTCATTGACTAGTGGTGTGGCACTCCGGCTAGTGAGCCTTCCTACGTCATTGACTAGTGGTGTGGCACTCCGGCTAGTGAGCCTTCCTACGTCATTGACTAGTGGTGTGGCACTCCGGCTAGTGAGCCTTCCTACGTCATTGACTAGTGGTGTGGCACTCCGGCTAGTGAGCCTTCCTACGTCATTGACTAGTGGTGTGGCACTCCGGCTAGTGAGCCTTCCTACGTCATTGACTAGTGGTGTGGCACTCCGGCTAGTGAGCCTTCCTACGTCATTGACTAGTGGTGTGGCACTCCGGCTAGTGAGCCTTCCTACGTCATTGACTAGTGGTGTGGCACTCCGGCTAGTGAGCCTTCCTACGTCATTGACTAGTGGTGTGGCACTCCGGCTAGTGAGCCTTCCTACGTCATTGACTAGTGGTGTGGCACTCCGGCTAGTGAGCCTTCCTACGTCATTGACTAGTGGTGTGGCACTCCGGCTAGTGAGCCTTCCTACGTCATTGACTAGTGGTGTGGCACTCCGGCTAGTGAGCCTTCCTACGTCATTGACTAGTGGTGTGGCACTCCGGCTAGTGAGCCTTCCTACGTCATTGACTAGTGGTGTGGGAGTCCGGCTAGTGAGCCTTCCTACGTCATTGACTAGTGGTGTGGCACTCCGGCTAGTGAGCCTTCCTACGTCATTGACTAGTGGTGTGGCACTCCGGCTAGTGAGCCTTCCTACGTCATTGACTAGTGGTGTGGCACTCCGGCTAGTGAGCCTTCCTACGTCATTGACTAGTGGTGTGGCACTCCGGCTAGTGAGCCTTCCTACGTCATTGACTAGTGGTTTGGCACTCCGGCTAGTGAGCCTTCCTACGTCATTGACTAGTGGTGTGGCACTTCGGCTAGTGAGCCTTCCTACGTCATTGACTAGTGGTGTGGCACTCCGGCTAGTGAGCCTTCCTACGTCATTGACTAGTGGTGTGGCACTCCGGCTAGTGAGCCTTCCTACGTCATTGACTAGTTGCCGCTTTATGGTAACAACATATTTATAAGGAAAAAAAACTCGCCGCCAGTAGTCGTACAAAAAATATATTTGCATTACAATTGTCATGTTCTTTGAATAAATGTTATTTTGTCGTAATAATTGATGTACTCACAATTTTATGAGATTCATTTAGGTAATAGGGGAATCGGGGAGTATTATATTACACCACTAGCAACACAGAAACAGATTGACAGAACCAACCGGATTCTTTGGCGGGAATTTGAAAGAAGCGGGAGTGATTTTTTCTTTAAAAATTTTATTTATATTAAAATTCTCATAAAAGTGCTATAAAACCCATTTTTAGTGAAAGAAAACTTAAAAAAATGGATGGTAATGAGGGGGGCGGGGATAACCCGCCCAACTCCCTGAAGCGTCCTCGCGGCGAGCCCGAGGACACGAATGGCAACTGCAGCGGCGAAAGCGGCGGCGGTGAGCGTATCGATGAACAATTCTTACCCTATTACAAACCTAATTATAAAAGACTCTATCCTGAGAACTCGACCAATATCGAGTTCAAGGTGTTCGTGGAACATGTTAACCACAAGGAGCGACTAGGGAACAAGAGTCCCATATACCTCAACCATATATTCACGACTGACGTCAAAGGTGTGATGGCTATTCAAAGACTGAATGCCAATAAAATAGCAGTAATATTTAAACAATATAACACGGCAAATAACTTCTTGAATAACTCTTTATTTTTACAAAAACACGGCATGAAAGCATATATACCGGCAAATAAAATCGAAAAAACAGGCATCATCAGATTTGTTCCAGCAAATATCTCAAATAAGGACTTATACACAAAATTAACATCAATTTACGAAATTATTTCTATAAGAAGATTTACGAAAAAAATAGGACAGGATAGAGTTCCCCTACAGACCGTCAGTATAACATTTCTATCGAATACTCTCCCAGATAACGTACAATATGACTTGTTTTCATACAGAGTCTTCGAATACATCCCTCCATTGCAACAATGTTTTAAATGTTTCAAGTTCAACCACTCCGCAAAGATTTGTAACGGCAAGCAGAGGTGCTCAATTTGTTCTGGTGAACATACATATAAAGAATGTGACAAGCCCAATGAGCTATGCTGCGCCAATTGCAGCGGCCCTCATCTGGCCATTTCAAGACTTTGTCCAATTAAAATAAATAAAATAATTGAAAAGAAAAGTAAAATTACATATGCAAGTGTAGCCCAAACTAAGAAACCTGATATTGAATACCCTGCTTTACCGATGCCCAAGCATCGTCAATTTGTAAATAAAAATTTTGTAAATACCCCTGTAAATTCTGAAAAAGCTGTAAATTCTGTAAATAAAATTGTAAATAAAAATGTAAATACTAAGCCTGCCTCCCAGGCTGTAAATACACATGTCCAGCCTATGGACATCAAAGCCCAGATCCTCTGCGACAGTGGAGTACTAATGGCCCTAGTACAAACACTGGTGGAGCTGGGTAACAATACTGATTCCACCCCGATCACTACAACGAGTATTAAAGACGTACTAATAAAAAATCTGTCTAAATAATGGATTTAAGTTCCCCCACAGTGTCCCAATTACGTATTGCGCAGTTTAATAGTCAAAGTGCGAATAGCAAAAAACCGTTGCTAATTAAATTTTTACAAACACAAAATATACATATATGTCTACTCAATGAAACTTGGTTCAAAGAGTACCATAATTTTAGAATACCAGGCTATAATCTCCACTCCAGAATATCCCGTAATGCTCACAATGGTGTAGCTATATTAGTTAGACCAGAATTTAAATATAATGTCATAAATACACCGTTTTACGAGGATATCCAAACAATAGCTATATCTCTATCTACTGAAAACGGCAGCTTAACTATACTTTGTGTATACTGTCCACCTACTAGCGGGCACATAAGAATAAATAAACTGCGCAATATTATTCGAGACCTTCCGAAACCGATTTTTATTAGTGGTGACTTTAATGCTCATCATATTGCGTTTGGTTGCTTATCAACAAAGGGTCGAGGGCAAGATTTATATGACATTATTGATGAGTTAGATTTATGTATCCTAAATGATGGCAGTTTCACGACAGTGAACCGCCCCAGAACCAATCCTTCAGCTATCGACGTCAGTTTTGCCAGTGCGTGCTTAGCGCCATTATGTGAATGGTCTGTACATGATGACTGTATGGGAAGCGACCATTATCCCACTATGTCAGTAATATCCCTAGGCATTGACAAATATCAAATTAACCCCCCTGTTGATAAATATCTTTATCAAAGAACCGATTGGCACAAATTTAAAGAAATTTCTGAAAATGCTTTTCAGGATTTAGAAATTAATGACGAGCAACCACTTCATTCTTATACAGAATTTTGCAAACGTCTTGATCGCCTTAGAGATGAAGTTGTTCCTAAGTTCACTAAGTCTACTTGCTTTACTAGCAGACCTCCGGCACCTTGGTGGAATGAGGTCTGCGAGCAAAGTGTAAAAGCATCCTACGATGCCTTGAAATTGTACAGAAGAGATTCTACAATGGAAAACTACATAAATTATAAGAAAAAAGATGCATTAAAGAAAAGAACAATTTCTGAACAAAAGAAAGCTGGTTGGAATAACTTGTGCCATTCATTTAACAGAACTACCCCTATAAGTAGGATTTGGAACATGATTAAGATGTTTAAGGGTATTAAGGCCAATAATAAATCTCACTGTGACAACTTCATTTCTCCTTTCATAGATAGACTATCAGACAATAATAATTTAGTAGATACAAGTAACTTATTTAATTATTTTAATAGTAACAATAATAATAACGAATCAAAATTCCTATTAGATCCGTTTACTTGGAATGAATTTATTAACAGTCTTCAATCTAGGCGTAACACTAGTCCGGGTTTAGATAATTTTCCATATATTGTAATTAAACAACTCCATATATCTGTTCAGCGCCTATTTCTTGACATTCTGAATGCTTTATGGCATAATCAAATCATTCCTGAGCCATGGAAAACACAATGTGTTATTCCAATACTCAAGCCAGATAAATCTCCAGAGCATGCCAGTTCCTATCGTCCTATATCTTTGTCTTCGTGTTTAGGTAAACTCTTTGAAAATATGATTAAAGTCCGTCTAGACTGGTTCATAGAGGCTAATGGTATCATCCCACATGTACAGTATGGCTTCCGTCGAGGGCGTAGCTGTGCAGACAGTTTTATTTCGTTGATCTCTGACCTGAAAAGAGCAAATAATTTAAAGTCACACACAGTCTGTGTATTTTTAGATGTTCAGGGAGCTTTCGATAATGTTGACCCAGGTATCTTGGTTAAAGTTATGTCTAGTGTAGGTATACCTGGCAAACTATGTCAGTGGATATATACATTTTTAAATAATAGAATCTTGTATGTTAAATATAATAATATTTTACATGGGCCTAAAGCGTCATCCAAAGGCACAATGCAAGGTGCCACATTGTCACCATTGTTATATAATTTGTACACTTGTGAAATATGTAAATATGTTAACCTTAGTGATGTAAATATTTTGCAGTTTGCAGATGACATTGTTTTGTACAGTAGTAACCGGAATTTAAATGTTGCTATGGACAATATGAATATAGCCTTAAATCAGCTAAGCCTGTACTATGGAGATAGATTACATTTAAAGATAAATCCATCAAAAAGCAACCTAATGATCTTTGGTGATGATGATCCAACCTATGATATAATGTACTGTGGAGAAGCTATAAGCAGAGTTAGATCCACAAAATTTTTAGGAGTTATCATAGATCAAAAATTGTCTTTTGAAGAGCACATCCGATATATCTCCAAAAATGCTTTAAAAGCTATAAACATAATAAGATGTCTGGCTGGTGTCTCATGGGGTGCTGATCCCAAAGTATTGTCCATTCTTTATAAAGCAATAGTGAGAAGTCATTTCGACTACAGTGCTTTAGCATATATGAACAGTCCACATGCAAAGAAACTAGACATTTTGCAGAATAAGGCTCTGAGAATAATTTCTGGTGCAATGTGCTCAACTCCCATAAGGGCCATGGAAGTTGAAACCAAAATTATGCCACTTATCTTGAGACGTCTTGTCCTAGCTGAAAGGTATTGCCTCAAACTGCTGTACTCTAATAACACAAAAATTATTAATAAAATTTTACCTCATCGAATCACTATGTCGGGTCCTTTAGCAACAGGAGAGGGTCTCCTAATTGGCAACTCCCCAATGTTGTTCCATGTTTTTCTGGAAATAGAAAGCAATTGTAAGAAAATCAGAAAGCAGCACCCATGGCCTTGCTATTCCACTAACTACACAAGTATTATACATCCAATTAAAATTGTTAACTCAACAGTGTTAAACAACTTAGACATGTTAGAATTTCTTTCAGAAAATGAATATTACACGTTTTATACAGATGGAAGTAAAGGCAGTGACTATGTGCGCTGTGCTGTTTATGATCCACAAATAAAATTCTCTCAGAGTTTTGTTTTGCAGGATGTCTGTACAATATTTACTGCAGAAGCCTATGCTGTTTATCAAGCTCTTTTACGAATCAATAATGTAAATAATTGTAAATATTTTTTAATTGTAACTGATTCCCTTAGTTTGATTGAGGGGTTAAAGAATTTGAAAATTCATTTTAAAACTAACTTAATTTTATATTCAATTAAGGAATTGATATTTAAATATTATCTTGAAGGGATAGAAATTTCGTTGATGTGGGTACCCTCTCATAGAGGAATTACTGGAAACGAAATGGCAGATAAAGCTGCTTTCAAAGGTATAAATGCACTTGATGTTTCCGACTCCATGTATGTACCTATGACTGATTACCAATATTGTGTAAATATAGCTATAAGAACGTTATGGAAGCAAATGTGGAAGAAAGATCAAGAGTCGAAAGGCCGTTGGTACGGTAGCATTCAAGAAGACCTACCTGTAAGACCGTGGTATGACAGACTTGAGAGAGCCAGCCGTGACTTTATCACCACCATAACTAGATTACGATATGGGCACAATGCTGCACCATCACACCTAGCGAGGCTCCATATAATCCAAAGTAGTTTATGCACTTTCTGTGGAATTAATGAAGCAACCATGGAACACATTATCTTCAGCTGTCAAAGCTTTCCAATTGACAGGTTAATACTTGCAAGTGAACTCAGTGATGTGTGTCAAAATTACAGTGATATTTCTTCCCGCCCGCCGCCGCTCATAGAACTATTAAAAAACAGTGAAACATATCAACCACTATACAAATATATTAAAAACACAATTAAAAACATTTAATGTGAATGTAAATTCTGCGAAGCTGCATCAAGAAATTAAGCCGTGGCTTAAAGGCCTCTGCAGCCAAGCCATAAAATCCACAAAAAAAAAAAAAAAACAGAACCAACCAACCAATCATAGCGTCATGACGTCAAAAGTCTGTCTTGTCATTCCGAAATGCCATATTATTTTCTTATACCATGGCTCACAGTAAGTTCTCGTGTTTGTAATAAACACCCAGTGCATATCCCTGCAGCGTCGCCCAGAGACTGACGGCTGCCGCGGCGCTCGTTACCCGCGCCTTCCCTTCATTACCGCATTTTGTGGTATTTTTATACCGTACCCGATGAAATCCTCCTTCATTAAAAGTCGGTTAGCCGCACGCCATCCTGTTGCAGGTTCCGTGAGATCGATTAGAAAAATGCTGAGCTTTTACTAAATAATGAAGTTCTTTTATAGGTGTATTACGAGTGGGTCATTGTCAGTTCAAAAAACAAAAGTTGTCTCTTCGGTGGCCAATAGTTAACAGCGTATGTGCATAGAAGTTATATTTTTAACACGCAAGCCCATAGAAAGGGAAACGTCGTATATGCAAATGTAATATTGATCAGAAAATTAGGTCTAAAAGCCCTTAACTTTGTACGCGTCCACCGAAAAGACGCGCACCTAAATCTGCGGTTTGTATATAAGTATTCATCATTGAAACTAAGTATAATGGGTTTATCGCGGATGTTTCTTATTTACCCTAAGTACTCGTAAGTATCCAATGTTTAGAGTGCAGTCTATAATCCAGCCTTGTATTAAAACACTAAGTTGTTGTGTGTTCATGTACCTAATGCTCGTATGCCACTGGACTGAAATTACCATGATAATTGCGCGCTGGTGCGTAGGATATGTAAGGTATGTGACCCACGACACATGGTGCGCCCGGCTTAGCTGTGCACGGAATATAGAACTGGGCCCTAATTCCACATAACATTATCTGTGATATCTTGAAGAGATCTTCGAAGTGATAATATACCTAATATATCGCCACTTCGCCAAACAGGCCACGTTAAGTTTGCACCTCATTTATATGCGACACCATAGATACGAATATAAGGCACTGTTTGCAGCTTGATCGCAAACATCGTGTTTTAATGACAATAAAAGCCGATATGCCCGAGACAGCCCTTATTTCGCGATATTTCAAAGAACACCCAAATTAGCGCCCTGTGTTTCCCTTCACCATACCCCTTTCAAATAAGGTAGACAGTGAAATCCTCTAATTTAATTCGGGCGAATTCCTGGAATTCCCTAAGATCCCTAAAAAACTAGCCGGCTTTATTAATGAAGTTTTCCTCACCGTTTATTAAGTCGGAACAAATTAAATTGTTCATTATTTACTCGGAGGGAGCGCCTCGCGCGGCGCGGCAAGTAATTATGATCTCTGCCCATTGTTTCACACGTTATTAAGGCTTCCTAGAATCCAGGCGGTAGTATTATCGTTTTATATAAATGACTAAAATAAGTGATTGTTTTCTCCAGCAAGTTCAGCAGCACATAAACCAAGGCAGTGCGACTATTATATTAAAACGTCTTTCTCTTTATGTGCCGCTATGTGGCCGCTATGCTTAAATACGACTTTCAAGCAAGTGTGATAAAAAATAGTATCTTATTTAGCTAAAAGCATCATTTCTCCTTCAGCCAATAAACTGTCATTTTTATGAACGTAAACATGTTGCGCAAGCATCTCATAGTAAGCTCCTAGGTTGTGATGTTTTGCACTGGGTACAAGAAATATTGTTTATGTAAGTATATTGTATTGCATATTTGTGTATGTTTATTTATTGTGTTCATTATATTATTGATATATAATAAGTTTTTCTCTCTTAGTACAACAATGTTGATAGTTAACAGGACCTGCACCATACAATGTTTCTGTTTTGCCCAATGGTTGACTGATAGAGAATGCCTTATGGCATTAAGTCCGCCATTTGTACACCTTTAATTTTGTGCAATAAAGTTTAAATAAATAAACTGTACCTACACTTAGTGCAGATAAGTAAGTATACTTTAAAGGTATCTAGATACGAGCTAGTATGCTAGCTATATACTTTAAAAGAACGCAAATAAACGCAAAAGCCTTCAAAAAGCTTGCACTAGCGTCGCCTACACATCATATCGTATAAACGGACGCATCCGTCCACTCCGCGCGCGAGTAACGTCGGGTAAAAGTGTCACATCGAAACCGGAGCTCGCAGCACTCCGATCCCAACCTTAAAGCTGTGGCGCTGGGCACACGTCGGGTTGTGGTGAGAACTTCAAAACATCGTAAACAGCATTCGGCAGTTAAAGAGAGAGGCTAGTCTCAGGTTTATGGAGTCTTTAAGTAGATACTTTAGCTTTTGGAACCAGATCTTTTAAACTACACTTGAAACGGATATACTAACAAGATCTTTTCGCTTAAAAGTTAGGATTTGAAATACCTACTTAGTTGGTTATTCTCTTAGTTGGTTGTTCCGTTTTATTTCAACATCGCTTATATAAATATACACAGGCGTGTATAACATGGGTATTCTTATATTTACGAAATTGTTGATCTTGAACCTAATGAGAAACATGTACACAGAAATAAAACTATTGCTCGCAGAAAAACATAATTATAATCAGGAATTGGCGTTATAATAGCCATTTTGCTGTATTAATTTATTACCTACTACGAAAATAACTTTGTTACATAGTTATTAGTTCCATTAATAGTGCGGGAAGTAGTGTCACCAAAGTATAGAAGGTGCAAATTTTGGTATCGGATATCGGATATTCACTTGGCAGATGTAATATACGTAAAACTAAGCTAATTTAGCCCGGTAGCCGTCCACCACCCCCTGGCGGGTAGGAAGGGGGGCAGCCAAAAATGAATTCCTCATGCCCGATTTATCACAAAATGACACCACAGGACTTGAGGAATTTGTTAAATAGAAGCTGATATAAATTTATGAGACAATAGCTTTTGCCCGCGACTACGTACGCGTGGAACTTGATAAAAGGGATTATTAAAAGCGCCTAAGCAAATGTAAGAGCAATTGTGCTTTTGGTCTAATAATTACATTTCCTACAGGGTCACCGAACCCCAACAGAAATGTTCACTCACCTTTCAATCTTTTTAGGTAAAATTTCCAGCATGAAAACTATCCTATGTCCTTCCTCGGATCTTAAACTATCTCTATGCCAAATTTCATCAAAATCGATTCAGCGGTTTAAGCGTGAAGAGGTAACAGACAGACAGACACACTTTCGCATTTATAATCTTAGTATGGATGTAATGTCTCATTTTTAGGGTTCCGTAGCCAAATGGCAAAAACGGAACCCTTATAGATTCGTCATGTCTGTCTGTTCGTCTGTCTGTCCGACTGTCCGTCCGTATGACACAGCCATTTTTTTCCGAAACTACACGATGATTCTTAATCGGTGATCAGGAGTAGAAAAACATTAATATTTTGCTAAAATTAAACTTAATATACGAGGTCCCGCGCAATTACCTCACTGTTAAATTAATTAAAAGTTACAATATAATTAAAACTAATAACCACTAGATACATGGCCACCCTACATAAATTATTGAAGTACGATACCTACGTCAAGTGTTATCGCTTTGGCGGGAAATTTTACGAAATTTTCTACGACTTTGATTATGTAATGAGAATGACAATGACAAGTTATTACTCATAAATTGTCATTCCCATTAAATTATAAAGAGGTTGTAAGCTCATCGATACAGATTAGTACGGTGACAAGGAACTTAAGACAAAATTGGATTTAAAATAAAAATTATCATAGAAAAATACAAAAATAGTTTTCATGTAATTTCGACTTCAACGTGACCGCCATCAATTACTGAGTTCGAAAAGTTGGTACCTGATCACCGATTAAAAATCATCGTGTATAAGAGCTATACTGTTGAAACTTGGTAGGTAGATGTATTCTGTGAACCGCATTAAGATTTTGATGCAAACATAAAAAAATAATAATAAATATTGGGGGCTCCCCATACTTAGAACTGAAACTCAAAATTTTTTTTTCATCAAACACATACGTGTCACATCTATGGATAGGTCTTCAAAAATGATATCGAAGTTTTTAAAATATTTTTTTTGTAAACCGAATAGTTTGCGTGACAGACGCTTCCAAAGTGGAAAAAAGTTGGTCCCCTCTAACTTCTAAAATAAGAAAATGAAAAATCTAAATAAAACATATGATGTACATTACTATAAAAACTACCAACGAAAATTGTTTTGAACGAGATCTAGTAAGTAGTTTTTTTTTTAATACCTTACTTTGCACCTAATTTATATGGGGCGCTATACATACCAGGTGCAAACTTAACTTAACCACTTAGGGATGGAAAGTGTTTGTACGGAACCCTCGGTGCGCGAGTCCGAGTCGCACTTGGCCGGTTTTTTAATGTGGGTACACCACGCGGGAGCGAGGGTTGCGAAGTGGCCAACGGTAATCCAGAGGTAACGGGTTCGATTCCCGGTCCCTTCGTCGATTTCAGGGAGCTCCTTTTTCAATTTTTCTTTAAGCTTTGATCTTTGTATTAATGGTTTAGAAGCTGATATGTTTTTTTCTGAAGCACGGCACCGTATATCTCTGAATGCCTCCCTTCCTATCTCTCAGGGGGTGGTGGATGGCTACCGAGCTAAGTTAGCTTAGTTTTACGTATATTACATCCGTGCCAAGTGAATTCATCCGATACCAAAATTTGCACCTTGTGACACTACTTCCCGCACTATAACACCTATACCAGATTAAAATATATACTTTCCGCATTTCTACGCTCTGCTTAAAAACATCATTATCCTTCTTCCGTATCCTCACATTCCTTCCCAGACTATCGTCATCAATTATGATAAGTAATTGTTATTTATCATCGAGCAAAAATCGAGTAATAGATTGACTTTCGCATAGGACAAATCATAGAAATAAAAGTGACCTACGTCACGCGTCGGTCTTTACTTTGTTATCTACAAAAATATAATGTAAATAACAGATTGTGGTAATGAAGTGAAGAAGAAGAAGAAAATGGCCTTTATTCTGGAACAACCGTACAGATCAAATGATAAATAAAACACGTTTACCTCGGAGGCAAAAAATCTTTTCAAAGTAAGTATGTCGAGCGGTATTTGACTTGAACGCCGTGAGTAAACCAATATCATAGGTATTTATTTAAGAAAGAAAGAAAGAAATACATTTATTCATGACGTGACCATAATACATAATTAATTACATAGAGAGGTGTGCCAGAAGTGATAAAAAAAATATAATAACGATAATAATGATATAAAAGGTTCACTAATGTTTGACCAAAAAACGTTTGACAAAATGATCATTTGACCAAACGTTTCAACAAATATTCATTAGGCAAACGAGACATTTGACAAAAGTATCATATTACAAAAAGTCACTTAGCAAATGATTATTTTACAAACACTACACTTGACAAATGTGTTAAATAACAAAATATCATTTAACAAAATGTTATTTCATAAAAAGTACCTACTTCTTTTTCAAACATTATGATTTAAATAGTCTGTAATCTGTAGTTGGGCAATTTATTCCGCTACTATCTTAGAATCTATCCACTATGCTCTACAATCTGTATCTACTAATCGAGCAAATTGTACATTTTCCCCAAGTTTGCTCTACGAGTTTTACGGATAGAGCAAATTGAAGTTTTTTTTTGTTCTGGCGCTTCGCCGACCGCTGCCGCGGTACGCTCGCTTCGCTCGCTCGGCTCGCGCGCTGTTGTGGTCACAATTCTAACATAACCTAACCCATTAATGAATCTATCCACTATGCTCTACGATCTAAAATAGTAAGCAAATTGAAGAAAAAAAGTTAGATATGCTCTAAAAAAAAAACAAAAAAAAAACAAACGAAACACTTGTCAAATAATATATCGTACCAGACGTTTTTAGACCAAGAGAAGTTTTGTCTAATAACTCAGTTGCTAAATGATCATTTTGTCAAATGATTATTTGTAAAATGTAAATTTAACATCTGATCATTTGGTGAAGTGAGTCATTTGTAAAATGACTTGTTGTAAAATGATCAATTGGCGAAACGTTTTTTTGTAAAACGTTGTTTGTAAAGTGTAATTTTGTAAAATGACTTTTGGTCAAACGATAGGACACCGATATAAAACACAATAGGTAACAATATAAACAAAAATTTAAGTACACATATGTCTGAGTCTCGCAGGAGTTTTCGGTGTAAAATTTACTAAGTACCTAATTAATAATTTCAAAAATTTGAAAATTAAGCAAAGTTGATCGTAATCTAATATTCGATAAGTTTCTTGTTGTTTCCGCGCTCCCAGCCGCGGGTTAGGCTGTAACCAGCGCGCTTTGCCGCGGTAACCGATCCGTTCTAGATATATGTTCAGCCTGGCTTAGTGTGCTAAGTTAGGGAGCTAAAGTTAGGCCTTCCTATAAGACTGCTGTCGAGTCTAGTGCTAATGCAAGTACGGTGTCGGATTACAAACAAATATTAAGTGCAAAAGTTTCAGTATCGAGACCTGGAATATTGCTCAGAAATACCATACGTTCAAACTTTTATTCAATAACGCCTACTCTTGGATAGTAATATCAGAAACCCATATTATTTTGACACCGAGAGGAAGTTTTATTCTTGGAATAACAGTTTGGTTAAGTCCAACCTAAAACCGGCCAGTTTAAAGCATCTCTGCAACCGTACGCATAATTCGTATCTTAGCCATGAATTTTCGTGTGATTTCCTAATGCCTATTTCACCTATTTGCAGAAATATTTACTTCAAACTGTTAAAAGATAAAGCCCTGTCTTGTAAGAGATAGATGAAACTTAAAATTATCGTTTCCTCATAATTATTTAATAGAAAACATACACCAAGATATAATAAAAAAACACTGATTAATAATATTTTTTCGATTTATATTTGAACTAAATTACAAAGTACAATTGTCTGAGGTAAATTAAGTTACGCAAATAATATAAACAATTCTACATCTCCTCTTTTCATATCGTAGCATCAAATTAAAACGAACATCGAACCCGATAGAAAAATACTAAAATTAAAAAGTCATTCAGTGATCTAAACGAATTTGATGATCCTAAGAATTTTCAGTTACAGTATTGTGAACAGGAAAACGAATAACTCGCGCTCTTATTAATTGAAGTTCTAACAGGTAACATCGTCGTAATGGCCACCGGGCCGGTGGCTCCATTATTTGCTAACAGGCCGGAGGTCACAGGGCGGCCGGTAAGGCCGGCTCCACGCTGGCCACAATGTTACAAGGCGCAGCGGACGGCGGCAGTTTTGACGGGTAATCTTGTCGTGATGGCCACCGCGCCGGCAACTTCATTATTTCATTATTTAGTAACAGGCCGGAGGTCACAGGGCGGCTGGTAAGGCTGTCTCCACGCGGATGGCCACATACGTTACAAGGCGCAGCGCTGAGGGGCATTTTAAACAGGTAATTTGTAGTAAGCGGGTGATGGTAGGCCGGATCTATTATTTGCCAACAGGCGTCGTCGATAAACGTCGAATTGAACCCTTTATGCCAACTTCATAGTTTAGATTTTTATCTTTAGCTTTGTTCTACTACATTAAAACAGTGAACAAAACGCTCAAATAAAGCAATCCATGTGAACGCGACTTGAGGTAAAAAGGGATGGTGTAGAATTTGAGCGCGGAGCGGCGCGGCCAGGTGAAAACTTCACATCTTTACATAAAGCATCAAAGGACCAATTACAGCGATGGCCCTGTTTCAGACAAGCGTAACGTAAGACCTGCCTCATGACCCACTTGCCATTTGCGAGCGAATTTCGTATGAAGGCGATCACGCAGCGAGTTCACCGCGACGCTTATTTGTATAGAAAACTCGCTCACTAATCGCAAGTGCAATAATGCCCAAAACCTGCCAAAGTCCGCAAAACCTTTTTTACCGCGGTTCATTATTAAGCAGCTACCGCGGTACTCTTCAGTGATCTTCATCACACAGTAGAAGGCCGCAGCCACGTAGCACTCACCTACGGCGTAGCTCTGCTACGGTGACCAACTGACCACACGCTGATGGTGTCGTAGTACCTACGCGGTACACCCGTACAGCGTACAATATGAGTACCGTGAGGACCATAAATATTCGGCATGGGAAATACCATTAAAATATGCAATTCTTTGCCGGCTCATGTGTTTCCTCCTTCTTATAACTCCGTTTGTTACCCAATAAGTAACGCGTAAACTACAACGTATTGTGTAACACGGCGCACAAGCAATGTTAATACTCGCAGCTACAGTGTTTGCCTTTTATTGAACGCTCATAATGGAGTTATTGTTACACCCCATTTATTTATTTATTTATTTATTTAAACTTTATTGCACAATACAAAAAAAAGTAAGTACAAATGGCGGACTTAATGCCTTTAGGCATTCTCTACCAGTCAACCACTGGGTTAAACAGAAATATGTAGTCGGAATATGTAGAAATATTTATTCACGTCTGCAAACCGATAAATGTCCTAGCGTACTTTCTCGTACTGTACCTCTTCATATTCTGCAAAACTATTATTTTAATACTAGGGAAACAAAGTATTTTTTCAGATGTAGCCGAATAAATGCGAGGTCGAATAGTAGATGTAGGAATATGAATATAAGAACTGTTTGTTACGGATAATGTCTAGAATCTAAGTCATCCTTAATGTTGTTCTAAAAATTATACCCTTCCCTGCATAATAGTTATACTTTCTAAGTGTTGTGGTTAGTACAAATAGTTAATTGATGGACATGGAGGCTAAAAAGATGAATTATATTTTTTTGAGGGGTGTATTTTATTAAGTCATTGCATATGTTTGAGAAAAGCACTAAACATGCCTTCGTAATCACTATCTGGCCTTCCTACGGTCGGCTGTCTATACCTACTCACCCGGCAAGCCCTTCTTTCCCGACGTCTGCAGTAATGTACTATTACATAAGATGTTATAATCCATCGCCTTGTAGGTATGATAGTTCCATGAAGCGTATTTTAGTAAAAATGTCCACACAAAGCATATTTGCGGTGATCCCGCCATCGCGATCGGTATTCGCAGGATTCCCGCGCCGGGACACAGTGTAGTGAACATTACACGCGACATAGTTCGGCCTGTGGTTTAACCCCACACCATTATATATAAGTAACAACAAAATATATAATGGAAAAGATAACGATCTTTTCCATTATATTTATTAGAATCAAGTCGAATCGAGAATAACGTCAACAAACACGTAAAAAAAAATCATTTTCAAAACCCAGTTACATATATTATCTAAACACGCATCCCATACGCAGGCAATTCCCAGCTAACGTGCCCCATAACCCACATTTACCCGACTCCGCGCAATCAACACCTCACTTTATCCCGGACATTCCCCCCAACAACCAAATAAGGAAAAATAAAACAGCCGTTCGGCCCCTACACGGGTTCATTATCAATTATCCCGGAAGGATCGCGGTTCAGGGAAAAGAATTTGGGATAGGTTTTGGGAAATATTTTGAGTAATAACACAACGTAATTAAGGTCAATGTGATATTGGAGGACATGGCTAGAGCTCGTGAAGAATTTCACTCAATTAAAAATTGTCCCCTCGGGTACGGTCACGAGTATTTTAATAGATACTTTTTCGGAAACATGAATTTAAATTTAGGCATGTAATTAAATTTCGTTACGCAATTCGCACGCAAAAACATATAATTTTTACATTATTTAATCAGAAATTATTGAAAGGTTACGTATACCGCGGCCGGTTAGTGGACGGACACCCAGAAATAGCGCCGAATTTCATTATAATACACACAATCTCAGAAGTTAAAAAAAAAAAATTAAGTGATACCAGACTACACAAAGAGCTCAAATAATTAACAGACTGTCCATATCTGGATTAAGGTAACATCACTGTAAATATGCGGCTCGAACAATGGATACGAACTCGTCATGCCCACATGACATGACTAGTTCGTATCCATTGTTATATGTATATCGCAATGCCCCGTCGAATTATGCTCTGATTCTTGTGTCAATGTTCAATTATGGCACCTGCTCAGGTGCCAGTATGGGCAAATTCCGACGCAAACTTAATTAACCGACCGCTAGATAGCGGGAAAATGCAGGCAGCGGGGCCTGGAATATGGAAACAAGGACCAAAACGCATAGAAACACTAAATTACTATCAAAATTTCAATACGTCCGCAAACTTAATTAGACAGCCGGTAGACAGCGGCAAATGCGCGTCCGCACTCGTGGCACATAATATTCCAATAACAAGGATCAAAACGCTAAGAAACATTAAATTGCTACCATCATTTTACCACGGACAACAGGTGTGTTTAGTTTAGTTTTTGTCATTGATCTTTCTTAGTACAACAAAAATGCGCTACTAATTTGCCCAAAACAACTGCCCTTTTCAGCCAACCAAGACGGTTACACTGTTGTATGTTTCAGGTGGGCCTTGTAATAACCCAGGCCTTATTACCCTCAAGTACTTTCAAATTGATAAATAATTACGATAATGTCTAGACTAAACAGCCTTCTAATATTGCGTGACATTTTATCATCGTTCATAGAAAGTAATTATTAAAAATGTATTATCTACATAGCACGATATTAGTCATTACTAATGTTTTGAGTAATGATTTACCCTTTCTCAGGTTATTATAACCTTTGACATTTCTGAAACCAATATGAGTCATATCATGGTATTCGTTAAGGTGGTAGTACAGTATGAAATGTATATGAAATTATCATGTATCGGCTATAGGTTTATACATTTAGTTATTTAAACTTTATTGCGCAGAATACGAAAGTTAAAGTTCGAATGGACTTAATGCCAAAAATCATTCTCAACTATTGGACTAAATAGAAACATTTGACGTGCCTTATAGTGCAGTACCTTTTATATAATCTGTATATAAATATAATCTATCTATATAAAAGGAACTAGAATAATAATATTCACTTTGTGTTTCCTTCTGACGATGAAGTATCTAATGCTATACCAACAGTTAACAAAGAAGTAACCCCTCAAAGTGTTTTATTCAGCTTTCTCATAAAATTCTTTCATGTTATCTCATATTATGAGTAAAGCTCATATTGATCTTTCAGAAAGAAAGTCGCAGGATTCTCGTAATTAGTTAATTATTCCTTTTTAAGACGCTTAAACTGAAACGGGAAACAATTTCATCGTGAACTCTCATTAACTTCTCGAAACCTTTAAGGTACAGCCTAAACGCTTTCTTGAAACAGGAGACCCTATAAATTCAAAGCGGGCAAATTAATTTCGACCATAATACCAAATATTTTTTTTGTATACCTACAGAATAATAATTAAATTAGTAACGGAACTTGATATTATTAAATTTATAATCTCAACGCTATGCTGGGAAAAAAAAATTACCACATTTCGATCTGTGCTTTGGCAAGATCAAATGGGAATTCTTGTTGGTATTTCAATAGTAATAACAAACGAGGTCTATGCGGGATTCTGACACTTTTTTTTTCACCAGTCCAGGAGCCAAATAGACTTATAATCATCTTATAAAGTCATTCCACTTAAATCGACCACATCGTAGGACAAGAAAGAAGAAGAAAAAGAAAAATATTCATTTATTTTGCAAACAAATTATTGTACATTTCACATTCAAATAAGTAAATTGAATTTTTTCAATGAAATTTTGATGACGCGTTTGGCTCGGTTTGTAGACACCTGCCAACTGAGCCAGCGGTCCCGGGTTCGAATCCCGGCCAGGGCAAATATTTGTGTGATGAACTCGAATATTTGTGCTTGGGTCATTGTTGTTCTATGTATTTAAGTATACAGGGTGTAACCGACGGTGTACCGAAAACTGAAACCATGGCTTCAGACCATTATTCTGGGCTGGAAAATCGTGGAAATTTCTATGAGAAAATTCAAAAATTTTCCTCGCGAGTTTTCATTTTTTCTTTATTTTTCCGTTAATCGAACTCTACCGGTAACAATTTTTCGTGAAATTCTCTTGAAAATAGCATTTTCCGCAAAACACGCAATGTATCACAAACAGTATTATGTAAGCTTTACGGTACAATACAGAGCGCGTGGAGTGGGAAAGATAACGGTACTTGCCGTTTATTGATCCGCCAGGCCAGTGTGCTCGCGCTGTTTTAATTACCTACCCGCATTAATGTTTACCTACCCGCACATTTTTTAATTGCTTTACTTGCTTGAATGAAAATAATCTTGTTAGACTGTTTTAATTTATCGGTCAGTTGTTATTGGTGTTAGGTAGTATACTAGTTGTGATCTGTGGTTGCGTTGTTTTTGTGGTTGCATTCATTCATGTCATTCGATGCGCATTGGCGTAACGGTATGTTTTGCGCTGACGCGTGAGTGGAGTGGGGAGCGCGTGGACCGGTCGATGCTTGCCGCGTGCTCCCCTCCCCGCCCTCCCGTCTGCACCCGAGAGAATTGGACGCAATACATTGCGCGTCGAGTTTTATAATTTATTTTGGAAAATCTTATCCTTGAGTTTTCCGAGAAAATGAACACTCGTTTTCAGTTCGTCTAAAACTACAGTTTTCGTTTTCGGTACGCTGTCGGTTACACCCTGTATATTTATCTATATAAGTACGTATATCGTCGTCTAGTACCCATATTACAAGCCTTATTGAGCTTAATTTGGGACTAGATCGATTTGTGTGAGGTTGTCCGATATTTATTTATTATTTATTTATTTTTTTAACTTAAACTCTATAGTAATTCTATGAGCTAAACGGTGTCCTGGTTGTAAAAATTAAATCCACTCAGCATAATGTCATAGTACTCGGAAGCACAACGATGCTGATCTTCCGTGGATCCAGATCAGGATATTTGTAGAACAGCGTGCCGTGTGCCTGTGTTTTGTGTAAGAAAGACATAGGTACAAATAATGGGTTATGATGTTTAAGAATATTTTGACTACTGTATAGTTGGTGTGAATAGTAAAGTCCACGTTATACTACCACTTCAGACAAGCCTAACTAAGTAATATGTCACAGCTAAGGAGGCCAAGGAGCAAAGCCAGCACTTGGCAGGGAAGCACCATAAGGCATTACGGCCCGCGCCGCGCCGCGCCGCCTGCACGCAATCTTGCTGCACTTTTGCGGGCGCGGGATCAACCGCTCAGCGCCACTGCGCCGATATTCGCCGCTGAGAGGATTATATTCCAGGGTGCCTATTCAGCACGTCGTGTCTGACATCGAGAAGTTGACGGACAATGTGTATGATAAATAAGAGAGAGCTAAAACGTCTGTGGAGTAACAGTGGCGTTCGACTCGGTATCCACAGTCCATGGTTTGGAAGAATAATTGCTGATTCACCCCCAAAAAGAAATGGACTAGTTGAAAATTCAAAATTCTGGATACAAAAAGCGTGTTATTATGCTAGTATTTTACAAGTCAATATCAAGTAATTCAATTAAAGTGTTGAACACTTGACTCAGGTCTGTCAAATATACAATGAGACACTACTATTGAAGCATAACCAATCTAAAGACTTCCTTTTTCAACACTAGGAAATAATTTGTAGCACGGGTAAGCGTTGCGATCATACGTGCAACTAGCATGTGCATTCGTGGTTCACGTTACAGGTTCAAGCCATTAGTGAAATGGCTGGGATTCGACGACGGTGCTGCCCTCCCACACATCGACTGAATTTAATTTTTTACCACAATTTATTGCACCTATTTGTATTGTATCCACTTTATTGAATAAATTATATTTTATGCTCAAAAGTTATTTCTAATTTATTTAAGTATGGAGATTTAACATTAAGATTTTATTGTAATTTAATTACATACTTAGGTTATTTTTAATATTTCTGGGAGTCCAGTGACAGTGAAATTCGTCGTACAATGATGCAAGAGACCCCACGTGGGAGTTACGTCTCTCAAAAGACGTCCACGTCTCCACATAAGGTTTCGCAGAGCTGCGGGACACGGCTCGAGACGTCGTGAGAAAATGTTGCGGTATCTTAAATAATATGCATCAAGTACTGCTGTATATATACGTCTGTCATATCTTAGAGCTGCGTGTCTAGTCCGCTATCACTTCAATTTACGTAAACACCTATTTAATTCGTTTCAGTTATGTTACATGTTAATTGGGTGTTCTTTACCCTTAGAGTTAATTATTTTAGGTTAAGATCTGTAACGCGTTGGCTTAATAAATAAATAAATACATTTAAAATAACCACTACATCATAACAATTAATATTCATAATAATAATTATTATACAATCGGACACCTGTTAAAGTTGTTGTCGAGAAGGAGATAAACTCTTCATTGCTTATTCTGTTGATAAGATACGCTAAGTTGTTTTGTACAAATTGAGCGCGTCTCGCCAATAAACGTTACAGTTTGGCGAGAAATTACTTAAATTTGTATTTTATGTATGTTTTTGTTGGTAAATAGATAAATAAATAAATAACTAGAAGGTGCAACTTCATCCGGGTAACCTTCCTTTTCTCTTTTCCGTAGTCAGATACAAAGTAACTATATCTTTGGATGTCCGTCATCCTTGTACCAATATTGGTAAAAATCTGTTCAGCCATTTCAGCGTGATGAGCGGATAAAGAAATTTCTGTCAACAGGAGGGTTACTCGGATGTCCGAAATTAGAACTTCGTATCGTGCCGTTCCGCTCATTCAAATATCGTTTGACGGGAGATCGAGAGGGCGCTTTTAAGGTTTTTCCTGAAAACCATGACCTACCTGCTTCATGGAAAATTTATTTACAGTAGAAATTTAGAATTTGATATTAGTTTATAATTAGTGGGAAAGTAGGTATACCCCTACGCACGAGGGTGCCCGGCTCCGCCTTCCAATTTCGTTCGCACAAACTTAACGCGCGTTCATATCTACTCCTAAAGGCGCGCACGCGTTATCGCTCCATGCCCCACGTTCGCTCCTGCCATTGCCGACCACTCCACACACACACACACACACCACACGGCAGTAAGTACTGTCAATAGATATAAAAACAAGTATTTCGTTCTGCCACGTTCTGCATCAAAAGTAGCCGACAATTTTAGTATGAAATTTGACATTACCCAGTAGAAATATATATGTCGCAGTGAAATGGTAAAACGAATTTTGTCAAATCTGAGAGATTTGATAAAACCACGGCAGATGGCAAAATTGTAACCGAGTTTTGTTATTTCACTAAACAAATCTAGGGATTTGATCAAATCGCTAGAATAGTATAGTGTAGTGGGGCTCGGGGGGCGAAGCCCCCCGCATTAAGAAATCCGTCTCCACACTGACCTCTTGGTTGTAGGTTAGATTAGGTTAGAACTGTGAACCTATAAATACGAACATCGGCCATAAAAGTAGGTTAGGTTAGGTTCGAAAGAACTGCGACCCCCTCAGAAATGAACTGCTGCCAGAAAAGCAGTATGATGTTGACATTAAAACATTTTGAGATTAATATTTATGTGCTTCAGTATTATGCGCCAATGCACGATATGCATAAAAACATTATGACGATTAATGATTATGATTCAGGTTGATATGCTCTAAAATTATATGACATTCCTTACTTATGCGTAAAAACATTATGGTCACAAAATTTATGCGGATCAATTACCTTATGCGTAAGAACTATTATGACAAAAGTGGTTACGCACATCGACATTATGGCTTTAAAATTTATGCAACCCAATATGAAACCAATTTAGATATGTAAAAAGAATATGAGATAATAATAAAAATAAATACGGTTTCGAAGAGTCATCTACAGTAAATTAAATTCCGTAGAGACTTATTTGGTCTCTAAGAGTCTCTAATGGGGTCTTAATTTTATAGGTATATCCCAATAAGGCCAGAAACCACAAAACAATGGGCACTTACAAGTCTGTTTCGACAGAAGACATCGACCTTTAGATATTGGACCATATTTTACAGTACACTTCGCAACTCCCTACTTTACAACAACAAACTAACACCAAAGACGGCACATATTTAGCCAAGTCCGAGCCTATCATAATTGAAGTGGCGCTTCTTCCAAACTGGCCGGGAGTCCGGGTGAATATTCATCGGGTAAATATCCCCTCCTCTTCCCTCCTCCGCCCCGCCGCACCCGCCACACCCTTCACTTACACATTAGGGATAGAATTAACATGCCTTTTAAATTCATGCTAAGAGCCAGTCACTTAAGGTAGAGTGCTAAGTGAATTACACAAAAAACGCCCACCTGCGAATTGGATAAAACTAAATAAAAATAAATTTCTGCATTTAACATTGCAATAGGTTTCAAATCAACATTTTCTACATTCGCATCGATCCTTTGACTCCAATAATATAGTTTTTATTTAAGTAGATAAAAGAGTTAGACAGTAATACAACTTATTGATTGGCCTGATTGTTATTGATATCATTTAAATGAGAATAATTTAAGAGAATCTCTTAACATCTGCAAGACGTCCGATCGGTCTGGGAGTACATGTTTCTTTTTTTCCGAGGACATGTCTTCCGTTCTCATCACGCGAAAACGGGGCGCCGCGGATTTGAGCAATTTTCTATAGAAGCACATTTCTTTTATTTTCTAAAAACCTCGACAAAAACGCCTCACTGACTCCTGGCTCGGGTGCCTATTTTCAATGTTGGGATATGAATAATATGGCGGAGTATTAATGGTCCCCATGTTATTAGGACGAAATGAATTTAGCGGCGAATAAAACACATCAAACACGGCTAATAGAACATTATTAATTGCTTATTTTCAAAGGTTCTTTGGGCCGAGTAATGGTAATGGTGGAAGTTGTCGTTTTGTGCGAATGGGTTAACTTTGTTTACTTGCCTCATGTAATGGGAGAGATTGCATTCAAAATTAATTTGGTTAAAACTGGAGTTTAGGTCTCAGTTACACGAGGCGAGTTTAATGTGAGACAAGGATATGTTCGTAAAGTAATCCGAATGTCTGCTACTGTTCCGCGGCTTGACTTGTACATTCGATCCACAATACCATACGAAGTTTATTTATGTTTAATGGAGGTTCTGGAAAATGACGTCAATTTGTGAGATTTCTTTTGTAGCGATTTATATTATCCATAAAAATATCAATCGGCAGGGCCCGACGCGCCTTGTGTCCGACAAGCCCCGTAAATCCCGTTTATGGGCGGGGCCGCGCGACGCTAGTTTACTGCTGATACCCTGGTTATTGCTCTAAATAAGTTGTAAAACTTGCGTCGTGCACCTGCTTATCTTGATCGACTTTGTTGGGGTCTTGACCGGTAACAATACCTACAAAACAGACTACTTTTATTACAAATCTCAAGAGGAAAATTGCTTACAAAATGTAGGCAAGCTCTGTTATCGTTAATCAGAATTTTCTTTTAGAAACCTTTTCCCGGGTTTATGTAAGTTAACTGAACTACCATTTTCAGCATGATCTAAAGATATATTTCCACTAATTCCGCTGCAGCAAAAGTGCGCACAACTTATTTCGCAGAAAGCCTTTTATTTGGCAACCTGTCAGCCCAGCGTGCAGCAAACTGTACAGATCCCGAACGGTAAATGGTAAATGAGCGGTTTCGTTAAGCTTCAAAATAACTGCTCTATCGATTGCTGAGCGCTCACAGACTCAGATGCGATCGTCAGTTACCGTACATCATTTAATTCCGCAATAACCTCCACTTTATACTTTCATCATGTTCGCGACTCACCAGTCTGCTGGCATTTTGCCGAAAGGCGATTTATCGTAGCTAGCTAACTTGATCAGGTAGGATTCCTCAAGTTCGGCTTTTGGCTTAAGATTCGATGGCGCTTAGACCCTCGATCGACCAGCTCCCACGTTGATCCTTCGCGAATTATCAGTCCCCGCCATGTTGCCGGAAGGCCGAAAGGTGATCGTAGTTAACAGGGTCAGGTAAGGTGTCTCACGTTTGGCTCTTGGACTAAAGATTCGATCGCGCTCAATCCCTCGATCGATCAGCGCCCGCGACTCATCACTCCGCCGCCATGTTGCCGAAAGGCGATTAATCGTAGTTAACTCGACTTAGACCGATTCCCGGCTTTGATCCACAAGTTAGGGAATACGCAGAGTAAAACAGAGGGTTTAGTGAAAAGAAAACACAGATCGAGAGAGAGATTAGATTAGATTTAAATTAGATTTATTTATTTCATAATAACCAATTACATTATAAATTATCCTAAGTTAAGAAGAAGAGAGAGAGAGAGAGAGAGAGAGAGAGAGAGCATTTAATAGGTCTCTGAAGCATGTTAATAAGTAAAAATAAGCAAGAAATGAGTCGATTTCTCAAAGTGGTAATTAAATTACAAAATTACACACAAAACGTATACGCTCGTAATCCTAAGGTAAGAATAAAGTCATAAGGCATTGATTATTGTACATTTATTAGATCGTATTTCATTTTAATCAACATACCTATCTACGCACCTAGTATTATTAGAATAGTAGACTAACTTTTAATAACAATATAACATTTTAATTAATGAAATTGAACATTAATTTTTATGAGCTATTAATACTTGGCAAAAGTATGCGTTACATTTTAATTAAAGAGTTGCTGGGCAAGCTCGTAAATGTGAGCATCTAATAAAATGCTAACAACATTATTACCTACCTATAATGTCTATACAATACCACAGAATACGGCCTTTACTTTTAGACGTAGCCAAAATATTAAGTAACTTTCACCATTCTGTGTGTTTGTCTTTAGTAAATATTTTTCAATTAATTCAATGAAGCTTTAATAACAACTAATAGATTTTGTTGCCTGTAACTAACTTCATAATTATATTTTATTTATTAGCGAAATACCATATCAAACACGCCTAAATTTGATCGTATTTTGTTATAGATTTAAATTGAGCAGACGATATGTTACATATTACCTTACCCCGGGGTTTTAGGTGCAGGAATGATCTGACCTCAGGCCGACAGTAGGCGTCAAATCATTCCTGCGCCGAAAAACACGCGGTATGGTTATTACTTTATATTCCAAATTGCAATATTACTTTCAAATACGCGTCGGCCTCTACCCAGGGTTCCGGACTGCCTCAAAATATACCGTAATTTTCTCGTGAATTGTTAAGAAATTATGGTGATCTATAAAATATAGACAACAGTGAGGATAACCCAAAGCGGATCTTAACCTCTGTCGCATGCCACAATTATATATATAGTGTGTGCCATTGGTGGCTGTCTCAAAATTAAATTGTGGCATTCTGTGCTAGAAATACAGGGTGTAACCGACAGCGTACCGAAAACGAAAACTGTAGTTTTAGACCATAATCACGAACTGAAAACGAGTGTTCATATTCTCGGAAAACTCAAGGATAAGATTTTCTAAAATAAATTATAAAACTCGACGCTCAATGTATTGCGTCCAATTCTATCGGGTGCAGACGCGCGGGGAGGGGAGCACGCGGCAAGCATCGACCGTTCCAGGCGCTCGCCACTCCACTCACGCGTCGGCGCAAAACATACCAATGCGCATCGAATGACATGAATGAATGCAACCACAAAAACAACGCAACCACAGATCACAACTAGTATGTAGTACCTAACACCAATAACAACTGACCGATAAATTAAAACATTCTTACAAGATTTATTCAAGCAAGTAAAGCAAATAAAATGTGCGGGTAGGTAAACATTAAACATGCGTCCGATCGTAGCGGCCAACGGGCGCGCACTGGCCTGGCGGATCAATGACCGGCCAGTACCGTTATCTGTCCCACTCCACGCGCTTACATAATACTGTTTGTGATAAGTTGCGTGTTTTACGTAAAATGCTATTTTCATGCGACTTTTTATGAGAAATTGTTACCGGTAGAGTTCGATTAACGGAAAAATAAAGAAAAAATTAAAACTCGCGAGGAAAATTTGTGAATTTTGTCAAAGAAATTTCCATGATTTTCCAGCCCAGAATAATGGTCTGAAGCCGTCTGTTACACCCTGTATAATTCATTCTGTGGCTGCACAACATTTCATCAATACTAACATGGCAATTAGGCTATTGTTAGCAACATAAGGTTGGAATTCTGAGTTGAATGGAATTAAATTTAATAATATACATTTTGCATTGTATTGTAGTTTTCACACGTTGTATAATTAGCGGGTGCGCCAAAGTTTACATAATTTTTCAACCCGGATTATTGGAACTCCGAAAATGTTACTCATACCAGTTTTCATTATAATATTCACAAACAATTAATAACAAATGTATGAAGTAAAAAATTCGGAAGAGTGATGATTCTGACTACAAATCGATAGTAAAATAATGGTTCACTATTATCTTGTAGAAACTTTTTTGACATATATTTGTTTTGCATAACGATACTTGGCAGAAGTAACGTTTGGCAGAAACATCTTACGCAGAGTATGCTTTGGCATAAATCATTTCGCAGATTTTTATAATACCGAATCTTATATTGGCATAATGTTGATGAGCATAACAGTCTTCTAAACGAATAGTACTTTCGCAGATAATTTTTTTGCATAATATTTTAGGCGGCATAAAGTTGTCAAGCCGAATACCATTTGATTCCAAGATAGACTTCATTGTCTTATCTTGTTGTAAAGGACATATGCGGAATACCTAACCTAATCCAAGTCGGACCTGCCCTAAGGTGCAATCAGTACCTAATTTATGCATTACAAATTGTTGTGATTACACATTTTATCCATGGAGTGGTATGGTAGCCGGACTATGCCGCGCGGCTCGCTCGCTTCGCTCGCTCGTTAGGGTCTCAGTTCAACCTAACACTCCTCCTCGCTTCGCTCGTCGTCGTACCTAACCTAATCCAAGTCGGACCTGCCCTAAGGTGCAATCAGTACCTAATTTATGCATTACAAATTGTTGTGATTACACATTTTGTCCATGGAGTGGTATGGTAGCCAGCCGATGCCGCGCGGCTCGCTCTCTCGTTAGGGTTTCAGTTCAACCTAACACTCCTCCTCGCTTCGCTCGTCGTCGTACCTAACCTAATCCAAGTCGGACCTGCCCTAAGGTGGAATCAGGACCTAATTGATGCATTACAATTGTTGTGATTAAAAATTTAGTGGCAGTTGCCCCGCGGTGGCAAGATACCTAACACTGCTCCTCGAACCGCTCGTCGTCGTACCTAACGGTACTTACATTCTACTACGTAAAGTTTACTTAACGCACTTTTCTGCTAGTAGAAAATATTGTAATCGTATGCTATAGGATTATTATGGTACATGCAATTATGCTAAACCAAAGTCGGCCAAAGAGATATTCTACAAAACAATGTGCTGCAAAATGTGTCGTATGCGAGGTAGTAGTAATGCCAACTATACCTTTATGCCATCTTACCATTCGACCGACAGTGTTTTTTCGTCGGCGATCCTTGTAATCCATGTATAGGTATATTTCACCAAAATATTTCTGGGGTATTAAGCAAGCAAGAAATTTTATATGATGCAATAACCACTCTTAAAAAAAGGGGAACTCAAATAGATATTGTCTGTCTTAGTGAAACAAATATGCTCCGAGGTACAGAGTCAAATTTGAAACTAAGCAACTATAAAGTAGCGGCGTCATATTCAAGGAAAACGTCCAAGCGAGGAGGGGTGGCGATACTCGTGAATAAAGATCTTGAGTACAGAGTTATACAGGAAGCTGAACAGTTTTCACACCGACTGGTATTCGAATGTTGTGCAGTGAAAATAACCCAATACGATATAGTTGTGATATGTATCTACACGAACAGAACACCTACGTCACCATCTTCAGTGTTTTTCTATAAACTTAACGATCTCTTACATTTAATATGCAAACATAAAAAGAGTAGATACGTAATATGTGGTGATTTCAATGTGGACCTCCTGAAATCAACGAATATATCAAATGAAATGAAGAGGATCCTAGAGAGATACAATATTAAACATGTAATACTGGAACCCACAAGAATTACAACTCAGTCTAAAATTCTCTCAGTCTTGCATTGATCACATTGCGACCAGCGTGGAAGGCAGAGATGCACGGATTCACCACTTGGGACTATCGGATCATACTGCGCAGTCTTATCAAATACCAGTACCCAAACGCTATTACGCTCCCGTGAGATGGTGATACATCTATAGACGGGACTACAGCAACGATAATATAGAACTCTTCGTAAGATATCTGTCATCTCTATCCTTCTCAGAAGTGCTTTCGGAAATTGACGCTACGAAATCTTTCTGTTCTTTTTACAATTTATATGTTCTTTTCTATAACCTATGTTTTCCTGTAATTAGGATAAGAATATCGAGTAGAAAGAAGGACACCACGTGGTTTACAAAAAGCCTACGTAAATGTTGTTCACATAAAAGAAAATTGTATATAATGAGCATTCGGCATAAATGTCATAAACAAAAATATAAAAACTATTCGATCCTATTGAAAAAGTGTATTAACTCTCATCAAAAAGCTCTAAATCTGAAATATATTAATAAAATGGAAAACAAATGTAAAGCAGCTTGGGATGTCATAAAAAAATATACTACAAAGGACCATATTAAACAATGTGCAAATGAGATGAAATTATGTATAAATAATAATACTGTCAATAATCCGCAGGACATTGCAAACTTATTTAACGATTATTTTATTAATGATATAGCTAGTAATTCTGGTCAAATGACATGTAATTTAAATAACATAAGTATAAATAACGTAACTAATAGTATATTTCTTAATCCAGTTAATGTGAAAGAGTTGACAAATATTGTTAATTCACTGAAAAAATCCATGGCTGTAGGATTTGACGACATAAGGACCGATATTCTTAAACAAAGTTTCTATGCTATATCTCAGCCACTTTTACACACAATAAACTTGTCTATAAGTCAAGGGGTGTTTCCTCATGTGTTGAAAAAGTCTGTCGTGAAACCTATATTCAAAAAAGGAGATCCTAGGGATATGAGTAATTATAGACCAGTCACGTTAATACCTATCTTCGCAAAAATATTTGAAAAGGTCATGTATAATAGATTGCTTCTTTTTTTGGAGAAAAATCAAGTACTAAGAGATGAACAACATGGATTTAGGAGGAACAAAAGCACCTCTTTGGCTACTTTTAAATTAATTAAACAGATAATGGAATGCATTGGGAAAAGGTCTCCTGTTACGGTACTATATTCATGGATATGAGTAAGGCCTTTGACTTTTTCTGTCACAAGCGTATAATATTAAAACTAAGTAGATATGGTGTCAGAGGCCCTGCACTAGAATGGATTAAGTCATATTTAGGAAACAGAACTCAGTGTGTACAAATCTCAGGTTATAGCCCAGTTAATAAATCAGTTAACAACTACCGGTCATCATATGTTTGTAATAAATTTGGTGTCCCTCAGGGCAGTATCTTAGGCCCTCTTCTTTTCCTACTGTACATCAATGATTTGCCGAATGTACTATCGCACGAATGTATCTTATTCGCTGATGACACTACCATTATAATTGAAGGAAAAGATAAAGATGACAATTATAACGATGTTATAAATTCAACTCTGGCACAAGCAGTAAACTGGCTAAGTGAAAATAATCTTAAGGTAAATTTGACTAAAACTAACTACATACAATTCCGAAGTGTTAAGGGCCATACTGATGATTTAAATATAAAGTTTAAAGAGGAAATCATTAAAGAAGTTCCGCATACATGTTTTTTGGGCATAAATATTGATATGTGTTGCACCTGGAATGAACATATCCATGCTCTTTGTGCTAAAATTAATAAATTTATATTTGCACTGAGAAAAGTTAGCCGAGTAATATCCACAGAAGCAGGTTTAACTGCGTACAATGGATATATTGCATCTTCTCTTCGTTACGGCATTGTAATCTGGGGCAATTCTACAGACAAAGAGAAGCTATTTTTAATTCAGAAATGCTGTATAAGGGCAATCTTTAGACTACGACGAACTGACTCATGCCGCCCGTATTTTAAAAAATGTAACATCTTAACCTTGACATGTCTATATATATATGAAACTTGTGTGTTTGTGCAAAAGCATAAAGATATGTTCAAACTAAAGCAGGACACAGTTTCTCGTGAAATTAGATCTCAATATACGCATAAACTATATAAACCACCTGCAAAGTTCCAAATCATAGCCAAAAATTCATATATGATGTGCATAGAGATTTATAACAAATTACCCGAAATGTTCAAGAATATTTGTCTTAATCAGTTTAAAGAATCTGTTAAACAATGGCTAGTGGGAAAATGTTATTACTCCCTAAATGAATAATTTTCGGACTAAGTGTATATAAATAATAATTATTTTTTATAATGGTAATAATATTTGTTTGACACTTTGACATGTTAATTAAGTATGAATTCAAATAATATTGTCCGGAAATCTCTTAGTGTATTTATTTTTCTTTTTGTTACCTTATAATCTATCTGTTTGACATATTAGTTATTTTAAATTCTAATTATGTAATGTGTGTACACCTGAAAAGGTAAGATTTGGCTGATCCAACGCTTGCACCAGTAACCGCAAAATGTAAAAATATTAACCTAAATCTGTCACACAATAAATATTCATTTCATTTCATTTCATTTCATTTCAAACGTGTTATGCGAAGTGTATTTCTGACCAATATTATTCTGCCAGATGAGGGTAACCCTAAAATATTAATTCGGAGGATCAATTTTATGTGAGCCAATATGGACCCATAATTAGCACAGTGGCTTCACTGTATGCGTGTACGCTGTACAGGAAGCGCGCAAGTTTCATCAGCGCCTCGACAAAACCGCTTAACCTACGGACTTGGAGTTGCACTCCCCGGCCCGGTAATGCGGGAAGCTGCTTACAGTCTTGATAATCACTCTTTAGTTACCCTCTAGCGAGCGTTGATTCAGGTTTGAAATATGTACCTACGTCGAAGAATTAATACTAGGTATATGAAATTGGCTTTACAATCTAACATGAAATGAAAAAGGCACGCATTAAGGTGCATTGGGGTAAGTTGGAAAACAGGGTAAGATAAAACCCGTTCATAACTCCCTATTCCGTGCACATTTTTTGACCTGACCTCAGAGTGGGTTAAGATTGAAATATTATTTTAAGAGAATCTTATTTTAGCGGTAAATAACGGCTTTTTTCAAATAGGAATGAAAGTTTTAAACTATTATTTTGACATACGGTTGTACTGTATACCTACATCAAATTTATCTAAGGCGCCTATAACTGATTTTGAAAACTATATCAATCTTTCCCCGTAACCTTTTTATCTTGCCCCCATGACATTTTAAGGAATAAGCGTAATTTTATTTAAACTTCATTCATACTAGAAGTATTAGTAACTTCCTCGTTGCAGCTTAAATATAAAGATTAATATGTCGTCTTTACTAAAAACTTAGATTGTACGTAATGCCCATATTAGTGGCACAATACTATAACTTTAAAAAAAACACTGCTCATCTCGTGTAAAAAACCGTTCAATCTTATCCCAACGCGGAACGTGCTTCATTGGGGCAAGTATAGAGGTGATTAAATAAATCATACATAATATTATTATGCGATTAAGTTCCGTTCAGAAGTAAGAGCAGGCGCAGTTAACTAGACTAGTGATAAAATAAAGTCACAACAAACAGTACTTATTTGATTGAAATGTACCCGCTTTTTCATCTCTACAGACACCTAAAAGTATGACAATGGCGGAACAACCGAAATTGAGCTGTACAAAATGATTTAAGAGCGCCATCGGCTGATTGGTTTAACCACCGAACGACTCTGAATGTAAAGTTTTAATGAATGAAAGTTAGTGAAGTTTCGTGCCAAAGCCCGCGTTTTGAGATAAACTAATGAGTAACTAACTCAACCAAGTCTAAGTGTTTCAATACAGTTCATTCGCAACTTCGCATTTTAAGTGTGTACCTAGAAAATTAAGTTAGAGTTTTACCACTGAGATAATATTCGTAGGTATAGTTTGTGAGGTATTTCAATGGGTGGAAATTGGAGTTTCTCGACTTCTAGGTATCACGAGGTTAACTAATTTTGTTACTGGACGAACTTCTACGATATCCATTAATAACTGCCATTTTACTTGTACTACCATTACTTACTAACTTTTTAATGATTTTCCTCAACTTAGAAACTTGATAGGTCGGAGTATTTTTAATTGTAAGGTAAATTGTATAGGCCCTTGCGTCTATTGCAGACGATTTTTGGTGTAAAATGTTCGGGAGACACCGTTTATAGTGGCTAACTAAACTAATACGAGATCGACTTGTTCTACCGCAGGCCAGAGACGTTTGCGGCAAGTGAAAGATAATATTACATGTGCTAGTATTTACCTAATGTACAACATTAATTTCAATAATTAATTTGAACTGATAATTTTTAAAGCTCAATGTTTTATTATTTAAGACCTGATTTGACTCTCAGTGTTCAGTCTCAGATTGAAGAGAGCTATTTAAGACGACTCGGTGCCAAACGCGAAGTGAGGCGAAGTGAAACCCTGCCAATTGCAGCAGCTAATATCGTAGCGAATATTAGTGTTGCAGATAACAGATAATGCAATGCAATAGCAATAGCTGGCGGTTGCAGCCATTAGCACGGCGACAACGAGCGTTAAGCAAATTTGGCGATTACTTACTGTTCAAAGTCCGCATTGTGGTACAAATATATTTATATTTTTTAGTAGTAATTTAGATTTAATCGGTATTTGTTTATTAGATTTATTCTACCATGTGTAAAGTATTACAAGTCTACTAGACAGCTAATAAATAAGTTAAGCAGAATCATGTTCAAGGGCCATTCATTCTAAATAAATACACATAAGATGTCTTTTTGCCCACATTTCATATTATATTCATATTTGCTTTTTAGGGTTCCGTAGCCAAATGGCAAAAAACGGAACCCTTATAGATTCTTCATGTCTGTCTGGCCGTCTGTCCGTCCGTATGTCACAGCCATTTTTTTAAACTATAAGAGCTATACTGTTGAAACTTGGTAGGTAGATGTTTTCTGTGAACCGAATTAAGATTTTGATGCAAAAATAAAAAAAATATAATAAATATTGGGGGCTCCCCATACTTAGAACTGAAACTCAATTTTTTTTTTTCATCAAACACATACGTGTGGGCTATCTATGGCTAGGTCTTCAAAAATGATATCGAGGTTTCTATATTATTTTTTTTCTAAGCCGAATAGTTTGCGTGACAGACGCTTCCAAAGTGGAAAAAAGTTGGTCCCCCCCCCCCCTCTAACTTCTAAAATAAGAAAATGAAAAATCTAAAAAACCTATGATGTACATTACTATAAAAACTACCAACGAAAATTGTTTTGAACGAGATCAAGTAAGTAGTTTTTTTTCTAATACCTGACTTTGCACCTAATTTATATGGGGCGCTATACATACCAGGTGCAAACTTAACTTAACCACTTAGGGATGGAAAGTGTTTGTACGGAACCCTCGGTGCGCGAGTCCAACTCGCACTTGGCCGGTTTTTTACATTATCCATTAGTCAATGTTACTGAAACAAAAGTAAACTAAATCTTTATTAAAATTATAAGATATTTATTGACATAAGAAAATGATAGCCCCGTGGATAGTTTCACAAACAATAAGAGAAAGGATTGAAATTCAGCGAATCCCGAAACAATATCAGTCGGGAATGAAATTATACAATTCGGCGAACCCTGTCGCAGTGTCAGTACAGCGCTAGTTAATAGTGGCGATATTCAATTCGGAATAACATCGCCGGACGTTTAGATTTGCGTTTATTTCGTTACCGAAACTTTTCATGATATATTCAATTGTGTTAGCATTTTAAACACTCACTAACCATCCTAGACAACATATCAAAAATTCAAAACTACCGGGCCGTTTGTAAGGTCGCCCCAGTGCTTTAGTCTCTATTCACCGAACTACAACCCGCCCAATAGTCGCTGTGCTCGGAGCAGATTTCATTTTTCGCTTCATGACGCATCTTACTATGTTATCGACTAAGCGCGTATCATGTCATAAGGGATTTTTCATTTTGTTCAAATGTGTTGTGTGTGTTGTTTGCAACCATAGATTTTTATGATGTTTGAAATGAAAAGTACAAGATTCGTTTTTTACAACAATCCTAAAATGTTAAAACATTTATTCAGAGAAAAATGCTATCCATGATGTAACAACGAAACATCTGTTGATGAAAAGCAGGAGTAAAACTCTAAACCTTATACCGACAATTAGGTCCAATACAATACACATACGGAGGATACCAGATGGGTTTAGAACTAAACCTATAAACGGTCGTCGAAGTTGGGCAGAGCCGGGGGTTGAGGAAGGGGCGGGGAGGGGTTAATACCACCGACAACCGCGCATTGTCGCCGAACAATGCGGCCCGTGTGTGAGCAGCTTTACTTTCTTGCTGTTGCGTGCTCCAAGTCACAGGCGCAGGCGGTTGGCTAGCAATAGTCGTCGATGTCAGGATGAGGCAAGCGGGGGTTACGGAGGACAGCTAATACGGCCGACAACCGTGCCTTGTCGCCGAACAAAGCACCCCAAGTTTGAGCTGCTTTGCTTTCTAACTCGCGCGTGCTTTGAACCACAAGCGATTAATGCACATTGTGAGCTTTTTGGCTACCAATCTAGTTCCACTTTGATTACAGTGGCTCCATCAATCAATTAAATGTACTAAATTTAATTTGTTTACGTGTATTTTCTACAGTTTTTTTTATTCATAAACTGACCAGATTATTTTATTATTATGGTTATTCATAGATTAACTTCAGTAACAACTGATGGTAATTGACAACAGAATCGAAACAGTGGCTCGCTGGTTCAGCAACAGCCTATTCACTCTTGTCTTGAAGTTATCCAAGTTATAGTTTTCAGGAAATACATACGACAACAGACAGTATATTCTGCTGACCCTCACACACAATTTAAATCACACATTTCATCTTATGACAATACCTATTTCTGTCACGATAGTTTTCGGCAAGATACATTTATGATCATTTTAATTATGCGGAGACATGATTCGGATCATGAAAAATATGACTATACTATTTGGACTAACGTAATTCTGCGTAATTAAACTATGCGAAACTGGATTCAGCGATAACAGTTTATGCATAAAGCCTAATATGGCTGTATAAATTATGCCACAAAGAATTCGTACTTACAAAATTATGCAAAAACAGGGTGAACCGAAGTTCGATATAATCACATGATAATAATAATTACAACCACAGCAAATTTCTCCAAGGGGCCTCTACGTGTTGGATCCATATCCCCATGCAAGCCTTCCAAAAGACCGGGACGTATGAGCCCGAGACTCTATAACGAGAAACAAATAATAATAATAATAAGCCCGCAGGGCAGCTTGTGGCGAGCTGTTGGGGAGTGATGACCCCACGGACCCGAGATCTCCAGAGAGTCGGTCAGGGTCCTCGTCTCCGGTGTGCCTTCATCGGCTGGAGTGGAAACCCAAGAGGACCCGTAGGACTCTCACCTCTGGCTTGCCTTTATTGGCCGTCCAGAGAGAAGCGTTAGAGCTATCTGTCCAGGGGTGGAAGTGTTAAAGGGCATCACGCCGCGAGTAACTTCGGAGAAAGCCCAGCACACCTCTCGACATCCCTGAGCCCTCACGCTCGTGTTGCTTCCGGTCGTCTGCACGATGGCATTACCGGGCCCACCTAGTGAGGGGCGAGTCACCACCCGCCAGAGGTAGCAATCGCATAGATGGTTACGGCGGGTGACATTTTTCTACTGCAATAGCCCAAATAAATAGTCCATACAAACTTCATTTTAATAGCCCGGTTTCTTTTCCATATCAATGAAATAGTTCAATCGCCTGCTGGGACCGATTCATGGATGTATCATCTTATTGATATGATCAGGAACGGGTCCCAGCAGGGCAACAGCCACAGCAAATTTCTACAAGGGGCCTCTACGTGTTGTATCCATATCCCCACGCAAGCCTTCCAAAAGACCGGGATGTATGAGCCCGAGACTCAAAAAATGAGAAACAAATAATAATAATAATTCTTTATTTGCAGATAACTATGATCCATACATTCATTTTAGTTAAAATACTTATACTTATGTTAGTTTAAAAATAATAAATACGTTAATACATTAAAACAAATTTCCAATAAAATTCCAATTAAAATAAAATGTCAGATTGCAAACACAAGAACAAATTTATAAGTAATTAATTTAAAAACAAATAAAATGAAATAAAATTGTCAAACTAAAATTTTAGAGCTTAGGAGCTTAGCCACTTTAGAGCCAAATGGCCTGTCGCGTGACGATGGCAAGAGGCCCGACGGAATGACCCTCGTGCCCTGGCAACAGGGACGGCCTTTAATATGGGACTCCACATGTGTGGATACCCTAGCGCCGTCCCATTTGGGCACGACGTCGTTGAGGGCAGGTGGAGCGGCTGCTGCGGCAGAGACAGCCAAACGCCGCAAGTACGCAGCTCTCGGTGATAGCTACGTATTTGCGGCGTTTGCCGTGGAGACCTTAGGACCGTGGGGACCGGAAGCAACTAAGCTTTTCAAAAAGCTTAGTTATTTACTTATCCGGTCCTCCGGTGATCGTAGGGCTGGCTCGTTCCTCGCCCAACGCATTGGCGTTGCCATCCAGCGAGGTAACGCGGCCAGCCTTATGGGCACCCTACCTAATGGTAGCGACATAGGGGATATATGTACATATAGTTTAGGTCCCAATAGTTTAAGTTAGGTTTTATTAGATCATAATTTAAGTTTTTTAAGGTTTAGTTATATACTTTTATTTTTTGATTAAAATTGAAAACCGAGAATTGGAATAAGTACTTTAACGCGTCTACCGATGGACTTTTCTAGGCACGCTTCAGCTCATGGTCCGCGCCGTGGTTGGCTAATGTGCGAGTTGTCTTGAATCCCCGAGTCAATCCAGGCATTGTCCCGCGAGCGGCCCGGTACGGTTTCATTACGGAATTGGAGAGGTAATGAGAATTTACTCCCTTTTATGAGGTAGCGAGTGCCGGCCGTTTCGGGATGATTAAAATAACGCCGGATTAGTTGGAGCATGTCACGGTAATGGCGGGGTTCTTTAACTAAAACGTTCGCCACTGAAAGGAAATATTCAGTGGCGAAATACATTTTGGCTGTTTCACCAAAATCTGGAAACAAGAGGTTAAGTACATTCAATCGCTGCGTGATCTTCACTAATAGCTTATAGGTTTTATAGGTATATTTACGTTAGAATCTTCGTATGTTCATTCCAACTTCCAACCAAACACGTATAAGAAGAATAAATCTTAATGTAAAAGTCTGCTAACTTTTTCAAACATTTAAGAAGTAAATGATTTCTGAAAAGAAACAAGTTTTTTCAAGCTAAAGTTAGAGAAATGGAAAATCCTTTATTGTCGTAACCAATACTTTCACCCCGGCTATTAAAACGAACACAATAATTTCCATGCATAGCGTCGCATCGAGCCATTACTTTCGAAACGGATGAGAAATAAAGCAAGCAAGTATCTCTGAAACCGATCTCCACGCCACAATAGCTCCGAATAATAAACCACCGATGAGCGCTGCAATTTAAAACACTGCAAAATGCCACACAAGTAACTCGATTCTTGCCACGTCTAAACTAAAAACACAAACCATTCACAATAAATCCCTATCCATTGCTGCGCTTGCTATACAGTTAGTATTTCTCATACAGTGGAGAAGCAATGGATAGGAGTGCTTTTGGTTAGAATCGCAAAGGTGCTATCGGAAGAGGCATTGAAAACGAAGGCCAACAATAAAGTCGGGGTGAATCGCTGCGGAGAGTTGACAAAGAGTAATGCGGGCACAGAAATCCGCGCGTGGTCGACCCGCGCCCGCGCCGAACTGTTATTTCACAACAACTAAAGGTTGGTTGTTGGTTGTTTGGTTGTTTATTGTCTTTAGTAATGGGCAAAATATTTAAAACTTTAATTTGATATTCTACTCAAACAAATTGACGAGTATATACAGTGTATTCCTGAGATATCTCGAAATTGCCTTTTTCATGACTACAGCAAACATACATAATTAATGGTAAATCAACGTTAATAAGTACCCATTTTATCCGGCTACATTTTGAAAACCTCGGCCAACCTCACCATTATTGATCAAAACTCGATCCAACTTCTATTCACAGGCTTAAAGATACTGCGGAGTCACTGTAAGCAAATTTCATTCGAAAGAAGAAAGTTACGTAGGCAACATCATGACTATTAAAAATCCTTTTGTCTCCAAATCGATTTGAGAGCCACTAAATATCCCGAGCGAGCAACAGTCATTATTCCGCGCGATCGCTCGCGCCACAAAGGAAGGCATTTGCTGCAGTGCCGCCGACCATTCAGAAGAATCGGCCTCCCCAGCATGGCCGTGTGTTCCCTCTTTATCAGTGTCTGCACATAATCAAACGGATCCGAAATCTTTATTACTACAACATAAAGTCTGTTTTCGAATCTGATTTTGCTTCATATTTCTTACAGAGCATGCTAGGCGAGTCGCCGGTCTCGTTAACTGCGCCCGAGATTTCTATTCTGCCTCTTGCCGTTGCACTTTTCTTTTCATATTTATTTGCCTTTTCAGTTTCTGCGATTTTAACTTTTTAAGTCTGTTTATGGGAATTCTCGCTGAATAATGGGAAGCTTTTCATTGTTTGGATTCTTTAAATTCGTAAAGCTGTCTGGAAATAAAATAGTTTATAAACGTGGCGTAGCGTAGGTAAGTTAAAATGGGTTTTATGAAAATGAAACAATTTAACTAGAGTTCCCACTTATGTCGTCTAGTATGTTTGTAGTTCTTCACGCTCAAATGGCTGGTCCAATTAAGATAAAATTGGGTATGTAGGTAGCTGGCACCCTGAATTAACAGATAGGCTACTTTATATTCCGCCAAAAAGTACTATTCCCGAGGGATGGACCAATAATTAAATTTTAGTGTAACTGATGAACCACGGGTTACACCACGGGGCACAGCTAGTCTAACATAAATTATATTTTTGCAAGCCAAGATAATTTACTGAGTAGCTTTTTTTGCACACACCAAATGTTTACTAAATCGAAATGAATTATATTTACTTCGTAAAGTCACATTTCATTAGATCCATCGAACTGCTAGAAAATAATGCGTCGCCCTTATTGAAATAAATGTGTTCAGAGACTTCAGAGCTGTCTTCAGTCCCTCGGAGCAGGTGAAGGGGCCGCTGTCACGGCTCTATATTACTGAAAGCTGTTTATTATTTGCTAATAACGCCGGAGGCAGCCTATTGTGAAGGGTCTGAGGGTTTAATTTATTTTACTGTTCAGTTAAATTCCATTGATGCGGCGCTCAGTGGATTCCTGTCAAATAAATTGAGAAATATCTTGGCAGTTATTTTCGAATATCTTATTGTTAAATTCGAAGGTTCGAGTAAATTTGAAGGGCTTAGTTCCACAAAGGTCATCGTTTGATCATTATTGTTTAAGGATATAAGCTGAAAGGATGGAGTTAATAGAGCGTTACTGTCTAAGAAAGGCTTGTATTTATTGCAAAGAATTTACCAAAGGATGTGTTGCTGACGTTGGTCATTCAATTTACATGAATTACATGGCAAATATATACGTAACCCTATCTCTGTTTACTTTTTCCAACGACGTAGACGACGTATCACTCAGTTACCGGTTACAAAGAAATTCTTCTTGATGAAATGAAATATTCATTGAGACATAATATTATTCATTAGAATACCACATTTTGTCAATTATGGCACAAAAGCAGTGATATCTCAAAAAGCCCCGAGTGCTATACTAATACCTATTAGTTTGATATACTAAATACTCCAATGTTTGAAATTCGACCGCCGTATAGTGCCGACATGTACTTTGACAGGAGATCGAGAGGGACGGCACTATTCGACGGTCGAATTTCGAACATCACGGTAGCCGTTCTAGTGGTGCCCAGCTTCGCAGCTATCTTAAAACAAAGACGTCTACATTGGCTTGGGCACATGCAAAGGATAGACCCATTTGACGATGTTACGCTTTACACACAGCGCAAAGCGTTACATTTTATCCTTCAGAATTATTAACACCCACCATTGGAAGGATATGTCTGAAGTCTTCGTTACCCGTGTTACTTCCCATCCCATTCACTAGATTTATTTATTGTTAAGTTAACGCCACAGTACACTAAAATTAGTTTAATTACAGACACCCATAACATGAGAAATATTTAAAAATAAATCTTAGCAGTAAATAACGTTTGTGTTTTTCACAAATGAGAATATCTTGAACCAAAACAGACATATTTATAACTTGGGCCAGGGCTGTTATTGAAACAACGGCGGATGAAATGAGACGGGGCATATTTTATGAATTCGTAATTAGTTTGTGAACATATTTATAAGGGCGAGACTCTGAAAGCGGGAAGGATCGTATTTCCTGATGAAAGTTTTGTTTTTGGCTCCGAATATCCATTTACACTTTACAACGTAACAGGATAAAGCCGGTTAGCTGTCATAAATTATAACACGTTATTCAACCAATTGCTATTTTTAATTACAATTTTATTGTAATATGATAAATATTTCCCAGTTTTTCTCAATCACAGTAAAATAATACATTTGTTGTTAGGACAAAGACCTTCGTTGCCTAGTAGATAACAGCTCCTAAGACGAACTGAACGGGAAAGATGATTACTGCACCGTCAAGAAAACGCATTTTCTAAGTTACATTGTCTCGAAGAAATTGCTGTTCGAGAAAACCGCGAGTGGTCTAGCTGGCATTTGAGATACCTAATATTATTTTATTGGGCAATGATGACTATAATTTATATACTATTCCAACACAGACGCGCTTTCAAATTGTCAATAATGTAACTTAATAAGTGAATTTGTCATGTATAAATGGTTTATTGAGTTTTTCCTGCCGCGATTCGCAAAGGTCAGGCCCGGGCCGCCTGCGCCCGGCCCGCTTCCTTTGTTGCTGATACGGTTCCCTTATTAGTTGTAGCGTATTGTTTAAGAGCTCCCTCTCTCTAAAGGATTGTAATCACGTTAAATAAGGTATTGGATAACAAGCCTTCATACGATTTATTTTATAGATTGCATGCACACGAAAACCGAACATGGAGACAATGACATATGAGCAGGGTTTTTTTTATGTCATAGGGGGCAAACGAGCAAACGAATCACCTGATGGAAAGCGATTACCGTCGCCCATAGACACCTGCAACACCGGAGAAGTCACAAGTGCGTTGCCAGCCTTTCAGGTGGGAATACGCTCTTTTCTTCAAGGTTTGAAGGTCGTATCGGTCCGGAAATACCGCAAGCGACAATTCATTCCACAATGCAGTCGTGCGAGGCAGGGAATTTCTAAAACAACTCACGATCTTAGAGGTCTTATCACCTGAGTGCGATTTTTTGTTGACAACCTTGGACCGCTACCCATCTTTAACGACTCTATCGTACACATTATCGCTATAGTGTGACAACGTAATATTGATTTAAACTTACACGATTACACCGTAACTTAACACATCGGCTACCTTTTATCCTGAAAAAAAAAAGCACGGTTCCGTAGGATAGTGTAATAAATATATGTGTTAAAACCGAGGGCAAAAGTTAGTAAGTAATTCAAAAGAAGGCTGAGGATATACTTTGAAGGTGCTCTCCGACAAGAACCTAGCTCTTAAATATAATATGATGAATGCATAGCATACATACATGTCAATAACTTTGCTGTAAACTAAGTTTTCCGACCAACGAAGGCCCGTGGAGCGCACTCGGCGTACAATACCCTTACCATGGGTTATAACTTATACCATACTCGTTAGCGACTGCGTATAAAATTTGTATGAAGAATTGTAGTTCTACAAAGTGAGCGCTGGGGCCTTCTACTATTCTCCATACAAATCGTTTCCGCTGTCGCTAGCGAGTACGCGGTCAAGTTACCTCACGGTAAGGGTGAAGTACCTACTACTCGAAGGTTGCGTATAACTTACAATTACGAGGGGCTACTTAAGTTGTTGTAAGTGGGTATAGCTAAGGGTTGCCGCGCACTGACTTAGAAAGAGGTAAGTAACACGAAGTAGTCTTCACTGTGCCGCAGAAGGAGACGGAAACTATTAGTATGTCAATCTCTTTATTTCCCAAGGCGTCCAAGCTGTACATAAATAATAATGAGGTTAAAATATAATAAGTGTAATAAAATTGAATTAATACATTGTTATCGAATTATTCACACATACGGGTAGATTTGTTGGCGGCGTACCAGTTACACCTTTAGAACATCTCTGTGACTCTTTGTGGACATGTCCACTGGAAAAATCTTGCTTGTCTCTTTCTTTTCAATATCTTGTGAGCACCTGATCAAGACAGGTGCTGCTGCGTCGTTAGTTACGCTTGCCCGGCTCCCTTACGTACAAATACTTTATTGATAACACCAAGTTACATGTCCACAATTTTGATAAGGGTACGTATGCCACGAACATAATATGTCCTCATTTTACAAATAACAGTTGGTTTTGACCTTAGTGTGCGGGTACCCTAACTATCGCGGGTTGAGTGGGGTAGCGACTGAGTTATTAGACTATAGACTAAAGTTGCTATCGAGTCTTTTCCAGCCGTCCGTCGAAAAACTTCCCACTTCTTGTATTTTTCTACTGAATCAACCATTGTCGGAAGTAATGGATGTGTGTGTAGATATATTATCTGCTTACTTACTGTACTATGGTACCTTATTACTATGTGCTACTCCAATTAAATGCCTCGATCTCAGTTTTTTTTTCCTTTAGTTTATGTACCATTCCCGCTGCTGTTACATTTATACCTAGCTGTAAAGATTGTACAATAGTTGACTGGGTCTCTCTCAACATATACTTTCGAAAGCAGGGCGAGCTCACTGCACGTCTTGAACTGCTCTAGTAACCTAAGTGAATCAGGGTGATCGGCCCCGCCTGCCACTTGTGTACGGGAAAAATCGGTGCGTAGCCAGTTGTAGCACGCATTGGTCGGTCACGTTGCTATGCCCCACGACCACTTTTTTTAGGGTTCCGTAGTCAACTAGGAACCCTTATCGTTTCGCCATGTCCGTCTGTCCGTCCGTCCGTCCGCGGCTTAGCTCCGTGATCATTAGTACTAGAAAGCTGAAATTTAGTATGAGTATGTGCATGTATAACGCCGGCAGAACGGTAAAATAAAATATTTTTTTTTTCGGGTACCTCTAGAACACGAACAGTGGGGGTGATTCTTTTTTTTTCTTTTCAACACTCCGTGATCAATTAGTACTAGAAAGCTGAAATTTAGTATGAGTATGTGCATGTATAACGCCGACAGAACGGTAAAATATTTTTTTTTTTTTTGGGACCTCTAGAACACGAACCGTGGGGTGATTCTTTTTATTTTCTTTTCAACACTGGTGTGTGGGGTGTCGTTGAATAGGTCTTGTAAAAATAATACGGGTCTTTGAACATTATTTTTTGATAAAGTCAGCAGTTTTGTAAATATTCGCTCCGAAAACAAAAAAAATAGTGTCCCCCCCCTACTTTTCAACCGCGGGTCAAAAAAATTCGGACAAATTCATGTATATAAGGCCTTATAAGTACTTTCAATGAAAACTATATTGATCAAAATCGGTCGAGCCGTTTTTGAGTTATCGCCAAATTTCATATTTTTCTTTAAAAGGACGTAAGTTGACTTCCAGAAGGTAATAAGTGATTACAGTTTCTAGGGCGGTTACGACCTTTTTATAGAGCTTAAAATCTTTCTTAACTTAAACCTCGGGCGTAAAACAGCAGTTTATTGTGAAGGATGAGCAACTACGGAACCCTACACTGAGCCTGGCCCGACATACTCTTGGCCGGTTTTTTCTTTAAAAGGTCGTAAGTTGACTTCCAGAAGGTAATAAGTGATTACAGTTTCTAGGGCGTTTACGACCTTTTTATAGAGCTTAAAATCTTTCTTAACTTAAACCTCGGGCGTAAAACAGCAGTTTATTGTGAAGGATGAGCAACTACGGAACCCTACACTGAGCGTGGCCCGACATGCTCTTGGCCGGTTTTTTATATAAACAATATGACTTGAACAGTATCAGGGCTAATATTTAGTCCTAACTACCAGTGAGCCGGACTTTGTTTAGGAGTAAGTATAGCCCGCTAATGGGATCAGCTCCGCGCCACAGGAGTTGATACGCCACACAATTTTTTTTTCCGATTTTTGCACCGCCTAATAACAAAATATTTTTTCAAGTTCTCCACTACCCAAAGGTTGTGTGGAAAAAATCGCTCTTTAGCTAAAAGGCCACCTGTTGTTTACCTCTAATTGTAAGTACTTGTATTGTAGGTATATTGATACCAAGACCACTTGCGAGACATTTTAAATAGACAAGTAATGAAATATAGCAAGTACCTACAATTTCCACATTATCGTGTCTCCATTCTACTTTATAACTGTTTTTTGCATCCTATAATGTAATTAATAAATGTATTAGTTACTAGCGACTCGTCCCGGCTTCACCCGGGTACCTATATGAACAGAAGACGACAGCCGGCGAGGGCTTTTTTTTATAAAGTATAGTGGTTTTGAAGCTGCGAATACTTTATTGCTCCGAATGTCCAACAACGCGGATGTCTCCGTTGCTGTGAAGTGATAACGCTGTATGTAGCGGAGCGGGTAATCCGCTGTCACGCGCAGCCGCCGCCAATTAGGGTATCGCGCGATTAATGCCGACCAATTAATGGCCGTGATTGGATCATTGTACATGTACAGGGTCGTAGGGGTAGGGGCCGAGTTGAGATTTGATAGGCATGATTACTTGCAGTCTTAATGACTTGTTACTTTTTGATATTTAATAAAGTTACTGTTAAGGAATAGTTGCTTTGAGGGAATCGCAAATAGATGGATGACTGGTACGAGTAAATCATCCTCCACTTTCCAATGATTCTGCATGCGTACAAATTAAACAACTGGTATGACTTAGTGACTCAAAAAGGATATTAGACTCAGAAAAGTACACCATTTGTTCCGTTCCTATGCAGTTGCTCGCCAGTTTTCAACTTGAAACTTACACAGATCCACTTCGACCACGTCTCCTCAGCGATAGAAACTGGTCCTTGACCAGCTATGTATGCTCTTTTTGTTGAGCAATCCTCTCCCATTATTTTGTAGTAGCCTTGTGTAGCTAGTCCCAGGATCTCCCACTTAGCTCTTTCCGTTCTGCTACAAAGAACTGATTTCAGTCAGTATCACGACTTCACACGCCGAGGATGGGTGTTATGACAGTTTTATATATCTGCACTTTTGTATTCTTCCTGAGAAGCTTGGACATTAAGACCTTAAGACCGGGTGCGCCAAAGTTCACATAATTTTTCAACCCCGATTATTGAAACTCCGAAAATGTTACTCATACAATTTTTCATCATAATAGTCACTTTTTATACTTAGTCACTCTTACTACCGATCATAACTCCGAACCATTTAAAATCATAATGTAATTTATCATAAATATCTCTAATACTACTTTTTGTTTTCATAAATTTATTCATCATAACTGTTTTTGATCCTATTTTTCACTGTCATATTTTTTTTAAGCAGACTGGTTTCTACTCATAAACTTCACTATCATATATTTTATAAGTAGACTTATTTGTACTCATAAACTTCACTATCATATAGTTTGTACACTGACTTGTGTTGACTTATAAACTCCGACATCATTATTTTTTTTTTTATAAATAATGTGACTTATTTGACACTGTCAATGCGGATAAAATTTAATTTCAAACCCCCACGACTTGTTTTAAAAGTATTAACATATTTTTCCTCCATATTGATAAGATAACGTATTAACACTCAGTTCAATTCTAACATCTCACTAACTAACGTTATTGCAACCTGGAACCCGTTTTGCCCAGCCACGTTTTGTACAGCCACGTTTTCCGAGTCCGTGTGTACTATAGAAAATTATGCAATGGTGTAAATTTTGCCAAGAGTCCGTAATGAAGAACTGCGCCAAAATGGAACCTGGGTCCAAAACCGAAAACTGTAGGTTAGGTTAGGTTTGTATTGTGACCACTTATAGCGGAGTGAGCGAAGCGAGCGGAGCGTCAAAATGTTTGCATGCTTGCTTGTATGTTTACTCGTAAATAATCTACTACTACATCAAAATTCAATAAGCAAATGCATAGCCAGGATGGATTAAAAAAGAAACAGTATTTAGTAAGTAAGAGTATGCTAATGCCGTTAGGAAGAACTGCGCCAAAATGGAACATGTGTCCGAAACCGAAAACTGTAGGTTAGGTTAGGTTTGTATCGTGACCACTTATAGCGGAGCGAGCGCAGCGTCAAAATGTTTGCATGTTTGCTTGTATGTATACTCGTAAATAATCTACTACTACATCAAAATTCAATAAGCAAATGCATAGCCAGGATGGATTAAAAAAGTAACAGTATTTAGTAAGTAAGAGTATGCTAATACCGTTAGGAAGAACTGCGCCAAAATGGAACATGTGTCCAAAACCGAAAACTGTAGGTTAGGTTAGGTTTCTATTTTGACCACGTATAGCGGAGCGAGCGTAGCGAGCGGAGCGTCAAAATGCTTGCATGCTTTTTGAGTCATAATGGACTCGGAAAATATGGCTGTACAAAACGTGGCTTTACAAAACCCCTACTCTTGCAGCCGGCCGAGTTAAGACGTAGCGTCAGTGCAAAACGATAGATACCCTCAATGATGAATTATAGCAACAATACAAATGTAATCAAAATGTTTCGACATCAACAATTTTAATATGAGTAGACTCCAGAGTTCCTGTTTAATGTTATGATTTACAATGTTTATGAATTTTTATGGTTATTATTGAAAGAAATATGAAAACAAGCATTAAGAATAAAAACGTTATGAAGAAAAACTGTATCGATGTTTAAATGTTATGATTGACAAGTTTATTGTAATTTATAGTTCTGAATAAAATAAATATGAAAATCAGAATTATGACTACACACATAATCTTAGTGACGACATTATGAATTACAATGTTCTGAAAACTGTCTGTTATGAACTCGGTTAGTAGTAGTACAAATTTATGACGAACAAAAGTATGAAGTAAAAAATTCGGAAGAGTGATGATTTTGACTACAAATCGGTAGTAGAAGAAAAATTCGGAGGATCGATTTTATGTGAGCCAATATGGACCCCTTAAGACCACTAAGACCATATTTAAATCTCCTCCGGTGGCACCGGAACTTGTCAATTTTCGGATATACAGTACCCCATCATGGCCACCGCCAGGCTGCGTATGAACTAGTTAGATTTGTTAATTGTTGATAGATTCATTATTACCATACTTTACCCTACTAAGCGCCGTTAAAAAAAAAAAAAAAATTTTATACGCAAATATAAGATAAATAATTGTTTTTGCTATCGAGGATCGAAATGCGAAAATAGATTGAAATTGCTGAGCACGCCATATTTTTCTTAATTTATTTCTGGACTCGCGGTCGCTTATCATGAACTCCATATTATTATACTTAGCTACATAGGTATTATATTATTTACTACATACACAGGCGGTCAAAACTGTAATAAACTAAGTTCTTTCCATATCAATCCGCATCAAATGTCAGTTTCCCAAGAGACACTTCAGCCAACAGTATAATATTGATACGATAGCGAGCTCGCCGCCCAGCCGGGGCTGCCGGCGCGGCGCGGCGACCGCACGAGCTGTCCGACCGCACGTCCGCATCCACTCGGCGGCCTGTCACGGACCCTGTGTGTCGCGGTTAACTCATCAACACGCATATCTATTACATTACTAAAAATTCAAGTGTCTTTAATATGGTAAATTCTATAATAATTTAATCTGTGAGATTTAACTATTTTAATTGACGATTCCATGTTTTTCAAGTCATGACTTAATATTCAAGCAATATAGAAATCAATCTACTCCTAAAAACATGAAAAATATTACAATTATTTAATTGTTTTATGACGACAAAAAAACAATGTAGGCAAATCGGGACTTTATGTATTAGACATAATATATTGACTTTATTTGCTTTATATTGACGACTAATAAATACAGCCATGAGTATGAATTACAAAAGTAAACTTATGAGTATGAGTTACGTCAATCCCCATTCAGTATTTAAAGCTAAAACTGATGATAAACTATGATTTTAACGTGAAATGGGTCGTTCCTGACAAGTTCCTGATAGCGGAATCATGTCGGGCCGTTCCTGACAGACATGTTTCCGCCAAATACAATAATTAAATATGTCTCACGAAAGGTTTAATAATATTATATGATTTGTTACCTAAGTTTTTGGTAGGCCCTCTTCATCTTCTCAAAACTAGCTAGCCGAGAACAGTGTATTCGGTTTACTTTAAAAATGGTACGTTCATCAAAAGAAGAGGAGACTGAGTCTTCCTACATTAAATTGCAAAAACTCTTTGAGCCAGTGGCGACCCTCCTGCGGTTAAATTACCAACATACATTTTTGATTCGCTACAAATCTCCTAAATTCGGGACACATTTGAGTATATCTGTGTAGTCACACAGGGATAAGAAGCCGGTTACGGAGTAGAAAAACGCGCATGGTTTTAAAAGTCGTTTCCTTTGTTTTCGTTCTTTTCTGTGAGACAGTCTGTTTTTTAAGAAAATGGGGGTTTATTTTTATTCCCATAGATTACAATCAATTAAGATACTTTCATAGTATAAGCTTCTTATAGATTATAAGGTCTTGACATTACTATCCGAGAGTACGTGTTATTCGTAGACTAAAAGTTCGGTCGATTGCAGCCTTAATAATAATGCAAAGCTTCAAATCCAAGCGTTATATTCAACAGGTCACATCCACGGCATCATGTTGGATACTACTCCAGCGGATGCTTAGATCTGAAAAAAATTGTCTATAGTAAACATTATTTTCACGATTACACCGTCCTTTAGTAAACGTTTACCATATTATATCTGCAAAGCATCACCCAACTCAAAAATAACCAGTTTCCGAATACAAGAGGCTGTTCTACCGCCTCCTCGTGACGAAACAAATGAAACTGAATAACTCATGCGGATTATCTCGAGCCAATTAACCCCGAAAAACAACCGGCGAGTGAAACGACGCATTTGCGATGCAGATTGCACTTTGCAATGCAGACGGTCTTACCGCGTGACGAGTGTGGGAACGAATGCATTTCAATGGTAAACGGATTTTGTAATTAGCCTTGTGTATATTTGTTCCAGCAATCACGTTCGCTATTGTGCCGAGTGTTCGTGTTCTAATGATAGTATAATATTTGGAGGCGGCATGTGTGTTACATACAGTATAGTTTGAGGTAGGTGTGCTACGACAAGAGGCTTAACTTTTATCCGCACCTACTCGTATTAGTCACAGTCCCACAATACAAAATACTTATTTTGTGTATTAGAGATATTTGATTTTACAGATGAAAGTTCCTTTTTTGTCCCAGTAAATATCGAGGCTTCCAAAGAATAAACAAACTAGGTTAGAAAGCAAGTAAAGGGTGGGACAATTTTATAAAAACAGTTAATTAAAATAGGAAAGTACTGACAGCATAAGATTTCATAATTTTTATTCTGTTTTAATAATATCTATATGGACTCCGTAGTTACGATCAAAAGTGACATATCACTTTATAGGTATACCTAATTACACTAACGACAGCAATTGAGCCAACCAATATGAAGGCTTAGCTTCTAGTTACATACAACTGTGATTAATCAGGTTTCACGAAGGTAAATATACGCCCTTTGCGAAAGAGCCTGCCCTTCGCATAGCTCACCTCTTGAACACAACATATTTCCTTTGAACCCGAGAGCTGAATAGAGCATATTACATATCATAACGTATTATGTATCACATTGATCCGGAACTATACAAGTTAAGACAATGTTACCCGCCGAGGGCAACAAATTGATTTGGAATTTGTATCGGAATTTTGTTATTATTGGAATCATAATCTATAACTATGTTTATTAATTCCTTTCGTAAAATCGCAAGTCCATATGAAAATCCAAATAGAAAATTAGTTGTATTAATATGCCCAGGGCACAAAAGAATTATAAGTATCAGATATCAAAGACAATTGTGTCTCCGAATCCGTTCGCTCACGTTTTTTACTACCGTATAATAGTCTCAATGTGGATTTTGAATTGTGTACGTTAATTTTTAACGCTTTTCAGCTTCATGATCATAGTTTTATCTTCATCATCCAATCGAACTGCTTAATATCATAGAGATTCGTCCCACACCGCACCGCGCTATTTCATTTTGGGTGCTGACAGAGACTCTCTACTGATCTTGGTCTTTATAATGAGTACCAAGATGTTTTAAACTATTATGTTTACTTATTATTATGTAGATATTTCAAAGACAAAAGTGAACAGGCATCTTCTGAGTATGCTTCGTTATGTCCTTTTCATATAAAAGATCTTTACTTACATTAAAGACGCAAAAGTGTTTAAATAACGAAGTTCTCTAAAGTTAATCTGTCAATTACTCTAGTCATTAAGTAGAAATCCTTTGTGTAGCAATTGAGATGTAATAAATAGTCACTTTTTCGATTTAACCTAATTGGCGCTTTCATTCGGCCGTCGGTCTTGAAGCCTCTCGCTAAAGGCTCGCTGACTGGACGAATAAAGATCATCCCTTCATTTAATTGGTAATCAAGCTCTTCTTTTACAGCCTTAATTAACTGCCACTTGCTCTGCGCCCAAATTGTCAATCTATTTTTGTTTACTGCGCGACACGTACATAGCTATGACGCGGAGTAATTATGTGCCGCAGTAGTGTAAGGACAGTCAATCAACTTGCCGTGACCTTGTAGTATAAATTTGATCGTTGAATAAAACGTTATAGGATAGTGGAGAAAAAAATACATAAATAAATAAAATAAAAAAGCCTTTTATTTCTTGCAACGTACAAGTTTACAGTTTTAAGTATACATTTTTCATGCGATATTTAAAGATATTGAGAAAGAATAAATTATTATTAAGTTAACTACATTTAAAATTTATATATTATGCAAGAACCCCACTTATTTGCGGGTGAAGGCCTCCTCCAGAGATGCCCAATACTCTCTATCCTGGGCTTCGTTTATCCAATTTTTGCCTGCTATTTCAATGATGTCGTCTGCCCACCTGGTTTTAGGACGCCCGTCCTCTCTTTCTTTTACCATTTGGGCCTGGCCATGACGTCAGTCGCGATGTCCAGCGGTTATCGCTCAACCTGGCTACGTGACCTGCCCACCGCCATTTTAATTTCTGGGCATGTTTTTGTGCATCGATTACTCCAGTTTTTTTCCTTATGGCGGAGTGGCGTATTTTATTAATTTTTCTAATTTTTAGCATATTTCTTTCCATACTTCGTTGGCAGACCATTATTTTGTTCTTTACTCGTTGAGTAAATTTCCATGTTTGGCTGGCATAGGTTAGTGAGGGTAACAAGCAGGTGTCCATCACTTTCTTTTTAATCTTAGCAGGCATATGACTTTTAAATATTTCTTTCATGCTCTCCAGTACTTTCTCCACACTCCTTTAATTCTCCTTTCGATTTCTAGATCGTTGCTCTGTTTTTGGAAAGAGATTTGTTTTCCTAAGTAAATGTAAGAGTCGACATATTCTAGTGGTTCGTTGCCGATATTTACCGGATTTTTTTCTGCATTTGTCATAATTTTTGTTTTGCTCGTATTCATTTCTAAACCTGCTAGTCTGCATGCTTTTTGCAGCGTGTCTATCATATAAAATAGCACTGCGCTGTTTTCTGAAAACAAAACTAAGTCGTCGGCAAACCGCAGATGGCTGATGTGTTGTCCATTGATATTTAGACCGACTGTTTTCCAATTTAGTTTGCCAATTATTGACTCCAGCACAGCTATGAAGATCCTGGGTGATAATGGATCTCCTTGCCTCATTTAATTCAGATCATCCCTTCATTTAATTGGTAATCAAGCTCTTCTTTTACAGCCTTAATTAACTGCCAGTTGCTCTGCGCCCAAATTGTCAATCTATTTTTGTTTACTGCGCGACACGTACATAGCTATGACGCGGAGTAATTATGTGCCGCAGTAGTGTAAGGACAAGTCAATCAACTTGCCGTGACCTTGTAGTATAAATTTGATCGTTGAATAAAACGTTACAGGATAGTGGAGAATAAAATACATACATCTAAATAATAAGACTTATTCAGAGCCGTAGCATTGATGTTTATTTTTGTTTGCTTCAAGAATGTAAACATCTCACTGCAGTTTTATCATAGGTACATAGTATAGCATCTGAGTTTTTGCTTTTCTTCTATATTTTATGACATGTAACATCGGTGTATTTTTAATGCGATCTTACAGTTGAGTTTTTTGTCTTAATATTTTTTATAGTTGACATATTAGTATAAATTTATTTTTTAAAGTTCTAATTACAATAGGTATACAACACAATCGTAATACTATAGAAACTAAAATACCAACTATAAACTAAGAACTTTTGGGTTGATTGCAAAAAAATATACATAGTTAACAAACAATCACGCTCGCCTCTTTGTGTGACGAAAGTTAGTCATACAAAATGTATGGGTAACTTTCGTCACACAAAGGAATAAATTAAGTTTTGTTTTTAGGGTTCCGTACCCAAAGGGTAAAAACGGGACCCTATTACTGAGACTTCGCTGTCCGTCCGTCCGTCCGTCCGTCTGTCTGTAACCAGGCTGTATCTCAAGAACGGTGATAGACGTCATCACAGATGATGTATTTCTATTGCCGCTATAACAAGAAATACTAAAAATAAAATAAAATAAATATTTAAGGGGGGCTCCCATATAACAAACTTGTTATAGATTATATGTATATATATATATATATAGGTACGGAACCCTTCATGCGCGAGTCGGATTCGCACTTGCCCAATTTTTATTAAAGCCCTTAACTATGTATTTTTTTTTGCAATTAACCCAACTATCTAAAATAAACGGCTAAAACGGATTAAATTTAATATTAAATAAGACTTAAAAAATCGGACCCCTTTGGTATGGTCCCGAACACGCTGGCAGCATTTCCTTGCTGAATTGTAACTAATGCGTTGGGTGAGGGGGCTGCCAGCTCTTCGGTCCCCCGTGGTGTCGACCAGTCTTTTCGAAATCTGCCTAAATAGTTGACGAGCACTGGGCCCCCACGGACCAAGGGTCTCAACCCCGAATGGAACAAAATCGTATTCAGAGCTGAGACCCCCTTACATATTCGTTACATTCTAAGCTTCCATCTTTGAAGACACGTCTCAGTGAGAGGATCTTACGTTTTTTTTATCAATCCATTAAACTGCAGACCGTGGCAAGGAAATATATACCTATGTATTCCTGTATAAGTCCGTGACATGGTCCTGGCTAGGCCTCGTGAGTCGTTCCACCGTGACTAGGTACTATACTCACGAGCAAAGAAACGGAATCACTTCACATTTTCCGCGTGAGTTCTGAGCGTGGTAATAGTCAATGCTCCGTTGCCGCCCAGCTGAATTTGAGTCAGTTCACGGTTTCCAAAGTTTATCGGAGGTTTTGAGAGACTAGAAGCCTCACTCGAAGATCGGGGACCAGCTGCCAGAGGTGTTACATCCTTGAGGGACGATCGCTTCATCGACCAGTCTTCGAAATCGCTAACTAACAGGAGTTGCTGTCCAGATACAACTTTGGAAGGTACGAGGAGTGTCTGGCTGAAAACGGCATGACAGGAAGAGTGAGAGGCGATTCCGCAACATTATTTCAGAAATTTGGTTAGGTCTATCAAAGATACATGTGTCAGAAGGGCTAGGGGAGGCAACAGCAGGTATTGATTTAGTAAAATATTGTTTATTAATAAGAAAAACTACTTTTATTTCTTTTTTCATAACAACTTTTCTAGGCGTTTTGGTCATTCTTAGAAAATAGAAATTTTCTTTATTCACCAAGTCTGATATGAATATCATATACCTAATAATCTTAATTATTACATTTTTAGCTCCCATTTGATACCATTTCCATCAGGATTCCATGAAAATTTACAAAGTTATTAGGCGAAAAAGTTGAACGTGTGAAGTGATTCCGTCTCTTTGCTCGTGTAGTGCTAATGAGCGATTTTGCGTTGCCATGGCGACGGCAGCCGGTTGCCGTTCGTCGCCGGTTGTCAAACTTGCCTTACTGCTCCCACTCCTGCTGCGTGAGGTCTTCAATCAAGTGAGTCATTCCACCGTGACTACTTGTGCTAATGCGCAATATTGCGTTGCCAAGGCGGCGGCAGTTGTTTGTTGTTCGTTGTCGATTGCTGGTCATTGTAGTAGTTATAGCAATCAGTATTGTTAAATATGTGCTAATATTAATAAATTAATAAAAAAAAATAGACAAACATTGTATTAACCATCAACTAGGGATAAGACTCCACAATACGACCTATCTTTTGATTTTGGCAAAGCCACATGGAGACAACATTTTATTGGTTGTTTGTCTAAAATGCATATGGTCGCAAACCTCTACGACTAACAAACTAAGGTTGCCTGGTTCACTGTGGAGCGGAGCAGCCGTGAGAAATAGACCAATCACATTTCACCGATTAAATATACAAATAAAATAAATAAATATTAAGGGACAATCATACACAAATCGACCTAGTCCCAAACTAAGCAAAGCTTGTACTATGGGTACTAGACGACGATATACATAATATATAAATACATATATAGATAACATCCATGACCCAAGAACAAATATTTTGCACAAATATTTGCCCCGGCCGGGATTCGAACCCGGGACCGCCGACTCAGTAGGCAGGTGTCTACCAACCGAGCCAAACGCGTCGTCAAACTTCTTTTGGGCTTCACAGGGACGCCGTGATGGTAAGGCAGCCGGAGAACACTCGCCGCTCAAAAGTGGAAGGCGGAGCTGGTACACGAGTAGCTGGAGTGTAAGCTATGTGAAGTGTAGTACCTACGCATCTTACCTCGACACAAAATTAGGTGTTATAAGTTTGCACCTGGCATCAATTGTTTACTTTATTATAGGAGCACCTAACACTTTACAGCTCTTACTTATTTGAAGAATAAATATGATTTAATGTATTGTTTTAATCATACTCTAATAGACTAAATTTCCACGCAAGCTAATAGAAGATACAGCATTAGAAGAGCATATTACTTCCATTTCTATACTAAAGAATTGGAGGCAATTATTTTCGCTGCTATATAATTTTACACCCATATAGAATTGGCAGAAGCTAATCTTAAAGGTCTTAGCGCAAGTAAACAAATGTGTTCGTCTCGAAATATCTATTTTTGTGCGAATGCGAACAACAGCGACGGCGGCAGATTACGCAGCGCCGAGATAAAAGGTCTCCGATAATTCTGTGAAGCTTACTGGAGTGAACACGCTCGGGTACACGCCGGTATAATAGCGGGGCGTATACGGCTATACAGTGTGAAATTACTGCCTTGTTCTGTTGCAAAATGTTACTCTGCTGAAGAAAATTCTTTATACAGTTAGAAGTAAGTTACAAAGTGCAATAGAGAAACGACTGAGTCGATTCAACAATGTTTTTCAAAAACTAGAAGATTAGATATAGGGCATAATCGGAAACTCGAAAAATCTTTAAGTTGTTAAGTTGCGTCAATCAATATTAATACCAACCTGTTGTTACCAACTGTAATGCATTTTTATTTTTTTGTTTTCTGTTTGTTATTTCGTGGTGCACAATAAAGAGTTATATATTATTATTTGTATGTCGCACCCTTTCACGGGACAATAGTGTCCCGGACCTTTGGGAGGCGTGCACGGAGCCGAAGCCAACGAGCAGAGGCCCTTTCGACAATTTAATGAAATGTAATTATTATTTCCTTTATTTCTCTTGTATCTTAGGCTAGGGTTTTTACAATAAATTTATATAAAAAGTAAAATACAATAAAGTAATTATAAAATATAAATACATAATAAAAAAACCTAACCTAGGGTGCCGCCGGCAGCGGGGCAGGGCCCAGGCTACCGGTGGTGTCGGGCTGCAGAGAGAGGAACCTCCTGACGATGCGCGCCGTGTCCAAGAGTACCGCCTTCTGAATCTGACCCTTGATCCAGCCATCTAGCGAGAGTCTCTTAAAGGTGTTTGTCGAGACTTTTCGCTATAAGACCGTTCGCCGAAACGACTATCGGGACAATGATCGTCGAATCAGTATCCCACATGGCGGTCATCTCGTGAGCCAAGTCAAGGTACTTGCTGAGTTTGTCCTTCTCGGCCTTCACGAGGTTCTCATCATGGGGGATGGTGATGTCGACGAGCACTGCCTGGCGCTTGGATCGATCTACCAAAACGATATCAGGCTTATTGGCTACAATAGCCCTGTCCGTAATGATAGATCGATCCCAATAGAGCGTGGCACGACCATTCTCAAGAACTGGCATCGGTGCGTACTTATAGTACGGCACCTCAGACCCCACAAGACCGTATCGAAGAGCAAGTTGCTGGTGAATGATCCTGGCTACTTGGTTATGTCTATTATTATTATTATTAATATAGTTAATACCTATTAATATCAAAATGTTAAATGTAAAACTCACGAGTTGGGCATTAAATAATTTAAGATGCATAGGTAAGGTTCCTCGGTTATATAATACGATAACAGGATTTATCGAGTTGGCTAATAATCCCAGTGCTTTTAGGGTTCCGTACCCAAAGGGTACAAACGGGACCCGGGACTGAGACTTCGCTGTCCGTCCGTCCGTCCGTCTGTCACCAGGCTGTATCTCAAGAACGGTAATAGCTAGACAGTTGAAATTTTCAAAGATGATGTATTTCTATTGCCGCTATAACAACAAATACTAAAAATAAACTAAGATAAATATTTAAGGGGGGCTCCCATACAACAAACGGGATTGGTTGCGTTAATTTTGCACCTCATTTGTATGGAGCGCTATACATACCAGGTGCAAACTTAACATAACCACTTAAGGATGGAAAGTGTTTGTACACTGTCCTCTTCCCCTCGGACCACCGCAAGGTGTAAACGTGCCCTAAACCGTATTTATAAATTTATTATAAATAAACTAATAATTTTAATAAACGTAATTTAAAGTGAAATAATAGGAGTGCATAAAGTAGTAAGAAGTTGTTACGCGAGTGCTAGCTGCAAGCAAATCACCACAGTGCGATCCTGATCCCCTGGTACCGAGAACTAGTATTCACTCGCGCGCCGGCCGCTCTACTGCGCTCTTATCTCTGCGCGTGTGAGCGTAAGTGACGCGTCCGAGACATCTATGTGTGAGAACGTGCACTCGGGTGCAATGCAAACTCCGGAGCTCTCTGATAGCCTGGTAGTCGCGGGCAACGTTTAGTAGATCGGTCACATTCGGAATCGGACCTGTATAGACTAGGCGCGCATGAAATGGACTCTACGCCGCCTAATAATTATGTGGCTATGCGTAAACGAAAGCGGGAAGATGACACCAACACAGACTTCGCAACATTTAAGGAAGAAATAAGAAGCATGATTTCGTCTATGATGGCTACACAGTTAAAAGAAATTATGAAGAATTCGGATACGCTGAGTGAAATAAAACAATCAAATCGAAGCATCGAGGATTCGGTGGCATTTTTGTCATCAAAATATGATGAATTTAATTGTAAAATTGTCACCCTTGAATCACAAATAGCCGAGGACAGAAAATATATCGAACATTTGGAAACAAAAATTGAGGAGTTACAGCGTGAGAGCCGTAAATCAAATCTAGAGATAAGAAATGTCCCTAAAAAGCCGAAAGAGACCAAGGACGACCTGGTGGAAATGGTTATTACTTTAAGTAAGTCAATAAACTGCCCCATTAGTAGAGTCCATATCAAGGATATATACCGACTGCGGCCCAAGAAAGATGGCTCTAAAAACACCCCCATTATTGTGGAAACATCATCGACGTTGTTAAAAACAGACATACTGAAGATGTGTAAGGCACATAATATAAAGCACAAAAACAATCTGTGCGCCAACCACCTAGGGCTTCAAGAGGCAAGCGATACGCCTGTATACGTTGCGGAACAATTAACTCCACGAGCAGCGCGATTGCTCTTTCTTGCCCGAGACCTCAAGAGAGCAAAACTATACAAACATTGCTGGAGCTCATATGGACATGTGTACGTACGAAAATATGATCAATCTCAAACTATTCCGATTTACAGTGAAGGGCAAACTGAATTTTTAAAAAAGGAGGCGATACAAGAATCGCTTCAAACCACAACGAATACGATAGTAGACACTTACGCCAACAGCCAGGCGGACCCCGCAGCCACACCGGCCACCGTATTGCAACCAACGTCTCAATGACTATTTCACGTCGTAACGTTGGTAAATTATTTGTTATGCTCTTGTTTATGTATTAGATTTAATTTTCAATTGTGTCAAATATCATTTTTATTGTCAGTGTATTGTTACTGCCACTCACACACACACTTGTACCAGTTTAATAGTAAATCTCAACACATACAAAACACCTACACACGAAACTTATTACATAAATATATATTAAATACCTACACCCATAAGTACACATTGTCAATTAAGCTCTGGCCATATACTACTTTAACTAACCTATATTCTATTTCACATAATACCTTATTATTGATGACGCGCTTTCTCCTGGACTATAAAAATGAGTGACACTTTACAAACTATTACAAACATAGACGAGATTGAAATTGCCCGCACTGTAGAGTGTGACAGTATTAGTGATCTAATGAACCAAATGCAATTACGTAAAAACGACTTCACAATAATATCACAAAATATTAGGAGCATATATTGCAATTTTAACGATTTTGTTATCACCCTCTCTAGCTTCACAATGAAACCAGATGTAATTATACTTACGGAATGTAGATTAAATGATAAAAAGCCCCTACCTCAGATCATGAACTATGACTCCTACTCTACCACATGCCAGCTTAACCAAAACGATGGAGTAGTCATATATGTAAAGAGTACTTTAAAACATAAAGTGACAGAATTAAAACTTCTTCAGGCTTCTTGTCTCCAGCTAGATGTCCTAAACAACACAGTTCTAGGTATATATCGGTCTCCCTCATCTCCAAATGCAGAAAGTTTCATAGAGACACTTAAACATCATTTGGAATCACTGAAATCGGTTAATAATCTTATAATTGCAGGGGACATCAATATTAATATAAGGCCTAAACTGCTGGAACCATCACACGAGTATAAAAATAGAATTAGTTATTTGAACACGTTGTCGATATTTGGTCTTCTAGCGGGACACACTTTACCTACTAGGGGCAAAAATTGTTTAGACCACTTTATCCTAAAAATAAACAAAAGTAAATACTCTCCGACCATAGCTATCATAAAAACGACTACAACAGATCACTATACCACATTTCTTTCCTTGTCTAAAGTCAAATCTTTACCTATTGAGGATAAGACCAGAACTATTATAAATTACGACGATGCTTTAAAATACCTAAAAGAAAAAAACTTATCTGACCTTATGTTTTGTAAAGATCCGGACGTCTTAACCGATCGTTTAATTTCCATTTTAAGTAAAGCGTTGACTGAAAACACAAAAATTACTAGGATACCTAGTGCGAGGCGCATAATTAAACCGTGGATCTCTCCCGGGATATTACGCTGCATACGTAACCGTAACAAGCTACAGCAAAAAGTGAAGGACGACCCTTGTAATGAACTAATAAAAGTAACATACACCCGTTACAGAAATTACTGCAATAATCTTATAAAAAAACTGAAAAGACGATACGAAAGAGAGCTTTTAAATAATTAATTACATAATAACAAATTACTTTGGAAGAATATCAAAAACCTAACCTATACTAATAAAGTAAATAAACTACCAATAGAGCTACTGAATCTCAAAAATACTTCTACTGAGTCAGCCCAATTCGTAAACCATTATTTCGCTAACATCGGGAAAGAGCTTGCAGAGAATATTACTCCATATTCGCAGAACGAGGTGATCGCATTTCTCAGCAAACTTCCCGTACAATCGGGATCCTTAGTTTTATTGCCAGTAAGTCAAGATGAAGTATTTGCCATATTATCAAACTTGAAATCTAATAGCGCACCTGGATGGGATAACATTCCAACATTTTTTTTAAAATTGATAGCCCAAGAAACACAGGTAGTCCCTATCATTACACACCTGGCAAATCTCAGTTTCGACCTAGGAATTTTCCCAAACGCACTAAAGCAATCTATCATCACCCCTGTGTACAAGAATGGAGAAAGAGACGATGTCAGCAACTACAGGCCTATTTCCGTATTACCTGCTATATCGAAGATCCTGGAAAAATTACTGAATGCTAGACTACTAAGTTACTTCACAAAATTCAATATTTTATCTGAAGCTCAATACGGTTTTAGACACGGAAAATCGACTGAAGATGCTATAACTGCGCTTACCTCGGTAGTTGTTGAAACCATTGACAGTAGTAATAAGTGTTTAGCGGTTTTCCTGGACCTAAAAAAGGCCTTCGACACCGTCTCTATCCCTATCCTTGTACATAAGCTAGAGAAGAAAGGGATCAGGGGAACTCCACTTTCATTAATAAAAAATTATCTTTCGAATAGGAAACAATGTGTTAAGCTAGGGCAACATGTTAGTGACGATACAAACGTTTCGTATGGTGTACCACAGGGGAGTGTCCTAGGACCTACCCTGTTCCTGGTCTACATCAACGACTTATGTAACATGGTCATACCTAATGGAAACATTTTTTCATATGCTGACGATACAGCGGTCGTCTTCACCGGTAAAACATGGAAAGATGTTAAAACTAACGCTGAACAGGGAATGGCAATGATAAGTAAATGGCTAAGAATGAACCTGCTAACTCTAAATACAAACAAAACAAATTATATATGCTTCAGTATCACAAATTCTACACAACCCAATTTCAATATGGATCTAAAGATCCACTCATGTAGTGAGATAAACTCCAATTGTCACTGTCCAACTATCAATAAGGTACCCCAAACTAAATATCTGGGAGTTATCTTAGACGAGCATCTAAATTGGTACTCCCACCTGGACCAGGTTAGCAATAGAGTAAGGAAGATGATGTGGATATTCAGGTCGCTGAGGCATATTGTACCAAATAGTGGAAAAGCCACATCAAAATCACGTAATGTTCTGAATGAGATATACATATCTCTGGTACAGTCTGTTTTAGTATACTGCATATCTATCTGGGGGGGAGCTGCAAAGAGCCGATTCATTGGCCTTGAGCGTGCTCAGCGTGCGCTAGTGAAGATCATGTACTTTAAAAGAGCTAGATTTTCCACTGAATCACTCTACCAAATAAGCAACCTCCTGTCCGTGCGGAAACTGTATATTTTGCAAGTTACGCTTAATAAACATAAAACTCTTATATATCACCCTAAATATAACACTAAAAGAACAATCAGTAATGTAGCTTTTCCGTCACACACTAGAACCACTTTTGCAAGATCGCAACTGAAAACAACTTCAGGTCATATATATAATAAAATCAATAAAGTACTTAATATTTACCCAAAACCATATTATGAATGTAAATTAATTATAACGAAATGGCTAAAAACTAAAAGTTATGAGGAAATAGAGATTTTACTACGTTGAAAGTAAACAAAAGCCCACACAGAGACACCCATTCATACACACACACACACACACACACACACACACACAACACAGTTTTAAGTTTTTTAAGTAAGTTTAAGCTTAACCAATTTAATTTGTTTAAACGTCATTTGTATTACCTTTGTATAATACAATACATATTAACTTCAATTGTCTTTGTAATTCATGTTTTAATTCTTTTATGTATAATAAATAGTGTAACGTACGGACCATAATTAAAGAAGAGCGGTGTCTTCCAACACAGGCAATATTTTGCTTACCGGATGGCACCATCCCTTTGTATATACACCATGTACGTTTTATCGAATAAAGAATTTTGTATTTGTATTTGTATTTGTACGGAACCCTCGGCGCGCGAGTCTGACTCGCACTTGACCGGTTTTTTCTACTATTCGTATACCAGCCGTATTACCGGTACATTCTTCCTTAGCGAGCTAGCAGAAGAGAACTAATACACGACCCTAATCATTATTGGATTCATTTACTCGTAGAACTGGAGCCAGCACTAAAAGTAAATCGTATCTCTAAATCCATTGCCGCAGCGGTGACGGCTAATCGAGCTCGCTGTGTGACCACTCGGACTTGACTCGGACTAGACACAACATAATATTGAATATGAAGTATATGTCAACTTAACAATACAAACATGTGAACCAATACCGTTATTAAGGAATCGTTTTATATCGACTCTAACTAATAATATATACATTGCTAAAGTCATAAGATCATAACCTGGTATTTAGGCTTAGCTAAAATTCAGGTAAAAAGATTACCTCTTAATGAACCAAAAATATTATATTTTTTTATATACCTGTCTGTGTGTTTGTCTGTCTGTCTCTATGTATGCTTAGATCTTTAAAACTACGCAACGGATTTTGATGCGGTTTTTTTTTAAATAGACAGTGATTCAAGAGGAAGGTTTATACGTACATACATAATACATGCATAATTTGTCAGCATTGCACCCGTGCGAAGCCGTCAATAGTAAAAAATTCAAGGTACTTACCGATTTCATTCCTTTTCATTTCGCATGAGCTTATTTTTTTGATAAGTAGGCATTTCACGATAATGTTATAGTATTTTTATTTAGGTACTGTATAATCGGGGAATAAGTAGTTTCGTCATTCTTCGACCTTATTTGATGGTGTTATGTAAGTTCCAAAAGTGACGAACATTTTCATGCCGCGACTGTACAAAGTATTAGCTGGAACAAATTAAATTAATAATATGTATCATTTTAAGAATTTCTATTATAAATAGAATTTGATAACCATAACAAGTTCAAATAATGTTAAATAATTTAACTTTAAGTTACACTCCCTATAACGAGTATTATTGGTTAACCTAGAATAGCAGGAGCACTAAAACTTAATCTCCAGTCTAAATCCAGGGCCGCACTGGCCGGGACTAATTGAGCGCGGAATGCATTGCCGTTCGGACATCGGTCCACGACTGTTCCGCCTAGACCAACAGCCGATGACGTTTTGTCTTTGTCATCGAATAAACGAAGTAAATGATATACCTATGTTTAAATGTGGTTTAAATGAAGAGCGCGTGCCGCATCGCCATTCAGACATTAGATATCATGAGTGAGAAGTTGTTGGAAGGAAAAAAAATGCCCTAGAAAACCTAGGCGATTATTTAATTAGCTCAAAATGGTACATTATAATAATAATATCAACAATTAGTTTATTAGTTTGGGACTACGTCGATTTGTGTAACCATTAATATTCATTAAACAAAGAATAATCGGTTATAATATTTGATGACGAAGTAAATTGGCGGTGGTCTCGCACACTAACAGGTACGACTTAAGTAAGTCAAGAGGGTTCGAGGAGCCTTAGTTAGGGGACGAGGCGAGGGTAGGAGGGGGGGGGGGCTGCATGATCGGAGCCTCTTTACATAATTGTACTGAAGCGTCAGTGGTTAGTAATTTAGTTTCATTAGAGAAGGGATCTCTCCGTGTACGGTTCATGTTCGATCAGTGCAAGCTAGGAATGGATGTGGAAGTATGCCTGATATATACATTTCAGTTATATTTTCTTTAGGTGTAACAACTATATATTGTTTGTTATATCTAATGAAACGAATATCTTAACATTGCTCCTCGCTTCGCTCGTCGTCGATGTTGCTCGATGAAGTTGTATCTAATATATGTTAGGTTGTTCAGAACAGAACAATTTATATGTTTAAACCTTTTTGTTATACTTATGTTTCTTATATTATTTTTAGTTGTCTATGACAAAATGTCACTATAAAAATTACCTAAGACGATGTAGTAGCGAGTTGGGAATTTAATATATTTTTGAAGTTTTACAGTGAGATGTTTTAGTCCTGGGCACCTCAGGAACCAGGAGTAACATTGTCCAGGATAAGGTACAGCATTATCAAATGTTGTTATGTATTCATAATTCATTCTATACAACCTCTTTACGTGTACCAACGTATATTGATTGTTTTAAGTATGATTTACGAAAAAAAATCTCAATGTTGAGTTTTTTCGGCTTTCTTCTCAACAGCGGTGTCCTCTTGGGAAATGCTAGTAGATTCAGAATCTGACTTGTAAAAGTGCCCTTGACGCCTGCTTACTTACTGAATAAATTGATTGAAAGCAGTTATTTTTTTTATCTGTCGTTTCACGTTCTTTTTAGGGTTCCGTAGTCAACTAGGAACCCTTATAGTTTCGCCATGTCCGTCTGTCCGTCTGTCCGTCCGCGGCTTAGCTCCGTGATCATTAGTACTAGAAAGCTGAAATTTGGTATGAGTATGTGTATGTATCACGCCGACAAAACGGTAAAATAAAAAGTATAAAACGTTTTTTTTTTTGGGGTACCTCTCCAACACCTAAAGTGGGGGTGATTTTTTTTTCGTTCCAACACTAGTGTGTGGGGTATCGTTGAATAGGTCTTTTAAAAATAATAGGGGTCTCCAAACATTTTTTTTTATAAAGTCAGCAGTTTCGTAAATATTCGCTTCGAAAATAGAAAAAATAGTGTCCCCCCCCCTCTAACTTTTCAACCACGGGTCAAAAATTATGAAAAAACTCATGAACATAAGGCTTTATAAGTACTTTCAATGAAAACTATATTGAACAAAATCGGTTAAGCCGTTTTTAAGTTATCGCAAAATTTCATAATTTTCTTAAAAGGAGTCAACTTACGACTTCCAGAAGTTAATAAGTAACTACAGTTACTTTGGCGTTTACGACCTTTTTATAGAGCTTGAAATCTTGCTCGTAACTTAAGTCTATTGTGAAGGATGAGCAACTACGGAACCCTACACTGAGCGTCGCCCGACATGCTCTTGGCCGGTTTTTTCATTGTTAAATAAAGTTCAATTGATCAGTGTATAATTTTTTAAGTATTGCATAAAATTACAAGTAAAAGTTGCCAGTTCAAGTTCAAGTTTCTGGTCAGGTCATTCATCTTAAGTTTTTTACTGTTTTGAATTGATTTTGTACTTACCTTGAAATCTTACGGTATGATTTACTTACTTACTCCATTATTTCCGTCTGGTCCAAACGCAAACATTGAAATTTGATTTGTATGGAACAAAACTCATAGGTATAAATACTCGTACTACGTAGGTATGTACCTATTCTAGATTTCTTCACGAAATATATCAACATGGCATTCATGTACTCCAAGTTTTAAATGCAAATATAAAACACAAATTAAAACACCAATTACCATCAGAATTTATTTATATATCTTTATTTCCTTTTACAGACCTTGTCTGTGTAACTGTTTCTGTTTAAAACTCTCACTGTGTTGAGGTGTAATGCTATTAAAGTATTATTAAACAGTTCGCTTTTATTAAATAAAGGTTCAGCGTTTAGCTACGTCCCAACTTCGTAAATATTTTTCAACTGTTTCATAAAATTACGAAGGGTTTCGGGTTTTTTATTAGTTACTCTGATAATGCAAAATTATTTTACGCCTGACACGTACTGTTTTTTTTTTATTTTATATTATTTAAACTAAGGTATAGACATGCCTCTAATTATATTTAAGACGTGCTTCATAATACTTATCTTTTACTCTCTTGTTGTACGGTATTTAAGTAGAACAATCCTTTTAGTAATTTAAACACGGTTGAATTTAACTATAGTATACTGCATGGCGGGCATTCTTGTCTTGTTTCCCATTGAAATATTTACACGTTCGACAATGGTATACCTACTTGTAAATATTATGAATATGTATGCTATTATCGAAATTACATATGGTAACTGAAACAACACATTTTCAAGTTATTTAAATTAGTTATCGCCCGACCATGCTACATGTGGCAGTGTGGAATTTGTGGACATATTTTAAATATTTTAGAATATTTTGTGGGAAAGAACATTGGATATTTTTCCAAATTGATACAAGAACAGCTGACGCGCGAGCAAGTCTAAAGGCAACAAGATTTTTTCTTACCCCGTTAAAAACCGGAGCGCCCGCGGCGAAACCTTACAAAAGCTGTGAATGAACTCTGCTGCTTTTACAGGAAGTTTTAATTTGCATTTTGTTCAATATGCTAACGACAGGGGCAGTAAAACGAGCTTTAAAAACGGAATGTTATACTTTAAAACATCACAATTCTCGCATAGAAAGTTAAAACACTACCTTCCGTTATAAGTACATTAAATAATTTATGGAACGTAGCGGACTACACGACGGGCGGCCGATGAGTACAGGCTTCAAATTTCAAGGTACAACACACAAACTAGGCGCTTTTGTAATTTCCATGTCGGTAATTCTATAGCCACGGAATTTTGCGTAACAGCCGCGGTATGTGCTCGCCCCCGGTATACAACGAATAAAGACTAAACTCTCGTCGCCTCGGTCTCCACGCGCTCGCGCCCCCACCCTCCATGGAAATTACAAGAGCCCAAACTGATTTATATTTTTCTCGGCAAGTTTTTGACATCTTAATGTTAAGTCTATGCAACAGTTTAAATTGGATGATGAAAAGCCGGTAAAGACTTGCGAATCCCATTAAGAAGACCAGGTAGATCAAAAGAGCCGAAATTGGATTTAACAAAACATCTGCTGAGAAATTACGTTGAACAATCGATGCAGGAATCAAGTAATTTTTTACATAAAGTAATGAAAACTGTACTCACGCTAGGACAAGACCGCCCTCGGACACACAGGGAACATTATTTACATACAATATTAACGAGCGAGCTGTACAGTTGCGAGAGACGTCATACAACCCCATTAGATTAGATTTATACACAGAAACAATCCCCTGAGCAATACGGCGAGACGACGGCCTGCTGTTGCGAATAACTTTAACTCACCCAAGAGAAGGAAACTTTAACTCATAGCTCTGAGCAGGCACATGCGTATAAGGATAACCATAAATACTGTGTTGTTTTAAATTATATACTTTTCTTGTTTGAGTCTCTCATTTCAAAGAAAAACAGCAGCATACATAAGTGTATTCTTGCCAAAATATTGTTTTTGTTTTTTATGAAAACGTTGAACTACCATAATACTCAATGCCTATATATATTAAAGATTCCAGTGAGTCTAAATTTATTCGCACTATCAAGAGGTCGAGGTCTAAATATGATCTACGCCCGCATAAATATTTCAAAGCCCCACATCCAAACTCACAACAACATTCATGTTCTATTTAATAGATAATATACGATTCAAATTACTTTATTTCAATAAATAATATCCTCCCGAGGAGATAATTCGAGTTATTTGTGAACAGGAACCCTGTTGCTCTCTTACATATATACAACTATGTAACTGGACTTTAACAATATCATATCATATCATCATAGATTCATTACCCTTAAATACTTTATTGCTACCACGTTAAACCATATATTGAGCATTAATAAATAAAATACTTCTGTTATATTGCAGCATTTACATCCACTTATTAAGGTATGTAAAGTTTTATATCTGCACAAAAATATGTTTAATTTTACGAAGTATTTATAGTTTTACACTATGTTTTTATGGCACAGACTAAATTGCATCAAATTATTGAAAAGCATAAAGGTACGTCTGTTATTTGAACTTTTTGACACGTATATGAGCGAAAGTAACGTTGTACGTTATACAACCAAGTCGATACGAGTTTAATCGACATCGATGGATAGTTTCGATCGACGTTCGATGGTTGTCGACCCATTTATGATCGACGGCATCAGTTGGCGACCAATTGATGTGTACCAGTCGTCAATCGGTAATAATAACGTAAATATGGACGCCCAATACATAGGTGTGTAACACACGAACAGGGCGGCCGTAGAGAATGTCTCCGCAACAGCCAGGAAGGCTGACGCAGCAATACACATACATATTAATACATAATTATGTAGCATAACCTTTAAATTATTTACACAAGTAAATTATAACACGTAATTACTACATTACTCGAGATTATTTTATACAATTTATTGTTGATATGGTCAGATTTGGCGAGTAATGTCTACTTATCAAATCTCGCAGTGCATCTTCGCCCCCGGACGACGACTACCTACTCTAAGCCTAGCTTACATCAAGTACTGCAACGTAACAAAAATAAGATGGACGGAGAAAGGCAAAACATGGATTCTATCCGCTACGAAGAGCTGACGTCGAAGGTACATATTTTTTATAGATTGGTGTTATCGAGAGGCGAATTATATTTTACTTTAATATATACTTTTATCTATTTCAGGAATATACGAGTATTCGAGATCTTTACATTTGAAAGGTTTCACCTTACGTCGAAGTTTAAAATTAAAATAATCACAACCTTAAACAAAACTAAAGCTTACTGATTACTATTGCTATATTATATAATTTGGCATATACTGTAACAATACGATACTGACGACTACATAGTCTACGCGCAAGCGCAAGCCTCACTTGCAATGAGCTACGTCGCATTCCCTCTCATGCACTCTCGCTCACACCATGCTCACTCACACTCACGCTTCACTATAGTTTATGTACAAAATGATATGCTAGAATTCTACTATACACATACAATATTTAAATTGAGGTATCACTTAAATTAAATTCATAATGTCTTATCACTTCAAAGTCACTTTATATTTGGTCGTCGAGCAGGTCTCGGGGGACGCGGATACTTAGGAAATGATGATATTGCTTTAAGTTTCAGATGAGATTAGCAATGAATCGAAATGGACACCAAGATCGCGGTGAGTTAGAATGCCTGGCCGGTGCGGCGGCGACCATACTCGTAGTTATTTACTTTCCGCGCGTCGCTGGAGATGTTTTCAACTTAAATTGAGTGTTCCAATGTTCTGAAAACAACCTCGCCTTCAAAGTTGCGTCGCAAAGCTAGATTTCTAAACATATTAACAAACTAGCGCGCCACATATTCGGAAAATACGGCGTTTGTTGGCTGAGAGCACAGTTCAAAGCGGCTTTTGACTGGTTAATTTTGTTTTCTTGAATTTGTATTTCTCACGAGTAATCCATACGGCCTTTAGCGTATCAACTCGCAAACGCATTTTCAATAAATTGAATGTGGATTGACGTTAATTTGACTTGTAACTTTTATGCGATAATGCCGATCTTTGATGAAACAGTAATTTCTATTTGGAAGTTTCATGTGTCAGTAATCGTTTTAACAAAAGTCACGTTAAAATAAATATAATAATATAAAACAATTCCAACCATCATGTAAACAATACTTAAATAGAAATGGAAAACTGACATACTTTACCGCATTTGACGAGAACCAAATAAATATGGTTTTCGATTCAAGCGCTCATCTCGAAACTAAGGATTAAGGTAAATTAGATGGAGGGAGAGACCTACTGGGTGAAGACGACCAAATAGTCTATGGGCTAGGTGCCACAGTGCAGAATCTTGCGGAAGGCCTTCCTGAACTCGGGGTTGAAGATGGTGTAGATGACGGGGTTGAGGAAGGAGTTGATGTAGCCGAGCCACGTGGTGAGGATGAACACGGTGACCCCGGGGCTGTAGGGCAGGCCGAGCTTGCCGCACACCGCGTCCAGGACCGAGCACGTGAAGAACGGTGCCCAGCAGAACAGGAACACGCCTGGACAACAATATTACAAAACATATTTTTCCATATCCATCTGGTGAGCTGTAATGTACAACGTTATTCGTAAAGTGTGTCAAATATTAACATATTATACATTTTCATTGCATGCAAGATTAGAAAGTAATCAAACTGGGAACCATTAATCACATGTCATACGAGTATAAGTTAAAATGTAGGTCCATTAGCCTTACACGCAAGTATTTTCTTATCGCAATAATCTTTTTTATAAGTGTAATCTGAATTTACAAAAAACATATGTAATTTTGATTTGCACACTGGTATGTACGACGAATATAATAGCAAGTTTCATATACAATTACTAATCTTGGCAGCGGGGTGCTGACAAGCGGCGAATGTGGCTTTACATATATGTTGCATACATTGGGTACGTCCACCACCTCAGAGCTCGTGAGCGGTACCCTCATCAAGATAGATGACAACAGCAGCAGCTTCCAGTCGCTGGGCAAAAATCTGTAGGACACAAAGCGACGGTTCTTACCCAAAACGATCGCTAACGTCTTGGTGGCTTTCCTCTCCTTCTTGGCGGACGATTTCTCCCGCTTCTTCTTGCTGGCCTTGTTGGCCTTGTAGATGGTGAACCGCGCCGTGGCAGCGCTCGCTTTGCGCTCCTTTTTGCAGTCGCCGAATTGGCTCACGGCGTCTTGGTCGTCTTCCGACCGTAGCGCCAGGGACGCATTTCTAGTAACAAGAAAATTGGTTATTAAGTAGTTTAACTAGATTTGCGTTATCGAGGACTGATCAGACCTTCCATCCGAAGTGAACGACAAAGTTACTAGACTAAAAAACCATTTTTTTCTGTCAAGTTTTATTATAGTTAAGCTTTTGTGGTTATATAAATACATGTTTGGTGCTAGTAGTTGCTACATCAACTGTCGAAAAACTTATTCAGCTGCAACCAAAGATCTCCATTCACAATAAGTGCCTTCGACGGACCTGTCACAACAGCTTTTTACATCACAGTACTTTTTACAATGTAGACTCAATTTGAATCGGTTTCCGGTCATTTTTCTTCGAGACGGGGCTAGGCACAGCTGACCTGTAATGAAGGCTCACCTGGAGTCAGGCTCCAGACGGGTTCCTTTGCCGTTCTTCTTCCAGGCGGCGGCGGGCGCGGGCGAGCCGGGCGGCGAGGAGGCCGCCTCCACGCCGGACGGCACGTAGCCGCTGTCGTTGTTGCCGTTCGGGTCCGGTACGCCCGCGTTTAGCTTCAGCTTCGGTGTTCTGAACAAAAAATTTAACGTGGTTAAAAAATATTAAGCAATTTCACATTTTATACATGTGTCTCCAAATTAAGAATATCATATTTAAAAAAAATATATAAAAGGCCGTGTAATTTTTAATGCCGATTTCAAACTCCTTAAATACAGCATTTAGAAGATGGTATATAATCATTGACGTAATAATTACATGGACACACAATCAGACGGAAAAATGGCACCCTCCCAACTAATGCAAAATCACAAATCGCATTAGTTGGGCGATCAGTCTCGTTTAGACCATGACACGTGACGGGTCTCAAAAGTGACTTAATTTTCAGTGAAAAATTACAGAAATAACAACTATAAAATAAAGGAACAGGACGGAATATTCTTTTTTACTTAAGTACTATTGATTAATTAACGAATCCTATACAAAATCATATCAAGTTTTGTATTAGAATTATTAACTTTGTCCCTACAAAATGCACCTCATCACAGAACAAAAATCGAAGGAGTCGCTTTAGTTATATATTTTATTAATAAATTAAGGAGTGCAATAAATAATTATCCTATTTTTTTAATTCAAGTTTCCCATTCTCAACAACGTAATAATGGAGATCACATTTAGCAAGAGACAAACGCGAAGAATATTGAAGCCAAATAATTCGTCTCTCATGTGTTCGGCATAATCATGTTTTTTTTTATGTTAATCAACAGAAGCGTACAATGATAAAATTCATAAATTACTAAAAAATTGCTTTGTTGTTATTGTTTTATTTTGTCACAGAGTCTAGACACTGTCAGTTTAAACCTTTGAACGCCAAGAACACATAAAGGCGACGGCGACGTGTGCTGCCGTGCATACCACGCCACCGACAAATAAGATCAAACTTTAATGGGTTAATAATGTCAATATTTTGCACTTGTCTTACTCTCATTTCACATACTGGAACAAGGAGAAATAATGTCATTATTACTGATCCCTTCTATCGGAAACTTTTTATGCAGTTGTTAAATAATAACGTAACTAAATTTGTTATTAACAATTTACAATAAAAACGTAACTAAATTAGTTATTAACAATTTACGAGTTTATTTAGTTCAAACATAAAATATATTTTAATACCTAAATAAAGTAATAGTGAAAATATTTTTAGTATGTAAAAATATTAAAATCTGATCCATTCGTGCCATGTTCCAAGTTTGACAAGAGACTTCAGTCAGAATACGCTAAAAAAGTTAATTTACACGTAAAATATTTGTGGTAATAAGTAATTAAGTCAATTTGACACTTAAACGTTTAAACAAAGAGTTCTTTTGTACGAAGTCAATATGTTGCTGCAAATTATAAATAAGCGTTATTGGCATCTACTTGTACATGACAACGGAGCCACTTTATTTGACACTTTTGTTCGGGTCTGTGGCTCTATAATAAATAATACCTCAATGTATATAATAATTGAAAAAATTGTAGTGTGTAAAACATTTATTATTTTTTGAAGTGTATTTATATTCGATATATTTTCAATAGGACCGCCTGATGCTCTATTGTAATTACTTGCATTTTTTTTTGTCGAGGTGAGGAATAAAGAGTAGTCTATGCATGATGACTGTTCTAATTTTTTTGACAAACATCGACGTACGCGGGCGCAAAATGGTAGCTTTTGTTTGTTGTTTTAACAGAAGTTACTGAGAGCCATGTTCACTGCCATACCAACCATGCCAAGAAGATGGCTTACTGAGAAGTTGTCAGTTACTTTCTAAGCATTAGTTATGCCGTATTAATAAGGTAATTCTTATTTTTATGGACTGTAAAGTTTTCTTTTTATGAGGGCAGCGAAGAAACTGTAATATGGATCTGAATATTGTGGATATAATTTAAAAGTGAAAAATAATATTGCAAAGTACTACTTACAGTTTATCCTTGCGTCCATTACAAGGATCGATCGTCATTCGTTCACGCTCATTGACCGTGTCTAGAGCACCCATCACATTATAACCGCGGCTAGCTGACGCAATATCTGCAGAAATTATGCAAATATGGGCCCAGTCGCGCGGGTAACGTACCTGTGCGGAGAGGGCCAGTCATATAACGTACCTATGTGTGCCTATGTGGACATGGTCTGTCATGCGGCAATTTAAATATCAACAACGAGTGTGATGGAGCAAGAATTTCTTCTCCACAATGGTCTCTTGTAAAATGCCGGTAGAATCAGACATGTAAAACTGCCATTGTGGCCTACTTGCAGACTGAATTTAATTTATTTCATTATTACGTTATATTTTTTTGACTTTTTAAATCAAGTTTATGTTGTAACACATGAACTACTTTCGTCGCCTCTGACGAACGTTTCTGCCTCAACGGCTATTGGTGCTATGAGGGATGTGCCTCGCCCACTGTCTGTCTATCCCTTACTTCACTGCAATGTTCCAACAATACCTTGCGAGTAATATTGTATTCTCCAATGAACATAATTTAGAACAATTGGTCATTCAAATCAGCGCACCCAACACGGAAACAATACGCTTGACGTATGAATTGAATAAGCCTAACACGTTTAAATGTATTTTGCTATTAATTATCTTAATGAGAATTCATCGACGTGTTTTAGATGGAACCATTTACGAAGCTATTCATGCTTTCGCGTATGTAGAAGAATTTGTTTGATTCTGTTGTGTTGTAGGGTGGGAATTCATAAAACGTTTCCTGTCAAATTTAAGCAAATTTCGTCAATGACTGCTCTAGCCTTTCCTGTAGCTTCTTCTAAAAGAACATACCATACCGTACCTATCTAAAAACCTATTTCAAAATTGTGAGGTTATTTTGTTTTGGTGAGGTTATTTAAGGTAATGGAGCGCGCTCAAATGTTTGCACGCCTGCTTGCAGGCAGAATACATGTGGAAGGAACGTTTATACGTACCTAATATTAAGATCTGTTATGTAAAAACTGTATTCATGCAAATAAACAATTTTGAATTTCGGATTTGAATTTAAAATAGAGTAACATTGGCCCGCTGTAGTTAGATGTGAACGCTGTATGCCGAAGCAGAAGATTACCGACCGGGCTCAGGCCGTCGGTCGTGTAACACGCTTATTTCGCCTCCTTTGTCTGTCCTCTTTCAAACCTACGAGATTTACTGCTAGCAACAATATTACTGTTTCCTCACCATTTTTACTTTGCTTTGCAGTATGCGTATGAAGCATGAAGCATAATTATTTTGATTATGAAAACATTTGCACTGTTTAACAGATTAACAAAAATATTCGCTTTTTCATACAAATCGAAGTTTACTTCTCGTCTGTTTCCTCCTCCAAAACTTATCCAATTGTTACGAAATTTTAGGAACTGAATGGCCGCAAACGGACGCGTAGTTGTATTACTTTTGATTTTTTTATATGTTATTTTTCACAAACCCGATGGAAAGTGACTACGGGGTCGAGGATGTAGCTCGCCGATTCAGTAATAGCCTATTCACTCTTACCTTGATGATACCTAATTAATTATAAATTTTTGGATATAAACTATGGGAGTGAGTTCCATTCCTTAGCGATTGGCATTAGAATTGATGTTAATTTTGTAGCGATCTCAGCGAAACTGAACTGTCTTTAGTATCATGAGTAACCGTCTCGGAAGGTGCAGTATATTGTGCCTGGCTTGTTATACCAAATGTCATCCCCTGCCAATTGTTGTACAATGAAAACTAAGTCGCCCCGCGCTTCACGTCCTGGCTCATGGATAGTTGGAAGAGCACCCTGTTTTAAGGTTATCTTACTTCCTCCTCCGTCGTCGCGCCGCGAGCATGTACTATGTGGACTTGTCGTTGGGGATGTCATGGCACTCCTCGCGACTACCAGCAGGATGGCATTGTCTGTGGGCTGTCTTACTTGGGTGGGTCCTCCCGGGCCGCGAGCATAAACTCGGTGGACTTGTCGTTGGGGATGACGTGACACTCCTCCGCGTCCGCTTCTAGCTCCACCGACCGCTTGTCAAAGCTGCACGAGATAATTTTAAATTAATGAACGATCGAACGGAGAAGAGTAGAAACCCATTGAAAAAGCCTTGACTCAGCAGTGGGACCCAGGGTAGCAAATAAGAACATCATCGTCATCTTCATCATCATTTTTAGGGCGTCCACTGCTGAACACAGGCCTCCTCAATAGACTTCGACATGAGCCGGATAGAAGCGACCTGTATCCAGCGAGTCCCCGCAACTCTAACCTGGTCGTTCGACCACCTTTCGGGTGGATACGTGGTCTCCACTCGCTAACCTTTTGGCTTGCTAATCCGGCTTGACCTTCATTTACAAATCTGCTTATTTCTGATTCAATCTCGTAGAGAGATCCCGAGCATTATTCTTTCCATAGCTCGCAGAGTGACTCTAAGTTTCCTTAAAAGGCCCATAGAGACTACGTATCACCTCCGTACAAATAAGAACGATCAATAGAATACCCTGGTTTCTGAGATAGGTTTTAACTTTTATTATTCATAGTAATTATTTAGTTTTTATCGCCCTCAATCCCTCATTGAAATTAAGCACTAAGTATACTTTGTGCCGCGTCAACGGAATAAAATAAAATAAATGAAATAAAAATCTTTATTTCATATCAACAATATTTCAGTGCTTCATTATCAGATGTATGGCGTAAATAGTTTGCGGTGAGCAGAAATCCTTACTGCATGCATATTATTATTGTTTTTTTTCTATATCATTACCCTAAATAATAATTAAAAGCTCTAATGATTTTAATACGTTACAATATTGTCAATTAATGCGCATTAATAGTGTAACATAAACCACATTTTCCCTTTTTATGCCACCGTTGCCCCAGAAATATGAATATCCCAGGTCCAAGCTAAAACTACACCGACGCTGGAAAACAGTTAATATAAACTAAGCAGGAAAGTAGCGAACAGTGATAAAACTAATAACTGTAACAGACGAGCGCCGCGCCGTCGTAACTTTAACCGACTACTTCATATTTTCTCATTGTCCGCAACTACAAGAAAATTAACTCCGTAATAACCAAGACAATATCGCAGAAGACATTTGCAAAACGTATCGGGTGATGAACACCGGCTTTCAAGCGAAACTAAAGCTCTATTGTAAGGCTTTAAGGCTGGGTATCTTGTGAACTGCATGCGTCGCGAAATGAACAGATGATTAGGTCACTCTTGGGAAATTATGATGGAAGATGTTACGAAATTAACGTGATTTTCTTTGGGCGTGTAATAGATTTTCATTAATTATTGAGGCTCAAGCGGACAGATATTGCTCGGAAATGTTTTATTAGCTTTGATGAAAGACGATCAACCGTTAAAGGACGGCCGCTCTAAGGAAAAATTCATATTTTTCTCCATAACAGCGTTTTTTCCGCCATACAATAAACTCGCGTAATTAATAACATTTCATTTCAGTGATTTATGTAATTTGCAACAATGAACTTTTACTTAAATTAAAAATTTAAGCTCATTTTCTTCTCCGTCAATCTGTCTTCAAGCACGTCATAATTTTTATTACTTTTTCATGTTCGCCAACATACTGTCTGACGGGTGAGTTGCTTATTACAGTTAATGTTTTAAAAATATGTATAAGATAAGATAAGATAAGATAATATTTTATTCATCACACAATGCGTAATATATTTTATGTATTTATGTATACATGAACACTGCTATACTACAGCAGGTGTGACTAGTCACATACATATTATTTGTAGACATTGCAGCCTTATTAATTTGATTATATTTGAAATTAATTAATATTGTATATCGTTTTATTAGTTAATAGATCTTTTAATTAATTACGGAACACCGTCAGTCGTTGTATAAAGGCCAAGCCACACCGGATGCGTGCGCAGCTCTCTGCAGATCGCGTGTGCGTACAGCACCCCTGTCACACCGAGTACACGCACGCAGGTGCTGCGCACGCGCACGCACACGCGAGCTGCAGAGAGCTGCGCACGCATCGATCCCGCACGCTGCAGTACCGTAGCGTGATTAGCCGCCATTTTGCGTACCATTTTTCATTCCATCACAACTTGTGTCGCGAAGTGAAATGTTATGACGGTTTTCTGATATTTCCACATGTCAAGAGCTTGTTTTAAGAATTACATGATTTATTGAGGCCTTGAATATTAAAAAGTGATACCAACTACGAGAAGGCTATTGGAACGCGACAAAGACAAGCTGAACTATCAATTTACATGTACATTTATAGTTTGTGGCTGTTTATGCATTACTTTACTTACTACTAGGTACGTTACGTAAGTTAGTTGTACATTTTGTATTATTTAGGATTTTCTTCCCGTTCCTTATTATTTCTTCCAAATCTCAACGAGTGTTAGGCGCTCGTATTGTAGTAATGTAATATCTCTATAATGAACTCAAAAACTGTAGTCGGATATTGCTATTAATATGTATTCACTACACAAAATAAGAATAATTGAATATTTTTCTTCACAAATCACAACGCATGCCGGCAAAAGTTGTAAATAAATACAACAGAGCTGCGCGAGTACACACGCGCGTGCGAATCTGTCAGTTTGTCACCTCATATTGTATATGGAACGCCGTTAATTACTACGTCATGATTGCACGCAACGAAGCGACGTTGCCGCTCCGCTGACGCAGCTTGTTTGTCTCAAGAGAGCCGCAACGCGTGCGGCACGCGTTACGCGCACGCACAGGCATACGGCACGCAAGCGGTGTGACGTCTACTATGAGGTTTCATACTATACAACGCGCATGTTACGCACACGCACACGCGCACGTGCTGCACGCGCAGCCGGTGTGGCTTGGCCTTAAAACTGTAGACTTATATATGTACTCCTAATAAGTTGTACTCGTATTAACCATAATACAACTTAGTAGCATGCAGTACAAATAAGTCTTAGTGGCAAATATATATAAAATGTTACAAACTGTACGTCGTACACGATACTACGAATAATTAAGGGTAGCACCTGTTTTCGTAGCCGGCGGCTTCAACGTATCACCTGGCCAATTTCTCCGGCCACATGGCCACCACCCACAGCTAATTTACATTGAATATTTCGCTAATTCTTTTCTACAGCCAAATGGTGCCTATTCTATCGTGGTCGTCTTCGTTGCTCCCAGAGCCAATGTTCCAAACGTCAACGCTATTTTATTCCAAGTACTATTTCCGACTATATGTAGCTCTACTGCTAGATGAAGTACCTGTCGTCGTGGTCGTCTTCGTTGCTGCCGGATCCAGTATTAGTGGCGGCGTCCAGCGCAGTTTCAGCCAGCCGCCGCGTCTGCGCCACGTTCTCGATGACCACAGCTTGGCTGCCCTCAGGAACTGGCGGTTTTTTCGCCGCTCGTTGCTTCCGCGCTCTTATCCTTAATGCCTAGTCAAAAATAATAATAATCAAAAGGTCGATGTATCCATTAATCTTTCTGTTAGTTAAAATAAAATCAATACACGAAATGACTATTTGCACTTATTATTCAAGAGTATGTTAGTGCAAGTATATGACGTAGTCTTGGTTGACAGATACTAGGCGTGTCATTAACATGACTGGCGTGACAATGACGACAACTATCAGTCACATGATTACGGTGTGACGTAGTTCTGGCTGTTAAAGAGGCACTCGTCGTAGCTGCGGTAGGTTAAGCCTCAGCACAGCAAACGAGCCGATAACTATG